>CM046046.1:17883845-18483845 GCA_025215565.1 Flaveria ramosissima | reverse complement strand
AGCCTGAGTCGCCCGAATGAACTGAACGACTGAGGCCAGTCGGCCGACTGAACTCAGCTTCAGTATTTAAAGGGCACAGTCGATCGCATTTCATTCCACACCCCAATCGCTCTCAAATCGCATACCCTACCGTTACGCTGCCAAATTTTCATCAGACTTTGTTTTCGTCTTGATCTTCATTCACTGACTCTTGCTATTGATTATCCAGGTAGTTTGAAGACTCATCTTTCCAAAACATGAAAGATTCAAACCCTAATTTTGAATACTCGACTGTGAAACAAGAACCGAGACTAGGAAGACCTAATAACCTATCAAAACTAAGCAAAACGTTAAAATTAAGTCTAATAGGTTATTAGTAACAAGAATGCGAGTCTATTGAACCGGTTATCTGAGTTAAAACACATGTTTTGTTGAAGATTCGAACGATTGGCGACTGAACTACAGGACAGGCGACTGGTCGCCCGGATGAACTCCAATCGCACGATTGAAACTTGCGATTGGGCAAATCGCCCGAATGAAACATGCGATTGAGCTCAGTCGGCCGACTGAACCATTCGCAGACTCAGTCAGCAGACTGAACCCAATCGCATGTCACATTGACCAGAATGAGTTCAGTCGCATGAAAGAACAGACGACTGAATTCAGTCGCATGATTCATTCGCACGAATGAATCAGAATGAGTTTCAACATTACACTTAGAACAGAATTTTCATGTCTTATGTACTAATGGTTCTATGTCATGTATGTTTCAGGAAAATGGCAGAGAGATGGTCCATAAATCCAAAGCACAACATCTGTGCTCATTTGGATCACACTACCAGGAACGGGGCCGAGTTTACCGACATTATAGCCTTTCTTAGACGGTCCCGGATTCATAAGGCTATCTCCACTCCTTGCACGCCATACAGATCACTCATCAGGCATTCTGGGAGAATGCCTCTGTGGACCGCTCCCGTGAGCCCTACTGCATTAGGAGCTCTATACTGGGTCATGATATTGAGATCACTGCTGCCGACATCCAGAGGGTCCTAGAGTTTGGGGATGATACTGATCATCCTACTAGATTACATCCACTGACAGTGCGAGGATGCTTTCTGAGGATAAAGTACGCTGGGGACATCAACTCAGGTGTGCTCAACAAGAGCAACCTGAGCCCCCAGTACAAGTACTTAGCACACGTGATCCTCAAGTGTGTTGCATCGAGGAGGGGTGGGTTCGACGACCTCTCAGACCAGATCCAAAATGCCTACGTGGCACTGGTGCTGAACCACCCCTTCAGCTTTTCTAGCATGATATTCTCCTACCTGGTGGAGAACTTGGAGGCCAAGGGAAAGGAGGGGTTTTGTATGTACCCCAGGTTCTTACAGCTCATCTTCAACGAGAAGCTGCCACATCTGCCCAAAGAGAGTCATGATGCAGTGGCTTTAGAGATCATGGATGATACGACTCTGGGCCGGATGAGAGTTTATAGGGGGAAGCAGGTGAAGCCCCAAGTAAGAGACTGATTGGCCACCTGGCCAACGAGAGGTATGTGGCGCCAGGCAGACGCAAATGGCGTCATGAGGACAGTGACTCTGATGATGAGAGGCTGCTCCTCCCAGAGATTGATTCAGATGATGATGATAGCGGAGACGCCGGGGATGATATGCCTGCTCCACCTAGAGGCACTGAGTCAGATGTTATTCCCCCGGGGTCTGCCCCTGCCGGAGAGGTTGAGACGGCCGGTTTTCATCAGGAGTTTGTTGTTGGTGATCAGGAGGAGGAGGAGTCTGATGAGGAGCCCCTCACGAGAAATGTGGGAAGCAAGGTTGTTCCCACAGAACACGGGCTAAGGGTGGTTGGTGAACACCCTCGAGACTCCAGAGAGACAGAGACTGAACCGAGCTATGCTCCGGGTTCAGCAGGCAG
Source organism: Flaveria ramosissima (assembly GCA_025215565.1). NCBI lineage: Eukaryota > Viridiplantae > Streptophyta > Magnoliopsida > Asterales > Asteraceae > Flaveria > Flaveria ramosissima. The sequence goes on along the minus strand of CM046046.1, from coordinate 18,481,937 downwards.
AGCTGCAGGGGGAGCATCCACTTCCACTGGGACTAGGAGGAAGAGGATGGCTCAGCCCCATGGACTGAAGAAGAAGAAGCGTCGACTGACCTTCGTTACCACTGTAGCCTCTACTTCCACCACCACAGCCCACACTACCACCTCCACTGGTATACCACCCACCACCACAGCCACCACATCACCACTGCTACCACAGCCACCACCATACCTACCACCACTGTACATTTCCCATCCACCACCATACCATTTACACCCACCTCACCTCACCATTTTACCGACCCATATTCACCACAGCCACCACCACCACCACCTCACATCATGCAGGACCGTCAGCCCAGTCCTCACACATGTATGGATCACCTCTACCGCCAATCGGGGTAGAGGAACAGCTGTCGGCGCTGAACCGTATGGTGATGCGCTTACTAGCTGCCGACGAGGAGAAAGCTGCACAGATACGCCAGCTGACCGACCTGACTGCTGCCCAGTCTCAACAGATGGCAGAGCAGGCTCGGGTTATAGAGCAGCAGACCCAGCTGATGGATGCACAGAGAGTGGAGATGTCCCAACTCCAGGAGCAGCATGCCCAATCAGCCAAACGTATAGAGGAGTTGGAGACTACCAACAAGACCATCATGCTGAGGTTAAAGGGATCAAAGGATGAGCCCTTAAAGATAAAGGAAGGGGATGGAGATGATGGAGATGGTGATGATGATGATGAAGATGATGATGAGGATGAGGAGGATGATGAGGATGAGGAGGAAACAGATGAAGAAAGGACAGAGGGAAAGGATGATGATGATGAAGCAGAAGGAGGGGATGCGGCTGCATCGGCCTCTGCTTCAGGTCAAGAACGAAGATCGAAGAATCGACAGGACCAGTCATCTACCACCTCTGCTCCTCCGAGCGATGAGACCATGATTCAAGACAAAAGTACAGATTAGATGTTTTATGTATTTATTTATTTTTGTGTTTGAATCATGTACTGAAAACAATGTTTTGAATGTTATATATTAAGTTAATGTAATTCTGTTTGATTACTTACTAATGATTATGTGTTGAATGTTTAAATCAAACAGATCCAAATTTCAAAGAGATGAGTTTGATATTGCTCCCCTTCAACAGGTCAAGACTCAACTAACCATGATTCTTGATCTGCAAGGGATTGTAAGAAGGTCTGTGAGTTATACCCCTGAAGAAGGGGAAATAATTCATGACCTATCTAACGAGCAACTGGCAGAGATGTTCAGACTCAATCCGGATGAAATCGTCAAAGATGCTCCAACAGTTGATTCGACTAGTGATGAAGAGCTAAATGATGTTGATGAAGTCGAGGTCGAAGATATCACTGCAGAAGAGTACCCTCAGTATGCTGACAACGAGGGTAATGTGGTTCCCAATCTGGGTGAGTCCCTAGTCAGTGATACGTTTGAGGTACTGAACAAGATGGAGCAGGAAACTGAAAGGCAGAAGGAACAGCCCAAGCCTCAAATGATGACGTAGACATTCGAAAGGCTGAGTGGGCTGCCTGTTTTGAAGAAGTGAGAGCCCAACGTGTGCACCAAAAAAGATGCCTACACCAAGCTCTACAGAGTCAAGAAACACCACAAGGTGTCAGGCAGGATTATAGCATGGGCTTATTTGATGATCTTAATGCGTATGCAGTTAAGAGGGAACAGGGCATAGAGTACTTCAGATTTCCACATGATCTGAAGACTCTACCTGGTTTTGAGCTCAACCAGCTGGCTAAGCTAAAGCTTTGTATGCTGACCCAAGGAAAATGTCAGGCTGGTTGAGGCTGCCCTTAAGAAGGAGTACCACACCAGATGGGTTAACTTCAGACCCCAACAGCCTACTAGGTACATAAGAAGGTCTGAGGTTGATGCCATTACTGGCAAGCCCAAGTGTGTTGAAGTGGAGTCCTCCGCGCACTATGTCGAGAATCCCTCTCAGGGAAATGCCACAGGACTTCACTCCACACTTCAAATGGTGGTACTATGATTGGAGAACAGCTGAAGCGGTCATAGTCCTAAATAAAGAGGGCCAAATGGATACAATCAGGGTATTCGACCCGATGTGGCTAACCAACTTGTCTGCTAATGATGTCTATACATTATACAAGTGGCCACTGTTCTATGACACGAGATATTGTACAAGCCCTCCAGTTCCAAAATGTTATACGACTCTGTTTCGCGTTTGAGATTCACGCGGGAGTCACCAAAGAGGAGAAGTACAAGAAGTACAAGGAGGTTATGCAGAAGACAAGAGATTAGATAGATCTAGGTCCAAGGGGGAGTTTGTTGATGCATGTATGTCCCTAGATCATGATTTGTAATGTAATAGATCTTGTCTGTCTGATTATGATGTAATGTATTGATTAATGAAATGACATGGATTGTTTGTTATTTGTAATGTTTAATATTTCATTAATGAGTCGTGATTGAATTGATTGGGTTTATGATTGTTTGAATGGTTACACATAATGTTATATTGATTAAAACATTCAAACTTAACTTAATGAAGTTCTCATGCGAATGGCCCATGCGAATGGACCAACGCATGAATAACTTCATACGATTGACTCAATCGCACGACTGAACCAGGAGACTGGATCAGTCGTATGATTGACACATAAGATTGGCTCAGTCGCACGACTGAACACTCAGTCGTGCGGATGAATCAACCGCATGGTTCAATCGCACGACTGAACCATACTTATGGCCCAGTCGCACGATTGAACAATACTAACCTATAAATAGACCCATTTGTGGAAAAACGTAAGCATTCATACCATTACGATTCCAGACGTACCCTAGCGTCCAGAGACCTCCCAAATCGTTCTCCAAGTTCACAGAACACATTAGATCGATTCCCTGATTCAATTCTTGATTGATTCTTCGTGTGTTCTCACTGATTGGATCGCCAATCAAATAGGATTCCGCACTATTTGAGTTGGTTTAACACGCTAATCACTAGGTATTTCGTTCAAATACCAGGTCCTAACAGATCTGCCTTTTGACTTGTGACTATGACATGCCATAGCTCACATCCTAATAGATTACAAAAGGATAAAAGTACATAAAGTAAAAAGCATGGACTCAAGACCTCAATGTACAATTACCAAAAGCATGGACCTTTCACCAACTCATGCAAGTTGGTGACTTTACAGAGTAGCAGCGGAAAGGTGGTCCAGCTTTATGGTAAAGTACATCACATAAAGGCATATCTCTAAAAGTCTTCGGAAGAAATCTGTCTTCACTCTTTGGCTTCGGAAGACTTTGTGTTTGAAGCTTCGGAAGACTTCACTTTTTGCTTCGGAAGATGTTGGTCTTGACTTCGGAAGATTTTAAACTTAGAATATTTCTAGTGCATGGTGTAAACCTTCCGAAGCATTTCTACTTCTGTTCATTAGTGCATGCATGCATAGAGACTTTGGATGTTTTGGCTGCATCAGACTTATAGGAATCCTTACAGAATCAGATGTTGAAGGATACCTAAAAATGTGTGCCTATGCCTTGTATTTATAGCCCCAGGGATTAACTATTAGGGTAATAGTAACTTTCTTATCATGGTAAGAATGTTACTCAGAGAATGTTATGATCTAACATTCTCCGACTATAGTGAAGTCGTCTTCATAAGTTCACTTTATGATGTCACTTTAGTGTTTGACTTGTTGACTTGATGTACTTGGAAAAGTACATGCAAGTGCTTTGGTTTTCCATAGGACTTGTTCTTAAGTAGAAGTTTTAGTCTTCCACAAGAGTTTGGTCATCCATAGGAATCTCTTGACTTCATTCGCAGCAAGCTGTTCTTCCGTAGAATTTCATCAGATGAGCAGTTCTGTGATGTTCCATAGATAGTCTTACACTTAATCAATTTTAAAAATTGACTAAGTATAATGCTATTCCTGCAATTACACATATAAATCAACACATATTGGGTTAACCTATACATTCATTACATACAAGAGAAGAAATATGTACAAAAGTTTATTAAAAGAGATGATTAAAGTTCTAAGCCTATACAATGAATCTAGACCTATAGGACCTAGATCTAACAATAATCCCCCTTAGGCTTAGACACTTATAATCAGTTTTTCAGGCTTGAAAGTTCTTTAACTCTTGACACAATCTTTTTGTTGTAATATGACACTGAAATCTTTTGATCATCATATGTGTACTTGATCTCCATTCGGCTGATCTTCTTCAAAGTATCAAAACTGACACCAAGCACATCTTCCTCAGTTGTAAGTGTAACCAACACACTGTTGTTCACAATCTCTAACTCATCTTGTTCTGATATCTTCAATTCAGTGACTTCTTGAATCTCTGCTCCCATCAGTTTGCCAGCCTCAAATTTTCTCCTTTTATAGGCCTTGGCATGCAGTTTGTCAATTACTTGAATTATGTGCACATATTATCATATGTCACTTTGAGCATGTTCATCACAAAGCTTAGGGAAATATTTATCATGAAGATAAGAGGTGTAGCTTGGGTGTAGAAGTTTGATCTCCATTGGATCAAATATTCTTATGCTCTTAACTTTCTTCTTAGGATCATTTCTCAACAATTTCTTTTGTTCTTTCTACATATCCCCACTTAGTAATGGGATATGTATATTGGTTACCATCAATGGTCTTTATTGATGTTGAGCTTCTATTTGAATATCCAACTCTCCTTAAGAATTTATCATCAACTAGTGTGGAAGAGCTAGATTATGACATTCTTTGACCTAGTTTTCTATTGTTATGCTCTGAATATTCCCCTCTGGCTTCTTTCATCACATCATCTTTGAACATAGTCTTCAATTTAACAACATCCACAGAAAAATCTTTCCTCTTGGATTGATTGGATAGTTGGTATGATCAAGATTTGCAGGTCACAAATGTTTGAATTAGGGAGTGACAAAATTGTTTCAACCTGATAGAAATACTGAACCATCCTTGATGCCCTCTTAATGACAGCATAATCCCAATCCTGTTTTCTTCAGCAGAGCTGGGAGTTAAGAGATGATCAAACAATTTGAAGATCATGTATAGGTTGGACTCAACTTAGATTAGATTATGTTTATATTCCTTTGTAATAGGTTTAATGTTAGTTTACTTTTGAATGTTGATTATTTTGTGTAGTTTTGCTGCCCAGCGAAACTATGAGAGAAACTGCAGTTTCGCTCATAGTCAGCTGTTTATTTCACCCGGCGAAACTATAGTTTCTGCCGGTCGAAACTATAGTTTCGGTAGCATAGTTTCTCTAACAGCGAAACTATGTCTGCTATATATAGTTTTGATTTTTCTCATTGTTGAGCATCCTTGCAAAACCCTAATCGAATATTATTGTTACAAGAGACCATTTTAAGCTGTCAGTTCATTGAAATACATTTGAGCTTTGTTTAGTTTGATTGTATTAATCCTCATTTTTCATATTTGAATACATTGTGGTTGTACTTATTCTTCTTCATCTTTGTTTTCTATCTATTGTTTCTAATATTGAACGATTCAGCACATCAATTGTACTGCTATTCAATCAAATGGACCAACAAAATGGAATCAGAGCCTTAGTGCTCTTGATTGTTTGAGGTTTTTGGTAGTTTTTGTTCAATATCAATATTTCATCAATTTCGGATCAAATTCGAGTGTATTTGATATGGAATTTGATTGAATTTTGCTTGTTATTGGTTGGGAAAGCTCTGTTAATCATCAGATCTCAAATCCATTGAGATTTAGGTGATTTCGGATTGATTTCGTGTTGAAAAAGCCTTTCAGATTCATCCAACGAAACTACATCTTCATCCAACGAAACTGTCATTATCTTCCAGTGAAACTACAAGTGTTTTACACTTTGAAGTTGTTTTCAGCATCTTAGCGAAAGTAGTGTCCTTGAACGAAAGTTCAACAGTGCTTGTGTGCATATTCGAAGCGAAATTGCTGTCGAAAGTATCATTGAACGAATGTTCAAGCTTGTTTCATGCAAAATTGTCGGTGAAACTAAACAGTCTCAAGCATTTGGGTAGCGAAATTTGCTGCCGAAATTTCAACCGAAACTACTGCTAGCTTAGTGAAACTAGTCTTCCATGCGCAACTACCATTTCTCTTCGAATCTAGCTCTGCGAAACTACAAGTTTTCTACGAAATTGTTTTCTTCTTCAGCGAAACTATAATGTCAAAGGTAACTTCCCTCACCCTTGCAAATTTAGAGAGTGTAGCTCCCAACAGACCTCCAAGACTCATAAACGGAGATAACTTCGAATACTGGAATAGATGCCTCAAAGCCTTTTTCTTGTACACCGACAACAATCAATGGGAATCTATCATTTCTGGTCCCCACATACCAACTGTCAGTGTTGGTAATGTCGTGTCTCGAAACCCGGACCCAGACACGTTCAACGAGAAGGATCTAAAGCTGATTGATCGAGACTATAAAGCTTTTGGAGCATTAACCCTATGTCTTGCACCAGACATCTATAATCAATTTACTGAATATTAGAATGCTAAGTCTCTCTTCGATGCACTTTGTGATTTTTATGATGGTAACTATGAGCTAGTCAAAGACAAGGGTATTCAGGTTGAGAAGGAGTTCAACTCCTTTGTGCGATACAAGAACGAGAGTCTCACAGATCTTACAAATCGTTTTCTGACAGTTTCAAGCACACTGAAGAAATATGATTAGAAACTTTCCAATAGTGAGTAAGTTAACAGGTTGCTAGACTCTCTCCCACCTTAGTGGAGTCTATAGGTGAGAATGTTAAAGCAGGAAAGAGGTTTCACTGACTACAAGCTTATGGACATCATTAATAAGCTTAAGTCCTTTGAGTTAGATATGAAGAGAAGGGAATTCAATCAAACCATGATGCATACATCTGGTTTCACTCAGAATGCCGCATTATTGTCTTCCGCTGCAAGCTCTCTAATGCAGAAATCTCGACAAGGTGGAGTGAATGCTGGTGGTTATTCTGGTGGTAGTGGTAGTGCCGGGAGAGATCAAGCCAACTTGAAAGCAAATGCTAAAACTTCTGTTCCATCCGAGACAATGGCTCTCTTTGGTATGTTTGTTCAGAGCTATGAAGCCTTGGTGGCAGGGCAGTTGAAAGGTAAAGGGATGACAATAGAGGATATGTTTTAGGTGGTTCCTGATGATCTTGAAGAGACTGACATTCAGTGGAAAATGGCAATGTTGACGCTCAGAGCCCGAAGATTCATGGAGCGCACTGGAAGGAATAATTTCAGAGGTCAAAGCTCTAACTCCAAACTGGGATTTTATAAGTCTAAACTGAGGTGCTTTAATTGCAAACAGTTGGGACACTTCAAACGTGAATATCCATTGTCGAACGTTATGATCCTAGTAATTCAAGAGTCCCACGTCTGATTTCAAGCGGTAATAAAGAATAAATGAGTCACAAGAAAGAGACAACTTTGATCTCTAATTTTGACTGGAGTGCTGAAGTTGAAGAGACGAGAGAAGAAATTAACCAAGCGCTAGTGGTTGAGATTGTGGAAGAAAAGAAGAAGGTGAACAATGAGGATGAATTTGATCCATTCAAAGAACTTAGAGATGAAGTTGAAGTATCTGTGAAGGTGAAAGAGGATGAGATGGTGAAAGAAAGTAAGGCTTAGAAGATGCAGAAGGAAGGAAGTCAACCCACTGAGCAAAGTAATGAAAAAGATGATGCTGCTACCACTGTCGAGGAAAACAAGTTGAGTACTCCGGTGTGCCAATGTGAGAAAGCTTTAGTCGCAAAAAAGGTGGTGATGGGACTTCCTTATTAGGTAATTCAGGACATGTGTTTTTCAGCATGCAAAATTAGGTTATTTAGGGTATACAAAGCTAATCGTTTGTTAATTGATAATGAAAAAGATATAAAACGAATTAAAGAAGAACTTAAAATAAACGAGTCTAAATATTTTGTTAAATTAAACGAAGCTTTGAAAGAAAATGATCATTTAAAATGAATCGTTTTGGAAAGAAATGTTAAGATTAAAACTTTGACTAAAAGGATTGCACTTGATGAATTTGAAACAAGCAAACTTCAGTCAAAGCTCGATAAATGGACAATATCGGGGATGAAACATGATGATTTATGCAAATCTCAAAGGGGAGCTAGGAGTAAAACAAGTTTGGGCTATGAAAATGCTAAGGTTTATCCTCCTCCCAGTACTTACTGTTATTCTCCTATGCATGTTCCTCATCCTTCTAATGATTTGATCACAATAGATACTAACAGTATGTCTGCAAGTTTAGAAGGTGTGAACATTAAGCACGTTCGTGAGGACTATGATTATGGACTGACTAGCGGGCTTGGATGCACTAGTCTTAGTACACCTGAATCTCAACATTCTTTCTTAGATCATAAATCTAGTTTAAATTCTGTTTTTGTTTCTAGTCAGTCTAGTGATGTTTCTATTTCCTCTTTAACTACTGTGGATTGTAATGATGATACCTCTTCAGATTGCTTTAATATTGTGAATGATTCCACCGTGAAGAGTAACGAGAAAATTAAAAATAATTGTTTTGAAAAATTCTTTTCTCACCCTATTCCATCTTTTACCCCAACGAATATTTCTTTATCAAGTGAAAGGGTAACATCATCATCTGAGGCAAGTACAAGTGGTAAAAGTACTACATGTATTTCAGATGAAAACTCATCTTCTTTTGTAAATAATCATTCTTTTTCAAATAAAAACAACCCTAGAGACATGTATGAGACTTACAGTGATGTCGATTTTACATTGTCTGAATGTGATGCGGAAATATACATTGATAAAATCCCTACCTTGTTGCATAACAGACCTTGATTAAAACCACACTGTTTTCGATGTGGTGAAGATGATCATGTAGTTAAACATTGTCATGAGCTACACCATAGACATGTTAATAGGAATTCATTTGGGAGTAGATTGACTAAATTGGTTAATAATTTCTTTTGTAAGAAATCAATCTCTCCCAAACCCGAAGTTGTTCAAACTTGGGTTCCTGTTTCACCTGGTTAATTTGTTCTTTGATATTTTTGCAGGAGTCATCCATTAAAGTTGTAAATGGTGTATGGGATGTTGATAGTGGATGCTCCAGACACGTGACGGGGTTAAAGAATATATAGACCAATTATCGAATAATCAATGGAGGTTATGTCGCATTTGCCGGCGACAAGAAAGGAGGGAAAATGGTTGGACAAGGGGAGGTTTCCAACGGCTCTCTTACTCTAGAGAAAGTCAACTATGTTCCTGAACTTGATTTTAATTTGTCGAGTGTCTCTCAGATTTGTGATAAATACATTCCGGTCTTGTTCAAGTCCAATGAATGTCTCTTTCTAAAATCTGAGATTGATATTCCAGATGAGATGGTACTAATGCGGGCTTCAAGAAAGAATGACACATATCTTCTTGACATGGGTTCAAGGGAGTCAACGTCTACGGTCACTTGTCTTTTGCCCAAAGCTTCCACTTCTGAGTCTTTCCTATAAACAACTTGGGCCACATTAATCTCAAAAATATAAACAAATTAGTTAAAAACAATCTTGTTAGGGGATAACCTTTAAAAGACTTTTCTATGGTTGAAAAATGTATGGTGTGTGCCAAGGGAAAACAACATAAGAAACCACATAAACCAAAGTTGAAAATAGCATATCTAGTCCCCTCGAGTTGTTACACACTATTTTGTTTGGCCCAATCAGTGTTAAATCAATTGCTAAAAAATCTTTCTGTCTTGTGATAACAGATGATTTTTCTAGGTACTCCTAGGTGAGATTTCTTTCCCACAAAGGAGAGGCTGCTTAGGAGCTGCAGAAGTTAATTGAGACGATAAGCAAGAGGAGGTTATGGCGATTAGAAGTGAAAATGGTACCGAATTCAGAAATCAGATATTTGATTATTTCTATGCTGGTAAGGGAATTCTGAGACAGTTCAGTGCTGCGAGAACACCACAACAAAATGGTGTGGCTGAAAGAAAGAATCGCACCCTCATTGAAGCTGCTCGAACAATGTTGATTGAATCCTCCTTACCCATCATCTTTTGGGAAGAGGTAATGAATTGTGCTTATACGTTCTGAACAGGGTGTTGATAGTCAAAGACAAAATGAAGACTCCTTATGAACTGTTTCATAAGACAAAACCTTTGATTGACTTCTTTCGACCATTTAGTTGCTTGTGCACTTTATTAAATACCCAAGCACAGAAGACGAAATTCGGTGCTGTGTTTGATGAATCTTACTTCGTCGGCTATTCTTCTTCTCAAAAGGCTTATCGGGTGTATAACAAGAGAACCCGTATTGTACAAGAATCCTTTTATGTTGATTGGCAAAAATCTAACTGCTCTAATGTCCGATCTGAACCAACATGGTTCTTTGACTCCGATTGGTGTTTAACTCTTTTAATCTTCCAGTTTTCGATGATGATGCGTCCATCTCCAATGTCCAAACAAACATCATTCCTCCAGCTCCATCACCTGTCATTCCTCAAGCCCCTCCCAATACATCTGCAAACGATGCTACATCAGTTGACATTGCATCTTCCTCATCATTCTTTGACCTTCCACCTCCACCTGTTTCTGCATCTCTTCCCTCATCACCTACATCTACTTCATCTTAACCGGTACCACTCATTTCTCTAATTTACTCTTCCTTACCATCTTCCTCACCTTCATCTACCCATCAGCTAATCGTCTTCAAATACCCTACCCATGCCCGTTGATTTCAAAACTTTAAAAGATCATCCCAATGAAAACATCATTGGATCTATCACCGATGGTGTTCGGACATGGAGTCAATCTGGTTTGATTAATGTATGTCTTTTATCTTGTTTTATATCCCAAATTGTCCTGAAAAATGTTCATGTAGCTCTTCAGGATCCTTGTTGGGTGGAATCGATGCAATTAGAGCAGCAACAGTTTAGGAAACTCAAAGTGTGGACCCTGGTTGATCTTCCACCAAACAAATGCCCAATTGGCACGAAATGGGTGTTCAAGAACAAACCCGATGACCGTGGCATTGTGGTAAGGAATAAGTCCCGATTGGTGGTTCAGGGCTTTGCTCAAGAAGAAGGGATAGACTACACGGAAGTCTTTGCTCCCTTAGCCCGTCTTGAAGCTATCAGAATCTTTCTGGCTCATTCGCCCACAACCAGTTCAAAGTCTATCAGATGGATGTCAAATGTGCATTCCTTTATGGAGTCATTAATGAGGAGATATATGTGTGTCAACCACCAGGTTTTAAGGATCCCAACTTTCCTAACAAAGTTTACAAGCTTGATAAGTCCCTTTATGGTCTTCATCATGCTCCTCGGATCTGGTACAGGACTTTAATACAGTATCTCTTAAGCAATGGTTTTTCTCGTGGCACCATTGATATGAAGTTATTCAAAAAGGAAGTGGATGGTGAGATGCTGATTGTACAAGTCTATGTTGATGATATTATTTTTGACTCCACCAATCCAAAGTTGTGTTGGGAGTTTGAGGGAGTAATGCCTGGTCGCTTTGAATTGAGCATGATGGGGGAGATGTGCTTTTTCCTTGGGCTGTGAACAAAAGCCAGAGGGAATTCTCATTCATCAGGAGAAGTATTTTACAGAAATTTTGAAGAAATTCAAGATGGATGAGGCTTCTTCTGAACTGACTCCATTTACTGCTCAAACATGCCTCACTCCTGACAAGAACGGGAAACCTGTTGATCCTCATCTCTACAGATCCATGATCGGTTCCCTTATGTATCTTGCAGCAAGTCTTTCCAACATCACCTTTGTTGTAGGATATTGTGGTCGATACCAATCTACCCCGAAAGAGTCTCATGAAAAGGCTGTAAAACGAATCTTTCGTTATCTTAAAGGCTCTTCTTGTTTAGGGCTTTGGTATCCTTATGGTGGGAATTTTGACTTACATGTTTATTCTGATAGTTATTCTAATGCTTGTAGGTTAAAAAGAAAGTCGGTTACTAAGGCTATTAGTACTTAGGAAATTGTCTTGTATCATGGCAGAGCAAGAAACAGACCACTGTTTCTCTCTCTACGGGAGAAGTAGAATACATTGCTGCCTCCACATGTTGTTCACAAGTGCTCTAGATACAACACCAGATGATTGACTATGGGATCAACTTTCTCTATACACCACTGTTCTGTGACAACGAAACAACTATTGGCATTGCAAAGAATCCTATTCATCATTCCCGAACCAAGCACATCGAGACACGGATTCATGCAATCCGTGATGCTCAGGAAAAGAGTTTTATTGATATTATTCCCATTGACACCAAAAATCAAAAAGCAGATCTTTTCACTAAAACATTTGATAAACTTCGTTTTTATGAATTGATCTCTATGTTAGGATTAATATCATTTTAAAACCTATTTTTATTTAAACTATTTCATGTACATATTGTTTATACTTCTTTCTTTATTTTCTTTCCTTTTCGTTTTGCCCGCTCCATTGTCCTTCATCATTTTTCACACAAATAAATAAAAATATAATAAAGAAAGAATAAAAATAAATAAATAAATAAAATAAAAAAATGAATGATGGTGATATATAGTCAAATAAGAAATTTCTACATCTTGCTTATTCGTAGAAATTTCGGGGGAAATATATATTAAATGTTTTTCTTGTTTTATTTTACAGAATAAAATGAGAAGCCTGGACGATGTAAGGGAGGTTAACAATATTATGTGGGATATGTTTGATAGGTTCAGCCAAAAAGCGAAGTAAACAGTAATCTTGTAGCTTAATTAATAAAACAAGAAACTTGATGACTCGGATAATCCCCTTGACATTTTTGGCCTTCACAAAGTTTCAAGTACTTGTTCAAAAAGGGTTGAGAACGTGATATCTCTGTTTTGAGTTATTCTTATCTATAGTATCTTTGCTTCTAAATCATCACCCTATCTCAAAAGCTATATGCTTTCTCATCTTTGCATCTAAGAAGCTCCTTGTTATATTATTTCTAGTGCTTATCTCCTCTGCTATGTGTGAACATTGACCTGGAGTGATGATCTCCTCTGCTGTATGATAGTACTGACCTGGAGCTCTCATCGGCACAATATGATGATCTTCTCTGTTATATGTAAGTATAGACATGAAGCTCTCATTTGTAAGACTCAATTGATCAAGTCCTCTGTTATACGTAAGTATAGACCTGGAGCTCTCTTCATTGATGTTTGTAAGGGCTTTGCTTCTTCTAAAAGAGGACCTTTGTTGCTTCTGAGAGGAAAAGTCAAGAAGAGTGTGTCATTTGTTCAATATAACATGAGGACACGATAAGTTTCTTTGCAAAATGTCCGTGGGGACTTGGTCGTTAAGTGTTTTCTTTAAAAGAACCAAAACATGATAATAGTAGCTGCGGTACACTTGTTGAAACAAAGAAGGAGTGGACTTAAAAGGACAAGTATATAAGCAATCCCGCCGAACTTTGACTCTCAAGAAGATCTTTTCAGCTTCTCGTTCATATCCTTTTCTTATGTTTGATTTTGTTTAAAAATACGTGAAATGTGGTGAGGTCTTGTGGGGCAAATTTATTTTGATTTTTTTGATTTTATTTACTTTGTTTTAATTATTTTCTAAATAATTTTTTTCTTTATTTTATTTTAAAAAGAAAAAAAATTAATTTCTTAAGTCTCCAGCGAAATTATACTTTCGTTGGTAGTTTCGCAGGGTGAAATTATAGCTTCGCTGGGTCTTTCGTACGTTGCAAGGTCTGTTTCGACCAGAGTTTATTCGAGCGAAACTATAGTTTTTCTTCCTGCGAAACTATGTCCTATATAACTCAATTTGCGAAATTGTCTTCTCATTTTCGCACATTCGCTATTTTAGATGTTTTAGGGTTTAACCGTGTGGATTTCATGTGATTCTGAGTTTTTATGCTTATGATTCTCGATTGACTGTTGTTTTATCTTCAGAAGTGAGTTTTGAACTCAGGACTGTAGTTTAATCTAGGTTTAAGCGCTTCATTGTGTGTTTATTCGATTGAGACTCTTCAGTACCTTCGCGAAACTGTGAGGTCATGCTGTCCGAGCGAACTTAACAGTTTCGCTGATCAAATTTCAATTTCGCCATGCCGAAACTATAGTTTCGACCAGTCGAATCTACTGCTCTGTCTTGCCGAAACTAATTAATAATAGCTGCCGATATTACTTTTTTGCTTGCCAAAACTAATACTTCAACCAGCGAAACTATAATTTCGGCTAGCGAAATTAAATTGTTTTTTGTTTATTTTAATCTTTTAATTATTTTTCTTTAATATTAATTGTTAATATATCGGTCTAATGTGTTTCATCTGCTTTTAAGATTAAATGACTAATCTAAAGTTTGACGAGAGGAACAATATTACCGCTCTGCTAGACGACAATCATCCCAAGGCAGCAGGATTTAGAGACTGCATCCGTTGCCTACAGAGATCTCCAATCGCCTATGTGATCTCACACTCTACAATATTTGATTTACACATTAGAGACTTCTGGCGGACCGCGGATTATGACACGAGAGCCAATCCTCAGAGGATTGTGGCTAAGGTGATGGAGAATGACCTGGTTATACTATCTGATCAGGAGGTGTTTGATGCTTTTAGGTCTATGGGATATGAGGGCCCTCCGTTTGGCATGAGAAAGGAAATCAAGAAGACTTCTCTCTTTAAGGAGTGGAGATATATAGCCCACGTGTTTATTATGTGCTTAGATCACCAAAAAGGTGGACCAGACGAGCTAAACCTTGACTAGGCTAAAGTCATGGTGATTTGTTGCAGAGGATGGAAGGCCAACATTGCTAGATTGATCTTTGACTGTATGGCTGAGAACGTAATGGCACTGAAGAAGGACAAGTGGCTGATGTACCCTAGATTCCTTCAGATGATTATAGATAATCTCATTCCCAACATTCCCAGACATGGAGAGATCAAGAGAATAGTACAGATGAACACCCGTATCTTTGCAGACTGTTGAGCTATTAGACATGACTTCAGCGGGAAGATCACTCATCTTTGGGAACATATGTACCCTCCGGAGCGATGGAGTTATATTAGGAGGGTAGATTAGTCAGAGGAGAAAAGAGTAGAGGAAACAAGGCATAAACAGTCTGAAGCTGTTAAGAAAAGGAAGAGTCTTACGCGAAAGAGAAAGATTATGATTTTGAGAAGGAAATTCATGAGATGGCATCTGAAGCTAGGGTTGAGAAAGAAAAGAGGTCGAAGAAGAAAGCAAATGAGGGAGAGTTTAAGAGAAGAACCAAACACATACATCAATCTTTAACTGAGCCCTTGAGAAGGGAGGAGAGAGCAGGTTTGGATGAGAACATGATAAGAAACCTCAACTCATCTCTGAATAATGAGTTAAGCATGATCAAGACCAAACTCACCAAACAAGAATTGAGGAAAAAACAGAAGGATGAGGTGATTGAAGGGATGACTAGGATGATGGTGGATCAGCAGAGATTGATTAAAAGATTGCTAGAAGAGGTGAATGATCTGAAGCTGCAGCTGGCCTGCCAAATCAGCTAACTCAAACTGAGTTAGATGATTCGACTGACACTTCCAAATACACATTTCTAAATGTGGGTACATCTTTTCGGGTAGGAGGGCACGTCTGGTGCAGCGACTGAGGAGGCAGGAGGTTCTGGTATGAGACAGGAGAATGTGAATGTGGAGAATGTTGAAGAGGTGTTTGAGGCTGGTTTTGTGAATATGGGATTCGATATTGAGAAGGATTTGGTGGGTAAGGAGGTGGTGAGAGAGAATCCAGATGAAGGTGTTGAGAAGACTGTTGAGAAAGGTTTGGTAGATAAAGAGGAAGATGATGAACAGTTGGTAGACTATGATTCCGAGCCCGAATATTATGAGGTTGATGAGAGACCATTGACCTATGTTGCAAATAAAGGTGACCATGATGAAGACATTTTTGAGATGGCTAAAGAAGAATGGTTCGTGAGACAGAAAGAGACTGAGGACTTAACTCTCCTATTCCAAAACTTGGAAGGGTTGAGTAAGAAAGAGGCTGATAAGAGAATCATCGGTTGGAAGTATAACCCTGGCCTCAAGATGTTTATGATAAAGAGGAGAGGGGGAGGAAATACATACATGCATAAGAGCAAGGCATTCAAGACCTTGCCAAAATGGGACTTGAGAAGGTTGGCGGTGCTGCCATTACTAGATGCTGATCTTAGTGAGAGAGCTATGTTTCTGGAGAAGGAGATCAAGAACGGACTGAATGATAATTTTACGTCGTTCGTTTCATGAAGGCCGAAAGGAGAAGGTCTAAGAAAAATGAAAACTGGGAGACGGGTAACGGGAAGATTATGCTGAGGGTGAAACCCCCAAGAACTGTGAACAGGGTTAGATTGTAGGATCCCCTCCCCCAAAGACTACAAAGTTTTGAGAAATGGTTCTATGATAACAAAACGGGGGAGGCTGTGATCAGGGTGAAGAACGGGGCTGAGTATAGGTTGTTCGATCGGATGGAACTGATTGGCTTTTGTGACGAAGACCTGCTAGTACTTTATGAGAATCACATTAAAGTAGGGGATGGGGAGGAGACAAGAAAAGAAACTAGTCTGTTTATGACTGTGGCTAATAAGGTGAGAGGTGTGAGAGTAGAGGTGAAGGAGTTGGCTGAGACGGTGAGATCACAAGATGATCTGGGTATTGATGTGCAGGACTTAACAAAACAACTTGAGCAAGCTAGTGCTCGTCCCGAGGGAGCTAATGAAGCAGGAGGTGATTAAAGTGAATAAGTGGCTGAAGCTCCCAAGGAGGTTGCTGTAGGAGCTGATGAAGATATATAGAGGCAGCGGGGGAGACTGAAGCTGACCAAGGAAAATCTATGACCGAAGGAAGATGCTGCATGAACTGAAAAGGAATCCTTAGAGGCAGCGGTAGAGACTGGACCCGCTTAGACAAATTAAGACTGATGAAGACGGTGAGATCCAACGTATGGGGAGTATTGAAGATCATGTATAGGTTGGACTCACCTTAGATTATATAATGTTTATATTCCTTTGTAATAGGTTTAATGTTAGTTTTCTTTTGAATATTGTTTATTTTTTGTAGTTTTGCTGCCCAGCGAAACTATGAGCAAAACAGCAATTTCGCTCATAGTCAGTTGTTTAGTTCACCCGACGAAACTGTTAATTCTGCCGGGCGAAACTATAGTTTCGGTAGCACAGTTTCGCTGACAGCGAAACTGTCAGCGAAACTATGTCTGCTATATATAGTTTTGATTCTGCTCATTGTTGAGCATCCTTGCAAAACCCTAATCGAATATTATTGTTCCAAGAGACTATTGTAAGCTGTCAATTCACTTAAATACATTTGATCTTTGTTTACTTTGATTGTATTGATCCTTATTGTTCATATTTGAATACATTGTGGTTGTACTTATTCTTCTTCATCTTTATTGTTTATCTACTTTTTCTGATATTGAACGATTCAACACATTAATTGTACTACAATTCGATCAAATGGACTAACACAATTGGATCAGGGTGGGTTTATCTTCAGTGATATTCCTTACAGTTGTACCAAGTGGCCATATCTTGCCTTGTATTACATCTCTTGGTTCTTTGATCAGTTTATCTTTACCCCTGTGCCTGTCTTTACTTTCTACAAGGACTGGCTCAGTATGAGTGGATTTGGCTTGATGTGCATAGGCACGATTTGGTGCTTCAGTTCTAAATTTAGCTCTTGTCTTCAACTCCACCTTCATCACATAATCCATCCTCTTTCTTAGCTCAACCACAGATCTCCCTTTTAACTCATGCAGTTTGTAATTATGACTATGTAACCAATAAGTCATGTTATACTTGGTGAGCTTAGATGTGTCACAATGGCCAAGATCTTTCTTGATTTTCTGAATGGTTTGAAATTTGGAGAAGGTTTCATAGTTGTAGACAGGAAGAATGAATCTCGCTACTTCAAATTCTTTCCACAAATTCTTCATCTTTGACAAATTCATTTTCTCAACCATATCATAAGGGAATCCGTTGTTTATCAGAGCATGAACATAGCTGATCGGGGCCTGTCTTCAAGAATATCATCACTGGTCAACCGCTCCTTACCTTTTGATTCTTGTTTGGCTTTGGGAAACTCAGCTCAAGTTAGTTCTTCCCATTCAGCATCACTTTTAGTTTTATCATGTTGAATTGGCTTCAAAGTAGATACATCTACTGAAGGAGTGTGCTCTGAAGATATGATTTTGGCCTTCTTTAGGGAGTCTTTGACTTCTATAACCTCCCTTTGAATCTTCCCCATATATTGCCTTTTTCTGTTATACTGAATTATTGGTTTTGAAACTTCAGCAGTCTCTTTTGTTGATGTTGGCTGAGCATTGGATTCAAGGGCAAATATCTTCATCTTCAGTTCATCAATCTCTTCATCTTTGCTTTTTAGAAGGACAACTTGTTCAGAGATTTTGTTGATGTTGGCTGAGCATTGGATTCAAGGGCAAATATCTTCATCTTCAGTTCATCAATCTCTTCATCTTTGCTTTTTAGAAGGACAACTTGTTCAGAGATAGTATTATTTGCTTTGTTTATCCCTAACACAAGCTATTCCTTTTCAGACTTATCATGTTCAGCAGATTCTTTGAGTTCACTCACTAACTCATGCAAAACATCAATAACTTCATTATTATCTTGAGCATCTTCTCTCAATCTATTACTTGAAGCTTCTTGTTTTGCCAGTTGAACTTCCTTTTCTCTTAACATTCCCTTTAGTTCCTTTCTAATCTTTTGTTGGTATTGATGATCAGCTAATTATACTCAACAACAAGAAAACTTTTACTAACATCAATTTCATCATCTTTCAAATCATCTTCATGATATGCTATTACATCAATAAAATTGTCTTCCCCCATAGCTTCTTGTTCAACTTCTTTCTTGATCTTTCTCAACTTCTAAACACACTTCTTCTGTTTTCCCTTCTTGCACATCCTCCTCATCCTCTTCAATGTTAATTTTTTAGTTGGTGCAAGGCTTTTAGTGCTTGAATTGGATTTGATCAATAGGGAAATTGGGCATTGAAATGGTTCTTGTTGAGGAAATTGTTGATTGAGAGTAGATAAGAAAGGTTCGGTGGTATTGGTGTCAAGTGATGATTGTGATTGTGAAACTGAAAGAGGATGGGTATGTACATTGGGGGTGAATCTGGTTCAGTAGCAGCAGTGTTTAGGGATGTTTGGGATTGGGTAGCAGAGATTGGTTTTGTGTGTTCACTTGGTGGTGACTGTACTTGGGGTGATAGAATTTGATGATGAATATGTGATGGTGGAGGAGAGTGAGAGGCTTGTTCTGTTGATATAAAGGAATTAGTGTGTTGTTCTTCATGTGGTTGATCCTCAAAAATGAGTTCTTGTGGAATGTCAGCATTCTTATCAGTCACATGAGCAAACATTAGTACCTCTCCTCCTTCATACTTCCCACTAATTTTGTTTAAGACAGATCTTCCCAGATGGGCTTGCACAAATACATCTCCTTCTCTTTCTATAGTGGGCAAGACTTCATTTATGATCAGCTGTATGAACGTAGGGAATATATACATCTTGTCAGCTTTTCTTACTCGGATCTGATCACATAGGCATTCATGAATGTACTTTTCATAGTTGTAAGTCCTCCCTTAAAAAATTCCAATTATTCCGGAGGATATGTGCTTAGAGAATTTGTCTAACCCAGACTTTTTGTTGGATATGTACTTTAAGTACATGTGGTAGAGAAATCTTAAGGGTTACATAATTTTCCCTTCTTTATCTCCCCTTGTTCATAATGCAGGACCGTTCAAAGGATGGTCTCTTACAACACAACACACAAGTAAATAGGGAACTGGTAACTTATAAGATTGATACTAAGAGCACAATTAAATATGAGACAAAACAAGAAGCAAAACAACACAAGTATTGGTTTTCAAGAATGTTGTATATTGCTCTCAAGTTCTTTATAGTTATTACAAAGCATAAAGAAAGTAACAAGGACCTGAGATACTTTATACTACATCCTACAGCCACCCGTACTTTGAAGGCCTGCTGAAAACATTTGAACTAGACAACAAAATCAAATGTAGAGTCGAAAGGCAGATTGCCTTTTGACTAGTGACTATGACATGCTATAGCTCACATCCTAATAAATTACAAAAATGATAAAATTACATAAAGTAGAAAATTAGGACTCAAGACCTCAATGTATAGTTACCAAAAGCATGGACCTTTTCACCAACTCATGTAAGTTGGTGACTGAATAGAGTTGCAGCGCAAAGGTGGTCCAGCTTTATGGAAAAATACATCAGATAAAGCATGTGTTCAAAAGTCTTCAAAAGAAATCTGTCTTCACTTCTTGGCTTCGGAAGATAATGTATTTGAAGTTTCGGAAGACTTTACTTTTGGCTTCGGAAGATATTGGCCTTGGCTTTGGAAGATTTTACACTTAGAATAATTCTGGTCCACGGTGTAAAACTTCCGAAGCATTTCTACTCTGCACCTTAGTGCATGCATGCAATAAAGACTTTGAACGTTTTGGATGTTTCAGCCTTATATGATGCTACCAAAACATTTAAAGACCATTAGATGTTGACAGTCCTCATCATGATGATGACAATACCCTTCTTCATTAGATGGCCAAGATAGCTCAGACTCTCATAGTATCTTCTCATCTCAAAGAGATTATGCAGAGGTAGGTAGAATAGGTCTTGCCATGTCTAGACATCTTCACCACCTTGATCTCTGATCACATGCCATCTTTCTCGATTAGTTGTGAAGGTCCAGGATAAGATGGGTCTTTCAGATGCAAGAGAAGCCACTTGAATTGGAGTTGATTGGGCTGCCTCTTTATGTAATCTCTTAGGATGATCTGATTCATCCTGAGGCTTGGAGGTGGATGACTCTGACTTTTTCTTTTTCTTTGACTTGTGTCTAGAGGCCATCCTTTTCCTCCTCTTTGAAAGTTTCAACTAAGAAGACTGGCCTTCAGTATCTTGTTGTTCAGTCTTATCTTTCTCAGTTGGGTCTACCTCCCTCACAGGTTCAGAAGGAGAGGGAGTTTGACCCTGCTGTGGATCAGAAGAAGAAGCTTACTGAAACTCAGCAGGAGGTCCAGGTTGTGTTGTCTCAAATTATTCAACCTTAACTTTCACTTCAAGAGGGGCTTGGCTTGGTGGGGAGTGTAAGTCAATGAGCTCTCCTCTGTTGATCTTCTAGTTGATTACCCAGATGTGCTCATCCATTGTGGATAGAGACATTGGACCAAGTCTCCTTCTGGAGAATCCATACAGCTTCAAGAAGCTCATCATCCTTTGTCTGTTAGCAGACTTCTTCATACTTTTTTGGATGA
The DNA here is from genome assembly GCA_025215565.1 of Flaveria ramosissima. Classification (NCBI taxonomy): domain Eukaryota; kingdom Viridiplantae; phylum Streptophyta; class Magnoliopsida; order Asterales; family Asteraceae; genus Flaveria; species Flaveria ramosissima. The sequence continues at coordinate 18,460,671 of CM046046.1, read as the reverse complement.
TGGCTCTTGACTTTGCAGCTTCTTCCCTCATCTTTTTCTTTGTTGCCTTTTGTTCTTTGAGTACTTGAAGTTCAAGTTGTTTGAGATACTCAAACTCAATATACTCAAAGGACAAGGGAAGAAGTGCAGCTGCCTGGTAGAGACCTGTGGCACTCAGGTAGTTGATCATATTTTGCCTGTCAGTTTCTTTGTCTACCTGAGGTTCTTGTGGTACCACAGTCTCTTAAACAGGGCTTTCTTGAACTTGGGAGAGAGAAGGAACATGTTTGTACAATCTTTTCTGTCTCTTTTCTTCTTTGATTTAGAGGAAAAACCTTGCATCCTCTGCTTCTTTCATCTCTCTTGACACTTCCATGTCAGCCAGTTCATTGAGTTCCTCTAAAGGAGAGATATGATCTCATCAATGGTATAGTTTCGAGTCTGCAGGTAAGTAATCCTGACTGCCCTCAACTCATCATCTTGAGTGTTTGGTCTGGGGGCCACCCTAATTGTAGCTTCCATAAAGCTTGAGGACCCAGTGGAACTATCTCCCATTGGCTTCCTCTTCCTCTCTCTCTCTCCTCCTCAATCTCCTCAGGAGTTAAAATCCTTTTCCCTTTGTCACCCACAGACCTTTACGACTCAGGGTGGAGAGAGCTTTGGCCTTCATTGCTTGGAGTAGCTTCCATGCTCTGGCCAGAGAGAGGCTGTGATACACCTTCATCAGTAGGTGTTTCACTGAGGGAATGAATTGCTAAAGTAGTTGTAGGTGTGACAGGGCTCTCAGGCTCTATCACTGGGCCTTTAGTCAAGGTTTTCCCTTTGAAGCTAATCTTAGGGTATTCCTCAACATCTAGTTGACCAATGACATTACCTGATTGCCTTTGTCTTTTTCTTAGGGTCAACTCTCCAGTAATCCTGTCTTGAATCCTTTGGGCCAGCCTTCCAACTTGCCTAGATTGGCTTGGATTGACAAGTGGCATGTTGATCAGGTCAAGACCTTCATAGTAGTTCAAGGTCTTAAAGTTGAAGACTTCTTGCTGCCCTTGAACTCTTTTGAAGAATGAGGGCTCTTCTGTCAGCATCATACCTCCATCTAAGTATATAGTTTAAAGTTCCTTGGGGTGGAGATGGCATAGCCCTTGGAATACCTTCCTCAAAGAGACTCTGAATGTGAGAGTCTAGAGAGTCCATATCAATGTGAACTTGAGGAAGTTGCTGAGTATGAACAACTGAAAGTGAGGATGATGAGTCCTCAATGTCGATACTCTATGAAGAACTCCCAGGTTCTATGACTGCTATGACTTTCTCCTCGTTTTTGGTAGCATCACCTTCTTGCATAGGTGAGCTAGGAGTTAGGTCAATCAGATCCACAGGTTCTTGTTTTCCTGGATGAGCTCTCATTAAAGGTCTCCCAACTAGTTTTTCCCTGTGGTAATATATCTCAATTTGCTGATCATTGACCCTCTTTTGTAAGGTAGTCACCTAAGATTCAAGGTGACTAACCTTAGAGAATAGGTAGGCGCATGTTTATGACAGTTTTTACACCTTTAGTCTCATGTTCACCTTATCTTCATCAGAAGACTCATTGGGGGATGAGAGAATTGGACCAAAGTCCTCACTCTCATCAGCAGCATCATGTTCTTGGATGATGGATTTCCTCTGCTCACTACAGCTTCAAGTGAAGTGTCAATGGGCTGAGTTGCCATGGTTGAGGTCTTAATGATGTAATCACTTGCAGAAGTGAGAGACTCTTCCATATGGATCTACTAAACAGGTTCAGAGAGATCCACCTCAGTAATGGGTGACTGATGTGGGCTAGACATAGGAGAATCATGAGCACTCATCTCCCTTTGAGTAGAGGTGGAGTAGAGAGACACATGGTACTCACTGAATCCTATGTCTTCATCAGTATATAATTCTAGGTTGGGAATGGGTTGGTTTAAATATAGAGGCTCGGGATGGTAACTGTCCTTGAAGGTTGTTCACTTGAGTGTTGAGGCTTAGAGTGATGGCTTAAAGCTGAGGGGCTAATGAGGTCATTAGGCCGAGCATGAAGAACCTCAACACTGATTCTTGAAGAGATGGGAGTGGTTTGCTCCTCAAGAGAAGTGGAAGCTCTAGTGTCCACTTCCTCTTGTATAGGTGAGGATATGGGGGCATACACAAGCTCAAAGCTTGAGCAGGGGTTTGTTTGGATTTTCTTTGATAGGTGAGGAGTGTTTGTAGTTGTTTGGGTGGTTGAGATGTAGAAGGTGTGGGTTCAACACTAGCTTGTGTTGCTAGGTTGTCACCTTGAGCAATAAGCTCTAAGATTTTTGGGACAAGGGCTGTTTCTACCCCAAAGAAGCCAACAGTTGGCTTCTTCATGATTTTAAAGATGTCGGGCTTCATCTCTCCCAATTTGAGAATATTATCTGTTTCCCTCAACTGTGAGCCCAGTTCACAATTAAGAATGTATTTAATATATCTAGGGAAGATGTAAGACTCTAAGGAGTCCAAATTAGCAAGTAAATTTGTATAAACAAATTAAGAGTACATGAACTTGACCCCTTGAACCATTCCATGCACTATGAAGGAGAGATCCTCAGGAATCTAGTCCCACCCCCATGCTTGTTGGACAAGCTGTGGATGACCACATGAAGCAGGTACTTCCACTTGGATGAGACCTTCCCTTTCCTGAAGGTCTTTACAAAGAAATCTCCCTTATAGCCCATCTGCTCAAAGGAATGATTGACTACTTCCTTTGGAAAGGACAACTCACCTTCTTCATCATCCAGCTGAAGATGAGTGTTGGTGATGGCAGGAGTGATGATGATTGTCCTCCCCTGCACTATGGCAGACAGTGCCTTCTCCCCATCCATAATGACCTCTTGACACGTCTTCCGAAATTTAAGCAAATGATCCTCATAGAGTGTAGGATAAATGTTCAGGAAGGTGAAGTAGTTGGATAAAGTCTAGAATTGACAAACCTCTGAGAAACTAGGATCTTTCTCAGAGTCCAACAAAGCAACCTGGTTATGTTTTCTATGGAGTTGCATGGAAAAATCTAGGCTGTTTTTGCGGTTGAGGTTGGCCATTTTGAAAGCTTAAGGATGAAGAAAGTAAAGAACAAAGGCGGTTTGGGTGAATTTAGGTTTTGAGAATTGTTCAGATGAGGAGGAGAGTGAAAGAGGGGGGAACCGTTAGGTATACATATGAAATGGATTTAAGACAAAGTTAAATAAAGAGGATAAACCTTGAAATCCGGATATTGGTCCCACCTATGAAAAGTAGTTTGCTTTTGCCCAAAAAGTAGTTTTCTTGGAAGTCGAAAAAGCTTCCGAAGGTATTTTAGCTTCGGAAGTTGTTGATGAAAAGCTTCCGAAGGCAAAATTACTTCAGAAGATATTCCAAAAAGTTTTGTAAATTTTGCTTCGGAAGAGATTTAATACTTAGAGATTTTATTCTAAGGAGAATAAAATTTCTAAGAGTAAATTTGCTTTCAAAAGAAAACTGTTCTTCAAAAACATACAAGTACTCAAGTAAAATTTAAGCTTTGGAAGATATTTAAAGATTTCTTCCGAAGGTAAATCTAGTAAAGTAGTTAATTGTTCTCTAAGACCTAAGTGTCTTCCGAAGGTAAAAACATATCTTCCGAAGGATAAAAAGATCAAAATTTTCAAAAATCATGTCTTTGAAAAATATTTTTCTTTCATAGTAAACAAGGGCTTATGAAGGTGATAATATAAACAACTTAGGACACACATTTTTTTGTGAAATAATATGATTAAGTTTTAAGAAAAACTAGTCAAAGTTAATCATCTCAATAACTGATACAAGATATTTTAATCTCTGCTCATCAAAAGCTTTGGTGAATAAATCAGCATATTGTTCATTTGTGTTAACTTTGACTAGTTTGATTAACCCCTTTTCAAAATTATTTCTTATCAAATAATACCTAATATTGATGTGCTTTGTCCTTGAGTGCTGCACATGATTCTCTGTGATTGAGATAGCACTGTTGTTGTCTAAGTAGATAGGAGTCTCTTTGAAATTGAATCCATAGTCTAGCATCTGATTCTGAATCCAAAGCAATTGAGCACAGTAGCTTGCAGTAGCAATGTATTAACCTTCAACATTTGATGCAGATACAAGGATTGTTTTTTGCATTGTCAAGAGACTATCCTTCCACCAAGAAACTAACATCCCCCTAATGTAGACTTTGCAGTCATATTGCAGCTACCATAGTCATTATCTGTATAGGCATTCATTAAAGTCTGAATTCTTTGGATACCAAAGGCCAAGTGTCGGAACGCCTTTGAGATATCTTAAAATCCTCTTGACAATGACCAGGTATGGCATCTTGGGGTTGGCTTGATATCTTGCACAAATACATGTGGCAAACATGATATCAGGCCTGCTAGCTATGAGATACATAAGAGACCCAATCATAGCCCTGTAGACATCCACACACTCCCCTTCAAGATCAGGTCCAAGGGAGTGATTTCTTGCTATGGTGTCTTATCAACCTTACAATCAGTCATGTTGAATCTTTTAAGTATGTCTTGTACATACTTTGACTAACTTATGAATATGCCATTGTAGACTTGCTTCACTTGAATTCCTAAAAAGAAATTGAGTTCCCTTATGGCACTCATTTCAAACCTGTTCTTCATTAGCTTCTCAAAGTCTTTGCAGAGCTTTGGATTAGTTGACCCGAAGATAATGTCATCTATTTACACTTGAACTAGCATTAAGTTGTTTCCTGTTCCATTGATGAAGAGAGTTCCATCTATAGTACCCCTTTTGTAGCCATGATGATAGAGATACTGAGATAGAGTCTCATATCACTTTCTTGGTGCTTCATGCTAATCAGGATGATCAGGATCTGCCAACCCAGGTGGTTGTCGGACATACACTTCTTCATCAATCACCCCATAGAGAAAAGCACACTTGACATCAAGTTGGTAGACCTTGAAATCCTTGGATGCAGCAAAAGCAAGGAACATTCTGACAGCTTCAAGTCTTGCTACAGGAGCAACGACATCTGTGTAATCAATGCCTTCTTCTAGTGTGTGTCATTGAACAACTAGTCTTGCCTTATTCTTGATGACAAGTCCTCTATCATCCTTCTTATTCCTGAACACCCATTTGGTTCCTATGGTTGTCTTCCCTTGAGGAAGAGGACATAGGTTCCAAAGCTTTTGCCTTTTGAATTGAAGCAGCTCCTCCTACATAGCTTCAACCCAACTTCCATCCTTTAAAGCCTTATCAATCTTCTTAGGCTCTATCTAGGGTAGAAAACAAGAGTGAAGACAAACATTTTCATCATGGGTTTGTCCTCTTGTTTTACCCCTGAATCAACATTTCCAATGATGTTTGTGGTAGGATGAGACTTGTGGATCCTTAGTTGAGGGATCACAACAAGTTTCTTGGAAAGATCTAAATTAGAGAAATTTAAATCTAGCATTTAAGAATCACCCTTCATATCAGCACACTTATCAAAAGTGACTTGATCCAATGAGTGTGTGACATCATTAATGTTGTCTTCAATGGAGTGGTTGACAGCATCAAAAAATTCTTGATCACTTTCACCACCACCATTTCCTCCAATATTTAAAACTCCTTCATATGAGTTTTATGCCTCTAAGCTGGAATTTGAAGGCACCCCAGAAGTATCAGCTGGATTAGTCATTGTTGTGCTGATAGAAACTCCATTTGCAGGGTTAGTTACAACTAGAGCTGAAGTTATATAGCTTAAAGGTCTTGTCAGCTCAAATCTTGGGTCAAGATCACCTCGAGGTAGTATATCTGTGGATACTGAAACTTGCTCACCAGACTTGTTAAAACCGTTTGTAACTAAATCCAGATCAAATAGCCAATCAGGACCAGAACCTTTCATACTAGGAGTGTGCTCATTGCAAGTCACATTGGCAGACTCCTCAACTACTCTGGTTTTGAGATTGTATACTCTATAAGCCTTGGCTTGAGAAGAGTATCCAATAAAATGTCCATCATCTGATTTCTCAGCAAACTTGGTGATTTGATCTTTGGTATTCAAGATGGTGCAAGGACATCCAAATGACTTGAGAAAACCAATGAAAGGTTTCCTATTTGCCAAAGTTCATAAGGAGTCTTACCAAATGTCTTGGTTACTAAAACTTTGTTTTGCACATAGGAAGCAGTGTTCACTGCCTCTGCCCAGAAGGTGATGGGCAGTTTAGAGTCAGACAACATAGTTCTTGCAGCTTAAATTAGTGTCCTGGGAGCACTATATTGTCTTGTAATACCTTTTTCATCACAAAATGTATCAAGGTTTTGGTTCTTAAATTCACTTCCTTGATCACATCTTATGATTTTGACCTTGTGATCACATTGATTCTCAATCTTTAAGATGAAATTCTTCAGAATCTCAGGGGTCTCATCCTTAGTTCTAAGATACAAGACCCAAGTGAATCTTGTAAAGTCATCTGTGATCACTAAACAATAAAAACTCATTACACTGGTGGGGCCAAAGAGATCCATATGTAATAAGGTAGGGGAGTAGCGATGGAGTTTCTTTCTGTTGGCTTGTGAGATACCTTGTGTTGCTTCCCTTTCAAGCATGCAACACAATGGTCATCACTTGTAAACTCTTTCTTTGGCATTCCATTTACCAAGTCATTCTTAATTTATTTATTCATGTTTTTAAAGTTTACATGGCACATTCTTTTATGCCAAAGGAAAGACACATCACTATTTCCTTTAGATAGAAAGCATGAAACTTCTCCTAAGTGAGATGTTTCTTGCAAATCCATCTTGTACATGTTCCCTTGTCTAGGGGCTCTGAGCAAGATATGCTCATAAGGAATGACCACCCCAGGCTTGAGAACAATGTACTCATGCTCAGTAAAGAGCATGTTATGACTCTAATCACAAAATTGAGATACACTCAGAAGATTGTATCCAAGCTCCTTGACAAAGTTTATCTTCTTAATGCTAAGCTTAGCATTTCTGACCCTACCCCTTCCTGTAATGTATACTCCAGCATCTCCTCCAAAAGCAACTGGTCCTCCATCAATTCTCCCAAAATTTTAAAGTAGTGACCTATTGGCTGTCATATGCCTGGAACAGCCACTATCAATGATCCATACATTTTTGTTTGTCTTGAGCTATTCCTACACAAAATAGATGATTAGTTACATTTGGAAACCCAAGCCTTATGGTCTTGGGCTCATCAAAAGACGTTGAAGACAATGCAACATCAATTGATCCTATTTTCATGTTGTGTGGATCATTTGCTGATGTTCATAAAGAACTTTCAGCCACTTGTTCTTTCTTTGTCTTCCACACCACCTTTGGAAGCTTAGACTTGACCTTCAACACGAAAGTTTTGATGACTTTGGAAGTTTTGATGACTGGACCTTCGGGAGATCTTGCTAACACTACAGCAGGTTTCAGTGCTTCGGAAGTATTCCTTTCTTCCGAGAACAAATTTTCTTCCGAAGGCAAGTTTCCACGTGTCTTCATCTTCATTTTAGAGCTTCCGAAAGGAAAATATTTTCCTTCCAGAGCTTGCTTCTTCTCCAAACTCTTAGAAGTTTTTTTCTTGGTCATGTGGACAGTACTCTTTGGATTGTAAAAACAACCTTTAGCAAGATGAGAGGTACTCCCACACATAACATAGTCCATTTTCTTCTTTCTAAGAGTCTTCTTTTGTGAACAAGGCTGAACTTGATCACTTTCCTTCTCCATCTTCATCATTGCGATTGTTGTGGAAATCTTTTTTGGGATAGAACTACCTTTGGAGCTAGATGGTTCAAGTTGTACAGCAGTGGTGCACAACAGATCAGCCTTTTTGTTGATGCTGTGATGATTTGGCCATGCACTAGAACTCTTATTACTAGAGTTTAAGTTTATGTATTCAGCCTTAACCGCCTCAAATCCTTCACCATCTCCCCTTCATCCTCTTCAGTCATGGGGTCTATGATGGGAAGCTCATCTTCACAAGTTCCACACCTAGGATATCTTACTGACAAGATTGTGTGTGGATGAGCTATCTCACTAGATCCCAGTCCCTACTTATTTTGATAACAAACTTTTGTATGCAAGGATGAGGATATTATGTTCTTGAAGGTCTCTTCCTCAAGAACATATTTTTCTGCCCTGGCGTTGCTGATCACAAGGTCAACCTGGCATTCAGTCAACTTAGTTATGAGATCTTTGATCTTAGTCCTGTAGTTGGTGTGTTCATGTTTAAGAGTTGAAATGGTTTTCTCTAGGTCCTCTATCTTTAGTTTATAATCATTTTCAGCTCTTTCAAAATAAGATTTTAAGATATTTAATAACTTAAGATTAGATCTCATCTATAAGTTGTAGGACTTGTATCTGTTTACTTTAGCAATACATTCAGATGTATAGAGATGTTCCAATACCTTTGCTTCATCATGGTCTGCCATAAGTGCTTGGTTTGGAGATGCATCTTCCACCTGAAAGCTCCAGTCAAAGCCTCATTCTTCAATAGCAAGTGCAACTTGCTGCTTTGGCTTCTCATTCTGGGGAGCTCTTTTAGTGTAGTTTGGTCTGGCTTGTGGTTGGCCACCATTTGTCCTCCGTGCCTTACACTCTCTTACAAAGTGTCCCATCTGGTTACAGTTATAACACTTTACTTTGCTTTTGTCCAGCCCAAACTTTCCACAGGCTGCATTGTTTTGAAACTTCCTTCCTGTCCTCTTATAGAATTTCTTGGCTCTATGAGTGAGAAGAGCCATTTGCTGGACTATCTCCATGTATTCCAGGTCATCTGGATGGATACAGTCCAAGTGTTCAAGGGTGAAGAGAAAGTTGCCTATGCTTTCATCATCAGACACAAAAGCATGTGAAGAGCTTGTCTCTTGGAATGGACTTCCTTGAGTGTAGTTTTCTCTTGGTTTCTCTAGGATAGTGATGAAAGGACCCTTTTGTGAGTTGTCAACGTAGCATATAAGATGATGTTGTGGTTCAATGCTATCCGTTTCAACCAGATGAAGGGCTGAACTCAGTTGATTGCTATAGTTACCAAATGAACCTTGCATATTCATCTCCATCTGGTATCCACTAAGAATACCATACAACTCTATCAAAGTAAGAGTCTTAAGGTTCTCAGTTTTCTTGATAATAACACAATAATGTGTCCATTGTCCGGGAAGAGAGGACATGAACTTCCTTACAATGTCCATGTTCTCAAGAGTCACTCCAACATCCATTTGAGTATCCACAATCTCAACATACATGAAGTATTGTTGAGTCATGGTTTCACCTGATTTGAAGGTGAAGTTTTCAACCTGTTGCTTCAGGAGATCTTTCTTGTTCTCCTTGGCTTCAGTTGACCCCTCATACATCAGCTTTAGTGCCTCCCATAGCTGTCTAGCTGTTTTGGACTTCTTGATGCCTCTGTATATGGAGTTTGGAAGAGTAGTTTGAAGAGCTATCATGGCTTTCTGATCAATCTCTATTCTTTTTCTGTCTTCATCAAAATAGTGTAACACCCCGAAAAGTCAAAACGAGTCATCAAGGATAATGGGCTTAATTATTGGGTATTTAATAAAGGAAAGAAATGGCCATGGGCTAAATTAGTCTTATTGGGTAGTAGCCTAAGGGATTAAATGCCCATAATCAGCCCTTAAGCCACTTAACCAGCCATCATATTCCTCATTTGAACCCTAGCCACCCAAATTCATAGAGAGAGAAACTAGAGAGAGAAACTGAAGAAAACTCAAGATTTGGTGCTTCAAAGGTTAAGATATTAAATATTTGGGTGTTGGAGCATCAAACCATCAGAAAGGATTAACAAATCAAGGTAAGAATCAGCATCTAAACCATTCAATAGATCAAACCCGGAATCCGGGTTTTGGGTTTTGAAAAGTTGCAAAGAATCGCATAAAGGTCACATTTTTACGTATGAAAACATGTAAAAAGCTTAGATATAGCCTCATGGCTGATAAACTAAGAGATTGTACGTAAAACGTTGCAATTTTGGTTTAAAAACGGGCTGGTTTGTAATTTTTATGCGTTCTGCGAAACTGTCTGTGCATCCAGAGAAACTGGGTGTTCAAGCTGCGAAACTGCGAGTCTTCTGCGAAACTATAGTTTCGTAGGTAATTTCGCAGCCATGGAATTCCAACGAAAGTTGGGCGAAACTGCCATGCGAAACTAGCAGTGAAACTGGCAGCGAAACTGCTTATCTGGCAGCGAAATTAGCATCGAAATTAGGCAGAAATTAACCCCTTTAAGTGTTAACTTATCTACAGGCTGTGTAGTGTGATCCTAGCCTAGAAAGCTTAGTCTAGAAGTTACTCATAGTATCCAGGTTTGTTCAAGATCTCCTTATTTATATGTTTTTCCATGTTTTGGGGTTGTTATGCATACTAATTATACGTTTAGAAATGACCATGATTTTAAGAGGTTTTAACAGGAAGATCGATCTTTCTATAAGAAAATATGCTATATAAATGATTAAAAATAAAAAATTTTCACGCTGACCTGGCAGCACGGCCCCAGCTAGGGGCGTTGCCCCTTGGACCCCACTAGGAGCTGATGCCCCTACGACCCACTATCAAGGGTTGCCGCCCCGGATCCCCTGCTGTCCCGCGGAGGGTCGATTATGTTTTATGATGACTAGTACTTGGTATGTTGTGTACTTAATAAGTTAAGTACTATATATTAAAGTGGAAGAAAATATTAACGAGAAGTGGAACTTAATGAATGTTACCTTGGCCCGTTTGATGATGAAAAGTCTTGCAAGCACTATGATAGACTTCACTTATGTGAGTCTGGCGTATAATGATGGATCTGTATTCATGAGCTGGCTATGTGCCTTGCAGTGTGGATCAACTGTCGGGGGTTAGCTACCATGATGATGTGTACCGACGGGGATTGACATTCATTGTCGATCAACATGGAGCTCTTGCTTTGTGCAATCTCGTTTTATGATGAAGTGAAAGATAATGAAAGAATGAAAGATAATGAACATGCTCACTATGATGCAAGAAATGTTATGTATTATGATGTATGTGTGGTCATTATATGAAGGATAAAGTTTATATTTTCTTATTTATCTAAAACTAAAACTCACTCAACAAAGCTGACTTTTATGCATAATAGTTGGCAGGTAAATGATGCTGCTAAGGATGGCACAAGGTGGGAAGCTACTCGGATGGCAATGGATGGCAACCTTGTTTATGAAATCTTTGATTTGATTCTAAGACAAAGTACTATGTTTTTATTCTATTTGAAAGACAAATGTATAAGTACAATATGATTTACAAGTTTCAAATGAATGTCTATTTAATTCCGCTGGAATGTTTTGGTTATTAAAATGATTTTATGTTATGATTAATCAACTGTGATGCCTCCCGAGAACAGGGCCTTACAAATAGTCAACCATAATCTTTGGAATCATACCACCTCCAGCAACAGCTAAAGAGGTGCTTGGTATGTAAGGTCTTGAGACAACAGATTCCCACATCCTGGAGTCTTGAGACTTAAGAAAGGAAAGTGATCAAGTTCAGTCTTGTTCTCAAAAGAAGACTCTCAGGAAGAAGAAGATGAACTGTTTTATGTGTGGTAGTACTTATCATTTTGCTAAGGATTGTCTTTACAATCGAAAAGGTACTGTCCACATAACCAAGAAGGGACTTCTGAGAGTTTGAAGAAGAAGAAAGCTTCGGAAGGAGAATCTTTTCCTTTCGGACGCTCCAAAATGAAGGAGAAGACAAGTGGAAATGTGAATCCAAGGATCACAATTAGGACTTATCAATGTTAGATTGGAATCGAGTTAATGATTTGCGGAATGATCATTAATCGTTGTTTTATTGATTAATTATCAAAAATCAAACCCAATGAATATTAACGACAAACAACTCAATGATATCAACACAATAAATAAAGAACAAGATTTGGTTCAAAAGTATTTCATTAAAACTTGTTAATGATTACAGATGAAATAAATAATGAATGCGATAAACAATAATTGCTTCGAACGTGTTGAGGTTTATGATGTATTGATGTGACGGCTGCTAGGGTTTTGTGTTTGATTGTTGGAATTGATGTGATGGTTGTTATTGCTTGTGTCGCCGTCTATTGCTAGTATTGCTCGTCCTTTGATATGAAACCTAGGACTCATATTTATAGACACGCGTGAATCTGTTAAGGAAACAATTAATCTCTTAGAATCCGTGATTGACTTGTTTACTTGTTTACATGGGTTACTTGTATCATTTGAATACAAGTGTTTGGTCTTCCGTAGCAAAGTTGTCTTTCGCAGGAGTGTGCTTTCCGGAGGAGTATTCACTTGAAGTCTTCGTTATATTGTTGTTCATCCGTGGATATTTGATATCTTCGGACTTGTCTGCATCGGTGTTCTTTAGTAGGAATTCCTCGGATGCATTGCACATCTACGTAAGAACAAATTTGTTCATCCGTAGATGTATCTTACACTTAGTCAATTCATGAAATTGACTAAGTCTAATGTTTGATCATGCAATCATACATACAAATCAACGCATATATATGGGTTAACCTATATACATAATGCATACATTATAATAATGAATTACAATATTCATTACAATTATCAATCAAGTTCTAAGCCTATACAAAATGATCTAGATCTATCATTCCTAGATCTAACGATACTCCCCCTTAGGCTTAGACACTTGTGATCAGTTCCTTAACACTGAGAGCTCCTTCATCCTTGACACCATTTTCTTGGTAAAGTATAATACTGTATCCTTTTGATCATCGTACTTGTACTTGATCTCCATTCTGTATATCCTTTAAAGTGTGTCAAAGCTCAATCCCAGCACATCTTCTTCAGTGGTGAGTGTTTCCACTACATTTTGATTGTGCACTATTTCGAGCTCATCTTCCTCTGAGATTTTTAGTTCTGAAACTTCTTCAAATGTAGATCCTTTCAGCAGTCCAGCTTCATGTCTTCTTCTCTTGTATGCCTTTGCGTGCAATTTGTCAATCACTTGAATCATATGCACATATAGACATAGGTCATTCTGTTCTCCTTTATCAGTTAGCTTTGGGAAGAATTTGTCATGTAGATATGATGTATAGGTTGGGTGAAGCAATTTGATCTCCACTGGGTAAAAAATTCTTATCTAATCAACTTCCTTCCCTTCAACATTCCTCAGTAGCACCAGCTCTTTTGTTTTATCAACATATCCCCATTCTGTTATGGGATATGTATATTGATTTCCTTCAAAGCTTTTTAGACTTGCTGAATTTATGTTGTTGTATCCAACCCTCTTTAACAATTCATCATCAACAAGAATAGAGAATTTGGATGTTGTTCTTTTCTTTTCTTAATTTCTCCTTCTGTGCTCAACATCTTCCCTCTTTGCCTCCTTGAGCACATCATCTATGAATTTTGTCTTCAGCCTACCCACAGACACAGAAAAATCTCTTCCCTTGGATGGATTGGATAGTTAGAGATGATTAAGCTTTGAAAATCCTTAATATCTCTCTCAGGAAGACTCAGTAATGCTTCTACATCATGGAAGTATTGGATTCTTCCAGATGTTCTCTTAATGATTGCACAATCCCAGTCTGGATCATATTTCCAGGCCATAACCCTGTTTTCTTCCACAGAACTGGGAGTTACGATATGGTCATAGAGCTCTATAAGGGTTGACTTCTGTTCAGTGATTTCTCTAACTGTTGTTCCTAGTGGCCACACTTTGCCAGGGATAACAGTACGTGGCTCTCTGATCAGTTTTTCCTTCCCTTTGTGCGGATCTTTAGATTCAACAGTTACAGGATAAGTAGGGAGTTTGCTTTGTTGCTCATAGGATGGGTTTGGAGCTTTAGTTCTGAACTTTACTCCAGTTTCTAGCTCTATTTTCATCACATGTTCCATCATCCTCCTTAGCTCACTAGCTGTTCTTCCCTTAAGCTCATGCATTTTGTAGTTAAGACCTTGTCGCCAACAAGTCATATTGTATTTTTTTAGCTTGGATGTGTCACAATGACCTAATTCCTTATTTATTCTTTTAATTGATTGAAAGGTTGTGAATGTTTCATAATTGCAATTTAGGATCATGAAGTATGCTAGCTCAAATTCCTTCAGCAGGTTCTTCATCTCATTCATATTCAGCCTCTCTACCAAGTCATATGAAAACCCACGGTTTATTAGGGTCATAAACATCGAAGATTCTGGCCTTTCTTCAAGTATGTCTTAGTGGTCAGTAGGTCATCAACCTTTGCTTGTTTTTGATCTTTGGACGACTCATCTTTAGTAAGTTCTTTCCATTCTTCATCACTTTCATCACTTTCCATGTCATCATGAGACATGGCTTCAATGTGGAAACATCAACTGAAGGAGTGTGTTCAGGTTATGTGAGTTTTGATCTTTTAAGTGATTCTTCAACATCAATCACTTCTTTCTTTGTAGTCCCCAAGTATCTCCTCTTTCTTGAGTATTGAATGATTTGCTTTAAGGTCTCAGCAGATTCTTTTGTTTGTTTTGTTGCAGAATCACTAGATTCAATGTCACTAATCTTTCTTTTCAGATTCTCAATCTTCTCATCTTTTCTTTTCAGCTGAGCAATTGTTCTTGCAGAGTCTTGTTAGCTTTGTTGCTCTCCAACACAAGCTTTTCTCTTTCAGCCTTCTCATGTGCAATAGTCTCTTTTTGTTCTTTGACAAATTCATGCAAAGCATCAATGACTTTATTGTTTTCTTGAATGTTTTCTCTTAATCTTTTCAGACTAGATTCTTGTTTCATCAGTTGATCTTCCTTTTCTTTATCAGTCCCTTCAACTCTTGAATTCTTTCTTTCTTTTGTTTGACTTTATAACAAGTTTGTTGTATTCAGCCACCAAATAAATTTTGCTAACAGGGATGTCATCTTCACTTAGATCGTCTTCATGATAAGCAATCACATCAACATAGTTGGCTTCTTCTCCCCTTCTTGATGTTCAGCAGCCAGCTCATCATTATTTACTTCATCATGTGCTACACTAACTGAGCTTGAGCTTGACTCAGCTGCTTGATCTGCCTGCTCTTCGTGTTATTGTTAATGTTGCTAAAGATCAGTGATTGAACATACATGTTAAGTATCATTTGAGTGGACAGGGGATCCAGTTTTGGTTAGTGACAGTTGACTAGTACTTGCTTGTGAGGCTAACTCAGTCTCACCGGTGTATATGCTCTCAGTTGATTTGTTTTTAGGAGTTGGAGGTTGTTGGAAAAGTTGTAAATGGAGGTGGATTGGTGATTGAGGGTGAATTGGAGAAATTGGTTAGGTGTTTTGACTGGCTGGAGATTGTGGTTGGGGAGATTGAGGTTGTGGAGATTAAGGTTGTGGAGAATGTGAGGCTTGCTCAGTGTCACCATGAGAGCTATCCTACATCAGCTATTGGGGAATGTTGGCATTGGAGTCAGCTACATGAGCAAACATAGGCATCTCTTCTCCTTCATACCTTCCACTGATCTTATTCAGTACATATCTCCCTAGAATGTTCTAGGAACCTTGGAAACATATACATCTTGTCATCCATGAACAAACATTAGGGTCAGCTACATGAACAAACACATCACCATCTCTAGCTATACCAGGTAGATCTGCATTGATGATTAATTGTGGGAACCTTGGTAACATATACATCTTGTCAGCCTTTTGCACCCTAATTTGGTCACACAAACAACTGAAAATGTACTTTGAGTAGTTGTATGTCCTTCCCTCAAAAATCCCAATAACGCCAGATGAAATGTGCCTTGAGAATCTGTCAAGCCCAGACTTTCTGTTGGAGATGCACTTCAGATAAATGTGACATAAAAATCTGTATGGCTTGCATAATCTCCTCTTCTTTATCTCACCCTTGTCAAAATCACCATCATACCCCATCAAGTAGAACACTTTCTCTATGTATTCATTCTCTAATACATCAGGGTGACCAACTTCTTGTTCTCCCAACTCTAGTACCCTTATAATGGTCTGCTCATCTATCCTTAGTCTTTCATTCTTAACCTCAGCCATAATCACTTCAGATTCTCCGTCTTCCTCAATTTGTGTGGAGTTCCAGAAATTGACTATATGATCTTGATGAATAACAGGCTCTGCTGTTAAAGCATAGAAGAGCCTGGATCGTCGTAAGTATCTTATGATGTCCCGACATCCTTCCGACACAGGGTCGTCAGGATTTAAGAATGCACACACATTGTGCTCCCTTGCAAATAAATTAGCCATCTGTTCATAAGAATGAAGACGATTATGTTAGAACTAAGTCATCATATTAAGAATACGAAGAGTTTAATCAAAAATGATGAATCAATCAGTTCATTAGTGATGTTTATGATATGATTTACCTTGAAATTAAGACTTGAAATCAGGTTTAAGCTTTGTTTGATGTTTAAGATTTGAGAAATTTTTGAAATCAGATGAGGGAGGGATGGGTTTTTGACTAACGAACTTCTAGGTCAAAAAGGTTATGTAAAAGTGAATAATGAATTCCAAGTCAAAACCATCATTTATACTCCATCGGACACATTTATTTCAAATATTTATTGAAGTGGGTCCCACTTTTCTTATTACTCTTCCGTGGAATTTATGTGTTCTGCAGGTTTTAGTTCATCCGTACGACATCTGCGGATGCCTAACTTAAAAACTGAAATTTAAAATTGAATTGAAGTATAACTAGATTTTCCATTGGTTACCAATCTATGGAAATCGATTATACTTGTTAAATATTAACTCATCCATAGGTTACCAATCTACGAATAGTCAAGTTTCACACTGTAGATTTTGCTGATGCTAAGAATGCATTGTAGCTTCTGCTGATGCAAAGAATGCACTGTAGCTTCAATTGATGCTGAAAAATGCACTGTTTCTTCTGCTGATGTAAAGTTTGAAACTTCTTTATTTGTACGATTGTAAGGTTCTATTTAACTAAGAACCATTTATTGCTATTGGACCTTGTTGACCTTTTTTATGAAAATTTGTGCACAAGAAGATTTATAAATTTAAAAAAACTTCATGTATCCAAAAGCCAAGTTAGTGCTCCAGTTCCAATTCCTTCATATTGACAATTCATTTGATAATTTTGTTGTTAAATTGTTTTCATGAATCTACTCCCCCTAAATTTTTGATCAATGATGAATGAAGGCATTTATCATTAACTTTTAAGAAGAATTTCATGAAAGACACATCTCTGTCTAAACATACCAAAAAGATAAATTAAAATAACCCAAAATTGAATTGAATACTATGTACAAGCATATATAAACATAGAGTGGGATCATACTATAACACTAAGCATCTTCCTGAATAATTTTTTGATAAAATGATACCTGATTTTAGTTCTGATTGCAAGTATGTTTGTCCACTTAAATCCAAACAAGAGTATTGTGTCAACTAGGCATGCTATTTTTCATGTTTTCATGTTTATTAGTGGGTAACTATTATGGGCTCCACATTCAAATCACTTAGAGTTTGTCCTCCTTTTGTGAGTCAAATCATCACTTTTTCACACCTAGAAACTATGTACTTTAAGTTATAAGTTCTATCTTGAGATGTATTTGACATCTCATTAATGCATTGATGTAATAGCTCTGAAGTTAATATACAGTTGATCACAGAGGATTCTTTTGAGAGATTAGATATGATCATCATTAGGTCCCCAGGTCTTTACTTCCATAATATAGAGGTGCCTTTAACCCAGGTCTTTGTTTACACAAAACAAAGGGATGATGAGGATCATGATTTTTTCACCAGTTGGTTACAAATGTATACCATGGTGATCATACATCCAGGTCTTTGTTTACAAAAATTAGAGGGAATATGATTTGCAAAGATAGATAGTATAAAGTGTTGGTACATAGTCTGCTTAGATGAGTGATTTGGTCATATCAGAATAAGACTCACTTGTTGTTTCTTCAAAATGAAGTTTCCCACAAAGAGTCACTATGTATTATGTTTGGCATGCTCTTAGTGTAATTTCCACTAAAGATGAACCTAGTAACATATCAAGAAACTTTGATTAGATTTAATGATATATATTAACTCAGGAAGTAAGCAATGGCATATTGTACTATCATTTCCCATACATATGTCATGCTGAATTAAAAGACACAAATAGAAAGACAATATTTTTTTATTCTAAGCTTCAGAAGATGTTTCAGAAGTTTCTTTAGAAGGTAAATTGCTTTCGGAAAAAAAATTGTTCCAAGACATAAGTTTCTTCCGAAGGATAAATTTTTTTTTTATTTTTTATTTTTATTTATTACTATTTACAGGGACAGACACAGGCTTTTCTTTGTTCATAATGATTAATCTAAGTTAATCATGCCCAGAGACTCAATTAGAAAATTAAATCTAACTGAATGAAAGGCTTTAGTGAATGAATCAGCAAGCTGATTTGTTGTATCCACTTTGATTAACTTGATCAAACTTTTTTATGAGTAATCTCTGAGAAAATGCTATCTTATTTCAATATACTTTGTTTTACTATGTTGCACTGGATTAGCAGTTATAAACATAATAGCTGAATTGTCAATATAAATTGGAGTTTGAAGGAAATTGTAACCATAATCAAGCAATTGGTTTTGCAACCAAAGGACTTGAGAGCAACCAGCTGAAGCAGCTATGTACTCAGCCTCAGCTGTGGATACAATACATTTGTTTGCTTTTTGCACTGCCATGAAACAAGTCTTGGTCCTATGAATTGACATCCACCAGTTGTGGAGTTTATGTTGTTGTTGTATCCTCCAAACTCACTATCTGAATATGAGTAGAGAGTGAAGTCACCATCCTTTGGATACCAAAGTCCAAGGGCTGGTTTCCCTTTGAGATATATGAAAATTCTCTTCACAGCATTCAGATAAGACTCTTTTGGATCTGATTGGTACCTACCATAAACACACACAGCAAACATAATGTCAGGTCTACTGGCAGTTATATACATAAGTGATCCTATCATTGATCTATACAATCTTTGATCAATAGATTTTCCATTAGGATCAGGTACAATCTTATCAATTGTTGAGGCAGGTGTTTTGCAAGAAGATGTATCAGGAAGATTGTACTTCTTTAATATTTTATGTATATACTTCTCTTGATTGATGAAATTGCCATCTGTTTCTGATGAACTTGTAGACCAAGAAAGAATGTTAATTCTCCCATTGAACTCATCTGAAACTCAGATTTCATCAACTCTTCAAAGCTTAAATATAATCTCTTGTTAGTTGATCTAAATATAATGTCATCAATATAAATTTGAAAAACCAATAGATCTTAATGTTGTTTGAGAAAGAGAGTCTAATCAATAGTTCCCCTTTATATCCATGCTTGAGCAAGAAAGATGATAATGTTTCATACCACTTTCTTGGTGCTTGATGAAGACAATACAAAGCTTTGTCAAGCTTGTATACCCTATGAGGATAACCAAGATCTTCAAAACCAGGAGGTTGAGCTACATAGAGTTCTTCATCAATTTTCCCATATAAGAAAGCACATTTGACATCCATTTGATAGACCGTGAACTTCTTATATGATGAATAGACTAGGAATACTCTTATGGCTTTAATTCTTGCAACTGGTGCAAAAACTTTATCATAGTCTATCCCTTCTTCTTGAGTATATCCCTGTGCAATTAGTCATGCTTTGTTTCTCATAATTATACCTCTGTCATCTTTTTTTTTTTTGAAAAGCTACCTTGTGCCAATAGGATGTTGACCTTCAGGTAGATCAACTAGATTCCAGACTTTCTGCTTTCTGAATTGTTCAAGCTCTTCCTGTATAGCTTCAATCCAGCTATTACCTTTTAGTGCAGTTTTGATATTTGGAGGAACCACTTATTAAAGAAAACAAGAGAAGAGACATATGTTTCCAGCCCCCCTTGGCTTCTTGTGGTTCTTTCATTAAGATCACCAATGATGTTGTCAGTTAGATGTGTCTTCTGAATTCTAGTTGTTGGAATAGACTCAACTGTAATAGATGATTCCAAGTTAGTCAGATTTAGTGATGCAGATGGATTCAACTGAGATGATGATTTTATGAAGTAGTCAAATTGATCATCATGTTGATCATTGGAAGATGTATGATTTTCCTCATGAGTTGGTACATCAGCTGCATTATGAATGCCTTCCATAGGAACTTCTACGGATGGATTCTGTGCTTCCGTGAGAGTTACAGGAACATCTACAGATTATATTTGTTGAGTTGCTGACAATAACTCTTTGGAATGCAATGGATCATCTCTAATGTTTTGAATATCTACTGATGTAGATGGAACATCTACTAATGCAATATTCATATCTCCGGATGTAGAACACTCATCTGCGTATGCAGAGGTAGCAGCTGCTGATGAAGGTTTTCAATATTTTATGTATATACTTCTCTTGATTGATGAAAATGCCATCTTTTTTTGATGAACTTGTAGACCAAAGAAGAATGTTAATTCTCCCATTGAACTCATCTGAAACTCAGATTTCATAAACTCTTCAAAGCTTATCTCTTGTTAGTTGATCCAAATATAATGTCATCAATATAAATTTGAACAACTAAGAGATCTTGATGTTGTTTGAGAAAGAGAGTCTGATCAATAGTTCCCCTTTTATATCCATGCTTGAGCAAGAAAGATGATAATGTTTCATACCACTTTCTTGGTGCTAGATGAAGACAATACAAAGCTTTGTCAAGCTTGTATACCATGTGAGGATAATCAGGATCTTCAAAACCAGGAGGTTGAGCTACATAGAGTTCTTCATCAGTTTTCCCATATAAGAAAGCACATTTGACATCCATTTGATAGATCGTGAACTTCTTATATGATGAATAAGCTAGGACTACTCTTATGGCTTTAATTCTTGCAACTGGTGCAAACACTTTATCATAGTCTATCACTTCTTCTTGAGTGTATCCCTGTGCAATTAGCCATGCTTTGTTTCTCATAATTATACCTCTGTCATCTAGTTTTTTTTAGAAAAGCTACCTTGTGCCAGTAGGATGTTAACCTTCAGGTAGATCAACTAGATTCCAGACTTTCTGCTTTCTGAATTGTTCAAGCTCTTCCTGCATAGCCTCAATCGAGCTATTATCTTTTAGTGCAGTTGTGATATTTGGAGGAACCACCTGTGAAAGAAAACAAGAGAAGAGACAGATGCTTCCAGCCCCCCTTGGCTTCTTGTGGTTCTTTCATTAAGATCACCAATGATGTTTTCAGTTGGATGTGTCTTATGAATTCTAGTTGTTTGAATGGACTCAACTTGAATAGATGATTCCAAGTTAGTCAGATTTAGTGATGCAGATGGATTCAGGTGAGATGATGAATTTATGAAGCAGTCAAATTGATCATCATGTTGATTATTGGAAGATGTATGATTTTCCTCATGAGTTGGTACATCAGCTGCATTATGAATGCCTTCCATAGGAACTTACGGATGGATTTTGTGCTTCCGTAAGAGTTACAGGAACATCTACAGATTATATTTGTTGAGTTGCTGACAACTCTTTGGAATGCAATGGATCATCTCCAGTGTTTTGAATATATACTAATTTAGATGGAACATCTGCTGATGCAATATTCATATCTCCAGATGTAGAACACTCATCTGCGGATGCAGAGGTAGCAGCTGCTGATGGAGGTTTTCATTTTAGGATGTAGATCCATTAGGTTAGTCTTGTGCTGATCAACTGCATTATGGAGATTATTTGTAGTTCCTTGTTCCATGGTATTTTAAGTTTGTATTCTTGTAGGATCAGCAGATAATGACACTTCATTCATGTTTGGTGGAAACAAATGGATAACATATATCCGCAGAACCTGCATTGTTCATATAACCAAAGTTAAATGAGTCTGTGAGTGCATCTATATCAAATAACCAAGATGATCCTTTCACAAATTTAGGAAATAAGGATTCATTAAATGACACATTAGGAGTTTCTTCCACAATGTTTTTTTGTGGAATATAAATCTTATATGATTTAGATGTTGAAGAGTATCCAACAAAGAAACCTCATAGGCTTTTTTAGAAAACTTTCCCAATTGTTCTTTGGTGTTTAAAACATATATATGACACCCAAAAGCCCTAAGATATCCTATGTAAGGTTTTCCTTTGAATAAAAGCTCATAAGGTGTTTTATTATGTTCTTTGACAATTAATGTCCTGTTTTGAACTTTGCATTCTGGGTTCACTGCTTCAGCCCAAAAAGTAATAAGCAATTGTGAATCAGCTAGCATTGTCCTTGCTGCTTCAATGAGAGTTTTGTTTTTCTTTCAGCAACTCTATTTTGTTGTGAAGTTCTTGGTGCACTGAATTGGCTTTCAATGCCTTTATTCCTACAAAAAGAGTCTAAGACAGCATTAACAAACTCAGTCTTATTGTCACTCCTGAAAATTTTGATTTTTAAATCATGTTGATTTTCAATCTTAGTGAGAAACTCCATTAATGTTTTAGATGTTTCACTATTTTTTGTTAAGAAAAAGACCCATGTGAATCTAGTGAAATCATCCACAACCACCAACAATATTGCCTTTTTCAAATGCTCATCATATTGGTTGGACCAAAAAGATCCATGTGAAGCAATTTGAGTGGTGTAGTGTTTGTATTAATATTTTTGGATTTATGTGACACTCTATGTTGTTTTCCTTTGTAACATGAGGACAATGGTTTAAATAATAAAATTCTTTCTTTGGCAGGCCAATGACTAGGTTATTTTTCACCAATTTGTTCATGTTCTTCATGTTAGAGTGAACAAGCCTTCTATGCCACAACTGAGATTCATCTTCTAATGACTTAAATAGCAGGCATGTTTCACTGCTTGTGAGTGTTGTGTTGTTCATATCAAAAACATATGTGTTTCCTTTTCATGATGCTTTAAGAAGAATCCAATCTTCTGGAACTGAAAAACCTAGCTTAAGAATGTAACAATTAGAGTTATCAAATAATGTGGTATAATTTCACAAATTTGAGACACAGTAAGTAAATTATATTGTAAATTTTCACAATAGTTTACTTTATCAAATTTGAGCACACCATTAGTTACCAGTTCTTCACCAACAATTTTACCTCCCTTCTTATCCCCACCAAATGCCCTATAAGAAGCCATTTTATGTTTGAAGTCATTAAGAAGAGAACAGTTTCATGTCCTATGTCTGGAACAACTACTGTTAACATACTACTTGTTGTCAGCTTTCCATGATTGTTCCTGCACACAAAAGAAATCAATTAGAATTGGGAACCCAAGTCCTAATGATCTTGGGTTTTCCAACCCTGTCTAAAATTGTAACTTCCTCACGAATGAGTTTTGATGTTTTAGTGTTAATTTTAGATTCAATTGATTCATTATGTGTTGGTTGAGGTGAGGATGATTCTCTTGAGGATGAGCTTGTGGAGTTTTGTTCTTGATTCTTAATCCCTTCTTCATGCACTTTTTCTTTGGTTGTTTGCTGCTTTGTTTTTTATGATGAACCTTGATTGTTGGAAGTTTCACCATCCTTTGATTTTGACTGTGGTATATGTGTACCCTTTTCAAAATGATCAAAGAATTTATCATCAGAGTTTTCATTCTTATCTGTCAAGTCCACCTTTTTGTGAGGTGTTTTGAGTTGCCTATTGGCTTCTCTTTCTTCAAAGGTTTATCATCAGCAGATGTTTTCTTCATTGGTTTTTGTAACTTTTGTTTTTACTGCTGCTTCAGATTGTTCTTTCTTTGTGCTATTTGTCTTGTCTTCTTGTTGAAATAACATTCTTGTGTGGAATGGTTATTTTTATTACAATTCCACAATTTTTATTGAAGTAGCAGTCAGAAGTCATGTGCTTGTTCATGTTGTAAATAGAGCAATAACTGCTGAAGTAGTAGTCTTCAGTGTTATGATTCTTCATATCACACTATTTGCAATAATTTTCCTCTAAATCTTTTTTAGAGTCAACAACTTTCTTCTTTTGATCTCTTTGTGTCTTCAATTCCTTTTCAAACTTTGCAGTTGATGAATTCATTCCCTTTCCTGACATGATGTCAAAGGATTCTTGTTTAGCATTTCCTGAATTTTAGTGTTTAGGATTCATCATTTGTCTTCACTCTTGTTTCTTATCTCAGATAGAGCCAAAGAAAGTTGATGAAGCTCTAAAGGATGGAAGTTGGGTTGAAGCTATGCAACAAGAGCTGCTTCAATTCAAAAGGCAGAAAGTTTGGAACCTTTGTCCTCTTCCTCATGGGAAGACTACCATTGGAACCAAATGGGTTTTTTAGGAATAAGAAGGATGATAGAGGAATCATCATCAAGAACATGGCAAGACTAGTTGTTCAAGGATACACACAAGAAGAAGGGATTGACTACAATGATGTCTTTGCTTCTGTAGCAAGACTAGAAGCTGTTAGGATTTTCCTGGCATTTGCTGCATCCAAGAACTTCAAAGTCTATCAACTTGATGTAAAGTGTGCTTTCTTATATGGAGTGATTGATGAGGAGGTTTATGTCGAACAACCACCTGGTTTTGTAGACCCTGATCATCCTGATTATGTCTGCAAGCTTGACAAAGCTCTTTATGGGCTGCATCAGGCACCCAGGAAGTGGTATGAGACACTATCTGAGTATCTTTGTAAACATGGATACAGGAGAGGTACTATAGATGGAACTCTCTTCATCAAAGGACAGGGAAATGACTTATTGCTGGTTCAAGTATATGTTGATGACATCATCTTTGGTTCAACTAATCCAAAGCTCTGCAAAGACTTTGAGAAGCTGATGAAAGACAGATTTGAAATGAGTTCAATGGGAGAACTCAACTTCTTTCTGGGAATTCAAGTGAAGCAGGTTGAAGATGGCATCTTCATAAGTCAGTCAAAGTATGTTCAAGATATACTCAAGAGGTTCAACATGACTGATTGTAAGATTGCTAAGACACCCATAGCCAGAAACCACTCCCTTGGTCCAGATCTTGAGGGGGAGTGTGTAGATGAACACTTATACAGGGCTATGATTGGGTCTCTTATGTATCTTACAGCTAGCAGGCCTGATATCATGTTTGCTACATGTATTTGTGCAAGATATCAAGCCAACCCTAAGATGTCTCACTTAATCACTGTGAAAAGGATTTTAAGATACCTCAAAGGTGCTTCAACACTTGGTCTATGGTATCCAAAGAATCCTATTTTCAATCTGTATGCCTATACAGATAGTGATTATGGTGGTTGCAACATGACTGCAAAGTCTACATCTGGGGGATGTCAATTCCTTGGTGGAAGGGTTGTCTCATGGCAATGCAGGAAACAATCCTGTGTGTCTGCATCAACTGCTGAGGCTGAATACATTGCTGCTGCAAGCTGCTGTGCTCAAGTGCTTTGGATTCAAAATCAGATGCTGGACTATGGATTTAACTTCAAAAAGACTCCTATCCACATAGACAACAATAGTGCTATCTCTATCACTGAGAACCCTGTGCAGCACTCAAGGACCAAACACATCAACAGCAAGTATCATTTAATAAGAGATAACTATGAAAAGGGATTAATTAAACTAGTCAAAGTTCATACAGATGAACAATATGCTGATCTGTTCACAAAAGCTTTTGATGAACAGAGATTTAAGTATCTGATATCAGCTATTGGGATGATTAACTTTGAGTAGACTTTTTCTTAACACTAATTCTAATTATTTCTTCTTAAAATATGTGTGTCCTAAGTTGTCTAGTTCATCACTTTCATAAGCTCATGTTTTCTTTGGATGTAAAATTCTTTTTGAAGACTTTCCTTAGATTCTTGAAAATTTTCTGACACTTCGGAAGATAAAGTTTTATCTTCGGAAGAAAAACATGTCTTCAAAATAAATAACTGTCTAAGAGATTTTACCTTCGGAAGAAGTCAAATTCATCTTCCGAAGCTTAAAATTCTTAACTCAGACACTTATTCATTTTTAAGGACTTTTTCCTTCCGAAGCAAAATTAACCTTCGGAAGCTTTGTTCATTCTTATACAAAGCATCCAAGGGTTTATTTCTCTTCCGAAGCATAAATCTTCAAGACTCTCAGAAAAATCTTCCGAAGCCATTTTAGCTTCGGAAGCTTTTTCAATCAAAACATCCGAAGACAAATTACCTTCGGAAGCTTTTCGAATTCCAAGAAAACTACTTTTTGAGCAAAAGTAAACTACCTTTTCAGAGGTGGGACTGACTTCCGGATTTCAAAGTTTATCCTCTTTCATTAACTTGGGTTCAAATCCCTTTTCACATAAATACCCAACGGTTCCCCCTCTTTCCCACTCTCTTCCTCAATTCTACTATTCCTCTAACCTAATTCTCTAAACCGCCTTTGCTTTCTACCTTTCTTCACCCTTAAGCTTCTGAAATGGCCAACCTTAACCACAGAAACAACCCAGATTTCTCCATGCAACTTCACAGGCAACATAATCAAGTTGCTCTGTTAAGCTCTGAGAAAGATGCAAGTTTCTCAGAGATTTGCCAATTCTTGACTCTGTCAAACTATTTCACCTCCCTGACCATTGATCCTACTCTATATGAGGATCACTTGCTTGAATTCTGGAAGACCTGCCAAGAGGTCATTATGGATGGGGAGAAGGCACTGTCTGCCACAGTGCAAGGGAGGACAATCTTTATCACTCCGGCCATCATTAACCAACATTTGCAGCTGGATGATGAAGAAGCTGAGGTGTCCTTCCCAAAGGAAGCTGTTAATCATTCCTTTGAGCAGATGGGCTATGAGGGAGATTTCTCTGTAAAGACCTTCAGGAAAGGGAAGGTCTCATCCTGTAGGATTCTGTGTGCCCAAGACACTTAGAATATTGATGTGGTTAGTACGTCATGATCCAAGTCGGGTTATACCCAATAACAAGCTTAGCAAACACCAAATAATATTTAATTGATGATGTGATCATGCAATAAAATATTAACACCAATTTAGAAAATGGGTTTTCTAAACAAGTTGCATATGACATGGAACAATTTATTAGGATATTTTGTTCAATTATATTATTTGTAATGTTATTTATATTAGTTAGATGACATTACAAATTAAAATGGCTACATATGTTATACAATTAATTGGTTAGTTGTATACATTTACTAAGAGATACCAAGTTATAAGACCATGTAACATTGTAATGTGTCTAAATATAAAAGGGGGGGAAAACCCATTTCAAAGACCCTTTTGGCCGCCCCCTTCTTGTGTTCCTATTGGACCACTTTGTTGATTAGATACAAACAATTAAGGGGTCTTATCACTTGCCTCTTGGACCAGCCATTTTAAGGATACACATGCAAAAGAACTCTCTCTCTCTCCCCTCTCTAGTTTCGGAAACAAGGCAGGAAGAAGGAGTTTCAGCAGCTTGTTTTTGGTGTTTAATCCTAGCATACAAGGTGTTTTGTAATAGTGCTTGGGGTATACGAAGCTTGAGGATCTCTACATTGAGTTCTTGGTCGATTCAAGCATCCAAAACACTCCTCTAAGTCGACTTTTCTGCTGGAGAAAGGTAACATTTCACAGCCTCATATGGCTGTGATTTTATGTACATTAGTGTTTGTTCATAGCTTGTCCATTCATATATTTAAGATCCTTATGTTTGGGTTTGTTTTCACCTAAAATGGTCACCTAAGAATATGGAATTTCAGCTTTAAAAATCGTTTTTAAAAGCATTATATCCACTGCGTTTTTCAGAATGTTTAAAGGTTAAACATGGATTTTATGTTCTATCAAACCCTACAATGGCATCAAGAGCCGGTTATATGGATGGCTTGCTTGATTCATCTTTTGAAATTGGTTTTAAAAGATGATATTAGATATGTTATAGGCTGTTTTTGGGCTGGTACATTATGTCTTGTTGAAATCCCCAACTTTCAAGGTTACATTACACATGCTTGTGATTAAACCTTGAAAGATATGTATGTTGAAATGTTGGTTGTTTGGACAATGATTAAAACCCAAAATTTCAGTTTATGTTGGCTGAAATTTGGGGTTTTAAATGGGGTTTTCATTATTTGAATAGATGAAATGATCATTGATTGTTAAAGTGCATAACCTAGCTTGTGGCCTTGTGTTGTTTGGATGATTCAAGTGGTTGTTTTATTCATTCAATTTGGTTGTAATATTTGTGTTTATTCATTTGGGTTGTAATTATTCATTCATTTGGTTATGTAATAATAGATTAGGTTCATTTCATTTACTAGAAAAATGTATTAGGATACAATTTTGTAAAAGGAAGATGTACAAGATCAAGACCCAAAGATGGACACAAAGACACAAGAAACATGGAGCATTTGGATGCGGTTTCTAGTGGGAGGTTCTTGGAACTTTTATGATATGTTTGACCCTTAGAAAGACCATAGACAACACTTGTGATGGCAAACAAGTGTTGTCAACATAAGGGCTATGGTTATGCACATCTGATTGTTAATGTTTATGCTTGGTTGATTGTTTGTTGTTTTGATTGTTTGGTTGATATTTGGATATTCTAAGCAAACTAATTAACAAACTTAACAAGCTGAAAATTGATGGTTCTTAAAGGTTAATAACAGGTTATTAAAATTATTTAATGTTTTAAGGATTAAAATAGGTTTTAATCAAAGAACCATAAGGTACCTTGTATTTGAAAGCATGCAAATACAAGTACATAGAGTTTTCTAAACTAGAATTATGAAACCTCTAAACTTTTAACAAACAAGTTTAACACCATCCTTTTGCACAACACTTAAGTCATTTGGAAACTCTAAATGGGATAAAGGTCACCTAACCATTTTTAGGGAACTTGTGACTTAAGGTGGGAATACCACATTGGTGGGATAAAGGTCACCTAACCACCTATGTTGGTAAACTCACATGTGTGTGCAAGTAGGGTAACTTGATTTGCAAACCATGTTGAATGGATCACCTAAAATATGGTTTCCA
This sequence comes from Flaveria ramosissima, assembly GCA_025215565.1. Classification (NCBI taxonomy): domain Eukaryota; kingdom Viridiplantae; phylum Streptophyta; class Magnoliopsida; order Asterales; family Asteraceae; genus Flaveria; species Flaveria ramosissima. Next base: position 18,431,848 of record CM046046.1, on the reverse strand, counting down.
AATTGGTGTTGATGGGATTAACATGCCGACTCTGCATATGATGTTTAAAAGTCGATCCCATACCTCTAGAAGTTGCAAATGGTTGCAATCGTCAATCGTTGACCACCTTATTAATTTAAATAGTGGGATAAAGGTCACCTAACCACAATTTAAATGTAATGTTGGGTTCTAGATTTTAATATAAAATTGTCCTTAAAAGGCATTAAATATTAAAATTAGCAATATCGAAAATACTAAAATTGATCTTTGTTAAATTTTGTAGATGGCCACCAATAATGAAAATCACGATAACTCGTCCGCGTCAAACCAATCACTACGAGAGATCCTCCAAAAGGAACGTCTAAATCATAACAACTTTATTGATTGGTATCGAAACTTGAGAATTGTTCTCAAGCAAGAGAGAAGATCATATGTTTTAGACGACCCTATCCCCGATCAACCTAACGAGGATGATGAGGAGGCCTTTAATGATTGGCTGAAATACACTGAGAACTCCGTCCAAGTGTCTTGTCTCATGCTAGCGAGCATGACTCCGGATCTCCAAAAGGAGTATGAACATCACGGAGCTTACGACATGATAACCCAGCTGAAGGAAACGTTCCAACAGCAAGCAAGGGTTGAGCGGTTCGAAACGGTTCGAGCGCTCCATGCATGTCGTATGGACGACAACCAATCTGTTTCATCTTATGTACTTAAGATGAAAAGTCATATTGACCGCCTCGAGAGGCTAAACTGCCCCGTCTCGAAGGAGTTGGCCACGGATTTGATCCTAAATGGCCTAACCAAGAAGTTCGAGACATTCGTGTTGAACTACAACATGAATGCATGGGACAAAAGCATTGGTGAACTTCACTCAATGCTCAAAACGGCCGAGGCGGCCATGGGTAAAAGGGTTTTACCCGTTCTCACCATCAATGAAGGTGGGAACAACAAAAGGCCTCATCCCGCACCCAAGGCAAAGGTTGCCAAGGGTAAGGGACATGCGTGGGGAAAGGGGAAAGGGGTGGTAAGGGTACCACCCAAACCACAAGAGAAGAAGCAAAAGGTTGCTACAAATGACCCATGCTTCAAGTGTGGGGAGATAGGACATTGGGCAAGGAATTGTCCTGTCCATCTCCAAGAGTTGAAAGCAAAGAGGGATGCCGGGCAGACCTCAGGTACAATATACATGATACATATTGATCTTAATGTTACATCTTCAAACACATGGGTATTGGATACCGGATGTGGAACTCATATTTGCAATTTGTTGCAGGGGTTCACAAGAAGTAGGGACTTCAAGAAAGGGGATGTTAGCCTCTTCATGGGCAATGGAACTAAAGTCTTAGTTGAAGCTCGTGGGGACTACATCCTAAGACTTCCAAGTGGCTTGGAAGTTATTTTGAAGAATGTTTTGTATGCTCCTAGTTTGACTAGGAACATTATTTCTGTATCTCAATTAAGACATTATGATTATGTATTATCCTTTATTGAAAATGATATTCATGTTTCTTTAAATGGTATGTTCTATTTTAAAGCTATTCCAATTAATGGTATTTATGAATTGGTTCATGAAAATACTTTAAATAGTTCATTGTACCAAACTAACACCAAGAAACTCAAGTTGGACTTGAGTGATACCTATCTTTGGCATTGTCGTCTTGGTCATATAAACAAGAAACGTTTACAAACACTTCAAAAGAATGGTCTTTTAAAAACAAATGAATGTGATTCATTTGGTGTTTGTGAATCTTGTTTACAAGGTAAGATGACTAAGGCACCCTTTAGTGGAACTACCGAAAGGGCAAAAGATTTATTAGGAATCATACATTCGGATGTATGTGGTCCTTTTAAGCCAATGACTAGAAATGGTGAAAGATACTTCATTACCTTTACCGACGACTATAGTCGCTATGGGTATGTGTACTTATTGAGGCACAAAGATGAAGCTTTTGAAATGTTCAAAATCTTCAAGAATGAAGTAGAAAATCAACTCAATAAGTCAATTAAAATTCTCCGTACCGATAGAGGAGGTGAATACCTAAGTGATGTTTTTCAAGATCATCTTAGGAGTTGTGGGATTGTCTCACAACTCACTCCACCTGGAACACCACAACATAATGGTGTGTCTGAAAGGAGGAATCGAACCTTATTGGATATGGTTCGATCTATGATGGCTAGAAGCTCATTACCTCTATCATTTTGGGGTTTCGCTTTGCTCTCCGCGGCCCGTATTCTAAATATGGCCCCAACCAAAAAGGTGGAAAAGACACCTTTTGAGATATGGCATGGAAGAGTTCCATCCCTATCATACTTAAGGGTTTGGGGATGTGAGGTTTATGTTAAGACTCCCACCCCAAACAAACAGGAAGTCCGATCCACCAAGTGCATCTTTATTAGATATCCTAGAGATTCTATGGGATATTATTTCTATGATCCACTGGAACAAAAGGTGTTTATTGCCAGAAAGGGTGAGTTCTTAGAAGCAAAGTTCCTTATGGAAGGAGCTGGCAGTAGAACAGTGGATCTTGAAGAGGATCAAGAACCACAACCCGATGCACGCTTGGTAGAAACTAGCACTCAACATGAGGATGTTGAGGATGATCAAGGGGTTGATCAACACACACAAGACGTTCGCAGAAGTGGTAGAACTAGTAATCCACCTGAAAGATATGGATTTTTCATGGATGGATGCTATGTGGTAGATTCTGATGAACCAACCACATACCATAATGCAATGTCCAATTCGGATTGTGACAAATGGCTAGAAGCCATGAACGTTGAGATGCAATCCATGTATGACAACCAAGTTTGGGAACTTGTTGTACCACCTCTTAATTCCAAGGTAGTTGGAAGTAAGTGGGTTTTCAAGAAGAAAACCGATATGCGTGGAAACTTGGATACTTATAAAGCTAGGCTTGTAGCAAAGGGTTTCACTCAAACTCAAGGGGTTGATTATGATGAAACTTTCTCACCTGTTGCGATGCTAAAGTCTATAAGGATATTGTTTGCCATAGCTGCTCATTATGATTATGAGATTTGGCAAATGGATGTCAAAACCGCTTTCCTAAATGGATATCTTGAGGAAGATGTCTATATGGTTCAGCCTAAGGTTTTGTTGATCCAAAACATCCTAACAAAGTATGCAAGTTAAAGAAATCAATCTATGGATTGAAACAAGCATCGAGAAGCTGGAATCATCGTTTTGATGAGGAGGTCAAGAAATTTGGCTTCATCAAAAACGCTGATGAGGCTTGTGTGTATAAGAAGGCTAGTGGGAGCATAATAACTTTCCTAGTATTGTATGTTGATGACATACTACTATTTGGAAATGACATTCCAACCTTGGAAGGTGTAAAAACCTGGCTTGGAAATTGTTTTTCCATCAAGGATCTTGGTGAAGCCGCCTATATTCTGGGAATAAAGATCTATAGGGATAGATCAAGGCGGTTGATTGGTTTGAATCAAAGTGCATACATTGATAAAGTCTTGAAAAGGTTCAAGATGGAAAACTCTAAGAAAGGTACCGTACCTATTCAAAGAGGAACGATATTGAGTACGACTCAATGTCCAAGCTCAAAGATGAGCAAGATAGCATGAAGGCAATCCCATACGCATCTGCTATAGGATCCATCATGTATGCAATGATATGCACTCGACCGGATGTGTCATGCGCCTTAAGCATGACAAGCCGTTACCAGCAGAATCCTGGAAACAATCATTGGATGGCTGTTAAGAACATACTTAAGTACCTAAGGAGGACAAGGGATATGTTCCTAATCTATGGATCTGGTGACGAGGAACTCGTTGTAAAAGGTTACACGGATGCGAGTTTCCAAACCGATCGTGATGATTCTCGGTCACAATCGGGATACATCTTCATTCTGAATGGAGGAGCGGTCTCTTGGAAGAGCTCCAAGCAGGATGTGGTGGCTCTGTCAACTACAGAATCAGAATACGTCGCCGCCTCATTGGCAGCCCAAGAAGCTGCATGGTTGAAGAAATTCATTGCCGATCTAGGGGTTGTCCCTTCCATTCAGGACCCCCTAGAGATCTTTTGTGATAACGAGGGTGCGATTGCACAAATCAAGGAACCCCGTGCTCATCAAAAGACTAGGCACATTGAGCGGAGATTCAACTACATACGAGATGAAGTTGAAAAGGGAAAGATATGTATTCGCAAAGTTCACACGGATCAAAACGTTGCGGATCCCCTCACGAAGCTCCTTGAAAAGGCAAAGCATGAAGGTCATACTTGTGCCATGGGACTTCGATATTCTAGTGAGTGGATTTGATCTGTAAATTTTGTATTTGGATATATGGAACTTTCTATTATTTGAATAAAATTATTTGGTTATAATGTTTCAAATAATATTCCAATTTAGCATGTTTAATCCATGAGTAAAATGTTTACTCTAAATGTCCGTAGTCGTTCACACTTGTGGGAACAAGTTTGAAGGTAAGACTATTATGAACTTGGATTGGTTGATACTCAAAAGGATGAATATAGAGCAATAGGGTTGCTACCAAGGTTCATAGATATTTGTGGGATACAAATATTGGACTAACCCGCATCTCAAATTTTACTACATGGAATCTTATTGATTGATCATAAGTAAATTTGAGTAAAGGCGAATATCATTTGGTATCCTCAGACCTGAGACACATATTGGGTTTTGATATTCACCAAGTATTACACCTTGAGCCTATTCTTCACTGTCCTGAAATAGTGGACAGTACATAAGGATATGTTCAGGTATAACACGAGGTGTTTGTGAGAAACGTATGTAGTCAAGATGGAATTTGTTCCTCTTATTCGTTGAGAGTTAGATGTCTAAGGCCTGATTAAGTTAAATCAACAAGGAATGATCATTCTGTGTCCTTGGATTTAACATGACATCTGTAACAAAAGGATAAATGATTAATTCACCTAAATCATTTCAAGTAGGGCACTTGAAAGGGATGATGTTATTGAATGGCTATAAGTCATGCGTATTAAGGGTAGTAAACCGTTGTTAGGCGGTATTTACTGCTTGCATCAATCTTCTATGAATCTTGGGCAAGTGGGAGATTGTAGGATTCTGTGTGCCCAAGACACTTAGAATATTGATGTGGTTAGTACGTCATGATCCAAGTCGGGTTATACCCAATAACAAGCTTAGCAAACACCAAATAATATTTAATTGATGATGTGATCATGCAATAAAATATTAACACCAATTTAGAAAATGGGTTTTCTAAACAAGTTGCATATGACATGGAACAATTTATTAGGATATTTTGTTCAATTATATTATTTGTAATGTTATTTATATTAGTTAGATGACATTACAAATTAAAATGGCTACATATGTTATACAATTAATTGGTTAGTTGTATACATTTACTAAGAGATACCAAGTTATAAGACCATGTAACATTGTAATGTGTCTAAATATAAAAGGGGGGGAAAACCCATTTCAAAGACCCTTTTGGCCGCCCCCTTCTTGTGTTCCTATTGGACCACTTTGTTGATTAGATACAAACAATTAAGGGGTCTTATCACTTGCCTCTTGGACCAGCCATTTTAAGGATACACATGCAAAAGAACTCTCTCTCTCTCCCCTCTCTAGTTTCGGAAACAAGGCAGGAAGAAGGAGTTTCAGCAGCTTGTTTTTGGTGTTTAATCCTAGCATACAAGGTGTTTTGTAATAGTGCTTGGGGTATACGAAGCTTGAGGATCTCTACATTGAGTTCTTGGTCGATTCAAGCATCCAAAACACTCCTCTAAGTCGACTTTTCTGCTGGAGAAAGGTAACATTTCACAGCCTCATATGGCTGTGATTTTATGTACATTAGTGTTTGTTCATAGCTTGTCCATTCATATATTTAAGATCCTTATGTTTGGGTTTGTTTTCACCTAAAATGGTCACCTAAGAATATGGAATTTCAGCTTTAAAAATCGTTTTTAAAAGCATTATATCCGCTGCGTTTTTCAGAATGTTTAAAGGTTAAACATGGATTTTATGTTCTATCAAACCCTACACATCCCAGTGGAAATACCTGCTCCATGTGGTTATCCACAGCTTATCAAACAAGCATGGTGGATGGGACCAGATTCCTGAGGATCTCTCCTTTATAGTTCATGGAATGGTTCAGGGGGTCAAGTTCAGGTATTCACAATTTGTTTATACTAAATTACTTGCAAACTTAGACTCCTTAGAGTATTACATGTTTCCTAGATATGTTCAACACATTATCAACTGTGAACTGGGCTCACAGTTGAGGGAAACAAGTAATATTCTTAAATTGGGACAGATGAAGCCCGGCATCTTTAAAATAATGAAGAAGCCAACTGTAGGCTTCTCAGGGGTAGAAATAGCCCTAGTCCCAAAAATGTTAGAGCTCATTGCTCAAGGTGACAACCTAGCAACACAAGCTAGTGTTGAACCCACACCTCTTTTATCCTTACCCGTAAAAAGACCAGAAATCACCCTCACCTACCAAAGAAAATCCAAACGAACCCCTGCTCAGGCTATTGAGTCTGTGCAGGCCCCCATATACTCAACCTTACAGGAAGAAGTGCATACTAGAGCTCCCACTTCTCCTGAGGAGCAAACCACTCCCATTATTTCACCTATCAGGGCTGAGGTTCCTCATGCTCACCCTGATGAGCTCACTAGCCCAACAGCCTTAAGCCTTCACTCTGAGTCTCAACACTTAAGTGAACAACCTTCAGGGGACAGCTACCATCCCCAGCCTTTGGATCTCAACCAACCAATTCCCAACCTATCCTTCTATACTGATGAAGACTTAGGATTCAGTGAGTACCATGAGTCTCTCTTCTCCTCCCCTACTCAAAGAGAGATGAGTACCTCTGACTCTCCTCAGTCTATCCCACATCAGTCACCTATTACTGAGGTGGACACTTCTGAACCTGTTCAGGATGTCCATATGGAAGAGGCTCTCACTTTTGAAAGTGATTACATCATTAAGACCTCAACCATGGCAACTCAGCCCACTGGCATCTCAACTGAGGCTGCCAGTGAGCAGAGGAAAACCAGCAGCCAAGAAACTCAAGCTGGTGGTGAGAGAGAGGACTTTGGTCCAATCATCTCATCCCCCAATGATTCTTCTGATGAAGATGAGGGGAATTTGAGACTAAAGGTGCAGAAATTGTCAAAAACATGCACCTATTTAGTCTCTAAGGTTAGTCACTTGGAATCTCAGGTGACTACCTTACAAAACAGGGTCAATGATCAGCAACTTCAGATTTCATATCTGAACGAAAAACTAGCTGGGAGACCTTTAGGAGAGCTCAACCAGGAACACAAGAACCTGTGGAAGTGATTGACTTATCCTCCAGCTCACCTATGCAAGTGGGTGATGCTACCAAAAAGGGGGAGAAAGTTATTACAACCACAGAACCTCGGAGTTCTTCAAAGAGAATGGACATAGAGGACTCACCATCCTCACTTGCTGTTGTGCATTCTCAGCAACTTCCTCATGTTCACATTAATGTGGACTCTATAGACTCAATCATCAGGAGTCTCTTTGAGGAAGGTATACCAAGGGTTGTCTCATCTCCACCACAAGGAACTGGCAACTACATCATAAGGTGGAGGTATGATGATGACAGAATAGCCCTTATACTTCACAGAGTTCAAGGCCAACAAGAAGTTTTTCAGTTCCAAAGCCTGAGCTTCTATGAAAGACTGGATTTAGTCAACATGCCACTTGTCAATCCAAGCAATTCAAGACAAGCTGACAGGCTGGCTCAAAGAATCCAGGACAGGATCCTTGCAGAGTTCTCTCTAAGAAGGAGACTTAGGCAATCAGGCAATGTCATCGGTCAACTGGATGTTGAGGTGGACCCTAAGATTAGTTTCATATGGGAAACCTTGACTGAAGGCCCAGTGGCAGAACCTGAGACCCCTGTCTCATCATCAACAACTGCTGCAGAGGTCCAAACTCCATCTGAGACACCTGCTGGTGAAGGTGTTTCTCAGCCTCTCTCTGGCCAGAGCATGGAAGCTACACCAAGCAATGAAGGCCAAGCCTCAATCCACCCTGAGTCACAAAGGTCTGTTGGTGACAAAGGGAAAAGGATAATGACTCCTGAGGAAATTGAGGAGGAAGAGAGAGAGAGGAAAAGGAGGCTAAGGGGAGAAAGTTCTTCTGGGTCATCTAGCTTCATGCAAGCTGCAATCAGGGCTGCCCCCAGACCAAATACTCAAGATGATGAGTTAAGGGCAGTCAGGATTACCTATTTACAGACCAGGAACTATGATATTGATGAAATCATCTCCCTCCCCTTAGAAGAGTTAAATGAACTGGCTGACATGGAAGTGTCAAGAGAGATGAAGGAGAAAGAGGATGCAAGGTTACTTCTTCAATTCAAAGAGGAGAAGAGACAGAAAAGACTTTACAAGCATGCTCCCACTCTCTCTCCAGTTCAAGAAAGTCCTGCACAGGAAGATGTGGCTCCACAAGAACCTCAGGTAGATAAAGAAGAAGATAGGATCAAGATGATCAACTACCTGAGTGCCACAGGCTTCTATCAGGCAGATGCACTTCTTCCCTTGTCCTATGACTTCATTGAGTTCGATTACCTAAAGCAACTTGAGCTTGAGCTAGTCAAAGAAAGAAAAACAACCAAAAGGAAGCTAAGGGAAGAAGCTGCAAAGTCAAGAGCCATCATTCAAAAGAATGCAAAGATGTCTGCTGACAGACAAAGAATGATGAGCTTCTTGAAGCTATATGGATTCTCCGGAAGGAGACTTGGCCCCATGTCTCTATCTACAATGGATGAGCATATAAGGGTGATCAAGCAGAAGATTAAAAGTGGAGAACTGATTGACTTGCACTCTCTTCCAAGTCAAGTCCCACCTGAAGTGGAGGTCAAGTTTGAACAACCAGAGACACCTCAACCAGAACCTCTAGCTGAGCCCAGGAAACTTCATCTTCTGATCCAAGGCAGGGTCAAACTCCCTCTCCTTCAGAACCTGTGAGGGAGGAACACCCAACTGATAAAGACACTGATGATCAACATGGTGCTGCAGACCAGTCTTCTCAGTTAAAGTCATCGAAGAGGAAGAAGAGAATGGCTTCTAAACCAAAGACTAAGAAGAAGAAGCCAAAGTCATCTACCTCTACACCTCAGGCTGAATCAGATCAACCTGGGGAAGTGCATGATGAGGCAGCCCAATCAACTCCTATGCAAGTGGCTCCTCTAACAACTGAGACACCCATCTTGTCCTGGACTTACTCTACCAATCCAGAAAGATGGCATGTTATCAGAGATCAAGGTGTTGAGAATGTCTACTCCTGGCAAGACATAATCAACTTACCTCTACATGATCTCTTTGAGATGAGAAGATACTATGAGAGTCTTGATGATCCTGACCATCTAATGAAGAAAGGAATGGTCTTGATTGTACTGAAGACTACCAACATCTGAAGATCTTCTAAGTGTTTTGGTAGCATCAGCCTAGGGGGAGTTTGTAAGGATTCCTTAAGTCTGATGCAACCCAAAACATCCAAAGTGTCTCAGCAACATGCACTAAGTACTGAAGTGAAGAATGCTTCGGAAGTTTTACACAATGCATTAGAAAATACTCTAAGTGTAAAATCTTCCGAAGCCAAGACCAATATCTTCCGAAGCCAAACATGAAGTCTTCCGAAGCTTCAGAGACAAAGTCTTCTGAAGCTTCATCCTATGAAGACAGATTTCTTCCGAAGACTTTTAGTACACATGCTTTATCTGATGTACTGTTCCATAAAGCACCTTTTCCGCTGCATCTCTGTAAAGTCACCAACTTACATGAGTTGGTGAAAAGGTCCATGCTTTTGGTAACTGTACATTGAGGTCTTGAGTCTGTAACTTTCCACTTTATGTACTTTATCCTTTTTGTAATGTATAAGGATGTGAGCTATGGCATGTCATAGTCACAAGGTCAAAAGGCAGATATGCCTTTTGATCCTACAATTGATTTTGTTAGTGTCTAGTCAATTGTATCTAGCTGGCTTTCAAAGTATAGCCGGCTGTAGGTTGTAGTATAAGTATTTCAAGTTCTTGTATCTTTCTTTATGCTTTGTAACACTTGTAAAAAAACTTGAGAAAGCAATATACTGTCTCCTTGAAACCCATACTCTCTTGTTCTGTCTCTTGCTTTACTTGTGTTCTTTGTATCACTTTGGTTAACCCAGTTCACTGTTTGATTAAAGTTTAGTTAATCTCCTCTTTGTGTTGTTGTGTTGTAATTGTGTTAAAGCCCTTAAACGATCCTGCATAATCCGCCCCAAGAGCAGGTGGAATATAAGGACCCTCAGTTATTGATACCCACAAGTCAAATCAGTGTAATTCACATGTTTCCTGAACTTGATTTTCCAGGATTTAAAATCCGCTTTTGTGTCCAATTTTGGAGGTTGGTATGATGATCCACCGACAAAGTTACTCATTTTAGTTAAAGTATTTGAGTTCAACTAAAACAGAGTTTCTTTTGAGTAATGAACTAATTAATGACCAAACTTGATTAATGAATAATAATTAAGTGATTAAGGTCACAGTCAGTCAATCCTTTTAATGATAAATAATATCAAATCAAGGATTTTGTTATATATTTGTTCAATTTGTTTGAACTATTAATGAATATCAATCAATAACGCAGATCTATGATTCAATTAATATGAATATAGATTTAAGTTAATCGAGCAATGAAACAATACTCGCTGAAAGATGAATCACCGTTTTATTGTTTTAAAAACTGATTCACACCAAAACAATTTTGCTTAAAAACAATAGATCTAATCAGAAAACTGATAAATGTAATGAAATAAGCAATCAATTAAACAATTCTAACACCGATAGATCAATCGATTTAAATCAATGAGCACTTGGTTCTGATACCACCTGTCAATCCAAGGATCGCAATCAGGAATTATCGATGTTAGTTTTGAATCGAGTTAATGATTTGCGGAATGATCATTAATCATTGTTTAATTGATTAATTATTGAAAATCAAACCCAATGAATATTAACGACAATCAACTCAATAATATCAGCATAATAAATAAACGAACAAGATTTGATTCAAAAGTATTTCATTAAAACTTGTTAATGGTTACAGATGAAGTAAATAATGAATGCTATAAACAATAATTGCTTCGAACGTGTTGAGGTTTATGATGTATTGATGTGACGGCTGCTAGGGTTTTGTGTTTGATTGTGTGAATTGATGTGGTGGTTGTTATAGCTTGTGTCGTCGTCTATTTCTCGTATTGTTCGTCCTTTGATATGAAACCTAGGACTCATATTTATAGACACTCGTGTTTCTGTTAAGGAAACAACGAATCTCTTGGAGTCCATGATTGACTTGTTGACTTGGGTTACTTGTATCATTTGAATACAAGTGTTTGGTCTTCCGTAACAAAGTTGTCTTCCGCGGGTGTGTGCTTTCCGCAGGAGTCTTCACATGAAGTCTTCGTTGTATTTTTGGTCATCCGTGGATCTTCGATATCTTTAGACTTGTCTGCATTGGTGTTCTTCAGTAGGAATTACTCGGATGCATTGCACATCTACGGAAGAACAAATTTGTTCATCCGTATATGTATCTTACACTTAGGTGCTGTTTGTTTTTTCTGCAGGAAAACGTCTGCAGTCTGCGAACCACATCTGCAGACATCTGCAGCAGAAGAGGTGGACCAAATGTCTGCAGTCTGCAAGGAAAAGACTGTTTGTTTTTAACATCTGCAGAATCAAAAAAATACATATAACAAATCAAAAAAAAACAAACTAACCATATACAAACAAACTAACTAATCAAAAAAAATACTAACCATATACAAACAAACTAATCATACTAATAACAAATCAAAAAAAAAAAAAACGTACCTGCAGGTGGGTCGCGAAGGGTGGTGCGAGGGGGCTGCGGTCGGAGGGGGCTGCGGTCGGAGGGGGAAGGGTGGTTCGCGAAGGGGGAAGGGGGAAGGGGGAAGGGGGAAGGGTGGTTCGCAAAGGGGGAGGGGGCTGCGGTCGGTTCGCGAAGGGGGAGGGGGCTGCGGTCGGAGGGTGCCGCGGTGGCGCGGTGGTGCGGTGGTCCGACGGTCGCGCGGTGGTGCGGTGGTCCGGCGGTGGCGCGGTGGTGCGGTGGTCCGGCGGTGGTGTGTGGTGGTGTGTGTGAAGATGAGTTGTGAAGATGAGTTGTGAAGATGATTTGTGAAGATGATTTGTGAAGGGAGAAGAGGTTTGATGAAATGTCTTCCCGCCTGAAGACACTAGTCCATGTCTGCACCAAGAAGACCTTGCGCAGACCTTTTTTAATGAAACGTCTTCTGAAAAACAAACAGTCTGTGCACTCAAAACATCTTCCCGCGTCTGCGTGCGCGCAGATGAAGAGGTGGGGAAGAGGTTTTCTTAAAAAACAAACACCACCTTAGTCAATTCCAAAAATTGACTAAGTCTAGTGTTTGGTCCTGCAATCATACATACAAATCAACACATATATATGGGTTAACCTATATACATAATGCATACATTATAATAATGAATTATAAATATTCATTACAATTATCAATCAAATTTTAAGCCTATACAAAATGATCTAGATCTATCATTCCTAGATCTAACAGGAAATTTGCCTTTAGAAGAAAATTTGGTCTCGGAAGAAAAGAATACTTCCAAAGCATTGAAGCCTGCTGCAGTGTTAGCAAGATCTTTAGAATACTTAACAGATTATACAGGGATCTAGTAACTTATAAGATTAATACTAATAAGACAAGTAAATATGAGACAAAACAAGAAGCAAAACAACACAAGTATTGGTTTTCAAGAATGATGTATATTGCTCTCAAGTTCTTTACAAGTATTACAAAGCATAAAGAAAGTTACAAGGACCTGAGATACTTTATACTACATCCCACAACCGACCATACTTTGAAGGCCAGCTGGAAACATTCGAACTAGACAACAAAATCAAATGTAGAGTCAAAAGGCAGATTGCCTTTTGACTAGTGACTTAACATGCCATAGCTCACAACCTAATATATTACAAAAAGAATAAAAGTACATAAAGAAGAAAGCATAAACTCAAGACCTCAATGTAAAGTTACCAAAAGCATGGACCTTTTTACCAACTCATGTAAGTTGGTGAGTGAACATAGTTGCAGCGAAAAGGTAGTCCATCTTTATGGAAAAGTACATCAGATAAAGCATGTGTTCAAAAGTTTTCGGAAGAAATATGTCTTCACTTCTTGGCTTTGGAAGACTTTGTCTTTGAAGCTTTGGAAGACTTTACTTTTGGCTTCGGAAGATGTTGGTCTTGGCTTCGGAAGATTTTACACTTAGAAAGACTTTGAATGTTTTGGGTGCATCAGCCTTATATGAAACCTTACACATAATCACCATCATATCCCATTAAATCAAAGATTCTTTCTATGTATTCATGTTCAAACACATCAGGGTGACCTTCCTCTTGATCACCTAACTCGAGTACCCTTCTAATGGTTCTTTTATCAATCCTTAGACTTTCATTTCTTATTTCTGCTTGTATCACCAAAATATCTCCTTCTTCGTCTATTCTACATGAGTTCCAAAAATCAATGATGTGCGATTGATAAATGATAGGATCAGCTGATAGTGCATAGAACAACCTTGACCTCTGCAGGTAGTTGATGATGTCTGACACCCTTCAGCCATTGGGTCGCGACATTCAGGAACGCACACAGATTATGTTCCTTGGCAAATCTAGTTGCCATCTGCACAAAAGAATGAGCAAATTAGGTCATACTCAGACATAAGAATTTGAAGAGTTTTGATGGTACTCAAGGATCAAACAGTTTATTTTTGTTGTTTATTATTTGATAATATTGGTCTTATGATGAATAGAGATCAAGATTTGTATATGATTTGTTGTTTGGGAAGGGTAGTTTGAATGTTGGCGGAAAGGGGGTTTCAGCTTTTTTCGAACATTTTTCTAGGTTTGAATAAGTTGTTCTAAAAAAGTGAATGAAAATGACAAGTCAAAAACATCATTTATACACCCTCGGACTTATTAATTTGATTTATTACCCTTTCGTGGTAGTTTATTGCTTCCGCAGATATTAATTCTTCAGTAGAAAATTAATTCATTTGAAGAACATCTACGGATGACTAAATCTTCTGAAGTAAATCTTCGGAAGTATAATTTGTTTTTCCTTAGGTTACTAATCTATGAAAATAAATTATACTTTATTAAATTGTCAACACATCCGCAAGTTACTAATCTACGGACGATCCAATTTTAACTTTGTTTTAAGTTTCACACTGTATGATCTGCTGAAATGTAAAATTCACACTGTAACTTCTTCTAAAGTGCAAATTATGCATTATAACTTCTACTGAAATGCAAATTTTGAAACTTATTTGTTTGTATGATTCTAACAAAATTGTTAGTATCATTTGTTGCTATTGGACCTTGTTGACTTGTTTCAATGGCAAATGTGCAAGTAATTGGTTTAATTAAACCTTCAGATATCCTGCAACCAAGTTAGTGCTCAACTTCCAAATTTTCTTCATTTAACTTATAATAAACTCAATTTTCATGCTAATTACTACTCCCCCTAAATTTGTGATTAATGATGAATGTATGCATTTATCAAAAATTTATTAAAAAGAATAGCATGAAAAGCAATTGATCTGTCCTTTTTAATGGTATGAAGCAGAAAAGAAAAATAACTTAATTGTATATAACAGAATTTAAATCATAACAAGGGATCATACTATGACGCTAAGCAACTCTTGATGCATTTTATTTAATGTTTGTAGACACAGATCTAGTGATGATTGCAAGTATGTTGATCCACCTAAATTTAGACATGAGTATATGGTCAATATGTCATGCTGATTATCATGTTTTAATGTTGATTAAAGATGTACAAACATTGTCTCCACTTTCAAGTGTCATTAGAGTTTGTCCTCCGCTGATGAGTCAACTTATCACTTTTTCACACATGAAAACTATGTGCCTTATATCATAATTTCTATCCTAAGGTTTCTATAAAATCATATAAATGCTAATTGATGTGTAATCTCTACAATATAATATAAAGTTGATCACCTTGGATTCTTTTAGAGCTTAGATATGATCATCATCAGGTCACCACGTCTTTACTTATGTAAAACAGAGGTGCCTTGAACCCAGTTCTTTGTTTACACAAAACAGAGGGATGATGATGATCACAATCTGATCACCAGTTGTTTACTATTGTAAACCAAATATGAGCATATACCTAGGTCTTTGCTTAAGCAAAACAAAAGGAATATGATTTTCAAAGATCGAATTTATAAGATATCAGAACATAGTGTGTTTGGGTGAGTAATTTGATCATGTCAGGATACGACTTACTTTCTTGCTCCTCAAAATGGACTGCCCATAGTTAGTCACCTTGTCATTATGTTATGATTGAGTTTTGTTTATTGTCTACTCAAGCTAAACCTACTCACATATCAACTCACATCTGATTAGTCTTTAGAATAAGTTAAATTCAGGAAAGTAAGCAAAAGTCATAGTGTACTATCATTTCCTAACTTATGAATGCTATCAACAGAAAACATATGAACAAGACAATGTTTTTGTATTTTTATATGTTTTGTGAATGATTTTGGCTTTTTCATAGTAATTGTAAGGATGAAATATACTTTTCTTGTTGATTATGATGAATCTAAGTTGATCATGCCTAAAGACTCAATAAGAAAATTGAATCTAACTGAATCAAAGGCTTTGGTGAATAAATCAGCAAGTTAATTTGTTGTATCCACTTTGATTGACTTTATTAAACCTTTTTCTGAGGAGTCTCTTGGAATATGGTATATGATTTCTATGTGTTTTGTTTTACTATGTTGCACTGGATTAGTAGTGATAAACATAGCAACTAGGTTATCTATGTGATCTGGTGTATGAAGAAAATTGTAACCATAATTAAATAATTGGTTTTGCAACCATAGTACTTGAGAGCAACCAGCTGAAGTAGCTATGTACTCAGCCTCAACTGTGGATACTGATACATTTGTTTGCTTTTTGCACTGCCAAGAAACAAGTCTTGGTCCTATAAATTGACATCCACCAGTTGTGGTTTTTTTGTTGTAGTTACACCCTGCAAAATCACTATCAGAATATGAGTAGAGGTTGAAGTCTCCTTCTTTGGGATACCAAAGTCCAAGAGCTGCCTTCCCTTTAAGATATCTGAAAATCCTCATGACTGTATTCAAATACGACACTTTGGGGTCTGATTGGTACCTAGCACAAACACACACAACATACATGATGGCAGGTCTGCTGGCAGTTAATTACGTTAAAGATCCTATCATTGACCTATACAATCTTTGATCAACTGGTTTCCCTTTAGGATCAGGTTCAATCTTATCAATTGTTGATGTTGGTGTTTTGCAGGAAGAAGTGTCAGCAAGGTTGTACTTCGTCAGGATTTGATGAACATACTTCTCCTAATTGATGAATACGCCATCTGGTTTTTGATGAACTTGTAAACTAAGAAAGTTAATTCTCCCATGGAACTCATTTGAAATTCAGATTTCATCAAACCTTCAAAGTTTTCACGTAGTCTCTTGTTTGTGGATCCAAAAATGATGTCATCCACATAAATTTCGATAACCAAGAGATCTTGATGATCATGATTGAGGAAGTGAGTCTGATCAATTGTTCATCATTTGTATCCATGCTTGAGCAAGAAAGATGATAATGTTTCATATCACTTTCTTGGTGCTCTGATGAAGACCATACAAAGCTTTGTCAACCTTGTATACCCTGTGTGGGTAATTAGGATCCTCAAAGCCTGGAGGTTGAGCAACATAGACTTCTTTATCAATTTTACCATATAAGATGGCACATTTTGCATCCATTTGGTAAACTTTAAACTTCTTATTGAAGCATAGTCTAGGAATACTCTTATGGCTTCCATTCTTGCAACTGGTGCAAAAACTTCATCATAGTCTATCCCTTCTTCTTGAGTATAACCTTATGCTATCAGGCTTGCTTTGTTTCTCACTATGATACCTCTTTCATCTAGTTTGTTCTTAAAAAGCCACCTTATGCCAATTGGATATTGGCCTTCAAGAATATCAATAAGATTCCAAACATTCTGCTTTCTGAATTGCTAAAGTTCTTCCTGTATAGCTTCAATCCAGCTGTTGTCTTTTAATGCTTCAGTGATGTTGGGAGGAACCACTTGTGAAAGAAAACAAGAGAAAAGACAAATGTTGGCAGCTCCCCTTTGACATAAGTGTTTCGTTTCTTGTGATAGAGGTGTTGTTCATATGCAAAACTTAAGTGTTTCCTTTTCTTGATGCTCTAAGAAGGATCCAGTGTTCTGGAATGTGAAAACCTGGCTTAAGAATGTAACAGTAAGTGCAGGACCGGTTAAGGGCTTGAACAAATTACAACACAACAACACAATGAGGAGAACAACTAAACTTTGATCAAACAGTGAACTGGATTAACCAATATTGATACAAAGAACATAAGTAAAGTAAAAAGACAGAACAAGAGAGTTGGGTTTCAAGGAGGCAGTATATTGCTTTCTCAAGTTCTTTTACAAGTGTTACAAAGCATAAAGAAAGATACAAGAACTTGGAATACTTATACTACAACCTACAGCCAGCTATACTTTGAAAGCTAGCTAGATACAATTGACTAGACACTAACAAAATCAATTGTAGGATCAAAAGGCATATCTGCCTTTTGACCTTGTGACTATGACATGCCATAGCTCACATCCTTATCTATTACAAAAAGGATGAAGTACATAAAGTAGAAAGTTACAGACTCAAGACCTCAATGTATAGTTACCAAAAGCATGGACCTTTTCACCAACTCATGTAAGTTGGTGACTTTACAGAGATGCAGCAGAAAAAGGTGTCCAGCTTTATGGAACAGTACATCAGATAAAGCATGTATACTAAAAGTCTTCGGAAGAAATCTTTCTTCATAGGTTGAAGCTTCGGAAGACTTTGTCTCTGAGGCTTCGGAAGACTTCATGTTTGGCTTTGGAAGATATTGGTCTTGGCTTCGGAAGATTTTACACTTAGAGTATTTTCTAGTGTATGGTGTAAAACTTTCGAAGCATTCCTTACTTCAGTACTTAGTGCATGTTGCAGAGAGACATTGGATGTTTTGGTTTGCATCAGACTTAAGGAATCCTTACAAACTCCCCCTAGGCTGATGCTACCAAAACACTTAGAAGATCTTCAGATATTTGTGGTCTTCAGTACAATCATGACCATACCCTTCTTCATTAGATGGTCAGGATCATCAAGACCTTCATAGTATCTTCTCATCTCAAAGAGATCATGCAGAGGTAAGTTGATTATGTCTTGCCAAGTATAGACATTTTCAACACCTTGATCTCTGATTACATGCCATCTTTCTGGATTGGTAGAGTAAGTCCAAGACAAGATGGGTGTCTCGGTTGTCAGAGGAGCCACTTGCATTGGAGTTGATTGGGCTGCCTCATCATGCACTTCCTCAGGTTGATCTGACTCAGCCTGAGGTGTAGAGGTAGATGACTTAGGCTTCTTCTTCTTTGACTTTGGTTTAGAAGCCATTCTCTTTTTCCTCTTAGATGACTTTAACTGAGAAGACTGGTCTGCAGTACCTTGTTGATCATCCTTGTCTTTCTCAGTTGGGTGTTCCTCCCTTACATGTTCAGAAGGAGAGGGAGTTTTACCATGCCTTGGATCAGAAGATGAAGCTTGCTAAGGTTCAGCTGGAGGTCCAGGTTGAGGTGTCTCAGGTTGTTCAAACTTAACCTCCACTTCAGGTGGGACTTGACTTGGAAGAGAGTGCAAGTCAATCAGTTCACCACTCTTAATCTTCTACTTGATCACCCTTATATGCTCATCCATTGTGGATAGAGACATAGGGCCAAGTCTCCTTCCGGAGAATCCATATAGCTTCAAGAAGCTCATCATCCTTTGTCTATCAGCAGACTTCTTCACACTCTTTTGGATGATGGCTCTTGACTTTGCAGCTTCTTCCCTTAGCTTCCTTTTAGTTGTTTTTCTTTCTTTAACTAGCTCAAGTTCAAGTTGCTTTAGGTACTCAAACTTAATGAAGTCATAGGACAGGGGAAGAAGTGCATCTGCCTGATAGAAGCCTATGGCACTCAGGTCGTTGATCATCTTGATCCTATCTTCTTCTTTGTCTACCTGAGGTTCTTGTGGAGCCACATATTCCTGTACAGGACTTTCTTGAACTGGAGAGAGAGTGGGAGCATGCTTGTAGAGTCTTTTCTGTCTCCTCTCCTCTTTGAATTGGAGAAGTAGCCTTGCATCCTCTTTTTCTTTCATCTCTCTTGACACTTCCATGTCAGCCAGTTCATTCAATTCTTCTAAGGGAAGGGAGATGATTTCATCAATATCATAGTTTCTGGTCTGTAAATAAGTAATCCTGACTGCCCTCAACTCATCATCTTGAGTATTTGGTCTGGGGGCAGCCCTGATTGCAGCTTGCATAAAGCTTGAAGACCCAGAGGAACTTTCTCCCCTTAGCTTCCTTTTCCTCTCTCTCTCTTCCTCCTCAATTTCCTCAGGAGTCATGATCCTTTTCCCTTTGTCACCCACAGACCTTTGTGACTCAGGGTGGATAGAGGCTTGGCCTTCATTGCTTGGTGTAGCTTCCATGCTCTGGCCAGAGAGAGGCTGAGAAACACCTTCACCAGCAGGTGTCTTAGAAGGAGTGTGAACCTCTGCAGCAGTTGTTGATGATGAGACAGGGGTCTCAGGTTCCGTCACTGGGCCTTCAGTCAAGGTTTCCCCTATGAAACTAATCTTAGGGTCCACCTCAACATCCAGTTGACCGATGACATTGCCTGATTGCATAAGTCTCCTTCTTAGAGTTAACTCTGCAAGGATCCTATCTTGGATTCTTTGAGCCAATCTGTCAGCTTTTCTTGAGTTGCTTGGATTGACAAGTGGCATGTTGACTAGATCCAATCTTTCATAGAAGTTCAAGCTTTGAAAATCAAATACTTCTTGTTGCCCTTGAACTCTGTGAAGAATAAGGGCTCTTCTGTCAGCATCATACCTCCACCTTATGATGTAGTTTGAAGTTCCTTGTGGTGGAGATGACACAGCCCTTGGTATACCTTCCTCAAAGAGACTCCTGATGATAGAGTCTATAAAGTCCAGATTAATGTGAACTTGAGGAAGTTGCTGAGAATGCACAACATCAAGTGAGGATGGTGAGTCCTCTATGTCCATTCTCTGTGAAGAACTCCCAGGTTCTGTGGCTGCAATAACTTTCTCCCCCTTTTTGGTAGCATCACCCACTTGCATAGGTGAGCTGGAGGATAAGTCAATCACTTCCACAGGTTCTTGTGTGCCTGGTTGAGCTCTCCTTAAAGGTCTCCCAGCTAGTTTTTCATTTAGATATGAAATCTGAAGTTGCTGATCATTGACCCTGTTTTGTAAGGTAGTCACCTGAGATTCAAGGTGACTAACCTTAGAGACTAAATAGGAGCATGTTTTTGACAATTTCTGCACCTTTAGTCTCAAATTTCCCTCTTCTTCATCAGAAGAATCTTTGGGGGATGAGATTATCGGACAAATGTCCTCTCTCTCACCACCAGCTTGAGGTTCTTGGCTGCTGGTTTTCCTCTGCTCACTAGCAATCCCAGATGAGATGTCAGTGGGCTGAGTTGCCATGGTTGAGGTCTTAATGATGTAATCACTTGCAGAAGTGAGAGCCTCTTCCATATGGACATCCTGAACATGTTCAGAAGTGTCCACCTCAGTAACAGGTGACTGATGTGGGATAGACTGAGGAGAATCAGATGTACTCATCTCTCTTTGAGTAGGGGAGGAGAAGAGAGACTCATGGTACTCACTGAATCCTAAGTCTTCATCAGTACAGAAGGATAGGTTGGGAATTGGTTGGTTTAGATCTAAAGGCTGGGATGGTAGTTGTCCCCTGAAGTTTGTTCACTTAAGTGTTGAGACTCAGAGTGAAGGCTTAAGGCTATTGGGCTTGTGAGCTCATCAGAGTGAGCATGAGGAACCTCAGCCCTGATAAATAAAGAAATGAGAGTGGTTTGCTCGTCAGGGGAAGTGGGAGCTCTAGTGTCCACTTCCTCCTGTAAGGGTGAGTATATGGGGACCTGTACAGACTCAATAGCCCGAGCAGGGGTTCGTTTGGATTTTCTTTGGTAGGTGAGGGTTATTTGTGGTCTTTTTAGTGGTAAAGAAAAAGAAGGTGTGGGTTCAACACTAGCTTGTGTTGCTAGGTTGTCACCTTGAGCAATGAGCTCTAACATTTTGGGGGACTAGGGCTGTTTCTACTCCTGAGAAGCCTACAGTTGTCTTCTTCATAATTTTAAAGATGCCGGGCTTCATCTGTCCCAATTTAAGAATATTACTTGTTTCCCTCAACTGTGAGCCCAATTCACAGTTAAGAATGTGCTGAACATATCTAGGAAACATGTAATATTCTAAGGAGTCCAAGTTTGCAAGTAAATTGGTGTAAACAAATTGAGAGTACCTGAACTTGACCCCTGAACCATTCCATGCACTATAAAGGAGAGATCCTCAGGAATCTGGTCCCACCCTCCATGCTTGTTTGACAAGCTGTGGATAACCACATGGAGCAGGTATTTCCACTGGGATGAGACCTTCCCTTTCCTGAAGGTCTTTACAGAGAAATCTCCCTCATAGCCCATCTGCTCAAAGAAATGATTAACAGCTTCCTTTGGGAAGGACAACTCACCTTCTTCATCATCCAGCTGCAAATGATGGTTGATGATGGCCGGAGTGATGAAGATTGTCCTCCCTTGCACTGTGGCAGACAGTGCCTTCTCCCCATCCATAATGACCTCTTGGCAGGTCTTCCAGAATTCAAGCAAATGATCCTCATACAGAGTAGGATCAATGGTCAGGGAGGTGAAGTAGTTGGATAGAGTTAAGAATTGGCAAATCTCTGAGAAACTTGCATCTTTCTCAGAGCTTAACAGAGCAACTTGATTGTGTTGCCTGTGAAGTTGCATGGAGAAATTTGGGTTGCTTCTGCGGTTAAGGTTGGCCATTTCAGAAGCTTAAGGGTGAAGAAAGGTAGAAAGCAAAGGCGGTTTAGAGAATTAGGTTTGAGGAATAGTGGAATTGAGGAAGATAGTGAGGAAGAGGGGGAACCGTTGGGTATTTATGTGAAAAGGGATTTGAACCAAAGTTAATGAAAGAGGATAAACTTTGAAATCCGAAAGTCGGTCCCACCTCTTAAAAAGTAGTTTACTTTTGCTCAAAAAGTAGTTTTCTTGGAATTCGAAAAGCTTCCTAAGGTAAATTGTCTTCGGAAGTTTTAATGAAAAAGCTTCCGAAGCTAAAATGGCTTCGAAAGATTTTCCTGAGATGCTTGAAAATATTGCTTCGGAAGAGAAATAAACACTTGAATGCTTTGTATAAGGAACAACAAAGCTTCCGAGAGTTAATTTTGCTTCGGAAGGAAAAAGTCCTTAAAAACAAATAAGTGTCTAAGATAAGAATTTAAGCTTCGGAAGATAGATTTAAACTTCTTCCGAAGGTAAAATTTCTTAGACAGTTATTTATTTTGAAGACATAATTTTCTTCCGAAGATAAAATTTTATCTTCCGAAGTATTAGAAAAATTTCAAGAATCTAAGGAAAGTCTTAAAAAAGAATTTCATATCCAAAGAAAACATGAGCTTATGAAAGTGATGAACTAGACAACTTAGGACACACATATTTTAAGAAGAAATAATTAGAATTAGTTTTAAGAAAATGTCTACTCAAAGTTAATCATCCCAATAGCTGATATTAGATATTTAAATCTCTGTTCATCAAAAGCTTTTGTAAACAGATCAGCATATTGTTCATCTGTATGAACTTTGACTAGTTTAATTAATCCCTTTTCATAGTTATCTCTTATTAAATGATACCTGATATTGGTGTGTTTGGTCCTTGAGTGCTGCACAGGGTTCTCAGTGATAGAGATAGCACTATTGTTGTCTATGTGGATAGGAGTCTCCTTGAAGTTAAATCCATAGTCCAGCATCTGATTTTGAATCCAAAGCACTTGAGCACAGCAGCTTGCAGCAGCAATGTATTGAGCCTCAGCAGTTGATGCAGACACTTGCATTGCCATGAGACAACCCTTCCTTGCATTGCCATGAGACAACCCTTCCACCAAGGAATTGACATCCCCCAGATGTAGACTTTGCAGTCATCTTGCAACCAAGTGTTGAAGCATACAGATTGAAGTCAGGATTCTTTGGATACCATAGACCAAGTGTTGAAGCACCTTTGAGGTATCTTAAAATCCTTTTGACAGTGATTAAGTGAGACATCTTAGGGTTGGCTTGATATCTTGAACAAATACATGTAGCAAACATGATATCAGGCCTGCTAGCTGTAAGATACATAAGAGACCCAATCATAGCCCGGTATAAATGTTCATCTACATACTCCCCTTCAAGATCAGGTCCAAGGGAGTGGTTTCTGGCTATGGGTGTCTTAGCAATCTTACAATCAGTCATGTTGAACCTCTTGAGTATTTCCTGAACATACTTTGACTGACTTATGAAGATGCCACCTTCAACTTGCTTCACTTGAATTCCCAGAAAGAAATTGAGTTCTCCCATTGCACTCATTCCAAATCTGTCTTTCATCAGCTTCTCAAAGTCTTTGCAGAGCTTTGGATTAGTTGAACCAAAGATGATGTCATTTACATATACTTGAACTAGCAATAAGTCATTTCCCTGTCCTTTGATGAAGAGAGTTCCATCTATAGTACCTCTCCTGTATCCATGTTTACAAAGATACTCAGACAGTGTCTCATACCACTTCCTGGGTGCCTGATGCAGCCCATAAAGAGCTTTGTCAAGCTTGCAGACATAATCAGGATGATCAGGGTCTACAAAACCAGGTGGCTGTTTGACATAAACCTCTTCATCAATAACTCCATATAAGAAAGCACACTTTACATCAAGTTGAAAGACCTTGAAGTTCTTGGATGCAACAAATGCCAGGAATATCCTAACAGCTTCTAATCTTGCTACAGGAGCAAAGACATCAGTGTAGTCAATCCCTTCTTCTTGTGTGTATCCTTGAACAACTAGTATTGCCTTGTTCTTGATGATAATTCCTCTATCATCCTTCTTATTCCTAAAAACCCATTTGGTTCCAATGGTAGTCTTCCCATGAGGAAGAGGACAAAGGTTCCAAACTTTCTGCCTTTTGAATTGAAGCAGCTCTTGTTGCATAGCTTCAACCCAACTTCCATCCTTTAGAGCTTCATCAACTTTCTTTGACTCTATCTTAGATAAGAAACAAGAGTGAAGACAAACATTTGCTTCATGGGTTTGTCCTCTTGTTCTTACCCCTGTGACAACATCTCCAATGATGTTTGTGGTGGGGTGAGACTGGTGGATCCTTAGCTGAGGGATCACAACAAGTTGCTGAGAAAGATCCAAATTTGAGAAATTTAGATCTAGCATAGATGATTCACCCTCCACAGTACCACACTTATCAAGATTAACTTGATCCAATGAGTGTGTGACATCATTGATGTTGTCATCTATGGTGTGGTTATTAGCATCAAGGAATTCCTGATCACTTTCACCATCACCATTGTTGTCTTCTACAATTGAGGTATATTTATCTGGTTGAGGAGCCTTTGAGCTGGAATTTGAAGGCATACCAGATGTATCAGCTGAATTTGTCATTGTAGTGTTGATAGAGACCTCATTTGCTGAAGTAGTTCCAACTGGAGCTGAAGATGTATGAGTTGAGGGTCTTCCTAGCTCAAATCTTGGATCAGGATCATCTGTATATAGATTTTCTGCAGATCCTGAAACATGCTCACAAGATTTGTTAAAACAGTTGGTAACTAAATCAAGATCAAATAGCCAATCAGGACCAGAACCAGCCACACAGGGTGTGTGTTCATTGAAAGTCACATTGGCTGACTCCTCAACAATTCTAGTTCTGAGATTGTATACTCTATAAGCCTTAGCTTGGGAAGAGTATCCAATGAAATGTCTATCATCTGATTTCTCAGCAAACTTGGCAATTTGATCCTTGGTATTCAAGATGGTGCAGGGACATCCAAATGACCTGAGAAAACCAATGAAAGGTTTCTTCTTGTGCCAAAGTTCATAAGGAGTCTTACCATGTGTCTTAACTACCAAAACTTTGTTTTGCACATAGCAAGCACTATTTACTGCCTCTGCCTAGAAGGTGATGGGCAGTTTAGAGTCAGACAACATAGTTCTTGCAGCTTCAATTAGTGTCCTGTTTCTCCTCTCAGCAACTCCATTTTGCTGAGGAGAACTGGGAGCACTATATTGTTGCAGGACCGGTTAAGGGCTTGAACAAATTACAACACAACAACACAATGAGGAGAACAACTAAACTTTGATCAAACAGTGAACTAGATTAACCAATATTGATACAAAGAACACAAGTAAAGTAAAGAGACAGAACAAGAGAGTTGGGTTTCAAGGAGGCAGTATATTGCTTTCTCAAGTTCTTTTACAAGTGTTACAAAGCATAAAGAAAGATACAAGAACTTGGAATACTTATACTACAACCTACAGCCGGCTATACTTTGAAAGCCAGCTGGATACAATTGACTAGACACTAACAAAATCAATTGTAGGATCAAAAGGCATATCTGCCTTTTGACCTTGTGACTATGACATGCCATAGCTCACATCCTTATCTATTACAAAAAGGATAAAGTACATAAACTAGAAAGTTACAGACTCAAGACCTCAATGTACAGTTACCAAAAGCATGGACCTTTTCACCAACTCATGTAAGTTGGTGACTTTACAGAGATGCAGCGGAAAGGTGTCCAGCTTTATGGAACAGTACATCAGATAAAGCATGTATACTAAAAGTCTTCGGAAGAAATCTGTCTTCATAGGTTGAAGCTTCGGAAGACTTTGTCTCTGAGGCTTCGGAAGATATTGTTTTTGGCTTCGGAAGATTTTACACTTAGAGTATTTTCTAGTGTATGGTGTAAAACTTCCGAAGCATTCCTTACTTCAGTACTTAGTGCATGTTGCAAAGAGACATTGGATGTTTTGGTTTGCATCAGACTTAAGGAATCCTTACAGTAAGTGTTATCAAATAAAGTGCTATAGTTTTGATTACAAATTTTAGAAACCCTCAGTAAATTGTATTATAAATTTTCATAATAATTTACATTCTCAAACTTGAGTACACCATTTGTTACAATTCATTCACCAACAATTTTACCTCCCTTCTTATCCCCACCAAATGCCACATATGAAGCATTTTGTGTTTAAAATCATGGAGTAGAGAACAGTTTCTAGTCATATGCCTGAAACAATCACTGTAAACATACCACTTGTTGTCAGTCCTCCATGTTTGTTCTTACACACATAATGAGATCAATTAGAATGTGGAACCCAAGCCTTAATGATCTTGGGCTTACCACTCGTGTCTAAAATTGTTACACCCTCATGAATAAGTCTTGATGTTTCTGGTTTGATTTTACACTCAATTGATTCATTATGGTTTATTGGTGGTGAGGATGATTTTGTTGAAGATGGGCCTGAAACATTTTGTTATTTTTTCACATACACTTCTTCTTTCATCTTCTCTTTGTGCTCTTCTACTTAGAATTTGATGATGAACCTTGATTGAAGAAAATTTCACCATCCTTTGCTTTTGTTTGTGACATTGGAGTACCCTTCTTAAAATGATCAAAGAAGGTGTCATGAGCATTGGATGTCTTCTCTTTCAGCTTTACCTTCTTGCGAGGTGTTTTCAATTGAGGATGTTGTATTTCCTTCTTCTTCATTGGTTTATCAATAGCAGATGGTTGCTTCTTTGGTTTTGGCATCTTTTGCTATTGATGCTGCTTCTTGATCTTTGAATCTTTTTGACTATCACTTGATTGTGAGTCTGATTCAACCTCTCAGATTGTTGTTTCTTTGTGTTCTTTGTTTTGTTCTTTTTGTTGAAATAACATTCTTGAGTAGAATGGTTATTTTGTTACAAACAGCACAATGTTTGTTGAAATAACAATCCTTGAGCAATAACTACTGAAGTATAATTCATTAGTGTTATGATTATGCATATCACATCACTTGCAATATTTCTCCTCTTCTTCATTTTCATGCTCAATCACTTTCTTTTTCTTTATCTCTTTTTCTGCCAACTCCTTTTCAAACTTCACAGCTGATGAATCCTTGTTCTTCCCAGACATAATGTCAAATGGTTCTTGTTTAACAGCAGATAATTTTTGTTGCTTAGGATTCACAGCTTTCTATTGTTTTGCTTTTTCTTGATGTTTGATTCAGCTGATTTTTGCTTCCGTAGATCTTTTACATATATTGATAAATCAACATGTTTCTTCTTCCGTAGAAGTTCTATTGATGATGCTTTCTTTGTCTTTTCTCCGGAAGTGGTTTTTTACTTCTTCCGTAGTTTTTACATTTCCTCCAACTTCAGTTGTTGTTGATGATGATTTTTGCTATTTGTTATGCTCACGAAGACCTTCATTTAGCTGAGTTATCCTCTTGTAAATTGTCTTCAGCATGTTTCTTTGCTTTGGAGGATAAGGTAGCTTGATCTCTTCAAGAACTTTGGGCATGATAGGTTCAAATTATTCATTCTTTGCCTTACCCAAACCATCAACATTTTGCCCATCATGTTTATCAGAATCATCCAAGTCATCACACTCATTATAGTCAAATTCTAAGTTATTTTGTTTTAAAAGTTCTGATTCAGAAGACTCAATTTTACTCAACTTATTATCACTTCCATTTACCAATTGATTAATTTTAGGTTTTGGTTCAATTTAGGCGCTTGTCATAAAATGGTTTGATAAACTGTTAGTCATAGATTCAGGTAAAGGTGTATAGTTATCATTCAATGGGGGTGCAAGAACATTAAATCCCAACCCATACATGTTCTTTGATTCAATATGAGAATTTAACAGTTTCTTATATTGCTAAGATGATAATTGAAACTTTTGAAGTTTCACTTCAACTGATGCATGATCAGACATGGATTTTGTTAAGCAGGTGGTCAGATGCACAATTTGGGCTTTTAAATTATAATTTTCATAAACAAGTTTATTTAAATCATTTAGCAAAGAGGTGATTTTGATCTAATATAATTTATGCTCTCTTACCTGAGATTCATTCAAAACCATTGTTTCTTTTACTATGTTAGCCAGTTGTTGAGCATGGACTCTATATCTTTCTACCTCTTCAACACATGTTGATAAACACAATCTGTCCCATACCTCTCTAGCATAGGTGTAACTTTGTTCTCCATGTTGGCCATCAAAGATTGATTTTATTCCAGCACCTCGTTCTCATACATGCTCTAATCATATGTTCCATCTTACAGAATGATCAACCTTGTTTTCTTGGTTTTGTTGGGTCCTGCTGATGAACTTGTGGCTGGTGGGGATGAGGTTGTATGTTGAGGCTGTTGATGAGACTGATGTTGTTGATTTTGTCTCATATCAGTTATTGAGTGCTGATTACATTCCCTTAAGAAATGCCCATACATATTGCATTTATAGCATCTCACTTTGGACTTATCAACACCAATCTTTGTTGTTCTACCTGCAGCTGCCAAGCCTTTGTTTCTTCTCAGATACATTTGGGCTCTGTAAGCAATCATGGTCCTTTGCCACTGTAGATCCATCTCTTCTACTTTATCCGGATGTAGTTCCTTAAGAGCTTGCTAGCAAATGTGTGCTGGTGTCAATGTATTACCCAGATAAGCTTGAAAGCTTAAACTGAAAGCTGCAAAAGTTGCCTTATGTTCTTTTGAGTCTAGAACCACACTAATTGGTTTTGTTTGACTGTTGTTTTTGTTGGATGACGATGCCTTTGTTGATAAGGCAGGTGAACTTTTTCTTCTATCATGTATTCCTTTATCCTTCTTTGATGAATTGCTTTGAGGGTTTGATTTAGATGGTGTGAATCCAACGCATTCAGGAATTATCAATATTACATTGGATTCGAAGAGTGATTACGGAATTATCACTATTCGTTGTTTAAATTAATTGTAAAAAGGTAATCACAATTGCAATATAAAGTAATAAACGAAAACAAAACAATTAATTGCAATGAATGAACGAACATCAATTGATTTAAAAGTATTTCATTAAAACAAATTTAGTGATTACAAATGATCAACCAATGTTTGTTGATGATCATGATTACAATGATTCTATTGATGATTTTGGTGTAATTGATGTTACGGCTGCTAGGGTTTTTGATTTGATGGTATTGATTTGACGTATTGGTTAGGTATACAGTCGTCTCCCTATGTGTGAGCCTATACGTTTTATTTATAGGCTCAGGATTTACTACTAGGGTAACAGTAATTCTCTTGGAATCAATAACTTTCTTATCGAGATAAGAAAGTTGTTGGGTTTTCGACCTTTCAAGAAAT
The DNA here is from genome assembly GCA_025215565.1 of Flaveria ramosissima. Classification (NCBI taxonomy): domain Eukaryota; kingdom Viridiplantae; phylum Streptophyta; class Magnoliopsida; order Asterales; family Asteraceae; genus Flaveria; species Flaveria ramosissima. The sequence goes on along the minus strand of CM046046.1, from coordinate 18,402,445 downwards.
TGAAGATTTCCAACATTATTCAAATTGAAGATTTGAAGAACAATAGCAACAAAATATTAGTCTAGGGTTTGTTTTGTAATTATTGTAAATGCTAGACTAGTATAAATATTAGAACATATTATCATTGTAAAGGGTGAATAATTCACCACTTGTTAGGGTGAATAGGTCCATCACCAACAACATCATATCATCATTCTTCATGGATGATGATTTCAACAACATATCAATAAACATCAATCATTAAACAAGTTTGTGTTCTTCATCATGTTCATCATTATAATATTTTAGCATCTAATCATTCAAGTTGTCTTTATCAATATGAATCCTAAGATCCATCCTCAACATTCCGTTCATATCAGGAACACACAATTGGTATCAGAGCTGGAGTTGATGGATTCATATTGATCTCGATGAGATTTCTTGGTTGGATTGCTAAAATTATTGAAGATCTGAAGAAAGCAATTTCATCAACAATCAATTCAACATTCATGTTTGCGATTGCCTCAAGCATCAAACAAATTGGGGTTTCATGCTCATTAGGGTTTCGGATGAATGGGGACGCCCTAACTAGGGCTGCCGAACAAAATGATGCGGCCGAATGGGGCTGAAAATAGGGCAGCCAAATGCCATTTGCGGCTGCCAAAGCAAGAACCAAAATGGGGCTGCCGAATGAAAGCTTCATGCAAATTAGGGCTGCCCAATTAGGGATGCCCAATGCGAACCAAGTGTTGCGGCCAATTAGGGCTGCCAAATGCGGCTGTCGATTAAGCTTCATGCGAATTAGGGCTGCCCAATTAGATCTGCGATTTAATCAAAAGTTCGTTTGCGGCCATATTAGGGTTGCAAAATTAGGGTTTGCAACCTAGGGTTGCAAATGCGCTCGTGAACACCATTGGGTTTTGTTTCTTGGGCTTCATCATTAAACAAAAACATTAGTTGGAATTGGGCTCAAGTGTGGGCTTATTGATCAACAAAACAAATTTGGGCTTCGTATTTGGGCTCTCAACAACAAAAACAAGTGACATTGATTACATAATATAGTTGTACCAAAGTTTTGAAGACCACGCTTCCGCATCAACAATATATTTCTTGACCCTAGATAACTTTTCAACAAAAACAAGATCAAGCTTCAATTCACATTGGAAATCTACAATTTAGGGGGAGTATTATTGGGTTTTCGACCTTTCAAGAAACTGAAGATTTCCAACATTATTGAAATTGAAGATTTGAATAACAATAGCAACAAAATATTAGTCTAGGGTTTGTTTTGTAATTATTGTAAATGCTATACGAGTATAAATATTAGAACATATTATCATTGTAAAGGGTGAATAATTCACCACTTGTTAGGGTGAATTAGGTCCATCACCAACAACATCATATCATCATTCTTCATGGATGATGATTTCAACAACATATCAATAAACATCAATCATTAAACAAGTTTGTGTTCTTCATCATATTCATCATTATAATATTTTAGCATCTAATCATTCAAGTTTTGTCTTTATCAATATGAATCCTAAGATCCATGCTCATTGTTCCGTTCATATCGGGAACACACAAAAGTTACTCAGAGAATGTTATGATGTGACATTCTCTGATTGAGTTAAAGTCATCCGTACAAGTTAACTTTTTGACATCACTTAGTGATTGACTTGTTGACTTGATGTACTAGTTGAAGTACATGCAAGTATTGCTTTTACGTAGAAGATTTGCCTTCCGCAGGAACTTTTGTCTTCCGTAGGAACTTTGTCTTCCATAGAAGTCTTCTTGATATACTTCATTTGAACTGCAAGTTTTTTATTTTTTTAGATCTTTTGTCTTTCATCAGAACCTTGACTTCATCTACATAGAAGTGTTCTTCCGTAAAGATCCTCGGATGCATTTTGTGTATGAAGATTATCTACGGAAGAACAAAAATGTTCATCCGTAGATGTTTCTTACACTTAGTCAATTTCATGATATTGACTAACACGATGTTAAACCTGCAATCACACATATAAATCAACACAATTACGAGTTAACCTATATAATGCATACATTAAAATAATATATTACAAGAGTTTATTACAAGAGATTGATTAAAGTGCTAAGCCTATACAAAAGGATCTAGACCTATTGTTCCTAGATCTAACAATACTCCCCCTTAGGCATAACAACTTTTCAGATCAGCTCTTTAGGCTTGAAAGCTCTTTGACTCTTGAAATCATCTTGTTATAGAAGTATGAGACTGCAGCCTTCTGATCTTCATGTTTGTACTTTATCTCCCTCTTGCAGATCATCTTTAATGTTTCAACACGTAATCCCAGAACATCTTCCTCAGTAGTAAGAGTTTCCAAAACACTATTATTGTGAACTATCTCTAGTTCATCTTGTTCTAAGATTCTAAGTTCAGACACTTCTTTGATTTGAGCTCCAATTAGTTGGCCTGCTTCATATCTCCTTCTCTTATATACCTTAGCATGTAATTTGTCAATCATTTGAATTAAGTGCACATACAAGCATAGGTCATTTTGAGCTTTTTCATCAGTCAGCTTAGGAAAAAAATTGTCATGAAGATATGAATTGTAACTTGGGTGGAGTAGCTTGATTTCCACAGGATCAAAGATTCTTATCCTTTCAGCTTTTTTTCTCTTCATTTCTTAGCAACACTATTTCTTTAGTTCTCTCAACATATCCCCATCCAGTTATGGGTAATGTATATTGATTACCATCAATGCTCTTTACAACCATTGTTTTTCTGTTTAAGTATCCAACCCTCTTTAGGAATTCATCATCAACCAACGTAGAGGAGTTGGATTTGGATCTTTTTTTTACCCTTTCTTTCTTCTTCTATGCTCAACATCATCTCTCCTTGCTACTTTAATCACATCATCTTTGAACTTTGTTTTTAACTTACCCACTGATACAGAGAAATCTCTTCTTCTTGGGTGTATTGGGTAGTTTGAGATGATTACGCTTTGAAGATCCTTGATGTCACATTCATGAAGACCCAGTATTGTTTCTACATCATGGAAGTATTGAATCATTCTAGATGTTCTTTTAGTTACTGCATAATCCCAGTCTGGATCATATTTCCAGACCATGATCTTGGTTTCTTCAACAGAACTGGGAGTGGTGAGATGATCAAACAGTTCAATCAAAGTTGATTTCTGCTCAGTTATCTCTCTCACTGTTGTACCCAATGGCCATGCCTTGCTAGGAATCACTTCTCTTGGTTCTCTGATAAGCTTTTCTTTGCCTCTATGCTGATCTTTGCTTTCAAAAGTCACAGGTTCAGTAGGAAGTTTGACTTGATGTTCATAAGCAGGATTTGGAGCTTCGGTCCTGAATCTCACTCCAGTTTCTAGTTCCACCTTCATAACAAGCTCCATCATCCTTGTCAACTCACCCACTGATCTCCCTTTCAGCTCATGCATTTTGTAATTATGACCTTGTAATCAACAAGTCATATTGTATTTGCTTAGCTTTGCTGTATCACAGTGAGCAAGCTCTTTCTTTGTTTTCTTAATTGACTGAAATGTTGTGAAGGTTTCATAATTGCAGTTGGGATCATGAATCTTGCAAGCTCAAACTCTTCACCATATTTTTCATTTTAGTCATGTTCATTCTCTCTACCATGTCTTATGGGAAGCCATGATTGATCAATGTCATGAACATTGCTGATTGAGGCCTTTCTTCCAAAATGTCTTTTGTTGTCATCAGTTGATCATCCTTTTCTTTTTCTTGTTCTTTGGGAGAATCAATCTTGGTCAGCTCATTCCATTCTTCATCACTCTCACTATCTTCATGAGAAATAGCCTTCACAGTAGATAAATCCATTGAAGGAGTGTGTTCAGGAGACATAACCTTTGCTCTTTTTGGAAAATCTTCAATTTCCATCAATTCTTTCTTTAATGATCCCAAATAGTTTCATTTCTTGCTGTATTGGATGATTGACTTTGAGGCTTCAGTAGATTCTTTTGTTGATTTTGTTGTAGAAGCAATTGATTCAAGAGCACAGAGTCAACTTTAGCATCTCAATTTCTTGATCTTTTCTTTTCAGAATTTCTGACTTATTGTTCAAGTTGTTGTTGGCTTTCTCCAATTCCACTAGTATTCTCTCCTTTTCATCTTTTTCAAGCTTCACTTATTTATTAAGTTCTCTCACAAGTTGATGTAATGTATCAATCACTTCATTGTTGGATTGATCACCTTTCCTAGCCTCTTCAGTGATGCTACTTGATTGGTTAACACCTCCTTGATAATCATATTTATTTCCCTTATTCTTTCCAGCATCTTGTTAGACTTGATTATCAACTTGTTGTACTCAGCCACTAGATAACTCTTTCTCACAGGAATGTCATCATCAATCAAATCGTCTTCATGGTACGCAATGGCATAAACATAATTTGCTTCACCTTCACCCTCTTGATTAATCTGACCATGCTCAGTATTATCACCTTCCTCAAGGTTTATCACTTCAGTAGGAGCTACGCTTCAGTGGGAGCTACACCTGAGAAGAAACAAAAACTTAGTTGTAGCAGGTAAAACAACCAAATTTGGTGTTGATAAGTCAAAGGTGAGATATTTCAAATGCAATCTCTATGGACACTTCTTAAGAGAATGCAATCAACAATCAACTCCTGACATGAGACAGAATCACCAACATCAACAAAATCAGTCTCATCAATATCAATCTCATCAACCAACAACATCTCAAAGATCCTTCAGACAACCTCAGCTAACCAGCTCATCCCCACCAGCCACAAGCTCATCAATAGGGCCTAGTATTTCAAAGGAAACTTGGCTGATAATTTTACAAGATGGAACATGTGACTAGGGCATGTATAAGAAGGAAGTGTTGGAAGAAAATCAAGCTTTAATAGCCAACATGGAAATCAAAGTTCCACCTATGGCAAGAGAGGTAAGAGATAGATTGTGTTCATCAATATGTGTTGAGGAAGTTGAAAGAAACAGTGGTTTTATATGAATCTCATATAAGAGAGCATAAATTATATCAAATCAAAATAAACTCTTTGCAAAAAGATTTAGACAAACTGGTTTCTGAAAACTAAAACTTAAAAGCCCAAGTTGAGCATCTTACCACTTCCTTAACAAAATCCATGTCTGATCATGCATCAACTGAAGTGAAACTTTAGAAGTTACAACTGTCATCTCAACAATATAAGAAATCATTAAATTCTCATATTGAATCAAAGAACAGGTATGGGTTGGGATACAATGCTGTTGCACCCCCTCTGAATGATAATTACACACCTTTACCTGAGACAATGACAATCAGTTTGTCAAATCATTTTGTGACATGCACCAACTTTGAAACAAAACTTAATCAATTGGTAAATGAAAATGATTCTGAGGTGAGTGAAACTGTCTTCTGACTCGGAACAAGTCTGTTGGATCTCGAATGGCTGGTGCAACCAAAACCAAATCACTTAGACTATTTTAGTGCAACTAATAAAAGACTTCCGAAGCTAAGTGTGGAACTTCCAAAGGAAAAAGGAGCTCTTCTGAAGACAAAGTGTAAGACCAACTTCCGAAGGAAAACTCCAACTTCCAAAGACAAAGTATTCACTTCCGAAGATCAAGACTTAGAGTGAAAGATCAGAAGTCAACTTCCAAAGTATGAAAGAAGTCCTCAAGCCTCGAAAGTACAGAAGCCTCTTCCGAAGTATAAGTGGCTTTGGAAGAACTTGTTCTTCCGAAGCCAACTTACCTTCGGAAGACACTACTATTATCCAGTGGACATAAGTATGGTCTCACTGACACTCCGCTGCAGACCTCTGAGATATTGCATGGCCGTTTCTCAAAAGCCATGTTGTTGACCATACTTTATTCCACTATGTACCTTTATAAGTTAGTATAGTTGCCAACTTTAGTTGGTGACAAAAGGTAAGTCATGGACATGTCATGAGTACCATATCTTAGATAATACATTATCTAAGATACCTTAACTTTAGCATTGTAGTATATGCCTTAGTCTTAGGTTTCCAACTGGTATCAAAGTATATCCGGCTGTAGGATCTAGTATATATAGTTTCTCATTGTAACTCATGTTTCATGCTTGTAAGAATCTTGTAATACTTTGAGTTGAGAAGTAATATATACAAGTGCCTTGAAAATTATTTTCTTGTGTTCTTTACTACTTATTATATTATTATCAACTCTTCGGAGACAAATCCAAGTGTTAAGTGACAAACCTGATCCTGCAATTGGTATCAGAGCTTTTTAGCTCTTGATTGTGAGATCTTACCATCCTAATGAACTTTTTTTTCACTCCTCCTTATACCACACTCAAAATGGCCCTCAACAAGTCTGAAGTAGAAATGGGGATGATGACTAAAGCACCCATCATCACCCCTAAAAACTTCAGGTCATGGAGCAGACGAATGGAAGGCTTCATCAGGTATCAAGACAGCAAGATGTGGCAATCTATTGTCAATGGCCCGTATAAGCCAAAGGTAGCTGGTGGAAACGGTGCCATTAAAGAGAAAGTTGTTAAAGACTACTCTGATGAGGGCCGGAAGAAGCTGGACATTGATAGCAATGCTATGACTGCTCTCATGACTGCAATTCCCAACTCCATCATGGTGGGTTTTGAGCATTGCATGTCAACCAAAGAACTGTTTGATGCACTTGCTCACATGTACTCAAGCTCAAACGACTCCAAGAAGGACTCACTGAAGCAGTAGTTTGAGAACTTCACCTACATTGCTGGAGAGACCCTCAGCCAGCAATACTTCAGGTACATGGATCTCATTTCTTTCCTTCAGTCTGTGGGAATTGCTCTTGAACTTAGAGACCTCACAAGAAAGTTCATGAGTGCACTTCCCAATGAGTGGACATTCTATTGTGTCTCTATCAAGAGAACAGAAAACCTGAACACACTCACCATGACCGAACTATATGGCATCGTTGATGGATACCATTTGGAAATGGAGAATAAGAGAGGTCATCAGAGAAGCAGACCCTTGAGTCTTCCTGCTAGTAACGCTTTAATTGTTGCTGAAGGCTCAGGACCCTCCCAACCTCAACAGTACCTAACTTCACCCAGCAGCCATCCTGTTCTTCTGGGCCATATATCACATTTCCTGAGACTCCAAGGTCTCAACAAGCTCAGCAAAGCTCCTTTCAGGACAGCTATGCTTTTGTCTCAGGAAGTCGACACTCTAGTGATTATCAATATTGCTTTGATGATTTAGAGTGCTTCAGCCCAGATGACGTGGACATAGTCCAACAATTGGCTCTCTTAACCTACAGAGCAAATAAGTTCTTCAAGAGAACTAGAAGGCAATTTACCCAGAACCCAATCAACAGCAAATTTGGGTTTGACAAAACCAAGGCAAAATGTTACAACTGTAACCAACTTCGTCATTTTGCAAGGGAATGCAAGGCTCGCAAGTCGAATCCGGGAACCCCACAGGCCTCCAAACATCCCTTTACACCAAAGCCCACTGGAAAGTCAACAGAGACAGCTGTAATGGCTCAAGAAGTTGACTGGAGCTTCATGGTACAGGATGTGACTCCTGCTCAAGCACTCATGGCTGGAACAGATGACAATAAGGTATATGAACATCTCTGTACTCCTGCATGTATTGCTAAGGTTAAATTGTATTAGGACTACAATATGGAGATTAAATCCGATATTGAGTCTTTAAATGTTTTAAGCTTTGATTTTAAAAGGGCTGAATCTGACTATCAAAGAAAAATTGAGGAGTTGGAGAAAATTGTATCCTTATTAAAACATAAACACACAAACTATAAGACTCAAATAAAGAATTTAATATCCAAATTGTCTGAGGCTGAAGCTAGGAAGTATGCTATTTCTGAGCAAAACTTCCAAGCCATTCTTGCATCATCCTCTCACTCACAACTTTGTTACCAAAACAAAGGTGGATTGGGAACCAATGAAATTGCTCCACCACACTCTTATGAGTCTATAAGACAACCAAGGTGTGGTACTGAAGAGCAAGAGGTTCCATCTGCTGACCCACCTTCTCATGAGTCAAATAGTGATGCAACCATGGAGACCATCACAGGGAAGAAGCAAGTAATTCTACCCACTCCTACCAGTGATGATCAACCCCTGACCACGAAAGCCAGAAGAAGTAGAGCTAAGGCTGCCAGGAAAACTGCCAAGAAAGTAGCTGAGTCTAAGCTGAAGATAGATCCAAAGAAAAAGGGTGTATTCATCTCAACTGGATTCCAGGTGGTAGGAAACTCTGATTCAGGAAAGGAGTGTAGTACCAGCACTCCTATCCTACCAAAGGATCAGAAGTTAAAGGGAAAGGTTGCTGATGAAGAGAAAAAGAACAAGAAACAACAATCCTCAAATTCCCAAAAGATTAACATTGCTTGCATAATGTGTGGTCTGCAAAACCACATGGCCAAAGATTGTTACTGCAATCCTGCTAGCACACATTATGCAAATAATGTTAAAAAGGAAGGAGTCAGGGAAGGTTTCGCATTTGGACCATATCAAATGGTTCAAGTGATGAAAAAGAGAAAAATTGTTTCCGAAGCAAGATTGCTTTCGGAAGAAGGTCCTTCTTCCGAAGGGAAAAAGGCTTCAGAAGCTAAAGCTGTCAAGACTCAAAAGAATAAAAGAGTCCCTTTGAGACCATCCCTGAAGAAGACTACTTCGGAAGAAAAGGTGGTGAAGGCTTCTTCCGAAAAGAAAGAAGCTTTGGAAGAATGCCAAGCTGCAAAAGCTTCAACAAGCTCATCCTCCATGATCAACCAAGGGATGGAATAGAAGATCAAGGAAGATGCTGCAGCCCAAACCTCTTCTTCAAAGACATCCATTGAACCCCCATGCATAAATTTTGGTTCAATTATGTCACTATCATTGGAAGAACCCAAGACCAACAAGGCTTAGGTTTCCAATCAAAACTAATCATCTCATCTTATGTGTAGGGACATACATATAACAAGAATAACAATGTTTGGATTGTGGATAGTGGATGCTCCAGGCACATGACAGGGAACAGATCTCTCATTCAACAATTTCAACATTATGATGGAGGTCCTGTCCAGTTTGGAGGTGAGGCCGGAGGATATATTTCTGGCAGAGGAAGTATATCCAACGGAAAATTAAAAGTTGACAAAGTTTACTTTGTCAAACAGCTTGAACACAACCTGTTAAGTGTTTCTCAGTTCTATGATCAAAAGCATCAAATGCTCTTCACAGAACATGAGTGCATAATCCACAAACCCGGGATGACAATTCCTCAGGAACTGGTACTTCTTAGATATCCCAGGAAAGGGGATATGTAAAAGCTGGATATGAACAATGCTTTCCCAATAGGTGAAGTATCATGCTTTCTTTCCGAAGCTGATGGTGATGAGTCAACACTATGGCATAAACGAATGTGTCATGTAAATTTCAAGACAATGAACAAATTGGCTAAAAATAACTTGGTACATGGTTTGCCTAAAAAGGAATTTTTCTGCAAAGATAACTGTATTGCATGCCTGAAAGGGAAGCAACACAAGGCATCTCATAAATCCAAAGTTGTTAACTCCATCACCACTCTATTACACTTATTGCACATGGATCTATTTGGTCCCACAAGTATAATGAGCATTGGAAGGAAATCATATTGCCTTGTGATTGTTGATGATTTTGCTAGATTTACATGGGTATTCTTTTTTAGAACCAAAGATGAAACTGCTGAAACTTTAAAATTTGTTATTCTTAAAATAGAAAATCAAATTGATCACAAGGTTAAAATAATTAGAAGTGATCAAGGGACTGAGTTTAAGAACCACGTTCTTGACTCATTCTGTAACTCAAAAGGGATTGCCAAACAATATAGTGCACCTAGAACTCTTCAACAAAATGGTGTTGCTGAGAGGAGGAACAAGACACTTATTGAGGCTGCTCGAACTATGTTAGCTGATTCAAAGCTGCCCTAACATTCTGGGCAGAGGGAGTCAGCACTGCATGTTATGTGCAGAACAGGGTTCTTGTAGTTAAGCCACATGGAAAAACACCTTATGAGCTATGGAACAAGAGGCCACCGTTCATTGGCTTTCTAAGGTCCTTTGACAGAAGGTGTACCGTACTTAACACAAAAGACAATTTGGCAAAATTTGCTGAAAAGTCAGATGATGCCATTTTTGTTAGATATTCCTCTAACTCTAAAGCTTATAGAGTTTATAACATTAAAAATCAACAATTTGAGGAATCTTTCAACATTGTAGTTAATGAGCACACTCCTTGTGTTAGGGGGAATGACCCTGATCACATCTTTGATTTAGAATTGTTTCCAAACTATTCTAAACCATCTTGTGAGAATGTTTCAGCTGGAACACGTGCTCAAAGTGATTCCGATGATGACCAACTGTTTGAGCTTCCCAGACCTATTCCAAGTTCTCCAAGAGCTGCAACAAATCAAGTTCCCACTATTGGCAGATCTGACAGTATAACTATCTCAAGGAATAGTGGAGCTTCAACCAGCGGTTCACCTGTTGACCCTCAAACTTCATCAGGTGACACTGCACAACACCAAGCTGATTGAAGCAACATCTTAAAGGAACATGCAATTGTTAATGCGGCTTCATAGCAAACAAATGACGTTGATGTTTCTCATTCATTCAATCAATCCTCATTGAATGAGTTTGAAACAACAGCTGGACCAAGTGTTCATGCTCCTGAGCAAAATATGTCCAATTTGGATCTATCTTTGCAACTGGAGGTAATTCCTAGACTTAGGATTCACAATACTCATCCATCTGAGAACATCATAGGGGAAGTCTCTAAGGGTGTGAGAACAAGAGGACAAACTCATAATAGGAATGTCAGCTTGTACTCATGGTTTTTATCCCAAATGGAACCCAAGAAGGTGGATGATGCCTTGAAAGATAGTAGCTGGGTTGAATCAATGCAAGAGGAGCTGCTTCAATTCAAGGGACAAAAGGTTTGGAACCTATGTCCGTTATCATCTGGTCAAGTACCTATAGGCACTAAATGGGTTTTCAGAAACAAGAGAGATGATAGAGGCCTGATTATCAAGAACAAAGCAAGACTGGTGGTTCAAGGATACACTCAAGAGGAGGGAATCTATTATACTGATGTCTTTGCACCTGTTGCAAGACTTGAGGCAGTTAGGATCTTCTTTTCTTATACTGCATCCAAGAATTTCACTATCTACCAGCTTGATGTCAAGTGTGCCTTTCTATATAGGGATATAGATAGGGAAGTCTATGTATGCCAACCTCCAGGATTTGAAGACTCACAACATCCCAACTATGTGTGCAAATTGGATAAAGCTCTATATGGGCTGCAGCAAGCACCTAGGCTGTGGTATGAGACATTGTCTAAGTTTCACCTGAAGAATGGTTACACTAGAGGTACCATTGATAAGACTCTTTTCATAAGGAAGTCTAGGAAAGACATCTTGCTCGTTCAAGTCTATGTTGATGACATCATATTTGGTTCCTCAAATGACCAAATGTGTAAAGACTTTGAGAGCATCATGAAGAAGAAGTTTGAGATGAGTTCCATGGAAAAAATAGACTTTTTCCTTGGAATTCAGGTGAACCAAATGAAGGAAGGGTTTTTCATCAGTCAATCTAAGTATGTCAATGACATCTTAGAAAGATTTGACATGAAAGATTGTAAGGCAGCCAAAACACCTACACCCAGAAACCACAATCTTTGTCCAGACTCTGAGGAGGAGGATACTGGTCAGCATCAGTATAGGGCAATTATTGGTTCTCCGATGTATCTCGTAGCAAGTAGACCTGATATCATGTTTTCAACTTGCATTTGTGCAAGATATCAGGCTGCTCCAAAGGTGTCTCACCTAGTTGCTGCCAAGAGAATCCTCAGATACCTCAAAGGAGCACCTAAACTAGGTCTCTGGTATCCAAGGAATAGTGATTTCAATCTCTATGGTTACTCTGACAGTGATTATGGTGGTTGCAATATCAACAAGAAATCAACATCCGGTGGATGTCAATTTCTTGGTGGAAGGATCATCTCATGGCAATGCAAGAAGCAATCCTGTGTCTCTACATCAACTGCTGAAGCTGAATACATTGCTGCTGCTAGTTGCTGTGCTCAGCTGCTGTGGATTCAGAACCAGATGATAGACTACGGATTCAACTTCATGAGCACTCCTATTCACATTGACAAGAACAATGCTATCTCCATTACTGAAAATTCAGTGAAGAACTCCAAGACTAAGCACATTGATATCAGGTATCATTTCATTAGAGATATTCATGAGAAAAATCTAATCAATCTAATCAAAGTTGACTCAAATGAACAATATGCTGACTTGTTCACCAAACCTTTGATGAACAAAGATTCATATATCTCATTACAGCTATTGGGATGATAAACCTTGATTAGTCTATCTCATTTGAAACCTTTTTTATGTGTAAAGTTTTATGTCAAAACAATCTAAGCCCTGTTACAAAAGGTCTTTCTTTGAAATTTTCTCTAAGTATAAATTCTTCCGAAGAGGAATTAACCCTCCGAAGATATTTTACATATCTTCCGAAGCAAATTCCTCTCAGGATAATTTTCTTTTCGGAAGAGCTGTTAAGTCTCGGAAGAAGTGATTGATTTCATATCAGATTTACTTCCGAAGCTTGTAACATTCTCCATTCGTAAAGCAACATATACTCTTGGAAGTAAAAACTTTACCTTCGGAAGTAAATTTACCTTCGGAAGAACATTACCTTCGGAAATGCTTTATACTCGGAAGAAAGACTTTACTGTGTAACGGAAATCTTTTGGGCCCCACTCTATAAAAAGTAAAGATTTTGTTAATGATGTCGGATTATTTAAATGGACTAAACCTTACCGCCCCTGTCACATCCTCCACTGAAACGTCCCATCATCTTATACACACCCTTTAAACCGCCATTTCACCCATTTAAATAACTCCGGCTAATCACTTTCATATTTTTTACCAATTCACCCAATTCCAAACTATCTTCCTGCAACTTTCTCAAATGGCACTAAACCCTCAGCACAACCAAGTCGCACTTCTCGATTCTTCAAGGGATGCCGACTTCTCAGATATCATCTCCTTTCTAACCCAATCTTCTTATTACACTGCCCTGACTGTTAATCCTACGGTTTACTCAAATCATATGTCTGAATTTTGGGCAAATGGTCTGATTGAAACCCTAAATGGGTTTCATGTCATAAGATCGAGCATTTGTGGCCAGGAGTTGGTCATCTCTGAACAACTCATCAGGGAGCATCTCGAGCTTCATGATGAGGGCGCTCCTATAGAGTTCCCAAAGGCAGATTTGGACAACACCTATATCCAAATGGGATATGGTGGAGATGTAAGCAGGTCAACTGTTTACAAGTTTAACTTCTCTTACAACTGGAAGTTTCTTGTTGCATGTAGTTCTTCATTGCTTGTCCAACAAATCTAGGGATGGGATCAAATCCCATATGAACTTGGGTGCCTAGTTCATGGTTTGGTTAGAAGCCTCCGCTTTAACTGCTCAAGATTTGTGCTGACCAATCTTATGGGAAACCTTCAACGGGACACATTATTCATGTATCCCAGGTTTCTTCAGCACATAATCAATTGTGAGCTGGACCAGAGTAAGCTTATCTGTGCAGCTACTCTCATTGTTACTCAAATGAGACCGACCATCTTCAAGACATTGAAGAGAGTGTCCACCAACTTCACCGGAAGATATACGACACTTCTTCCAAGTATGACTGAGCCAATGGCTCTTGGTGACATCCCTATTAACCCCACAGGTGATGAACCCACACCAGCAACTACCCTCACATTGCCAAATCTACCTTCTCACCTCATCACTATCACTTATCAAAGACGTCCCAAACGAACCCTTGTTCAATCTTTTCTAATTGAACAAGCTCCTTCTGTTCTATCCAAAAAGGCTAGAGTGGAACAATGGGCTCCCACTCAGCTTGAGGTCCAACCATCCTTCACAATTGACCTCAATATGGGTTTTGAGTGTCCTCAGTCTCAGACCCATGAGCCCGAAACCCAAGCTAAAAACCCTCATGGAGAGTCTTTTTACTCCCCTAAGCAGCCAAAAAGGGACAGCCCCAACATAGGCTCAATGCCTTTAGACATTGATCAAAGTCCCGGGTCATTAGGCTTCACTTCTATATCCTTAACTGACCTACTAATAGGAGTTGATAAAGAGATTATGTCTCTTCGGGGCAATGAAGTTGATCCACAACACCCTCTCAAGGAAACAGAGCCCAGAGAAATCTCTTATCTCTAGCCCCCATCAGAAGCATTTACTGAGGTGAGTCCCACTGATGTGGAGGGGACTCATGTAGATTCAGTTGCCACTACTGAAGGAGCCTCAATGGACCCTCAAGACAGTGGTAACATTACTGAGACTGAATCTACGGCAACCATGCCCTTTGATAACTCTGAAAGAGACATCATTGAGCAAGGGAAACCAGGGCGCCAACAAACCACATCTGGTGGTGAGGATGAACATACTAGGTATGTTACCTCATCTCCCCATGATTCTTCAAAACAAGATGAGGGAAGACTGCAACTCACCATTGAAGAGCTACTTTCTAAAGTCTCAAATCTTGAATCTACGGTTAGGACTGTAAAGGATAGGTCTCCCACTAAGCAACTTGAGATTGAAAATCTCAAGGCCAATCTAGCTGAGAAACAGATTGAGAGGTTTGTTAGGCATGTACCAATTCAGGTCTCGTTGACCTCTTCCTCTAGTTCATCAAGCTCTTAAGATGATGCTATCAAAAAAGGGTAGAGTGTTCAGGGACAAAGCCAAAGACAAGAGGAACCACAAAGTCAAGCTCTCACTTCTTTAAGTTCAAGATACCCTGTGCAACAAGCTTTTGTCTTGCCTGAGCCTCCTCTAGTTGTACTCCAAGTGGATCAAAGGATTCTCCAAGATCTCACCAGGTTCTTCAACAAGTTCATGTTGGAATCTCTCATTGAACAGCCATGTCCTAACTTGTCTGTGACTTACTTCGGAGCTCAAGAGCTTCAGAGGTTAAATGCACCTTCTACCACTATTGAGGAAGTTGGTCAACCTAAGGTCCAAGTGGAACCTGAGATTAACTTCGAAGGGGATACAAGGACTGATGGCCCAACAACTGAGACAGTTGGGATAGATAGTGCATTCTCACAAACTTCCGAAGCACAAGTCAAAGCCTCGGAAGAAAAATTTCAATCTTTCGAAGCTGAGATTGCAGCTGCGGAAGGACTATTCTCCTTATCCGATGATTTAATAGTCACAGATGCAATCCTAGAACTTGCATTTGAGGTTAATAAGGATGACTTTCTCACCCAACCCTTAGCTCAAACATCAGCATTAACTCCAGCTCCCATTTCCACCACTCAACCTGAACCTTCCATTCAAGAACCCCCAACGTCTAGCACTTCCGAAAACATCAAATGAAAGAAGAAGATGACTAAGGAAGAGCTTCAAGAGGAAGAAAGGTTAGAAAAGCTCAAAAGAAAAGGTAGACTTCCAACTGGAAAACTGCTAGGTGCCAGTAGCAAAGCAGCTGCAGCCAACCAGGAGGCGGTCAACAATACAAGAAGGGTGGAAATCATTGAAAGACTTGTCAATCTAGGAGCTGTGAGTGAAGATGTACTCCTGATGCCACTAGAGAAGTTAGTTGAGTTGGAAAAGGCAACTTTGCTGCAAAAACAGCAAAAAGAAGAAGCAGCAAGGTTGGCCTTAGAGGAAGAAAGGGAGAGGAAAGAAAGAGAAGCTGATCAGCAGCTCAGGAGGGAAAGGATAGCTTTCCTAACCTCCAGAGGTTTCTCTGTAGAAGAACTATATCCACACACTAATGATACGATCTTATGGCTCTTCAACAAAGAACAAGATCAAATGGAGAAAGATAGAAAGAAAGCTGCCAAGGAAAAGCTAATGCTGAAAAGGAAGAAGGAAGAAGAAGCACGACTAGCTGCTGCCAAGAAGATAGGTGAAAAGGCCTGGATGAAAAACTATCTCCGGGCTCATGGCTTCTCTAGCAGGCAGGTGGGTCCTATGTCTGAAAAGACCCTCCAGCGACATGTTAGTGACATAAAGGCTGACATTCGCTCGGGGAAGAGGAAGGAGATGTACAGAAGGGGATAGGGGATTATCTTCAAATCAACTACTCAACCCCAACCTCAAACCCAACCACAACCTGAACCAATTCCTTTTCTGTTCCCCATCAAAACTGAACCAACCACTGAACCTTACACCCCTGAACCTACACCATCACCCTTACCAACCTCTTCACCTCAACCACCTAAACTACCTATCCTCCAACCCAAAACACTAGCCAGAACCCAAACATCACAACCTACCCAACAACCTCTCAAACCATCCCCTCAGGCTTCTAAACATCTCCCCTTAGAGGAGTTCAAGGCAATCAAGACAAAGCTCATCAATTGCACAACCCTGAGCGACATCTCCTGTGTGTAGGATTCAGTGAAATTGACTTATGTTGATGGATCCTCATGTTCCCTCACTAGAGATCAATTTCTTGATCTGCCCAGAGGAACATTGGACCAAGCTGCAAATATCCTTGGCCTCAATTCAGATACTTTGAATGAGGATGAAAAGAAGCTAAGGAGAACGCTGGTGACTCTGCTGGATACCAAGAAAGGTGACCGGGTGCCAAGACAACCCCTTGTGCCTAGGAAGAAGATCATCTAGTGGAGGTTCGAAGACTCTTCTCACAACTTTGTTGGTGAAAGAGAGAATGGAGAGCTCAACAGGCTAAATGCCTCATCTCTGCTACACTTAAGCAGATTTGATATTGCTGAGTTAGCAGAGAAGCCATTCTCCAACCCCTCCAACTCTGAACTAGCTGCTCATATCAGAAATCATCTGGGCAGTCTTCATATGGCTGAGCTAACTGCTAGGACCAAGGTTGAAGAACAGTTGAAACTAAGAGAGGAGGAGAAAAGGAAGGGATCAACAACCAAAGTCAAAGCCTTTCTACAAATGGTTGAGGGTCCTGAACTTGAATCCATAGTTAGATGGAAGTATGACTATAACTCCGGTCAACTAACTCTTTTCAGGGGGGCATAACAAAGGTTACATGTCATTCAGAGTGATAGACTGGATCTCCTATCCACTAATGACTTGTACAAGCTTCTCAGCACCACTTCAGGGAAGAACAAGGAAACAAACAAATATCTTCTGTCCCTGGTGTTGAAAGTTTTGAGAAGCAAAAACAAGTGAGGTTTTGGTAGCATCAGCCTAGGGGGAGTCTGTTGGATCTAGAAAGGCTGGTGCAACCAAAACCAAATCACTTAGACTATTTTGGTGCAATTAATAAAGGACTTCCGAAGCTAAGTGTGGAACTGCCAAATGAAAAAGGAGCTCTTCCGAAGACAAAGTGTAAGAGCAACTTCCGAAGGAAAAATCCAACTTCTGAAGACAAAGTATTCACTTCCGAAGATCAAGACTTAGAGTGAAAGATCAGAAGTCAACTTCCGAAGTATGAAAGAATTCCTCAAGTCTCGGAAGTACATAAGCCTCTTCCGAAGAATAAGTGGCTTTGGAAGAACTTGTTCTTCCGAAGCCAACTTACCTTCGGAAGACACTACTATTATCTAGTGGACATAAGTATGGTCTCCCTGACACTCCGCTGTAGAGCTCTGAGATACTTGCATGGCGTTTTCTCAAAAGCCATGTAGTTGACCATACTTTATTCCACTGTGTACCTTTATAAGTTAGTACAGTTGCCAACTCTAGTTGGTGACAAAAGGTAAGTCATGGACATGTCATGACTACCATATCTTAGATAATACATTATCTAAGATACCTTAACTTTAGAATTGTAGTATATGCTTTAGTCTTAGGTTTCCAGCTGGTATCAAAGTATATCCGGCTGTAGGATCTAGTATATATAGTTTCTCATTGTAACTCATGTTTCATGCTTGTAAGAATCTTGTAATACTTTGAGTTGAGAAGTAATATATACAAGTGCCTTGAAAATTATTTCCTTGTGTTCTTTGCGACTTATTATATTATCATCAACTCTTAGAAGAGATTCTACTTCATCTGATTTGAGTGTAATATAAGTGGGTCTGAGAGAAATCCAAGTGTTAAGTGACAAACCCGATCCTGCAAAGTCAAACAATATGACTCAAAATTTCACTCTGATGAATGTGACTTGGATGATTCTAATGAACATATTGAGAAAAGTGTGAATGGAAAGGATATTGGTAAAAATGTCTCATTTGAACCAATCATTCCTTAAGTTATTGAAGAAACCAAGTTGCCTTATCCTCCTAAGCAAAGAAATATGTTGAAAACAATATGCAAGAGGATAGCTCAGCTAAATGAAGGGCATCATGAACTTAGCAAACAACAAATATCATCAACTGAAGATGGTAAGAAGTTCACATCTGCTGAATCCATTGAAGATTAGCGGAACGAAAATGCAACAATCATGAAGAAAGCCAAACAACAAAAGGGTGTGAATCCTAAGCAACAGAAGATATTTGCTGCTAAACAATAACCCTTTGATATCATGTCAAGGAAAGGAAAGGATTCATCAGCTGCCATGTTTGAGAAAGAGTTTGCAGAACTACAAAAGAAAGAAGAATGTGACTGCACATGAAATTGAGGAAGAAGAAAAGTATTGTAAATGGTGTGACATGATCACAACACTGAAGATTGTTACTTCAGCAGCTATTGCTCCATTTGTAATATGAACTATTGGTCCAAATGATCGAATTACAGTACACTTGAGAGGTTGAAGTCAGATGACATGAAAAATCACATGATATGAACTGTTGGTGTGACATGAAGAATCAAATGACTTTTGATTGTTACATCAACAAACATTGTGCAATTTGTAACAAAAATAACCATTCTACTCAGGAATGTTATTTTAACAAAAAGAACAAAACAAAGAGCACAAACAAGCAGCAATCAGAGAAGGCTGAATCAAACTGTCAATCAAGTGATAGTCCAAAAGATTCAAAGCCAAAGAAGAAGCATCAAAAACAAAAGCTTCCAATAACAAAGAAGCAATTATCTGCTGATGGTAAATCTTTAAAGAAGAAATAAAAACCATATTATCAACTCAAAACACCACACAAAAAGGTGGATTTGATAAAAAAGAAAGCCAATACTAATCACACCATCTATGATCATTTTGAGAAGAGTACTCAAACACCACAATCAAAATCAAAGGATGGTGAAACTTTCTTCAATCAAGGATCATCTTTAAACTCAAAGCAGCAACCAACAAAGAAAAGGTGAAAGAAGAAGGGATTGAGAAACAAGAACAAAGTTCCACAAGCTCATCATAAACAGAATCATCCTCACCACAAACAAAACATAATGAATCAATTGAGTCTAAAATCAACACTGAAACATCAAGACACATTCATGAGGGAGTAACAATTTTAGATACTAGTGGTAAATCGAAGATCATTAAGGCTTGGGTTCCTCATTCTAATTGATTTCTTTATGTATGCAGGAACAAGCATGGATGGCTGACAACAAATGGTATGTTGACAATGGTTGTTCCAGGCATATGACAGGAAATTGTTCTCTAGTCCATGCTTTTTAACATAAAAATGCCTCATATGTGGCATTTGGTGGGGATAAGATGGGAGGTAAAATTGTTAGTGAAGGAATGGTAACTAATGGTGTACTCAAGTTTGAGAAAGTAAATTATTATGAAAATATGCAATACAATATACTGAGTGTATCTCAAATTTATGATCAAAATTATACCCCTTTGTTTGATAACACTAATTGTTACATTCTTAAGCTAGGTTTCTCCATTCTAGAAGAATGGATCCTTCTTAAAGCATCAAGAAAAGGAAACACATATGTTTTGGATATGAACAATACTACACTCACAAGAAATGAAACATGCCTACCATCTAAGTCATCAGAAGATGAATCTCAGTTGTGGCATAGAAGGCTTGTTCATTCCAACATGAAGAACATGAACAAATTGGTGAAAAATGACCTAGTCATTAGACTTCCAAAAAGAGAATTTTATTGCTCAAACCATTGTTCTTCATGTTATAAAGGAAAAAAACATAGAGTGTCACATAAATCCAAAATAACCAACACAAACTCAACACCTCTCAAATTGCTTCACATGGATTTATTTGGTCCAACCCAATGTCATGAGCATTGGCAAAAAGCAACAGTTTGGTAATTATGGACAATTTAACAAGATTCACATGGGTCTTTTTCTTAAAACATAAAAGTAAAACATTTTAAAGATTAATGGAATTTATCACTAAAATTGAAAATCAACTTTATTCAAAAGTCAAAATCTTAAGAAGTGATAATGGGTCTGAATATGTTAATCAGGTTTTAGATTTATTTTGCAGGATTAAAGGCATTGCAAGGCAATTCAGTGCATCAAGAACTCCATAACAAAATGAAGTTACTGAAAGAAGAAACAAAACTCTCATTGAAGTAGCAAGGACAATGTTGGCTGATTCACATTTGGCAATCATATTTTTGGCTGAAGCAGTAAACACAACATGTAATGTTCAAAACAGGACATTTATTGTCAAAGAACATAACAAAACACCATATGAGCTCTTATTTAAAAGAAAACCTTTCATAGGATATCTTAGAGCCTTTGGTTGTCAGGTGTCTATTTTAAACACAAAAGAACAATTAGGAAAGTTTTCTGAAAAAGCCTATGATGGTTTCTTTGTTGGGTACTCCTCAACATCTAAATCACATGGAGTGTACATGCTATAGCAAAACATTATGGAAGAAACACCTAATGTCTCATTTGATGAATCCTTATTTCCAAAATCTGTTAAAGGAACATCATGGCTGTTTGATATAGATTCACTCACAAATGCATTTAACTCTGGTTATTTGAATACTTCAGGTTCTACGGATGCATGCTATCCTTATATTCCTCCAAACATGAATGAGTGTCATAATCTGCTGATCCTCCAAGAATTCAGACTCACACTTCAAATGTAGTTGATGTTATTACTTCATATCATACAAACAATGCAGAACAAGATCAGTAAAACAGTTAAACATCCTTAGATGAATACACAGCATCAGCAGCAGCTAACTCTGCATCTAGCGATGTTTGTACTGCATCCGGGGATGTGGACATTGCATCATCAGATGTTCCATCCACACAAGTAGATATTCCATGCTCTTGAGATGCTTCAGTACATTCCAAAGAGTTTATATTAGGAGATCATCAAACATCATCCGTAGATGTTACTGTAACTCTTATGGATGTTCAAAACACATTCGTAGATGTTCCTACAAAAACTGTTCACAATGCTGCTGATACACAAACTTATGAGGAGGGATATCATTTAGCTTCAGAGGATCAAAATGATGAAGAACTTGACTACTTCGTTGATTCTCCATCTCAGTTGGATCCCTCTCAATTAATAAATATGACTAACTTGGAATCATCCATTCCAGTTGCATCTATTCCAACAGCAAGAATTTATAAGTATCACCCAATAGAAAATATTATTGGTGATCTTAATGAAAGAACCACAAAAAGCCAAGGGGGATCTGCTAACATTTGTCTCTTCACTTATTCTTTCACACGTGGTTCCCCCCAATATAATAGCTGTATTGAAGGATAACAGCTGGATTGAAGCTATGCAAGAAGAGCTTCAACAATTCAGAAAGCAGAAAGTCTGGAATCTAGTTGATCTTCCTGAAGGTCAATATCCAATTGGCAAAGGTGGATGTTCAAGAACAAACTAGATGATAGAGGTATTATTGTAAGAAACAAAGCAAGGCTGATAGCACATGGATATACCCAAGAAGAAGGAATTGATTATGATAAAGTCTTGGACCAGTTGCAAGGATTGAAGCCATAAGAGTATTCCTAGCCTAAGCTTCATATAAGAAGTTCACAATTTACCAAATGGACGTAAAATGTGCTTTCTTATATGGGAAAATTGATGAAGAGGTCTATGTTGCTCAACCTCTAGTTTTTGAGGATCCTGATTATCCAAACAGGGTATACAATCTTGACAAAGCTTTGTATGGTCTTCATTAGGCTCCAAGAAAGTGGTATGAAACATTATCATCTTTCTTACTCAAGCATGGATATAAAAGGGAACAATAGATCAATCTCTCTTTCTCAAACAAGAACATCAAGATCTCTTATTTGTCCAAATTTATGTAGATGACATTATCTTTGGATCAACAAACAAGAGATTATGTGAAAGCTTTAAAGGTTTAAGAAATCTAAATTTCAGATGTGTTTAATGGGATGTTTAACCTTCTTCCTTGGCTTACAAGTTCATCAGAAAGAAGATGACATCTTCATTAATCAAGAGAAGTATATTCATCAAATCTTGAAGAAGTACAATCTTACAGACACTTCTTCATGCAAAACACCAGCATCAACAATTGAGAAGAATGTACCTGATGCTAGAGGAAAATCAATTGATCAAAAATTATATAGATCAATGATAGGGTCCCTAATGTATTTAACTGCCAACAGACCTGACATAATGTTTGTTATGTGTGTTTGTGCTAGGTACCAATCAGATCCTAAAGAGTCCCATCTGAATTTTGTCAAGAGGATCTTCAGATATCTTAAAAGGAAACTAGCACTTGGCCTATGGTATCCCAAGGATGGAGATTTCAACCTTTACTCATACTCAGATAGTGACTTTGGAGGATTTAACAACAATAGAAAATCCACAAGTGGTGGATGTCAATTCATAGGACCAAGACTTGTTTCTTGGCAATGCAAAAAGCAAACAAATGTATCTGTATCCACTGCTGAGGATGAGTACATAGCTGCTTCAGCTGGTTGCTCTCAAGTTCTTTCGTTGCAAAACCAATTACTTGATTATCATTACAATTTCCTTCACCCACCAATTCATATTGATAATTCAGCTGCTATGTTTATTAGTGCTAATCTAGTGCAACATAGTAAAACATAAAATATTGAAATCAGATATCATTTTCTAAGAGATTGCTGAGAAAAAGGGTTAATCAAGTTAGTCATAGTGGATACAAAAAATCAACTTGCTGATTTATTCACTAAAGCCTTTGATTCAGTTAGGTTTAATTGTCTAATTGAGTCCTTGGGTATGATCAACTTAGATTAATCAATATTATCAAAAAAAAGCTGTTGTCTGTCCTTATTTATATTTTCAAAATTAAAATCCAAAAACATACATAAAATCATATAAAAATACAAAAATATTGTCTCAATTAATTTGATATCCTGTTCAACATATCATAATTGGAAAATGATAATACACTATGTCTTTGCTTCTTGCTTGAGTTTTTAACTTTCATTATGACTGATCAGAAGTGCTTTGATATGTAGGTAGGTTCAGCTTGAGTGAAAAATACATTTAATGCATGCAAAACATAATGAAAAGGTGACTATGTGTGGAAAATTCTATTTTAAGGATCAAGCAAGTAAGTCTTATCATGATGTATTGAACTCTCTCACCCAA
Source organism: Flaveria ramosissima (assembly GCA_025215565.1). Taxonomy (NCBI): domain Eukaryota; kingdom Viridiplantae; phylum Streptophyta; class Magnoliopsida; order Asterales; family Asteraceae; genus Flaveria; species Flaveria ramosissima. Next base: position 18,379,031 of record CM046046.1, on the reverse strand, counting down.
GCACACTTTATAACTTCTATCTTTGCAAATCATATTCCCTCTGTTTTGTGTAAACAAAGACCTGGGTTTATGAACACCCTGGTATACATCTGTAACCAACTAGTGAATAGATTATGATCCTTATCATCCCTTTGTTTTGTGTTAAAAAAGGCCTGGGTTAAAGGCACCTCTGTTTTATGAAAATAAATTCCTAGTGACCTAATGATGATCATATCTAAGCTCTCACAAGAATCCACAGTGATCAAATGTATATTAAGTTCAGAGCTTTTGCATCCAAGCATCAATGAGACTTTAAATATCTCTCAAGATAGAATTTATAACTTAATGTACATAGTTTCTAAGTGTGAAAAAGTGATGAATTGACTCACAAACGGAGAACAAACTCTAATGTGAATTGAATGTGGAGACCATACTTCTCTATCTTTAATAAACATCAAAACATGATAAACAACATGCCTAGTTGAACATATACTCCTGCTTGAATTTATGTGAGACATTATACTTGCAATCAGCACCAGATTCATGTCACATAACATCAAAATAATTGAAACAGGAAGATGCTTAGTGTCATAGTATGATCCCATTATATGCTTATTTATGCTTGTGTATAGGTTTTACTTCACTTGTGTTTAATTTTAGTTTTAGTGTCATAGTATGATCCCATTATATGCTTATTTATGCTTGTACATAGGTTTTACTTCACTTGTGTTTAATTTTAGTTTATAATTTTTGGTTAGTTCTGTTGGACAGACATGTGCCTTTCATGCTATTCTTCTACTTAAATTTATGATGAATGTATCATCTCATCATTAATCACAAATTTAGGGGAGTAGTTAATACATGAAAGCTTGAAATATGAATTGTCAAAAAAAAGTCATATGAAGGAATTGAGACTTGAGCACTAACTTGGCTGTAGGATACATGAGGTTCTTCGATTTATAACTTTTCTTGCACAAATTGTCATGTATACAAAGTCAACAAGGTCCAAAAGCAACAAATGGTTCTACCATTATATAGAATCATACAAACAGATAAGTTTAAAACTTCACATTCAGCAGATGCTACAGGGTAAATTTGGACTTCGGCAGAAGCTACAGTGCAAAACTTGTACTTCAGCAGAAGCTACAATACATTTTTCTTAATCAGTATATGCTGCAGTGCGAAACTTTAAATCAGAAAAATATGACCATCCGTGGATTAGTAACCTATGAATGTGGTGGTATATTCAAGTATAATACATTTTCATGGATTGGTAACCTTTGGAAGATTATACTCATCAAATTCAGTTCTTTTAAGATAGGCATCCGCAGATGATCTAAGGAGGAACTAGAACCTGCAGATTCAATAACAGTTTACTCATCAAACTTAGTTCTTTCGAAATAGACATCCCTAGATGATCTACGGAAGAATAAGAATTTGCGGATTCAATAAAATTTCACGGAAGGGTAATAAGGAAAGAGGGCCCCACATCTTTTATTAACTGAAATTAATTAATCCTAGGGAGTATAAATGATGTTTTGACTTAAGTACTCATTATTCACTTTTACAGAACACTTTTTCAAACCTAGGAAATCGTTCACTAAAACATCACCCCTCTTTCCGCCAACAATTAAATTACCCGCATCAAAACATCAAACACTACACCAAACTTGATCTCACTTTTAATTCTAGATCATTGTTTTCAAGGTAAAACATATCATAATCATCAATAATGAACTGTTTGATTCATTGATATCATAAAAACTCTTCACATTCTTATGATTGATATCTCTGCTCTAACCTAATCTCTTTCATTCTTATGTACAGATGGCAAATCGATTTGCTAGAGAGCACAACGTATGTGCTTTTCTGAATGCCGACGACCTTGTTTCTAAAGGGTGTCGAGACATCATCCGCTACATAAGAAGATCAAGGCTATTCTATGCCCTATCAACGGAGCCTGTAATCTACCAACAACATATTGTCGACTTCCGGAACTCAACTGAGATAGTAGAAGAAGGAGAAAGTGAAGTTACATTTGCTGATATTAAGAATAAAGGGTTGAGGGTTGATGAACAAACTATCAAGAGAGTTCTTGAACTGGGAGAACAAGAGGCAGGTCACCCCGATGTCTTTGAGAATGAATACATCGAGAGGATCTTCTATTTGATGGGTTATGATGGTGATTTTGACAAGGGAGAAATCAAGAAAGGAAGACTATGCACATTTCTTTAGGAATCAAATAGGAAATCAGGTCTAGATAGGTTCTTAAGGCACATTTCTTTAGGAATCATTGGAATTTTGAAGGAAGAATCTACAACTACTCAAAATACATATTTGGATGTTTATGTGGTCAAATAAGAGTACATAAAGCTGATAAGATCTACATGTTTACTTTTATTTGATTGTATAATTTTAACAAATTGTTAGTATCATTTGTTGTTGTTGGACCTTGTTTACTTTTTTTTCTATGGCAAAGGTGCAAGAAATTGATTTAATTTGTAAAACCTCATGTATCCTGCAGCCAAGTTAGTGCTCAAGTTCGAATTTTCTTCATCATGATAAACTCACGTTCAAGCTAATTATTATTCCCCCTAAATTTGTGATTAATGATCAATTCATGCATTTATCAAAAATTTATTAAGAGAACAGCATAAAAAGCAGTTGAGCTATCCTTTTATTTGAAGAAACACAAATTAAAACATAACTTGTATATATATATATATATATATATATATATATATATATATATATATATATATATATATATATATATATATATATATATATATATATATATTGTAGGATTCTATGTGCCCAAGACACTTAGAATATTGATGTGGTTAGTACGTTATGATCCAAGTCGGATTATACCCAATGACAAGCTTAGCAAACACCAATTAATATTTAATTGATGATATGATCATGCAATTAAATATCTACACCAAATTTAGAAAATGGGTTTTCTAAATAAGTTGCATATGAGATGGAACAAATTATAAGGATAATTTGTTAATGAGTTTATTGTTATTTTTGTCATTTAAAAGGGTTTAAATAACATTAATAACATATGAGTGTACTTTAATTAAATTGTTTAATTAAAGAAGACATATGTCACATTTTAAATAAGTCTAGTAGATGACTTATTAATGTGTGACAAATGATTAGTTTTAATATTGTGTGTGTGTTCAAGTTTTAGTGGGAAAACCTTGGTTTTTAAATTCATTTGGCCCCCCCCCCCTCCCCCTTAATGGTCATTGGACCATTGTTGTCTTGAAAACACACATAACTTAAACTAGTCTTGGACTCCACATTCACACCACTCAATACATGCAAGAACTCCAAAAAATAATCTCTCTCTCTCTCTCAAGAAGCTACGCCCAGGAGCAGCAGCCTTAGGAGGTTTTGAGAGCTAATTTTTGTTGTTTTGGTGTTGAATCTTCCTAACAAGAAGGTGCTTTGCAAGGAGGCTTGGGGTATACAAGCTTGAGGGCTCCTTCCTTGGAGTTTTGGCCGAATTTTCAGCATCCTTTCTTCTCTTCTTTGGTCGATTTTAGAGCTACAGAAAGGTAGATATGGCAGCCCTTTGTGGTTGTCATATTATGTTGTTTTATGTATACATAGCATGTTTATTCACATACAAAAGATCCCTTTTGATTTGGGTTTGTTTCTCCATCTTAAAACATCATTAAGAACATGAAATTTTCAGATTATAAACATGTTATAATGCTATACTTCCGCTGCGTTTTTATGTAAGTTTAAATGGTTAAACTACGGTTTTGGTGTTCTAACAAACCCATCAATGGCATCAGGTGCAAGAAATTGATTTAATTTATAAAACCTCATGTATCCTGCAGCCAAGTTAGTGCTCAAGTTCGAATTTTCTTCATCATGATAAACTCATGTTCAAGCTAATTAATATTCCCCCTAAATTTGTGATTAATGATCAATTCATGCATTTATCAGAAATTTATTAAGAGAACAGCATAAAAAGCAGTTGAGCTATCCTTTTATTTGAAGAAACACAAATTAAAACATAACTTGAATATATATATATATATATATATATATATATATATATATATATATATATATATATATATATATATATATATATATATATATATATATATATATTGTAGGATTCTATGTGCCCAAGACACTTAGAATATTGATGTGGTTAGTACGTTATGATCCAAGTCGGGTTATACCCAATGACAAGCTTAGCAAACACCAATTAATATTTAATTGATGATATGATCATGCAATTAAATATCTACACCAAATTTAGAAAATGGGTTTTCTAAATAAGTTGCATATGAGATGGAACAAATTATAAGGATAATTTGTTAATGAGTTTATTGTTATTTTTGTCATTTAAAAGGGTTTAAATAACATTAATAACATATGAGTGTACTTTAATTAAATTGTTTAATTAAAGAAGACATATGTCACATTTTAAATATGTCTAGTAGATGACTTATTAATGTGTGACAAAAGATTAGTTTTAATATTGTGTGTGTGTTCAAGTTTTAGTGGGAAAACCTTGGTTTTTAAATTCATTTGGCCGCCCCCCCCTCCCCCTTAATGGTCATTGGACCATTGTTGTCTTGAAAACACACATAACTTAAACTAGTCTTGCACTCCACATTCACACCACTCAATACATGCAAGAACTCCAAAAAATAATCTCTCTCTCTCTCTCAAGAAGCTACGCCCAGGAGCAGCAGCCTTAGGAGGTTTTGAGAGCTAATTTTTGTTGTTTTGGTGTTGAATCTTCCTAACAAGAAGGTGCTTTGCAAGGAGGCTTGGGGTATACAAGCTTGAGGGCTCCTTCCTTGGAGTTTTGGCCGAATTTTCAGCATCCTTTCTTCTCTTCTTTGGTCGATTTTAGAGCTGCAGAAAGGTAGATATGGCAGCCCTTTGTGGTTGTCATATTATGTTGTTTTATGTATACATAGCATGTTTATTCACATACAAAAGATCCCTTTTGATTTGGGTTTGTTTCTCCATCTTAAAACATCATTAAGAACATGAAATTTTCAGATTATAAACATGTTATAATGCTATACTTCCGCTGCGTTTTTATGTAAGTTTAAATGGTTAAACTACGGTTTTGGTGTTCTAACAAACCCATCAATGGCATCAAGAGCCGGTTATGTGGATAACTTGCTTGTTCATAGTCTTTAAAATCGGTTTTAAAGAAGTATTATCAACTTATTAAGGCTGATTTTGGGCTGCTATATTTGGTATGAATGATTCCCCAAACTTTCAAGGTCATATCACACATGCTAGTGATTAGATATTGAAATATATATTATGAAATGTTGATTGTTTGGACAATGTTTAAAACCCAAAATTTCAGTTTATGTTGGCTGAAATTTGGTGGTTTTAAGTGGGGTTTCATTATATGTTTGGATGATATGATCATTGGATGTTAGTGTGCATAACCTAGCCTTTGGCCTTTTGATTTGGATGATTGGAATGGTTGGTTTTTATTCATTCAATTGGGTTGTAATTTTTATGTTTATTATTTGGGTTGTAATTATTTGTTCATTTGGTTATGTAATTAATAGATTAGGTGCATTTCTTTTATTAGAAAAATGTATTAGGATACAATTTTGTAAAAGGAAGATGCACAAGATCAAGACCCAAAGATGGACATCAAAAACATGCACCTTGAAGTATTTGGATATGGATTTAAGTGGGAGTCCATGGTCACATATAATGTGTCATTTCCAACCCTTAGGAAAGACCTTATGATGACACTTGTGATGGCAAACAAGTGTTGTCAATTTAGTGGCTGTGGTTATGCACTCATGTTTGTATGTTTATGCTTGTTTGATTGTTTGGTTGATATTTTGTCATACATTACAAACTCATTAACAAAACTTTACAAGCTGAAAATTGGTAGTTATTAATCATTAAAAGTAATAAAAGGTTATTAAAATGATTTAATGATTTTAAAGATTAAAATTGGTTTTAATCAAAGGACCATAGGGTACCTTGTATTTGAAAGCATGCAAATACAAGTACATAGAGTTTTCTAAAACTTGTATTATGAAATCTCTAAAATTTTAAACAAGATCAACACCGTCCTTTTACACAACACTTGAGTCACTTGGGAACTCTTAGTGGGATAAAGGTCACCTAACCATTTTGAGGGAACTTGCGATTTGAGGTGAGAATGCCTTATTTGTGGGATAAGGTCACCTAACCACTTATTTTGGCAAACTCACACGTAGGTGTAAGTAGGGTATCTTGATTTGCAAACCATGTCAAATGGATCACCTACGGTGTGGTTTCCAAATGGTGTTTATGGGATTAACATGCCGACTTTACATATGATGTTTAAAATCGATCCCATAATCCTAGAAGTTGCAAATGGTTGCAACCGTCAATCGTTGACCACCTTATTAATTTAAATATTGGGATAAAGGTCACCTAACCACAATTTAAATGTAATGTTGGGTTCTAGAGTTTAATATAAAAATGACCTTAAAAGGCATTAGTTATTAAAAAATAGCAATATCGAAAATACTAAAATAGATCTTTGTTAAATTTTGTAGATGGCCACCAACAATGAAAATCACGATAACTCATCCGCGTCCAACCAATCATTACGAGCGATCCTCCAAAAGGAACGTCTAAATCATAGCAACTTTATTGATTGGTATCGAAACTTGAGAATCATTCTCAAGCAAGAGAGACGATCATATGTTTTAGACGACCCTATCCCCGATCAACCTACTGAGGATGATGAGGAGGCCTTCAACGATTGGCTAAAGTACACTGAGGACTCTATCCAAGTGTCTTGTCTCATGCTAGCGAGCATGACTCCGGAGTATGAAAATCACAGAGCTTATGACATGATAACCCAGCTGAAGGAAACGTTCCAACAGCAAGCAAGGGTTGAGCGCTTCGAAACGGTTCGAGCACTCCATGCATGTCGTATGGACGACAACCAATCGGTTTCATCTTATGTACTTAAGATGAAAATTCATATTGAGCGCCTCGAGAGGCTTAATTGTCCCGTCTCGAAGGAATTGGCCACGGATTTGATCCTTAATGGCCTTACCAAGAAGTTCGAGACATTTGTGTTGAATTACAACATGAATGCATGGGACAAGAGCATTGGTGAGCTACACTCAATGCTTAAAAAGGCCGAGGCGGCCATGGGTAAAAGGGTTTTACCCGTTCTCACCATCCATGAAGGTGGGAACAAGAAAAGGCCTCATCCCGCACCCAAGGCAAAGGTTGCCAAGGGTAAAGGACCCGTTTGGGGAAAGGGGAAAGGGGTGGTAAGGGTACCACCCAAACCACAAGAGAAGAAGCAAAAGGTTGCTACTAATGACCCATGCTTTAAGTGTAGGGAGATTGGACATTGGGCAAGGAATTGTCCTGTCCATCTCCAAGAGTTGAAAGCCAAGAGGGATGCCGAGCAGACCTCAGGTACAATATACATAATTCATATTGATCTTAATGTTACATCTTCTAACACATGGGTATTGGATACCGGATGTGGAACTCATATTTGCAATTTGTTGTAGGGGTTCACAAGAAGTAGGGACTTCAATCAAGGGATGTTAGTCTCTTCATGGGCAATGGAACCAAAGTCCAAGTTAAAGCTCGTGGGGACTACATCCTAAAACTTCCAAGTGGCTTGGATGTTATTTGAAGAATGTTTTGTATGCTCCTAGTTTGACTAGGAAGATTATTTTTGTATCCCAATTAAGACATTATGATTATGTATTATCTTTTGTTGAAAATGATATTCATGTTTCTTTAAATGATATGTTCTATTTTAAAGCAATTCCCATTAATGGTATTTATGAATTGGTTCATGAAAACGCTTTAAATAGTTCATTGTACCAAACTAACACCAAGAAACTCAAGTTGGACTTGAATGATACCTATCTTTGGCATTGTCGTCTTGATCACATAAACAAGAAACGTATACAAACACTTCAAAAGAATGGTCTTTTAAAAACAAATGAATGTGATTCATTTGATGTATGTGAATCTTGTTTACAAGGTAAAATGACTAAGGCACCCTTTAGTGGAACTAACAAAAGGGCAAAAGATTTATTAGGAATCATACATTCGGATGTATGTGGTCCTTTTAAGCCAATGACTAGGAATGGTGAAAGATACTTCATTACCTTTACCGACGATTATAGTCGCTATGGGTATGTGTACTTATTAAGGCACAAAGATGAAGCTTTTGAAATGTTCAAAATCTTCAAGAATGAAGTGGAAAATCAACTCAACAAGTCAGTTAAAGTTCTCCGTACCGATAGAGGAGGTGAATACCTAAGTGATGCTTTTCAAGATCATCTTAGGAGTTGTGGGATTGTCTCACAACTCACTCCACCTGGAACACCACAACACAATGGTGTGTCTGAGAGGAGGAATCGAACCTTATTGGATATGGTCCGATCTATGATGGCTAGAAGCACATTACCTCTATCATTTTGGGGTTTCGCTTCGCTCTCCGCGGCCCGTATTCTAAATATGGCCCCAACCAAAAAGGTGGAAAGGACACCTTTTGAGATATGGCATGGAAGAGTTCCATCCCTATCATATTTAAGGGTCTGGGGTTGTGAGGCTTACATTAAGACTCCCACCCCAAACAAATTGGAAGTCCGATCCACCAAGTGTATCTTTATTGGATATCCTAGAGATTCTATGGGATATTATTTCTATGATCCACTGGAACAAAAGGTGTTTGTTGCCAGAAAGGGTGAGTTCTTAGAAGCAAAGTTCCTTATGGAAGGAACTAGCAGTAGAACAGTGGATCTTGAGGAGGATCAAGAACCACAACCTGATGCACGTTTGGTTGAAACTAGCACTCAACATGAGGATGTTGAGGATGATCAAATGGTTGATCAATACACACAAAACGTTCGCAGAAGTGGTAGAACTAGTAATCCACCTGAAAGATACGGATTTTTCATGGATGGATGCTATGTGGTAGATTCAGATGAACCAACCACATACCATGATGCAGTGTCCAATTTGGATTGTGACAAATGGCTTGAGGCCATGAACGTTGAGATGCAATCCATGTATGACAATCAAGTTTGGGAACTTGTTGTACCACCTCTTAATTCCAAAGTAGTTGGAAGTAAGTGGGTTTTCAAGACGAAAACCGATATGCATGGAAACTTGGATACTTATAAAGCTAGACTTGTAGCAAAGGGTTTCACTCAAACTCAAGGGTTGATTATGATGAAACCTTCTCACCTGTTGCGATGCTGAAGTCTATAAGGATATTGTTTGCCATAGCTACTCATTATGATTATGAGATTTGGCAAATGGATGTCAAAACGGCTTTCCTAAATGGATATCTTGAGGAAGATGTCTATATGGTTCAGCCTGAAGGTTTTGTCGATCCAAAACATCCTAATAAAGTATGCAAGTTAAAGAAATCAATCTATGGATTGAAACAAGCATCTAGAAGCTGGAATCATCGTTTTGATGAGGAGGTAAAGAAATTTGGCTTCATCAAAAACGCTGATGAGGCTTGTGTGTATAAGAAGGCTAGTGGGAGCACAATAACTTTCCTAGTATTGTATGTTGATGACATACTACTATTTGGAAATGACATTCCAACCTTGGAAGGTGTAAAAACCTGTCTTGGAAGTTGTTTTTCCATTAAGGATCTTGGAGAAGCCGCCTATATTCTGGGAATAAAGATCTATAGGGATAGATCAAGGCGGTTGATTGGTTTGAATCAAAGTGCATACATTGATAAGATCTTGAAAAGGTTCAAGATGGAGAACTCTAAGAAAGGTACCGTACCTATTCAAAGAGGAACGATATTGAGTACGACTCAATGTCCTAGCTCAAAGGATGAGCAAGATAAAATGAAGGCAATCCCATACGCATCTGCTATTGGATCCATCATGTATGCAATGATATGCACTCGACCGGACGTGTCATGAGCCTTAAGCATGACAAGTCGTTACCAGTAAAATCCTGGAAACAGTCATTGGATGGTTGTTAAGAACATACTTAAATACCTAAGGAGGACAAGAGATATGTTCCTAATCTATGGATCTGGTGATGAAGAACTCGTTGTAAAAGGTTACATGGATGCGAGTTTCCATACCGATCATGATGATTCTCGGTCACAATCGGGATATATTTTCATTCTGAATGGAGGAGCGGTCTCATGGAAGAGCTCCAAACAGGATGTGGTGGCTCTATCAACTACAGAATCAGAATATGTCGCCGCCTCATTGGCAGCTCAAGAAGCTGCATGGTTGAAGAAATTCATTGCCGATCTAGGGGTTGTCCCTTCCATTCAGGAACCCCTAGAGATCTTTTGTGATAACGAGGATGCAATTGCTCAAATCAAGGAACCTCGTGCTCATCAAAAGACTAGGCACATTGAGCGGCGATTCAACTACATACGAGATGAAGTTGAAAAGGGAAAGATATGTATTCGCAAAGTTCACACGGATCAAAACATTGCAGATCCTCTCACGAAGCTCCTTGAAAAGGCAAAGCATGAAGGTCATACTTGTGCCATGGGACTTCGATATTCTAGTGATTGGATTTGATCTATAAATTTTGTATTTGGATATGTGGAACTCTTTATTATTTGAATAAAATTATTTGGTTATAATGTTTCAATTAATGTTCCAATTTAGCATGTTTAATCCATGAGTAAATTGTTTACTCTAAATGTTCGTAGTCGTTCATACTTGTGGGAACAAGTGTGAGGGTAAGATTATTATGAAGTTGGATTGGTTGATATTCATAAGGATGAATATAGAGCAATGGGTTGCTACCAAGGTTCATAGGTATTTGTGGGATACAAATATTGGACTAACCCGCATCTCAAATTTTACTACATGGAATCTTATTGATTGATCATAAGTAAATTTGAGTAAAGGCGAATATCATTTGGTATCCTCCGACCTGAGATACATACTGGGTTTTGATATTCACCAAGTATTATACCTTGAGCTTATTCTTCACTGTCCTGAAATAGTGGATAGCACATAAGGGTATGTTCAGATATGACACGAGGTGTTTGTGAGAAACGTATGTAGTCAAAATGGAATTTGTTCCTCTTATTCGTTGAGAGCAAGATGTCTAAGGCCTTATTAAGTTAAATCAACAAGGAATGATCACTCTATGTCCTTGGATTTAACATGACATCTGTAACAAAAGGATAAATGATTGATTCACCTAAATCATTGCAAGTAGGGTACTTGAATGGGATGATGTTATTGAATGGCTATAAGTCATGCGTATTAAGGGTAGTAAACCGTTGTTAGGCGGTATTTACTGCTTGCATCAATCTTCTATGAATCTTGGGCAAGTGGGAGATTGTAGGATTCTATGTGCCCAAGACACTTAGAATATTGATGTGGTTAGTACGTTATGATCCAAGTCGGGTTATACCCAATGACAAGCTTAGCAAACCCCAATTAATATTTAATTGATGATATGATCATGCAATTAAATATCTATACCAAATTTAGAAAATGGGTTTTCTAAATAAGTTGCATATGAGATGGAACAAATTATAAGAATATTTTGTTAATGAGTTTATTGTTATTTTTTTCATTTAAAAGGGTTTAAATAACATTAATAACATATGAGTGTACTTTAAATAAATTGTTTAATTAAAGAAGACATATGTCATATTTTAAATAAGTCTAGTAGATGACTTATTGATGTGTGACAAAAGATTAGTTTTAATATTGTGTGTGTGTTCAAGTTTTAGTGGGAAAATCTTGGTTTTTAAATTCATTTGGCCGACGCCGCCCCCCCCCCTAATGGTCATTGGACCATTGTTGTCTTGAAAAAACACATAACTTAAACTAGTCTTGGACTCCACATTCACACCACTCAATACATGCAAGAACTTAAAAAAATAATCTCTCTTTCTCTCTCTCTCAAGAAGCTACGGCCAGGAGCAGCAGCCTTAGGAGGTTTTGAGAGCTAATTTTTGTGTTTTGGTATTGAATCTTCCTAACAAGAAGGTGCTTTGCAAGGAGGCTTGGGGTATACAAGCTTGAGGGCTCCTTCCTTGGAGTTTTGGCCGAATTTTTAGCATCCTTTCTTCTATTCTTTGGTCGATTTTAGAGCTGTAGAAAGGTAGATATGGCAGCCCTTTGTGGTTGTCATATTATGTTGTTTTATGTATACATAGCATGTTTATTCACATACAAAAGATCCCTTTTGATTTGGGTTTGTTTCTCCATCTTAAAACATCATTAAGAACATTAAATTTCAGATTATAAACATGTTATAATGCTATACTTCCGATGCGTTTTTATGTAAGTTTAAATGGTTAAACAACGGTTTTGGTGTTCTAACAAACCCATCATATATATATATATATATATATATATATATATATATAAGCATTTAAATCATAACATGGGATCATACTAAGACACTAAGCAACTCCCTGTATCAATTTGGTTGATGATATTAGACAATGATCTAGTGCTGAATGCAAGTATGATGTTACACGTAAATTCGAACATAAGTATATGTTCAACTAGGCATACTAGTTATCATGTTTTGATGTTTATTAAAGATAGACAAATATGGACTCCACATTCAATTCACATTAGAGTTTGTCCTCCGTTTGTGAGACAATTCATCACTTTTTCACATTTAAATCTATGTGTTGTAAGTTATAAGTTCTATCTTGAGATATATTTGAAATCTCATTAATGCTGAGTTGAATAAGCTCTTTGATTTAATATATAGTTGATCGCATTGGATTAATTTAGAGCTTAGATATGATCATCATCAGGTCAATAGATCTTTACATTCGTAAAACAGAGGTGCCTTGAACCCAGGTTTTTGTTTACACAAAAACAGAGGGATGATGATGATCCTTATCAGATCACCATATGTTTACTGTTGTAAACCAAAGGTGTTCATAAACCCAAGTCTTTTTTCACAAAAAAAAGGGAATATGATTAGTAAAGATAGAAGTTATGAAGTGTCACACCCCCGCTAAAAGCGGAAACACGGGGATGTAACGAGATCGGGATCGTCATAACACATGGTAAGCGATAGAGATGCAATATAATAAATGATGACAAGCGTGTCATGACAACACCCGACAACAAGGGTACTTGTGTCGTGTTTAGTCAATATTCACGACAACATAGGCATAAGCATAAACATGTTAAATGATTCACATAGTCAAAGATGATAACATTGCAATGTAAATTCCCACAACCCGGGAACAGGTATCAAAAGAATAAGCTTGTTTAATCAGACTACAACATTGTTCAAAATAATTGTTTGCCAAATATGTTTAGTCCCAAAAATGCATCCTAGGGTCTCCACTAAGGCAGCACACCTAGATCCTCAATTTACATGATCACCTGAAAAGATATGCTCAAAATGGTCAACAAAATTGTTGGTGAGCTCATAGGTTTAAATAGTAAATAAGTAAGTGATGCTGTATATAGTAAGCGATGTGGAATACCGTGAATACAGATATATAAGCAAGTAAAATCACATGACAATGAGCTTTTCAACCAAACCTAGCGACGTACACAAAGATATTGTCGGAATATATTCACCCAAGGGCCCGTTCCTGGCCACTGATGGTACTAACTAGTATACCAACGAACAAGGGTGGGGGTATCAACCCAGTAGTACTACCAATACCTATCCGTCGGTTCCCACACTGGAATTAAATAGTTGCAAAGAAAGAACCACACAGCAGACCCAAGCATGTATCAGATAAGTACTTGCAAAACAGTATCACGTTGATTCCAAGTATGTAAAATGTATGTAAATTGTACAGCATTGAAAATGGGTGAGCATACTTTTCCCCCAAGTTGTAAATGATTGAAATATTGTAAGCATAAAAAGGGGCCACGAAACTCACTTGTTAGGTGGTACGTATGTATGATCAATGTATCCAAATGTTATATGCAAATGAACTGTCAAACACCTATTGACAGTTATTGTTAAGCATTAATGATATGTATAAAGCGCATAATAATGTTCGGTCGGTTCGGGTTGTATCGGTTGGGTCGCGTGTAACACACACAAACAGACACACGTATTAGATCTTATGTAGATCCAAGTACTAGACATCGTCGCCGTAGCTGATGATATTTGTGTAAAAGTTTCATTGTTATTGAAAAAGTATTTGGTAAATATTAATAGTTATAAATCGGTTTTTGATATTTGTAAAATGTTAAGTTAATTTAATTTGGAATAACATTAGTAAGTTTGATTATGTTGATTTTAAAGTTGTCATTAGTAATGGCAACCGTGTCGATGTCACCTTAACATCACACGACATACACACACCACACACAAGAAGGAAATCACACACAACAACTTCAGTCGCACGACAGGACCAGCCGCACGACTCAACACTCCATTCACACGAATCAACCCTCAATCGTGCGAATCAGCTTCATTCGTACGATTGAACCTTCAATCCTATGACTGGCATTTAGTCGTACCACACAACACCCAATCGCACGACTCAACCTCCATAAGCACGAATCAACCTTCATTTGTACGAATCAGCTACATTCGTACGATTGAACCTTCATCCGTACGATTGGACTTCAGTTGTGCGATACACGCACAATCGCATACATTCATTCGGTCGCATGACTCAATCGCACACATTCATTCGCTCGCATGACTCATTCGCACACATACACACAGTCGCACGACAAAGCTAGTCGCACAACTCAGTCGCACGATTAACTCAGACGCATGGCTTAGTCGCACGAGTCACCCAGTCGCATGACGCAATCGCATGACAGACCCAGTCGCCTGGACAGCAGAATCGCGACTGCAGGAAGGGCTGAGCAGCCTTCAGCTGCTCCGAGCACGGGTTTTACACAACAAAGACTTCCAAAAACACTCTACACACATACACAAACAAGATGCACACGTAGAAAGACATCACACGCACCCACACGACCTCATGTGTTCGGGTTGAACCCGAACACCCGAAACCCTAATTTGGAAAGCCGTGAATAAGCAAGAAAAGGAACAACCAAAGTCGTCTACCTGCTATAATGGAGTAGACTCGGTTGTAGATGAAGTCTAGACGGTGAAAAAAAGACAAAATAGGTCGGTTTTGGTGCAAGTATGAAGATGAGAGGAGAAGAAGAAGATGAAGATGGAGATGAAGAAGAAGATAGTGATTTCTAGGGCTGGAAAGGGGTTTATATACCCAGCCCAAGTTTTCAAAAATGTCAATTTTAGTCCCTGCACTTAACCCCCGAGTTTTCCCAAATTTGTTTCGGTTGAAAACGACTTTATTAGGTTAATTATATTAATTATAAAAAATGTATTTAATGATATTTGTAACTTAAAAATGGTTTTTATTAGTGATAATAATATTATGTAAAAACGATATATTTAGCGGTAACAGCGACAAAAGTTGTAAAAGTTTTTGAAAATAGCACATGATCACAATGAAAGCACAAGCACAACAATGATAAAGCAAGCATAATATCCACATAAGGAGTTAATAAAGATGTGAAATATATGATCAAAGAAAGTTAACGGAAAGCCACGTTAATTGACGGACCTTAAGGTGACGGATGGCACATGAAGTGTTGGAACATAGTATGCTTGGGTGAGTGAGTTGATCACATCAGGATAAGACTTACTTGTTTGTTCCTAAGAATGGAATTCCCACAATTAGTCACATTGACATTATTTATGCATGACCGTTGTATATTTTCCACTCAAGCTGAACCTACCAACAAATCAAAGCACTTCTGATCAATATTTATTGGAATTTAAAAGCTTAGGCAATTATCAAACGTATAGCGTACTATCATTCCCCATTATATGAAATGCTATCCAAGAAAACATATTAATTAGGAGAATATTTATGTATTTTTACATGATTTATGAATGTTATTGGATTTATCATATGAATATATACAAGAACAGACTCATGGTTTTCTTTTTGTTGATGATTAATCTAAGTTATTCATGCCCAAAGACTCAATTATGAAATTAAATCTAACTAAATCAAAGGCTTTAGTGAATAAATCAGTAAGCTGATTTGTTGTATCCACTTTGATTAACTTGATTAAACCTTTTTCTGAACAATCTCTCAGAAAATGGTATCTAATTTCAATAGGTCTAGATTAGCAGTGATGAACTTGTTTTACTATGTTGCACTAGATTAGCAGTGATGAACTGTTAGATCTAGGTCCAATAGGTCTAGATTCATTGTATAGGCTTAGAACTTTAATCATGATTTTTAATGAACTCTTGTACATCTTACTTCTTTTGTTTGTAATGAATGTATAAAGGTTAACCCTATTATATATATTGAATTATGTGTGATTATAGGAACAATAGTATACTTAGTCAATTTTCTAAATCGACTAAGGGTAAGGACTATCTACGGATGAACAATTAGTACTTCCGTAGATGTTCTGCAACAACATCAAAGGATTTGTGCATCTGAGAATCATCTGCGGAAGAGCAGTCAGCTGCAGATGAAGTCAATGGATTCCTATGGAAGACCAAAGATCTTTGGAAGACCAAGTCTTCTATTGAAGAACCAATTCTTACGTAAGTGTAACAACCGTCCTCCAGATTGTAATTCTAACCCTAATCTACTTGCATCACTATCCGTCTTATAAATGCCATTAATAGAAACAATCTAACCCTATTGGTGAATTTAGTGTCATCTATTGCTATTTGTTCCATTTTTATGATTCTATGTGATTTTTGTGACTATTTAGTCAAATTGGGTCTCCACCAATTAGAACTTAGTGACCCGGGAATGTTAATTAGCTACCCTAGCTAGAATTTAAAAACCCTAATTGAAACCAATTTATTAGTTAAAACAATTAAAATGTGTGTATACAAACACACTTGTAATTTTCGGCTAAGAGATATGCATGTGCATGCATAACAGTTAACAATTAACTAAACCTTACCACCTAAAATACTACCCAATACTACAAATTAATACTACACATTATTATTTAACAATTAAAATTAAAGGAGAATTTCCCATTGGAGAGCATCTAGGCCGCCCCCACCTTCCCCAATCCACACTTCCCTTCTCCACTAAAACACCACCACCCTCACTCTCCAATCCCATTTCATGCAACCCTCTCTCAATCCTCTCCCTCTCCTCTCTTTGTTCGAATTCTCAGCTGAGAATTACACACACTCACACTCTCAAACTCTCTCAAATCCTCTCTACTCTAGCTCCAAAACCGTGAACCACAACACCAAGCAAGCATCGGCCAAGCTCAAACCGCAAGAAGGTGGCCACATTCGCGAGTCTTGGACACACACCTGCACTTTGTCCGACTTTTCCAGCCTTTGTTCGAGGTTCTACAGACAAGTCCAAGGAGTTTCTAGCCATCCACGACCATCAACACCTTCCAAACCGTGAGTTACATCAAGTGTAAGCTCCATGTTGTCGGTTTTGGACATTTCTCATGTTTTCTTCATTTTTCACCTAAAAACCTTGCTTTTTCTAGTAGTAGCAGAAACTTCTCACCATCACTTTGTTCTTAAGGAGTTCCCAACGTTCTTGAAGGTAAATCACATGATATGATAGTCATTCTTGAGGTGGAAACCGATTTCCACCATGAAAACCCTCTTTTTGGGTGCTTTGCATCATCTAACTTATGAATGTTGCAACTCTTGTAAACCAAACTTGTAACCTGCATGTTAATGGCTTAACGGACTCCCAAGAACATTTTTTAAAAGTTACAAAAGGTTACATAACTCGAACCCATGGTTATTACATGGATTACACCATGAAAACCCTTCTTTCTACATGTAACAACACCCTTTAAACATTTGTTTGAAAAACCCTCTCAACCAAGACTCATAACCTGCTCATGAACGACTTTGGGACACCTTAATAATCTGTTTATAAAGCTAAATAAAGTGTTGATAATTTTTAAGCTCAAGTTAAGATGATTTACACATGTGTTATGGTCGGTTATGACATTTTCTACATATTTGAAGTTTATGGATGTGTAGAACAACTAGGCCACGTTTTGGGACTGAAATTTCAGTAGGCTTTGATGAATATTAAGAGTGTTAACAATGTTTAATCTCTAGAATAAAGGACATGTTGTGATTAGACCCCCCCCCCTCTTATAGTCACTTTTGGGAACCGAAACATAGTAAAACAATGGTAAAATAATAAAGCATGGATGTTAACCATCTTAAAAAGTATTCCAGACTCAAAATGATTAATAAAAGGGTTCTGGAGTCAATGGGAAAGTTTAGTGGTAAAAAGGTAATTTAAATGGATTTTTAAGTGAAAACGGGTACCAACCGAGTGACGTTTTTGAGAAAATCTAAGAAAAATGAGTACAAGGTTAAAAATTATAAAAACCATGTTATCCAGAATATTAAGTGAGAAAATAACTTATAAGTAGAAAAGTTGGTCAAACGAGTTTTTAAATGGTCAAATTCGGTTAAAAACGCGATTTAACGGGTTAAACATAAAAACGGGTCTTTCAACCTTTAAAGGCAAATTTTTGTGATTAAAAGGAACAGAAACTTATAAAAATGTATTAAGGTGTTACCTACTGGTTTAAGTCACCGATTTATGGAGACCTTTGTTTAACCGTTAAAATTCTTCAGTTTCACCGTAACCGGGAATGCTAAACACATAGGTTTTAAACCGAACTCATTATCTAAAAATTTGTGTACACTTACTTAATAATAAGTCAATCTAACTTTAAAAACCTGATTTTTGGTCATAAATGTCATTTTATACAAGAAATCAAACTTGAGGGTAGAAACTGTCAATTTTGAAACTTGAGGGGCTAAACTGTAAAATTTTGCCAAACTTCATAACCAGCTCTTACGAGACTTATAATCACTTGAACAAATTAATTACCCTATATTCTTAACTAAATGGCGTTAAAATCCTTGATTAAATGAAAAACCTTGACTTTCCATAAAAGGAAAGTTTTTACGCAAACCCTAATCGAATCAAAGCCGAACCCGACAACTAAACCTTTGACACACTTGTTGCACCATAAATAAGTTTAGAGCAGTAGCTTATCACTTACTATATTCATGTTAGGGTGCTAGACTTGAGACATTCCCGGCACGCGAAGTTTCATTTTGCTTAAACACCTAAGGTGAGTTCTAGTGATTCCTTTTTTACTATTGTTTTGGGATGAAACATACTTTGTTATTTATGAACTATAATCGTGCTTTACTTGATGACTGTATGTGGGATTTATGGTTACCTGCTGATACTTATTTCATGATCATTAATTCTTTCGTGAACCGCTTGTTTTATATGAATAGATCTATTTGGGGAATCCCCCACACACAGTGGCTTCCGTTCCAGGAAGGTTACCCCACTGAGATCCTAAGGGGTCGTTTGTGGCATGTAACAGGTTTTTTTAAGAAACTATGGTGAACCATCCGGGCAGGTAGGGTTCACTGGTTTGGGGCTCAGTTCTTCCTTCGGGAATATCCGGTTAAACACAACTTTAGAAGAGGCCAACCGGGACTGAGTGCAGGGTTGATTATGATTTTTCCCACGATGTTTAAACAATGATTATTTTCTTTTTAATCAAAGAAGGATTTGTTAAGTCCTTTTGTTTTTAAACTTTAAGCACTTGAATTCACCAACTTTTTAGTTGACACAAATTTTTTTGAGCATGTTTCAGGTAAAGAATGAAGAAATCCTAGCTGTTGTGAAGACCTAGACCTATCCCCGCGACCATGGCATTGGCATATTTTCTTAATGAACCATTTGAACAATTTCATGTTTATGTTGAACAAGTACAATTTATTTTTATGGGTGATTGTAAAACTTATTTGGGGGCTTGATCTGTTTCTAGCCCCGGTATCTATTTAAAACATTAATGCCATGTGATATTCTCTCCTTTGTGATCTTGTAATGGTTTGTTTCCGCTGCCATATATTGTTGCTAGTCTGTGACGTCCCACCCTACCTGGGCCCGGGGTGTGACAGATTGGTATCAGAGCCAAAGGTTGTAGAGAAGTCGGAAATACCATAGTAGACCCTAGGCTACAACCCTGATACCCTATGACTGTCCTTGTGGGAAGTGTTGGGATGATCGGGTTGGGTAAATTGATGATTACACTTGATCAACGTAATCATGAATTTACCGGACGCGTAATTTCCATCACGGATCTTTAGGTTATGATTGAACTTCTCTGATTTATATTGATGATTTTGAAACTAATTTCAAAAAGGGGATTTAAATGATTTTTTTTTGATGAACTATGTTATCCGATACTATTTGAAGAGACTATTGATTTGGGCAACACGGACAGCTATATGTTGGAATAACAGATACTATTGTCATCACTACTATTACTAGTACTATTATTATAATCATGAGCTATGAGAAACCAAATTACTCATGATGTATTTCTTACAGGACAACGTCTATGGCTGATAAAGGTAAGGCGCCTGCTCACCCCGACACTGAGACCACTCCTACCGGAACCCTGAGAAGGGCGAAGCCTCAGACAGAGTATGAAGCGTACCTCCGGAGATGCGGACATCCAGGGTGGATATCCGTCACGTCAGAAGACACTGAAGCTTCCGAGGACTCTTCCTCCACATCACCTTCCGAAGCCGAACGCGTTCCCACTCTCCTCAAGTAGCTGCTCCGACCCTCTCACCCATCCCACCTATTGGGAATAGGGGTGCGCGTACTGTCACCCGACCTCGCAAAAGTGTTAGGCCAGGATCCTCCGTATCCTTTAGGATGCCTCCTCCTCCTCCCCCGCCTGTTAGGATTCCGACTTCGGTACCTCCACTGTTTGACCCACGTGACGAGCACCTGATGCCGCCGAGACATAGTATGTATGACGGCCCTAGCGTACTGGCTGGTGATAGGTACTCCCAGTCGAGTCGCCGGGCAAGTGATGTAGGACCCTCTGATGCGACATTGGAGGAGATCTTGAGGACCGTTCGCCGTCATGAGTTGACTGTTCAGCACGCCACTCGAACCTCCCAGTCTGCTCAATTCCAGGCTATGATGGCTACGCAAGGAGTGCAGCGTTTGGAGCAGGAGCAGAGGAAGAAGAGTACAGGATGGTTTGGATGGCTGAAGAAAAAGTGGATGTGAGAGTAGGAGTACTCAGCAGGATTATCTGTCTCTAGACAGTAGAAGGAAACTATTTGAATTATTATTCGATACTATTATTTTATTATCATGGGGGTGATGGCACCTTCCAAATTGTAAGAGCTTGACTCTGATTCTACTTTGCTGGATGATACTATTATGAACTGTTTGTTGGGATGCTAGATTTATTGAACTGTCTGTATTAAATTGCTATATGTTGTGTTGTGCCTTGAAATTGGTCTGTGCCTTTTCCTAATTGGTTGTCTAACTGTTATGTCATGTTTTGATTTGGACTTTGTAAGATTTCCTTAGTGGGTTGTAAATACATATGTGCATGCCATGATCCCTCTTTCCGAGGCATGGTGTAATAGGGTAATGATGCATAGGCTATTCGAAACAAATTTTGAGATGCTAAACGAATCTATTTGTGATACTATCAGAATGCCGACTCGCAGAGGAACACGATTTGGACGGCGAGGAGCCACCAGGGGCCGCCGTGAGGAAGCAAGGCAGACTGGAAGCCAACCTACTCCACCAGGGACTCCCCACGGGGAAAATGCTAATCAAGAGAGTGACGAAAGAATTGCTAACCTCGTAGCTCAGCAACTAGCAAATGCCATTCCGACTATTATTGCACAGATAAATGCAGACCGGGATAACACTACTGGTAATGATCGGCCGGTGAACGACGAGGGCCACGACGAAGAAGCCGAGGCGTTAAGGAATGGATGCTCCTATAAGACCTTCATGGCATGTAAGCCTAAGGACTTCTATGGCACCGAGGGTGCTATAGAGACTTACAGATGGATTGACGAAATGGAAGCTGTCTTGGACATTAGCGAGTGCAAGATGGATCATATGGTGAGGTTTGCATCACAATCTCTCAAGGGATCAGCCCTTGAATGGTGGAAGTCAATTACTCAAAGCCGTGGAAGAAATGTGGCTAATCGAATGGGCTGGACTGAATTCCGAGAGCTAATGACCAACAAATACTGCCCCATCAATCAACTCGAGAAGCTGGAGACAAATTTTTAAGCTTGGAGATGAAAGGTCCCAACTACACAGAATATATCAATCGTTTCTTAGCCCTATCCCGACTTGTTCCACATCTGGTGACGCCTGAAGCCAAAGGTGTAGCACGGTTCATCTGGGGACTACACCCAAGAGTTAGGGGAATGGTCCGTTCCTCCCAGCCTTTAACCCTACAAGCTGCTGTCGACCTTACCAGCAGTTTGACTGATGACTTAATTAGGGCTGGATGGACTGAACAAGCAAGGGCTGATGAGAAGAGGAAGTTTGTTGGTGAGAAAAGGAAGTGGTTTGAAGTGAAAAGAGCGGTTGGAAGTAGTAGTGGGTCAGGTAGAAAGAGTTCTGAAGGTGCGAGGCGCGATGATCAGGGAAGCAAGAACCGGAGATTGTATTCGGGGACAAGCCCATTTTGCAACAAGTGCAAGTTACATCATCAAGGGGAATGTAACCCGATGCCCTGTTTTAGGTGCAAGAGAACAGGCCATCTAATCAAAGACTGTACTTACGCACCAGGAAAACAATGCTATGAATGTGGAGATCCAGGGCACATGAGGAACAAGTGTCCTAAGCTGGGTAGAGACAAGGATGCCAAGCACAACAAGCCTAAGGGAAGAGCTTTCGTAATGGACCCAGCAGGAGCTCGTAGGGAACCTGACGTGGTCAACGGTACGTTCCTTGTAAACAATCATCCCGCTACTGTACTGTTCGATACTGGAGCGACTGCTAGTTTTATCTCTAGTACTTTTAGGCCATTGATTGACTTAGACGCGTGTGCCTTGACCGATACGTTTACCGTAGAATTAGCTGACGGTAACATTTTAGAAACTAACGAAATCATTAGGGATTGCCCGCTGAATCTAAAGGGGAATACGTTTAGGATAAACTTGATGCCCATTAAGTTAGGAGGATTTGATGTGGTTGTGGGTATGGACTGGCTAGCGAAGCATAGAGTCGAAATCATATGTGATGAGCGTCTACTCAAGATACCATTGAGCGACAAAGAAGTGTTAGTGGTAGAGGGTGAAAGGAGTAACACCCTATACCCCATGATATCCCACCTAAAAGCTACCAAGAGCTTAATGAAGGGATGTCCAGCTTTTATAGTTTATGTGATGAAGACCCAAAAGGAGAAGAAGATCGAAGATATTCCCGTGGTTTCTGAATACCCGGAGGTGTTTCCGGAAGACCTACCAGGACTCCCCCCGAACCGGCAAGTCGAATTCCAGATAGACTTGTTGCCTGGTGCTGCACCGGTAGCCAAGGCACCGTACCGACTCGCCCCACCTGAGATGAAGGAGCTAATGGTACAAATTCAAGAACTACCGGACAAGGGATTTATACGTCCGAGTGTCTCTCCATGGGGTGCCCCGGTACTATTCGTGAAAAAGAAGGACGTGTCTCTCCATGGGGTGCCCCGGTACTATTCGTGAAAAAGAAGGACGGAACCCTGCGAATGTGTATTGATTACAGAGAATTGAACAAGCTGACCATAAAGAACCGTTACCCTCTTCCGAGAATAGATGACCTATTTGATCAACTACAAGGAGCAAGTTATTTCTCCAAAATAGATTTGAGGTCAGGATACCACCAACTGAAGATAAGAGAAGAGGACATACCCAAAACGGCCTTCCGAACTAGGTATGGACACTATGAGGGTCATGCCCTTTGGACTGACTAATGCTCCAGCAGCATTCATGGACCTCATGAACCGCGTTTGCCGCCCTTACCTCGACAAGTTTGTGATCGTGTTTATTGACGACATACTGATCTACTCCCGAAGTAAAGACGAGCACGAGAAGCATCTCAGGCTAATTCTTGAATTACTCAAGAATGAGCAACTATATGCCAAGTTCTCTAAATGTGACTTCTGGATGCGCCAGATCCAATTCTTAGGACATGTGGTGAATGAGAATGGGATTCAAGTTGACCCTTCCAAGATTGAGGCCATAAAGAATTGGAAGATTCCTGAAACTCCTACGGAGATAAGGCAATTCTTAGGACTGGCTGGTTACTACCGACGATTTATAAAAGACTTCTCGCGCATAGTGCAACCTTTGACCGCACTAACCAAGAAAAGCACAACCTTTGTGTGGGAGCGAGAGCAGAACGAGGCGTTTGAAACGCTTAAGGAGAAGTTATCCAGTGCACCTATCCTTGCTCTTCCAGAAGGAGTAGAAGACTTCGTGGTCTATTGTGACGCTTCGCGTCAAGGGCTAGGATGTGTATTGATGCAATGCAACAAGGTGATTGCTTACGCATCTAGACTGCTGAATGATCAT
Organism: Flaveria ramosissima; assembly: GCA_025215565.1. Classification (NCBI taxonomy): domain Eukaryota; kingdom Viridiplantae; phylum Streptophyta; class Magnoliopsida; order Asterales; family Asteraceae; genus Flaveria; species Flaveria ramosissima. Next base: position 18,354,653 of record CM046046.1, on the reverse strand, counting down.
GAGAAGAACTACACGACGCACGATCTGGAGTTGGGTGCCGTGGTGTTTGCTCTCAAAATGTGGAGGCACTACCTTTATGGCACAAAGTGCATCATCTACACTGATCATAGAAGTTTGCAACATATCCTTGACCAAAAGATGCTCAACATGCGTCAGAGAAGATGGGTCGAGCTATTAAACGCTTACGAGTGCGAAATCCGCTACCATCCCGGTAAGGCCAATGTTGTGGCAGATGCGTTGAGCCGAAAGGAAAGAGAAAAGCGTCTTCGTGTACGAGCCTTAAGGATGAGTGTGTATACCAACCTTATTGCAAAACTGAAAGAAGCTCAAAGCGAGGCATTAAAGGAAGGAATATTAAAGGAAGAAGGATTGACTGGAATGGAAAAGCAAATTGAGATACGGGACGATGGTACATACAGATATGAAGGAAGGACTTGGGTGCCAAAGCACGGAGGAATTCGAGAAGTAATCCTCGACGAAGCACACAAGTCTAGGTATTCAAAGGCATTTTTCTGGTGGCCGGGAATCAAGAAATCAATCGCCGTTTATGTGGGGAAATGTCTAACCTGTGCCATGGTAAAAGCTGAGAACCAAAAACCATCAGGAACGTTACAACAACCTGAAATCCCAGAATGGAAATGGGATAATGTCACGATGGATTTTGTTACCAAGTTACCCAGAACGTTTAAAGGCCACGATGCTATTTGGGTGATAGTAGATAGGCTAACGAAATCAGCTCACTTCTTGCCAATTAGAGAAGACTACGACATGACGAAATTGGCCCAACTATATGTCGACGAGATTGTAACGAGGCATGGAGTGCCTTTGTCGATCATCTCCGATCGTGATAGATGTTTCACCTCTCGCTTCTGGAAATCGTTCCAGCAAGCTTTAGGAACCCGTTTAGATCTAAGCACGGCTTACCACCCTCAAACCGACGGATAGAGCGAAAGAACTATTCAAACGATGGAAGACATGTGAAGAGCTTGCGTGATGGACTTTGGCGGAAACTGGGATAATCATCTTCCTTTGGTGGAATTCGCCTATAACAATAGTTACCACGCGAGTATTAAAGCCGCTCCGTGTGAGGCCCTATATGGCAAGAAATGCCGATCACCATTGAGTTGGAATGAGATTGGTGATAGCCAAATGATGGGACCCGACATCGTGTTGGAGACCACCGACAAGATCTATAAGATAAAGGAGCGACTGAAAGCAGCCAGAGATCGGCAGAAGAAGTACGCTGACAGGAGACGGAAACCTCTAGAGTTCCAAGTGGGCGACATGGTAATGCTAAAGGTAGCACCATGGAAGGGAACTGTGAGGTTCGGAAAAAGAGGAAAGTTAAGCCAAAGGTACATTGGACCATTCGAAATACTGGTGAGAATTGGGCCAGTTGCATACAAGTTGAAACTACCCCCGGGGTTGAGCCACATACACGACACCTTTCATGTGTCGAACTTGAAGAAGAGCATGGTAGACAAAACCCTAGAACTTCCATTAAAAGAAGCAAGAATAAACGACAAACTGAATTTTGTGGAAGAACCCGTGGAGATCACGGATCGCTTGGTCAAGCAACTCCGGCGGAGCCGCATACCCAAGGTTAAGGTTAGATGGAACTCCAAGCGAGGACCTGAATTTACTTAGGAGCGTGAAGATGAAATGAGGAAGAATTATCCACACCTCTTCAAACCCACTCGTTCAGACTCCAATCGAAAATAAAATTACGGGACGAAATTTCCTAAACGGTGGGAGAATGTAACAACCGGCCTCCAGGTTGTAATTCTAACCCCAATCTACTTGCATCACTATCCGTCTTATAAATGCCATTAATAGAAACAATCTAACCCTATTGGTGAATTTAGTGTCATATACTGCTATTTGTTCCATTTTTATGATTCTATGTGATTTTTGTGACTATTTAGTCAAATTGGGTCTCCACCAATTAGAACTTAGTGCCCCTGGAATGTTAATTAACTACCCTAGCTAGAATTTAAAAACCCTAATTGAAACCAATTTATTAGTGAAAACAATTAAAATGTGTGTATACAAACACACTTGTAATTTTCGGCTAAGAGACATGCATGTGTATGCATAACACTTAACAATTAACTAAACCTTACCACCTAAAATACTACCCAATACTACAAATTAATACTACACATTACTATTTAACAATTAAAATTAAAGGAGAATTTCCCATTGGAGAGCATCTAGGCTGCCCCCACCTTCCCCAATCCACACTTCCCTTCTCCACTAAAACACCACCACCCTCACTCTCCAATCCCATTTCATGCAACCCTCTCTCAATCCTCTCCCTCTTCTCTCTTTGTTCGAATTCTCAGCTGAGAATTACACACACTCACACTCTCAAACTTTCTCAAATCCTCTCTACTCCAGCTCCAAAACCGTGAACCACAACACCAAGCAAGCATCGGCCAAGCTCAAACCGCAAGAAGGTGGCCACATTCGCGAGTCTTGGACACACACCTGCACTTTGTCCGACTTTTCCAGCCTTTGTTCGAGGTTCTACAGCCAAGTCCAAGGAGTTTCTAGCCATCCACGACCATCAACACCTTCCAAACCGTGAGTTACATCAAGTGTAAGCTCCATGTTGTCGGTTTTGGACATTTCTCATGTTTTCTTTATTTTTCACCTAAAAACCTTGCTTTTTCTAGTTGTAGCAGAAACTTCTCACCATCACTTTGTTCTTAAGGAGTTCCCAACGTTCTTGAAGGTAAATCACATGATATGATAGTCATTCTTGAGGTAAAAACTGATTTCCACCATGAAAACCCTCATTTTGGGTGCTTTGCATCATCTAACTTATGAATGTTGCAACTCTTGTAAACCAAACTTGTAACCTGCATGTTAATGGCTTAACGGACTCCCAAGAACCTGTTTTAAAAGTTACAAAAGGTTACATAACTCGAACCCATGGTTATTACATGGATTACACCTTGAAAACCCTTCTTTCTACATGTAACAACACCCTTTAAACATTTGTTTGAAAAACCCTCTCAACCAAGACTCATAACCTGCTCATGAACGACTTTGGGACACCTTAATAATCTGTTTAGAAATCTAAATAAAGTGTTGGTAATGTTTAAGCTCAAGTTAAGATGATTTACACATGTGTTATGCTCGGTTATGACATTTTCTACATATTTGAAGTTTATGGATGTGTAGAACAACTAGGCCACGTTTTGGGACTGAAATTTCAGTAGGCTTTGATGAATATTAAGAGTGTTAACAATGTTTAATCTCTGGAATAAAGGATATGTTGTGATTAGACCCCCCCCCCCTTATAGTCACTTTTGGGAACCGAAACATGGTAAAACAATGGTAAAATAATAAAGCATGGATGTTAACCATCTTAAAAAGTATTCCAGGCTCAAAATGATTAATAAAAGGGTTCTGGAGTCAATGGGAAAGTTTAGTGGTAAAAAGGTAATTTAAATGGATTTTTAAGTGAAAACGGGTACCAACCGAATGACGTTTTTGAGAAAATCTAAGAAAAATGAGTATAAGGTTAAAAATTATAAAATCCATGTTATTCCAGAAGATTAAGTGAGAAAATAACTTATAAGTAGAAAAGTTGGTCAAACGAGTTTTTAAATGGTCAAATTCGGTTAAAAACGCGATTTAACGGGTTAAACGTAAAAACGGGTCTTTCAACCTTTAAGGCAAATTTTTGTGATTAAAAGGAATAGAAACTTATAAAAATGTCTTAAGGTGTTACCTACTGGTTTAAGTCACCGATTTATGGAGACCTTTGTTTAACCGTTAAAATTCTTCGGTTTCACCGTAACCGGGAACGTTAAACACATAGGTTTTAAACCGAACCCATTTTCTAAAAATTTGTGTACACTTACTTAATAATAAGTCAATATAACTTTAAAAACCTGATTTTTGGTCATAAATGTCATTTTATACAAGAAATCAAACTTGAGGGTAGAAACTGTCAATTTTGAAACTTGAGGGGCTAAACTGTAAAATTTTGCCAAACTTCATAACCAGCTCTTACGAGACTTATAATCACTTGAACAAATTAATTACCCAATATTCTTAACTAAATGGTGTTAAAATCCTTGATTAAATGAAAAACCTTGACTTTCCTTAAAAGGAAACTTTTTACGCAAACCCTAATCGAATCAAAGCCGAACCCGACAACTAATCCTTTGACACACTTGTTGCACCATAAATAAGTTTAGAGCAGTAGCTTATCACTTACTATATTCATGTTAGGGTGCTAGACTTGAGACATTCCCGGCACGCGAAGTTTCATTTTGCTTAAACACCTAAGGTGAGTTCTAGTGATCCCCTTTTTACTATTGTTTTGGGATGAAACATGCTCTGTTATTTATGAACTATAATCGTGCTTTACTTGATGATTGTATGTGGGATTTATGGTTACCTGCTGATACTTATATCATGATCATTAATTCTTTCATGAACCGCTTGTTTTATATGAATAGATCTATTTGGGGAATCCCCCACACATAGTGGCTTCCGTTCCAGGAAGGTTACCCCACTGAGATCCTAAGGGGTCGTTTGTGGCATGTAACAGGTTTTGTTAAGAAACTATGGTGAACCATCCGGGCAGGTATGGTTCACTGGTTTAGGGCTCAGTTCTTCCTTCGTGAATATCCGGTTAAACACAACTTTAGAAGAGGCCAACCGGGACTGAGTGCAGGGTCGATTATGATTTTTCCCACGATGTTTAAACAATGATTATTTTCTTTTTAATCAAAGAAGGATTTGTTAAGTCCTTTTGTTTTTAAACTTTAAGCACTTGAATTCACCAACTTTTTTTAGTTGACACAAATTTCTTTTGAGCATGTTTCAGGTAAAGAATGAAGAAATCCTAGCTGTTATGAAGACCTAGACCTATCCCCGCGACCATGGCATTGGCATATTTTCTTAATGAACCATTTGAACAATTTCATGTTTATGTTGAACAAGTACAATTTATTTTTATGGGTGATTGTAAAACTTATTTGGGGGCTTGATCTGTTTCTAGCCCTGGTATCTATTTAAAACATTAATGCCATGTGATATTCTCTCCTTTGTGCTCTTGTAATGGTTTGTTTCCGCTGCCATATATTGTTGCTAGTCTGTGACGTCCCACCCTACCTGGGCCCGGGGTGTGACAGTAAGTCCAAGACACTTGTGTACATCACCAAGTACATCTAGTCAACAAGTCAAACACTAAATGACGTCATCAAGTCAACTCCTGCGGACGACTTTAACTTAGTCAGAGAATGTCAAATCATGACATTCTCTAAGTAATTTTCTTACCACGATAAGAAGTTACTATTACCCTAACAGTAAATGACAGAGCCTATAAATACAAGGTATAGGGTCACACTTTTAGGCATCCATCATTACATCCATCAATATATCAATCAAACACAAACCCTAATTGATAGTGATCATAACCCTATTATCAAACCATAGAAACATCAATATTTACACCAAATCATCAATAGAATCATGGAAATCAACAAATAGCCATTGTTATTTGTTTCATTTGTAATCGTTAAAATGTTTTAATTGAATACTTTTGAATCAATCGTAATTGCCCATCTATTATGTTTCATTTGTTCTGTTCTTTATAAATCAATATTAGAATTGTTGTATCATCATCACTCAATTGATCAATGAGTAGTGATAATTCTGCGATCATTTTCGATTTAATCTAACCTGATAATTCCTGATTGCGATTCTTGGATTCATATGAACATAGCAGCTAAGTTATCTATGTGAATTGGTGTATGAAGAAAATTGTAACCATAATCATGTAATTGGTTTTGCAACCATAGTTGTGGATTTTTTGTTGTTGTTACACCCTCCATAATCACTATCAGAATATGAATAGAGGTTGAAATCTCTATCTTTGGGATACCAAAGTCCAAGAGTTGGTTTTCCTTTGAGATATCTAAAAATCCTCTTAAGTTCATTCAAATATGACTTTTTTGGGTCTGATTGGTACCTAGCACAAACACACACAACCAACATTATGTCAGGCCTGCTAGTAGTTAGGTAGATTAAAGATCCAATCATTAATCTATATAATCTTTGATCAACTGATTTTTCCTGCAGGATCAGGTTCAATCTTGTCTATTGTTGAAGATGGTGTTTTGCATGAAGAAGTGTCAACAAGGTTGTATTTCTTCAAGATTTGATGAATATACTTCTCATGGTTGATGAATATGCCATTTGGGTTCTGATGAACTTGTAATCCAAGGAAGAAGGTTAATTCACCCAGTGAACTCATCTGAAACTCAGGTTTGATCAAGCTTTCAAAATTTTTATACAGTCATTTGTTTGTTGAACCAAAAATAATGTCATCCTTCAGAAGCACCCTCTCACAGTCAGCGGATGAAGTCTGGTAGGGTGGTCTGCATCGTCACCCAAACCTCGCACCCGACGAATATCCTCTGCACTAACCTCTATATCCCTCCTAAAAATGGAACTCTTGATGTTGTATGGCTCATGTGAGCGGTCAACTGATGCCCCCTCCCAGAAGTCCTGCTGAATAGACCTATAGGGAGTGCACTGAGTAGAAATAGCCCTGTAGATCCTGGATCGCTCGAGAAAAGCAATGATCCCCGCAAACTCGGGACCATTCCGAGTCGTAGCATCTAAATGAGCACATATGTTGTGCTTAGGGTTGATGGACCACCTGTCAGCCATCAATCTGAAACAAAACACACATAGGCATTAGATCACCACACAACACAAATCATTTCTAATTAACCTGGTTGAATTCATTCTGGTTCAATCATACGATTGAACCATGCGACTGAGTTCAGTCGGTTGACCAGGCATGCGACTGGATTCAATCTCGTGACTGGGCATGCGATTGAGTTCAATCGGGTGACTGAGCATGCGAGTGGTTCAGTCGGCCGACTGAGCTTATTCGTATCAATCATTCGGCCGATTGAGTCATTCATTCAACTCAATCGTGCGATTGTAGTTCATCCGTGTGTCTAGTCGCATGTCCCACTGTTTGTTCAACTGAAAATCGAAGTTGGTCCCAAACTTAGAATTAGACGTCGTGTTTTGGTTCATTAGACTCGCAATCACTTAACTAATAACCTAATAACTTTAAATTCAACATTTTACTTAGTTTAGTTAGGTTATTTGTCCAGTAAACGGTTCGGTTCTTGTGTGGGTCAAAATTCAAAAATTAGGGCACCATTCCATCAGATTTCAGTGAGATATCATCACATTGTACTTGTATAACAACTCACAATCGTCAGAATATCAAAAGAAGTCGGAAATTATGGTCTGATGAAATTTGGGCAGAGTAACGGTAAGGTGTGCGATATTAGAGCGATTGAGGGTGATGAGTTGAATGCGATCGACTATGGCCCTATTTATCCTGAATCTAATTTCAATCGGGCGACTGGACCCATTCGCTCGGTTTATTCGGGCGAATGGACCTCAGTCGTGCGATTGGTTCAATCGATCACATTCAGTCGGCCGACTTGGGTTCAGTCGGGAGAGTGACTCATTCGCACAGCTCCATTCGACCATCTAAGGCATGAGTATGGTCCATTCGTACGGTTGGTCCATACTCATGGTCCACTCGTGCGAATGGGTCATACTCATGATTTTTGACTTTGTGACCATTTGACATTTTACACCCGGTAACTTATTGATTAAACGTTTTAAGCACTCGATCATCTCAGACATGATCCTTTTAACTTGAAAACTTTTGATCACCTCATACGTGATCCTTTTAAAACAATTTGTCACCTCAGACGTGACTCAGTTGACATTTGAAAACATGTGTGGTCACCTCAGACGTGACCCTTTTAGGCGATTAAATCCTCGATAGAATTCCATGGCATAGTCCATGTTTAACAAACTAAATTGACGAAATTTAAACAAAATAAAAGAACTAAAACTGAAATACAAAACTAAGACATGTTTTTGTGGTTTTGTGAGGGTTAAATCCTAAGATATAAATCTAAAGATTTCATTTCCTGAAAAAGCAGCTTCAATTCATTTTGACCATACATGGACCAATTCAATTTGGAATCATACAGAAAAGTCAGATCATTCGGGACATGTTAAAAAACCTTTTGATGCTCTATTCTTGTTTTTCATCCAGAGTCGTTAGCAACTTCAGGAAATCATACTAGTATATTAGATCCCCACATTGATTTGGACTTTCAAGAATTGTAGCCACGATGATTGTCAATATACTTGTCCTCTTAAATCCATACACAAACTTTTGACACAGATTGGTGATAGTTTAAGGTTTAATTATTTCAACAAGCTTTTGTGGATCCCATGCTTATATGGTAATCAACATTCCTCAGGAGATTTTTGAGCGGTCTCCGGGTAGTATTCAAGAAGAAACTATTCTTAGAGCTTTCAAGGAGAAGCCAAGCCTCAGGTCAGTGCCACCACACAGCAGAGAGGCACATAACCTATCTTCTTGTTTGAGCACTTTTAATCCTTTTGCACAGATCTCACCAACAACATAGGTTATTAGTTTGATTGCTTTTGCATTTTTTTTCATCATGTGCTTTTGCTCATATTTTGGTCATACGCACACATTTGCGGCGTTTATTCTGCTCGTCACTCCTTATTGGAATTTTGTTGATTGTGGTAACCAGGGATAAGATGATAACCCACAGCTTGTTGAACAACTTAGTTTATTCCTGTGATCACCAATAAGGTCTAATCATCTATTGTGTTGAATCTACCGACATATCATCTGTGGTCTAGCAACCTCTAGGTCTACTTTCTTTGTGTTACCTTAGTAGTAACCAGTTTTACTATCATTTTTCCTTTTATATTGCTCACACTACACAATACTTTGAACTTTGCATCTAATTCAACTTAATTTTTTAACAATCCCAGATTGTTTGTTCCTGTGTACTATCATCTTCCAAAGTTTTGAATCGGTATCACAAATACGATCAGATTTCTATCAGCTAGCCTCTCCTTCTCCCTTGTTTTTTTTATGTTGTTAACTAAACCTATTCTCCCCCTAAAATTCCAAAGCCATAAACGATTTACACTTTTAGGATTTTAATAGGCGAAGAAATAACATCAATTTAATTTAAACATAAAATAAAATAAATAAAGAAAATAAAAATAAAAAATGGACTAAAAGCATTGGACTAAACATGGTCATCTGCTGGAATTACATCACTTTTCTTCTTCACGCCGTTGACCTCTAACAAATATAGAAAACGTGGTTTATCAAAAGCCTTTGTATAGAGGTCAGCACGTTGAAAATCAGTATTTATTTTAACCACATCGATTAGGTTCTTTTCAAAGCAGTCACGTATAAAGTGATATTTTATGCCGATGTGTTTGGTCTTAGGATGTTGTACCGGATTTTTAGTTACTGCAATTGCAGCAGAGTTATCAACAAAAATAGGAGTAGAAAAGAAATTCAAACTATATTCCCGCATTTGCTGTTGTATCTATATGATTTGTGAACAACAACTTGCGGCAGCAACGTACTCGGCTTCGTAGGTTGACAAAGCAACCGAGGTCTGCTTCTTACACTGCCAGGTCACTAATCTCCTCCCAAAGAATTGACATCCCGCTAATGTAGACTTGTAGTTCATCTTGCAGCCACCGTAATCCGAGTCACTATACGTTGTAAGCTTAAAGTCATCGTCATGAGGATACCACAACCCAAGTGTTGGAGTACCCTTCAGATAACGGAATATCCTTTTGACCTCTATCAGATGGTTAACTTTTGGCTTTGCCTGATATCTTGAACATAGACATGTCAGATACATGATATCAGGTCTTGAGGAAGTGAGGTACATGAGAGATCGAATCATTCCTTGGTACATGGTGGCATCGACCGGATCACCATTCTCATCGGGTGCTACATCATGGTTTGTAGCAAGTGGAGTCCCAGCTGCAGAAGCTTCCTCCATGTCAAGCCAACTGAGAATATCTCCTACATACTTGGTCTGATGTAGGAATATTCCCTTTGGTGTCTGATCCACCTGTAACCCGAGAAAGAACTTCATCTCTCCCATGGCACTCATCTTAAACTCAGCCTTCATTACTGCTTCAAACTCTTTACATAATTCTTCGTTCTTTGACCCGAAGATGATGTCATCAATATAGATTTGAACAAGCAGTAAATCACCATCTTTCTCTTTGACAAACAGTGTGCAATCAATAACACCTCTGTGAAAGCGGTGTTTCACAAGGTGATTTGAGAGTTTCTCATACCAGGCCCTTAGGGCTTGATGAAGCCCATATAAAGCCTTGTCGAGTTTGTAAACCCTGTCTCGATGATATGGATCCTCAAACCCCTCGGGTTGACTGACGTACACTGTCTCTCGAATTTCACCACGAAGGAATGCACTCTTCACATCCAATTGATAAACTTTAATCTTCATATACGATGCATAGGCAGGGAAGATGCGGATGGCTTCCATTCTTGCCACGGGTGCAAGCACTTCATTGTAATCTATTCCCTCGACTTGTCGAAATCCTTGAACTACAAGTCAAGCCTTGTTCCTGATGATGATGCCTTGGTCATCTTTCTTGCATTTCAAGACCCATTTGGTGCCAATGACCTTAGCACCTTTAGGTCTATCCACCAGAGTCCATACACCTAACTTCTTGAACTGAAGAAGTTCTTCTTGCATGGCACTCACCCATGCCTCATCATTCAGGGCTTCACTGACATATTTTGGCTCAAACTGCGACACAAAACAACGATAAGAACCGTCGTGAAGGTATCCTTTTTCCATTACCGAGGCATAATCAGCTGAATATAGCTGATTTCTTGTCTGCACTCCTGATCTGACATCCCTAATGACATTGTCTAGAGGATGATAGACATTTAAGCGTGATCCAGGAGTGGTGGGAACAACTACCTCAAAGTCAAGATTATGAACGGTTTGGTTCTGTATCTGAGGCAGTAGGAGTTTGATGTTCCGAAGACGCAGAGGCATCAATGTCAGATGCTTGTGGACTTGCAGGAATTGGAACCTGTTCCTCCTGATTGTTTTGGTCATTCTCCACAGCTTCATCTTCTGAGGAGGAGTCACTTACTTCGAGTGCTCCCCTTGAGTGGTGAGACGAGTCACCTTGTGAACCAGATGATGTTGAATCTAGTGACGGTGTGTTCAAGACATCATACATCATCTTGGTTGCTAACTCTTTGTCAGAAGTGGAGAGAGGTATGTTGAAGGACTTGAAGAATCCATCATAGTCGAAAAAGAAGGCGGGTCCTTTTCCAGCAGGTAGGGTGGTGTATCTTTGAACGTCCACATTACACCACACTACTACTAGACCCGTTGAGTTGTTGTAAACTCTCTTGTTCGGTATGTTGAATCCTAGAAAGATACCTTCTTCAGCCTTCTCTTTGAATTTTCCTTCCTGAGTCTTCTTCAGTAGGGTGCACGGTGCGCCAACGGTTCGAGATACTCTAGATTTGGTTTACGTCATTGTAGTAACTCCTAACACGTCTTTCCATGGCGTTTAACTACCAGAACTCGATTTAACGTGTAACACGCATTTGCCACTGCCTCATTCCAGAATTGGATAGGTAGTTTCGAGTCAGCTAGCATTGTCAGTGCTGTCTCTATCAAGCTGCAATTCTTTCTCTCAGCAACTCCATTCATCTGAGGTGTGTAGGCAGAGGTGAACTGGTTCACAATTCCCTTTTCCTTGCAGTAAGCCTCCATCCACTGATTCTTGAACTCGGTTCTGTTGTCTAAGCGTACCTGTCTTACCTTCAGCTTTTAGAGAGACTCCAGTGTAGTTACTAATTCCTTGAAGGACTCAAATGTTTCTGATTTGAATTTAAGAAACATTACCCAAGAAAATCTTGAGTAGTCATTAGTAACCACATAGCAGTACAAGTCGCCTGTAATGGTTCTTGTACTGACTGGACCAAACAGATCCATGTGAAGAAGTTCAAGAGAAAGTTCGATGGAATGAACTTTCTTTTCCTTATGAGACTTCTTCGTCTCTTTGCCTTTCTTGCACACCACACAGAAATCCGGAAGTTGGAAGTTTTTGAAGTTAACTCCTCTCACTAGATCATTCTGGATCAAATGATTCATCTTTCATGGATTAATGTGTCCCATTCTCCAATGCCTGTAGATGGAGTCCTTCTCAGTAGCCTTTGTCAAGAAGCACTGAACTTGATGAACCGTTGTGGAGGCCTTTGAAAGATCCAAGACATAAAGGTCATTATATCTTGAGACAGACATTAAGACTTGATCCTCCAAGTCACATAGTCCTTTTTTAAGAGATAGCACTTTTTGTTGTCGAATATTACCTTAAAGCCTTTGTCACATATTTGGGATACAGAAAGTAAGTTGTTTTGAAGTTGTTGAACGTAGTTTACTTTATCAAACTTCACTTTCTGATTTCCCACTTCCCCTTGAGCTGTGATATACCCTCCTTTGTTTCCAACAAATGAAACATGGCCTCCTTTTATTTGTTTGACGTTTGATAAGAGTGTCCTGTTCCCAGTCATGTGCATGGATGCTCCGCTATCGACAATCCACGTGTTAGTTTCAGCACTATAGCGAACACCCTGCACATTCAATTGAAAACATTAGTTCAGGTTAGGAACCCAAGCCTTTACTGGCTTGGGTTTCCCAGAGGCATCACACATCATAAATTCAACCCATTGACCTTTAGATGGTGAGGGAAGCTCAGATGTCTTATTGTCCTCATTATCAGACACTAAGGTTGATTTTTCTTTCCATAAACCAGCTTTGTGTAAGGCCTGTTTGTAATAAACAGACGACTGGCTAATGGGTTGAACTTTAGGTTCACTAGCTCTTCTAGGTGGAGTCAATGAGCTCCTCTTAGAAGACCTAGGTTTTGGTTCCCAAAGTTCAATTTTCTTCCTAGGTGTCTGATAGTAAGGACAGTTAGACGCAATGTGTCCACACTCTCCACAGTTGTAGCATGACCTGCTATAACCTTTATGATTTAACTGTTTTTGTGGAGACGTGTGTGACACCCGAGTGACATTGTTCTGTTTGGGTTTTGACTCTACTTCTTTAGATGTTTTATCTTGTTTAACAAATTTAATTGTTTTAACATTTTTAACATCCTTTCCATTTTGTTTATCTGGACTTTGACATGAAACACGTGATTGGTTAACATTAATGGTCTTTTTAGGTTCAAATTTGACTGTGTTTGAACTAGACTTTATATTAACCTTTTCAAACTCTTTTTCCAGATTAACACAAGGCATTTTACCTTTTTCCTTTGACGTGGCCTCCTTTTGGTTAGTTCCAGATTCATTTGATGTACATGTGGAATCTGGATCACTTACAAGAGGAGTGGACACCACATGATCCTTGATTGGATTGTTATTGATTGGTTTACTTTTAGTGTTCATCAAGGTCTCAGGTGTTGGTGGAACCACTTTATATCCCAAACCCTCCCCATTATTATGCTCTCTCACTAAGTGTTGGACAATATGAGATGAACTTGTCCAACTATGCAGTTTTTGCTTTAATGAATTAACTTCTACTTCTAAAACTGCTTTTTGTTTCTTAGTGTCTTCTAGGGAGTTAAGATAGTACCTAATGTCATTAGCTTGGTTAAAGGCTACTACTTCTGTTTCCCTAAGCTGTTGGTTCAATAGGTCTATCTTTTCTTTTTAACTATGCTCATTTTGTTTTAGAACTCTGTTAGCTTCAATGCACATTTGCAAGTCCTTTACTAAGCTATCATTAATATCTAATAACCTAGCAAATTTCAAGTCAATTTTCTCCCTAAATTTATTACAATCAGAAAAAGCATGATTATTGAAAAGTTGATCAGTAGTACTTACCTAAGGAGGTTCTGATGAGTCAGCCATCAAAGCAGAGTCTGGTGTTTCTGGTTCTGGTGATTCTGACGTTGTTGTAGTTGTCCCTTCTTCAGGCATGTAATTGACCACAGTTGCAGTCTCTTTAGTGTTTGACATCGCGAGTTCCACTGCAATATCTCCTTCACTAGCTGAATCATCATCTAAATCCTCATCACTAGCAATGTTGGATTCTCCCGGAGAGACAAACTGAAAGCTCCAGTCTTGTCCCTCGTCATCATGGGCAGTCAAGGCTTTAGGATCCTTGCTTGATGAATTAGGACTGCTAGTTGGCTTATCTTGAAGATTGAAGGACGAGAATTGATTCACGTTTCCAGTTTTCTTGGGCTTCACACACTCTCGTTTGAAGTGCCCCTTTTCTCCACAGTTGAAACAGGTCACCTTGGTCTTGTCGAAACCAAAGGTAGTGTCCTTAGTTGCAACCAAGTTTTGTCTGGTCTTCTTGACAAACTTCTTAGCTCTCCGGACAGCACTTGCTAAGGCCCACATTATATCCATCCTTTCCAGCTCTGTCTCATCTACCTGCTCGTAGTCCTCGTCTGCCAGATGGCAGTTCCCAATTCTCCTATCAACTAGTCCATCATAGGAGTGGACTACAGCTGCTAAGAGATCCATGTGCTCTCTTGCTACTTCTACTGTCACAATACCGAGACCCTCGTCTTCAGTTTTGTAGCATTTGTTTCAGGTGCAATGTATTGGGTACTAGACGACCCTGACGTTTCTGACCCTGAAGTAGAGGCTTGAGAAGGACCAGTTGAACTTGACACAAAAGCTGTCTGAAGTGGTGCTCCAGACGTGTTGGCTTGTGGAGTCGCGTTGTACAGTGCCAGATTCAGAGTATAAGAATACTTTTGAGCTCTGTATTTCATCCTTAATGCTTCCTCTCTCAGCTTTAGAATGAAATCATTTATATCTAACTTCGATAGCATACCATTCTGTCTAAGATTGGAGACAAAGGAAGCCCACTTTTCTGGCAACCCATCTGCAAAGTTTGACACCTTGTCCTCCATGGTCGTTGTAACTCCATGAGTATGCAGCTCACTCATCAAGTGGTAGAACCGATCGATGATGTCATCCAAGCTCTCATTACCCATCGATGAGAAGTTGTCGAACTCCTTCTTTAACTCTTTAGCTTTTATAGCTTTTAATGATGCATTCCGGTCATACCGTTTTTCCAATTCATCCCACAGCTTCTTTGCTTGCTTGTTCTTAGAAAATTGATGGAAGATGTCCTTAGGAATTGACTGAGTAAGCAGAGCATAAACTCTCTTTTCAGCATTGTACTTGACCTTTTGTCCATCAGTCATGCCACCTAGTGTAAGTTTGACTCCATCAGCACCTACGAGCATACTATACCCTGTCTCAATTGATTCCCACATATTAGGATCTACTCCATTTAAGTAGATCTCGAAACGTTGCTTCCAGTGTGGGAATTCATCTAACGTGATTAGCTTAGGGGGTTTGTTTTGATTCCCTACTTCACTCTCCAGAAGCAGTAGGTTTTGAATCCTTGAATCTCTCCCTGTTGTGAATGCTGAGTATTGGTCCTCCATTACTATCAACTTTAGTATTTGGAACAAACTGTTTCACTTGTGCGAATGAAGGTGTGCGATTGGACTATTCATGCGATTGAACAATGCGAATGGTTCAATCGTGCGACTGAACTAATGCGGATAGCTCAGTCGGGCGAATGAACAAGTGCGGTTGAACAATGCGAATAGACTGCTCATCATACGAATGAGTCAAATCGTGCCTATGAGGGATGCGAATGTATCCAGTTGTGCGATTGAGTCAATCGTGCGACTGAAGCTGCTGGATTTCAAAAATTCGTAGGTTTAAGGTGTTTTGGCCGCAAAAACACGAATTTTCACTAACCCTAATTGTCGTATGCCGGAAAAAACTGTCTAGGACACCGTTTGACACGAAAAGATTGCGTTTTTAGTGAAAAAACACAATTTTTGTATCAATAACGATTGAATCACACGTAAATCAAGAGCCAAGGCTCTGATACCACTTGTTAGGATCGTGTATTGAACGAATACTAACTGATTAACGTGTATACCGAATCAAATAGTGCGGAATCCTATTTGATTGGCGATCCAATCAGTGAGAACGCACGTAAAAACAATTATGGATTGAATTTAAACGTTAAGAATGATATGGAATCGATCTAGTGCGATCTATGAACTTTGAACAGGTTCTTAGAGGTCTCTGGACGGCTAGGGTATGTATGTAGTTGAAGTGTTCTGAATTCTTACGTTTTTCCACGAATTAAGTGGTATTTATAGGTTAGGGTTTCTCATTCGGGCGACTGAACCATTAGCATGGTTCAGTCGTGCGATTGAGCCATGCGGTTGATCCATTCGCACGACTGAGTGTTCAGTCGTGTGACTGAGTCAATCTCATGTTACACTCGTGCGACTGATCCAGTCTCCTGGTTCAGTCGTGCAACTGAGTCATTCGCATGAAGTTGTTCATGCGTATGGTCCATTAGCATGGGCCATTAGCATGAGAACTTCATATTACTAAGTTTGAATATATTTATTAATCATTACATTATTAAGATTCATTCAAACAACCACAAACCTATATAGTCAGTTCAATAAGCATTAAACTACTAATCAATGAAATAGTAAATATTATAAGCACAACCACACATTCTATTCATTAAGTACCCATTCAATTACATATGTGTAAGACAATAAAGGCATATTACATTAAGCTCAGAAACTAGGTACACATGTATCTACACTTTCATAAGCTCATGTTTTCTTTGGATAAAAAATCCTTTTTGAAGATTTTTCTTAGATTATTGAAAATTTTTCTGATCCTTCGAAAGATATATTTTTAACTTTGGAAGCAAATCATGTCTTCAAAATAAATAATTGTCTAAGAAATTTTACCTTCGGAAGAGGTTTCAATCTATCTTTCGAAGCTTAAATACTTGTCTCAGACACTTATTTGTTTTCAAGGACTATTTTCTTCCGAAGCAAAATTAACTCTCAAAAGCTTTGTTGTTTTATATACAAAGCATTCAAGTTTTTATTTCTCTTCTGAAGCAAAATTTTCAAAACTCTCAGGAAATTCTTCCGAAGTCATTTTAGCTTCGGAAGCTTTTTCATTAAAACTTCCGAGGATAATTTACCTTCGGAAGCTTTTCAACTTCCAAGAAAACTACTTTTTGAGCAAAAGTAAACTACTTTTCAAATGTGGGACCGACATTCGGATTTCAAAGTTTATCCTCTTTCATTAACTTTGGTTCAAATCCTTTTCACATAAATACCCAACGGTTCCCCCTCTCCCTCACTATCTTCTTCAATTCTACTATTCCTCGAACCGAATTTCTCCTAAACCGCCTTTGTTTTTCATCTTTCTTCATCCTTAAGCTTCTAAAATGGCCAACCTTAACCGCAGAAACAACCCAGATTTCTCCATGCAACTTCACAGGTAACACAACCATGTTGCTCTGTTAAGCTCTGAGAAAGATGATAGTTTCTAAGAGATTTGCCGTTTCTTAGCTTTATCAAACAACTTCACCTCCCTAACCATTGATCCTACTCTTTATGAGGATCATCTGCTTGAATTTTGGAAGACCTGCCAAGAGGTGATCATGGATGGGGAGAAGGCACTGTCTGCCACAGTGCAAGGGAGGACAATCTTCATCACTCCAGCCATCATCAACACTCACTTGCAGCTGGATGATGAAGAAGGTGAGTTGTCCTTTCCAAAGGAAGCTGTCAATCATTCTTTTGAGCAGACGGGCTATGAGGAAGATTTTTCTGTAAAGACCTTCAGGAAAGGGAAGGTCTCATCCGAGTGGAAATACCTGCTTCATGTAGTTATCCACAACTTATCAAACAAGCATGGAGGGTGGGACCAGATTCCTGAGGATCTGTCCTTAATAGTGCATGGAATGGTTCAAAGGGTCAAGTTCAGGTACTCTCAATTTGTCTATACAAATTTGCTTGCTAACTTGGGCTCAGAGTTGAGGGAAACAAATAATATTCTTAAATTGGGACAGATGAAGCCCGACATCTTTAAAATCATGAAGAAGCCAACTATAGGCTTCTCAGGGGTAGAAACAGCCCTTGTCCCAAAAATGTTAGAGCTCATTGCTCAAGGTGACAACCTAGCAACACAAGCTAGTGTTGAACCCACACCTTCTCCCTCTTATCCACCAAAAAGGCCCCAAGTCATCCTCACCTACCAAAGAATATCCAAACGAACCCCTGCTCAAGCTATTGAGTCTGTGTAGGTCCCCATATACTCACCAATACAGGAGGAAGTGGACACTAGAGCTCCCACTTCCCCTGAGGAGCAAACCACTCCCATCTCTTCAACAATCAGGGCTGAGGTTCCTCATGCTCACCCTGATGAGCTCACAAGCCCAACTTCCTTAAGCCTTCACTCTAAGTCTCAACACTCAAGTGAACAACCCTTAGGGGACACTTACCATCCCCAACCTTTAGATCTAAATCAACCCATTCCCAACCTCTCATTCTATACAGATGAAGACTTAGGTTTCAGTGAGTACCATGAGTCTCTCTTCTCTTCCCCTACTCAAAGAGAGATGAGTACTCCTGAATCTCCTCAGTCTAGCCCACATCAGTCACCCATAACTAAGGTGGATACTTCTAAACCTGTTCAGGATATCCATATGGAAGAGGCCCTCTTTTTTGCAAGTGATTACATTATTAAGACCTCAACCATGGTAACTCAGCCCATTGACACCTCAACTGAGAATGTCAATGAGCAGAGGAAATCCAGCAGCCAAGAACCTGAAGCTGGTGGTGAGAGAGAGGACTTTGGTCCAATCATCTCATATCCTAAAGATTCTTTTGATGAAGAATAGGGGAATCTGAGACTAAAGGTGCAAAAACTGTCAAAAACATGCTCCTCTTTAGTCTCTAAGGTTAGTTACCTTGAATCTCAGGTGACTACCCTTCAAAATAGGGTCAATGATTAGCAACTTGAGATATCACATCTCAGGGAAAAACTAGCCGGGTGACCTTTAAGAAGAGCTCAACCAGGAACACAAGAACCTTTGAATGTAATTGACGTAACCTCTATCTCACCTATGCAAGAGGGTGATGCTACCAAAAAGGGGGAGAAAGTTATTACAGTCATAGAACCTGGGAGTTCTTCAGAGAGTATGGACATTGAGGACTCACCATCCTCACTTGCAATTGTGCATACTAAGCAACTTCCTCAAGTTCACATTAATGTGGACTTATAGACTCTATCATCAGAGTCTCTTTGAGGAAGGAATTCCAAGGGATATGTCATCCCCATCTCAAAGAACTTCAAACTACATTATTGGGTGGAGGTATGATGCTGCTAGAAGAGCCCTTATTCTTCACAGAGTTCAAGGGCAACAAGAAGTATTTGATTTTCATACCTTGAACTACTATGAAGGTCTTGATCTGGTCAACATGCCACTTGTCAATCCAAGCAAATCAAGACAAGCTGACAGGTTAGCACTCAGAATTCAAGACAGAATTACTGAAGAGTTCAGCCTAAGAAGAAGCCAAAGGCAATCAGGTAATGTCATTGGTCAACTGGATGCTGAGGCAGACCTTGAGATTAGCTTCAAAGGGAAAACCTTGGCTGAAGGCCCAGTGATAGAGCCTGAGAGCCCTGTCACACCAACAACTGCTTCACAAATTCATTCCCTCGGTGAAACACCTGCTGGTGAAGATGTCTCACAACCTCTCTCTGGCCAGAGCATGGATGCTACACCAAGCAATGAAGGCCAAAGCTCTCTCCACCCTGAGTCACAAAGGTCTGTGGGTGACAAAGGGAAAAGGATTTTGACTCTTGAGGAGATTGAGGAGGAGTTGAGAGAGAGGAAGAGGAAGCTAAGGGGAGAAAGTTCCTCTGTGTCTTCAGGTTTTATGCAAGCTGCAATCAGGGCTGCTCCCAGACCAAACACTTAAGATGATGAGTTGAGGGCAGTCATGATTACATACCTGCAGACCAGGAACTATGACATAGATGAGATTATATCTCTCCTCTTAGAGCAATTAAATGAACTGGCTGACATGGAAGTGTCAAGAGAGATGAAGGAAAAAGATGATGCAAGATTACTTCTCAAATTCAAAGAAGAGAAGAGACAGAAAAGATTATACAAGCATGCTTCAACTCTCTCCCCAATTCAAGAAAGCCCTATGCAAGAGACTGTGGCATCTACACAAAAACCTCAGGTAGACAAGGAAACAAACAGACAAAACATGATCAACTACCTGAGTGCCACAGGTCTCTACCAGGCATCTCCACTTCTTCCCTTGTCCTTCGAGTACATTGAGATTGAGTATCTCAAATAGCTTGAACTTCAAGTGCTCAAAGAACAAAAAGCTACAAAGAGAAAAGATGAGGGAAGAGGCTGCAAAGTCAAGAGCCATTATCCAAAAGAGTATGAAGAAGTCTGCTGATAGAGAAAGGATGATGAGCTTCTTGAAGCTATATGGATTCTCCAGAAGGAGACTTGGCCTATGTCTCTATCCACAATGGATGAGCATATCAGGGTAATCAAGCAAAAGATCAAGAGTGGAGAGCTGATTGAATTACACTCCCTTCCAAGTCAAGTCCCACCTAAAGTGGAGGTTAAGGTTGAACAACCTGAGACAACACAACCTAGACCTCCTGCTGAGCCTCAGCAAGCTTCATCTTCTGATCCACAGAAGGGTCAAACTCCCTCTCCTTCTGAACCTGTGAGGGAGGAACACCCAACTGAGAAAGACAAGGATGTTCAACAAGGTGCTGCAGACCAGTCTTCTCAGTTAAAGTCTTCTAAGAGGAAGAAGAGGATGGCTTCTAAACCAAAGTCTAAGAAGAAGATGCCTGAATCATCCACCTCTACACCTCAGGCTAAGTTAGATCAACCTAAGGAAGTGCATGAAGAGGCAGCCCAATCAACTCCAATTCAAGTGGCTCCTCTTGCAACTGAGACACTCATCTTATCCTGGACCTTCACTACTTATCCAGAGAGATGGCATGTGATCATAGATCAAGGTGTTGAGAATGTCTATACATGGCAAGACATAATCAAATTACCTCTGCATGATCTCTTTGAGATGAGAAGATATTATGAGAGTCTGAATGATCCTGACCATCTAATGAAGAAGGGTATGGTCATCATTGTGCTGAAGACTACAAACATCTGAAGATCTTCTAAATATATTGGTAGCATCGGCGTAGGGGGAGTTTGTAAGGATTCCTATAAGTCTGATGCAGCCAAAACATCCAAAGTCTCTCTGCAAGCATGTACTAAAGAATTGAAGTAGAAATGCTTCGGAAGTTTTACACCATGCACTAGTAATATTCTAAGTGTAAAATCTTCCGAAGCCAAGACCAATATCTTCCGAAGCCAAAAGTGAAGTCTTCCAAAGCTTCAAAGAAAAAGTCTTCCGAAGCCAAAGAGTGAAGAAACATTTCTTTCGAAGACTTTTAGAGATATGCCTTTATCTGATGTACTTTACCATGAAGCTGGACCACCTTTCCGCTGTAACTCTGTAAAGTCACCAACTTACATGAGTTGGTGAAAGGTCCATGCTTTTGGTAACTTTCTACTATATGTACTTTTATCCTTTTGTAATATATTAGGATGTGAGCTATGACATGTCATAGTCACAAGTCAAAAGGCAGATATGCCTTTTGACTCTACAATTGATTTTGTTTGTGTCTAGTCAATTGTATCCAGCTGGCTTTCAAAGTATAGCTAGTTGTAGGTTGTAGTATAAGTATTCCTTGTTCTTGTATCTTTCCATTATGCTTTGTAACACTTGTTATAGAACTTGAGAAAACAATATACCGCATCTTTGAAAACCAATCACTCGTGTTCTCTTGTTCAGTCTCTCACTTATTACTTGTGTTCTTAGTATCATTCTTGTGGTTAATCCAGTTTACTGTTTAATTAAGTTTGAATAATCTTCTCTTTGTGTTGTTGTGTTGTAAGTGACCACCCTTCACCAGTCCTGCATTTAGGTTACTACACACACATACACATGGATAAGCCAATACGTACCCGTACTCTGAGATGAGTGTTTCATAATTGAATAAGATTTTAATTCATGACAGCATGTATCTTCTTTTCCAAGTTGAGCCTAACCACATATCAGGTAAGTCATGTCAGTCTTTCAAATTTTGAATTAAGCACAGTGAATGATATAACGACTATAATTATATCATTTCCCCAGTATATATCATTTTCTTCATCAAAAAATTGACTTCTTTTTGTAATTTTCTAAGTTTTTGAATTGTTTTTTTTATGTTTTTTATTTTATTCAAGGTTAATCATGTCAATTGATTGAACTAGGAATTCAAACCTACTAGGTTCAAATGCCTTGGTAAATAAATCAGCCAATTGATTATCAGTGGGAACTTGAATCAATTTGATTAACCCTTTTTCAACATAATCTCTCAAAAATTGATATCTAATTTAAATATGTTTTTTTAGTGCGGAACTGGATTATTTGTGATAAGAACAGTTGTTGTGCTGTCAATATGAATTGGAGTGTGCAAGAAGTTAAAACCATAGTCAAGCATCTGGTTTTAAATCCAAAGAACTTGAGTGCAACAGGCTGATGCTACTATATACTCAGCTTCTGCTGTTGAAATAGATACATTTGTCTGCTTCTTGCACTAACATGAGACTAGTTTGGGACCAAGAAATTGACAACCACCAGAAGTGGACTTCCTATTGAAGTTGCATCCCCCATAATCACTGTAAATGTAGGCATAAAGATTAAAATCTACTTCCTTTGGATACCATAATCCAAGAGCAGGCTTACCCTTAAGATATCTGAATATCCTCTTGACATCATTCACATGAGATTCCTTGGAATATGCTTGATATTTGGCACACACACAAACACCAAACAAAATGTCATGCCTACTGGTTGTTAGATACATAAGTGAACCAATCTTGGATTGATAGTGAGTCTGATCCACTAATTTGCCTTTTGGATCTGGACCAATCTTTACTTTAGTATCAACAGGTGTTCTGATAGACTGACAGTCAGCAAGGTGGAATTTCTTCAGCATTGTTTCCATATATTTTGATTGATTAATGAAGATTCCATCTCCTGTCTGTTGGACTTGCACTTCAAGAATGAATGTGAGTTCCCCCATTGAACTCATTTGGAATTTTGAATGCATAAGGTCTTCAAAATCTTTACAGAGCTGCTTGTTTGTTGAGCCGAAAATGATATCATCCACGTAGATCTAGACCAACAACATGTCTTTTCCTCTTCTCTTTCTGAAGAGAGTCTGATCAATCTTTCTTCTTTCATATCCATGTTCAAGAAGAAAATATGATAGAGTCTCGTACCATTTTTTGGGGCTTGATGAAAACCATACAAGGCTTTGTCAAGCTTGTACACCCTGTGTGGAAAATCAAGATCTTCAAAGCCTAGTGGTTGACACACATAGACTTCTTCAGCAATCTTTCCATACAGAAAAGCACACTTCACATCCATTTGATAAACAGTAAACTTCATGGATGTTGAGTATGCAAGAAAGATTCTTATTGCTTCTAATCTGGTAACAGGAGCAAACACTTCATCATAATCAATTCCTTCTTCTTGTGTATACCCCTGAGCCACTAATCTTGCTTTGTTTCTGTTGACGATCCCTCTATCATCAGTTTTGCTGTATAGCCATCTGGTGCCGATAGGGTATTATCCTTTGGGAAGGTCTACCAGTTGCCATACTTCTTGCTTCTTGAATTGCAGTAATTCTTCATGCATTGCTTCAATCCAGCTATTATCTTAAAGAGCCTCTTTGATATTCTTGGGTACTGTTTGACACAAAAAGCAAGAGAACAAATAGATGTTTGCAATGCGTGACTTGCTTCTTGTCACCCGTTCATTAAGTTCACCAATGATGCTATCTACTGAATGATTTTTGTGTATTTTAGTGGTTGGAATTAAGTCACCAGCAATGGTTACATCAAGATTGGGGACATTCAGATCATCATGGTGAGAAGCACCTTCATCGTGTATTGTTGGAGAGTTATGGAGATAATCGGAATTTGTTCCAGTGATTGCTTCAGCATTAGCTGCACTTTGATTACTTCCATCATTTGAAGTTCTTTAAGTTTCAACTAGAAGTGTAGCTTGATTTTGAGTTCTGACTTCAGTTGAGGGTTCTTTTGAAGGAGATGGTAACATGCTAGGACTAGCTTCAGTTGAAACACTATTATTTTGAGATGGTTGTGTGACATGATCAGCTTATAATGGAACATCTTCATTCAGTTGCTTAGTAGAGGTTGGAGGAACCATTGGAAAGTCATCTCTTCTTTCTAATCCTGAAGAAGGTTCTGTAGAATGTAGGTTTCCTGCATCAGACATGTGAAATTGATCAAAAGATTTTGTAAATGAGTCAATATCAAAAAACCAGTCGGGACTATTTGTTGATTTGGGAAATAAATGTTCCTTGAATTGAACATTTATTGATTCATAAATAATGTTTAATCTAGGATTAAACACTCTGTAAGCCTTTGAAACAGAAGAATAACCTACAAAGAATCCTTCATCAGACTTAGATGAAAATTTTTGCAAATAGTCTCCGGTGTTTAATATTGAGACAAGACTACCAAATGACTTGAAAAATCTTATAAATGGTTTTCTATGAAAGAGAAGTTCATAAGGAGTCTTGTTACTTTCTTTTACAATCAGAGTTCTAAAAGGTAATTGGAAGTTTAGCATCGGTTGGCATTGTTTTTGCTGCTTCAATCAGTGTTCTATTTCTCCTTTCAGCTACCCCTTTAAATTTTGTCCCGTTATCACTTCTAATTGTTTTGACCTTATCATCAAGTTGGTTTTCAATTTTTGTTATAAGATCTATTATTAATTGGGACTTTTCGTTTTTATGAAGTAAGAAGAAGACCCATGTAAATCTGCAAAAGTCATCAATGATCACCAAACAATACTGTTTCATTCCAATACTCATAACAGGAGTTGGTCCAAAAAGATCCATATAAAGTAGTTTTAATGGAGAATTGTTTGTGTTCACTAGTTTTGGCTTGTTGGAAGACTTATGTTGTTTCCCTTTAAGACACGCTGAACAGTGATCAATAAAGTGAAATTATTTTTGGGGTAAACCAATGACATGGTTTCCCTTGACCAATCTGTTCATGTTTTTGAAATTGGTGTGTCCTAAACGTCTGTGCCAAAGCTGTGACTTATCAAAAGATGCTTTTGACAGAAGACATGTTTCTTCTTTTGGTGTAGCAGAATTTAGGTTTAAGACATAGGTGTTATTCTTCCTTTGGGTCTTCAAGACAACCCATTCTTTAGGAATTTGAAATACTGGTTTCAAAATGTAGCAATGAGTGTTAGTGAAGTAAGTTGAATATTTCTTGTCACAGATCTGAGACACGCTGAGTAGATTGAAATTCAGTTGTTCATAGTAGTTCACTCTATCAAAGCTCAAATCCCATTCGTCACATATCCTTCACCAGTGATTCTGTCACCTTGTGAACCTCCTCCAAATTCCACAGTAGTTCCTTGTATATGGTTGAAATCATGAAGGAGGGAACGATCTCCACTCATGTGTTGGGAGCATCAACTGTCCACATACCAAACGCAATTGGACCTATATGGATGACCCTGCAAGCACAAAAGAACTAATTAGAATATGGAACCCAAGCCATGATGGTCTTAGGTTTCCCGTTTCTATGCATGATAGTAACTTCTTGGTACTTTCCTCTAAACTTTGACTTAGAGAAAGGAGTTCTGGGAAATTTTTGATGATATCTTGTATATTTCATCTCAACAATTTCAGCTGAAGAGTCAGAAGAATAATGAAACCTTTGGTCCCTGTTTCTTTTAAGAAATCTGATTAGTTTTTTATTATCAAACATCATTTTTGATTTATGAAGATCATGTGTTTGTTTGATGTTGTGATATTTGTTTCTTTAAATTTTGTTCAACTCTTTTATGTTACCCATATCATTATCGGAACTAGAAGTCCTAGATTGATTAATATGAAGATCATTTTTGATTTTGGGTTTCACAGATGATATTGGTGAGATGGGCTATTTTTGAGGAATTCTCAAGCCTTTTTGTTTGAAGAAATGTTGGACCAAGAAAGGATCATACATGCCAAGTCAAGTGGTGGGTTGATGGTTGTTCTGCTGGAAATCCAACAAGTCCAAGAACCAATGCGGATGAAGAATCTATATAAAGAATAGAAGACAAGTGGCGGCTAACCGCATTTGTATATGCGGATGACCATAGAACAAATGCTGATAAGTGTTTGTTCTTCCGCATTAACAAATGAGGATAGCCAAACAAATGCTGTACATCCGCATTTACTAATGCGGATGTTCAGTAACAAATGCGCTTAAGTGTTTGTTCATCCGCATTTGTCAATGTTGATGACCAAACACTAATGCTGAAGAAGAAAAGGAAATGCTGATAAAGATCATAACATCCGTATTAGTTAATGTGGATGAACAAAAGAAATACTGATAAAGACTTTTGTACTTAGACTAGTTCTCTGATGTATAGGTTAGGGGTAGTTTAGTCTTTTTGTAAAAGGCATCTTGTCAGCCTATAAATAGAATAGAAATTCTCGTATGTGAGGTGACTGTTGATAGACATTATAGACAATTAAAATATTTGTTTAGTCTAATGTTCTCAAGGTGTATTGTTACTGTTTAATGCTCAAACCCTAGCATTCATTGTAACCGATCACCTTCATTAATACAAAGAGCATTTATGAGTATTTCTTGCATTCAATGTTTATTGATTGTTTGATTCCGCCCTACAATCATTGACTCAATCATCATATTTGGTCCTTGTTGATTCACATCAACAGAGAATATCATTCTCACACCCAGTCAATTGGTATCGAAGCTTTGGCTCTGGTTCTTCTTCAGATCTGCCTAGATCTAACCTGAACTTGATTGATCTGGTGATTGAGTTGCTGATAGAGTGTTAGACGACCTCTATGCAGCATACAAGTTTAAAAACTACAGAAACACTTTGACAATCACTGTTCATCCGTACTCATCCTCAAGAACAAATTTGTGAACAGTTGCTCAATATTAAAAGAATTACAACAGAAATATACAAACATCAGCAGATCTGGTTTTATATAAGCCTATTTTGGACTGTTTGGACTAGTTGAACTTAACAATCAATCTAATCATTATTCAAACAAGTAAAAAACAGCTTATTAAAATGAATTCACATAATTTCTCTGAACTTGGTCATACTCTAAAACCTCCTATGCTTAAAGACAAATTTGTGTTTAAGCATTGGAAAATCAGATACATGAATTATATTACATGTGTAGATCCGGACTATTGGATTTCAATATGTAAAGGGCCTCACATTCCTGTGACACTTTCTGCTGATCAGGCTGCACTATAGAAAACCTCAAGAATACCTATTAAGGATCTCACACTTGATGATGATGACTACAAGAAGATAAAAATTAACCTCAAAGCATATACCATTCTTACTCAAGCACCGAAAATGGATGTGCTAAAAAGGCTTGAGAAGTATGGAACAACTAAAGCTGTTTGGGATGCACTGCTAATAATGTGTTGTAACACCCGGTTATTTACTATTTTGAAGCTGACGAAGGAAGAAAAAGAAATAAAGTCCAAAGTCGAGGGACCAAACTCGCCAACGAAAGAAAGTCAGGCGAGTGGGAGTATATAAGGGAGAGGGAAGCCCTTACCCTTTCCCCCACTCACAAATCAGCCATCTAGAGAGGAGAAGAGGGAAAGAAGAAGAAAAGAGAAAGAAAGGGTCGGTTCGGGTGGTTCGAGTGGCCAAAATTGTCGTGTAGCAAGCCAAATCGGAGCCCTTGTCGTGGTGCTCGTTTGTGTGAGTTCTAGGACCCCACTTTGACTTGTTTTCAACCGATTTTAGGGCTGAAAAAAAGTATCAAAAACCTGTTTCTGTATGTGTATGTGTTTGACCCATTTGGGTGTGATGTGTGAGATGCGTTTCGAGTATGTTTCCGGGCTTGTTTGTGGTTGTATGGTGTTGTGGTATGTATTCCTAAGGTCTAGGATGGTTGATTTAGGCTTAGAATGGGTTTGGATGAGCTTGGAGGCCGAAAATGGCAGATTGGGTTCAGGATGAACTCCATTCTGCATCAGCTAGGGCTATGCGACCGAAAGAAGGCCACACGGCCGATTGAGAGGCGATTGGGGTCATTCGCACGATTGGGATTCATTCACACAATTGAGGGTTCAATCGCACGACTAAGGTTTCATTCGCACGACTGGGAGTCCAGTCGCATGGGGAGACATACGACTGAGGGTTCAGTGGCATAGGTGCTTAGTCGCATTAGTCCATTTGCATGAGGTCAGTCGCATAGATGCTCATTCGCGTTAATTCCATCCGCATGAGGTCCATACGCACGACTGGATGTCCATTCGCATAGTTGTTCATCCGCATGAGTCCAATCGCATGATGCTCAGTCGCATGGAGGCCATGCGACTGAAGGGTGTCCATACGCCCGAATAGGGCTGTTGCACTCGAAGGAAAGTGTAGTTTGACTTCTGTCTTTCAGGGGAAAGTGCAGATGTAAGTTTTGACGTAAAGGTTCCCGTAAGAGCATGTAAGATGATTGTTATGACCATAGGGAGCATGTTGGGCATGATGATGATGATGTTGCATGTTTATGCATGTTATGTATGTATGATGTTGCCCTGTATGATGATGATGACTATGACTGTGTATGATATGTTCCTTATTATGATGTATGTTTACCTTTCTTGCGGCTTTACGTGTCATTTTAATGAATGAATGAAGTATTATGTAACGTAAAGTGAAAGATAATGAAAGAGGAACATGAAGTAAGAATGCATGCATTAATGAATGATGAATGAACGAAGGAAAGGCTTGCAAGCACATATATGGGGTGAGCAACTTTGTGTTGCAAGAGACTCGGATGACGTGCAATCATTGAGATTGCCCATGGGGTGAGCAACCTTGTTGTTGCAAAAGACTCGAATAACGTGCTATCGTGATGTTGCCATGAGGTGAGCAAACTTGTTGTTGCAAGAGACTCGGATAGCGTGCTATCATTAAGATTGGCAATGAGGTGAGCAACCCTATGGTTGCAACAGACTCGGATAGCGTGCAATCGTTGAGATTGCTATTGGGGTGAGCGACTCTGTCGTCGCAACAGACTCGGAAGAATGAACGTATGAAAAGAACGAAAGATAACGAATGAGATGAAAAATAATAATGACATTATCTGTGTATACGTATGATGAATGATCGCATGAGAAAAGGAATTGTTTTAATGAAAGTAAAGTATGTTTTATTATAAAACTAGAACTCACTCAGCAACGCTGACTTTTTATATGTTTTCCAGTTGGTAGGTAATGATTGCTGAGGATGGCACTGCAAGGCTACTCGGCTCTTTTGGGATGACATCCATTTATAAAGCTTTTGTGATGTAATGCAAACATGTATTTTGTAATCGGATAATGATGTATTATTTGGCAAAAGTGTTTATAATGAAATGAGATGTCATTTTTGAATGTTTCCGCTGCAATATTTTCAAGAGGCAAATGTTAATATATGTTTTATGTGCGATGAATGACCAACTGTAGGCGTCCCGGGAACGGGGCCTTACAAGTTGGTATCAGAGCCAAAGTTTAAGTGAAATGGGTAAATTTTCAAAAAAAACCTTAACTTAAACTGAGAATGGGACGAAAGGGGAATGGGATGCCAAACTGAGTAGCTGCGTGCCATCAGGTATTTTCTTAAAGTTAACCGGTTTTATGTGCGCATGGTATGTGGTTATGTATTGTATGTAGATTTAAATACTGATGTAGTCAGGACAGGTAATACTTGGGGTATGAAGAGTAAAGTAAGTGGCTAATCATAATTGGCCACTATAATTAGGGACTTACTATACTTGACATAAACTGAGTTGTTTCCTTGAATGACCGTGTTGGTGTTTTAATCTTTCAGGGTGATAAAGAATGGCTGGTGGTAGATCTTCTAGAGCTTCTAGGGGTGGAGGCCGTGGTGGTCCTGATGCGGAACCGCGACCTAAAAGAGGAAGGTCTAGAGCTGAGAAGGAGGTTCCTAAAGAACCTGAGACCCCTCATCCGGAGGCTGGGGATGAGAGTGCAAACTTGAGGGCCTCGGTAAAGGAGGCTATTGTTGAGGAAGGACATCAGGTCATGCAGACAATCTTACCGTCTGTGGTGACTGAAGTCATCAAGGCTGTGAAAGAGGGAGAAAGAAAGGAGAGAAATAGGGCCTCGGGGGAGCGGGAGCAACCAGAGCCTGAAACGATTTTCTCCGATAATGAGGAAGAGGAAGAAGATGAGCCTGTGCAAGGGGTGGTACGAGGTTGTAACTATGGGGCGTTTATGAGGTGCAAGCCCCCAACTTTCGATGGCAACGACACTGCTGCTGCTGCTCACCGGTGGGTGAGAGAAATGGAGGCTGTACTTGATATTAGCGAATGTCGTGAAGACCAGAAGGTGAAGTTCGCTACCCACTCTTTTGTGGATTCGGCTCTGTGTTGGTGGGACAATATTTTCCAAGCCGAGGGTAGCAGGGCCATTGGAAGGATGAGATGGTCTGAGCTGAAAAAGTTGGTGATTGAGGAGTTTTTTCCTCATCGGGAAATGGACAATGTCGAAAGGGAGTTTCTGTAACTGGAGGCGGGAACCATGACACACCAACAGTACACCACGAAATTCAACGAGATGGCACGTCTGGTGCCGGATCAGGTGACACCTCTGTCCCGAAAGATCAAGAGGTATATTCAGTGTTTGCTAGCAGATATTCGCAGGCACATGATCGGTGCCCGGCCGAGCACGTTTAGGTCGGCGGCGGATTTGGTGGGAAGATTGTATGATGAGAGAACGTTAGTGGTGACTGAAGGTGGTAGAAAGAACGGTGGTGATCGAAACTGGCAAGGGAAGAGGTTTGGTCGGGGAGATGCCTCGACGGTTAATAAGAAGGCACGGGTGGATGACCGCCGTGTGGTCACGTCGGGTGCGGGATCGAGAAGGTGTGGCAAGTGCGGAAGGGAGCATAGTGGGGAGTGCAGGTTGGGGTCGAACTTGTGCTTCAAGTGTGGAATGGCGGGGCACATGGCAAAGGACTGTCGTATAGTCCGATGCTATAACTGTGCTGAAGAGGGTCATATGAGCAAAGATTGTAAGAGGCCAAGGGCTGAGAGCTCAAGGGCGAAGAAGACAGGAGGTGAAGGACCGAGGGCAAGCGCTAGGGCATTCACCATGACACAAGAGGAAGCTAGAACGGACCCTGATGTCGTGTCCGGTACGTTTCTGGTGAACCAAACTTTAGCTTCTGTGTTATTTGATTCGGGTGCCAATAAAAGTTTTATTTCTGCTGCTTTCTATGCTAAGCTGCCTGTTAGTAGTAGACGTGTTGATGCGCCCTTTGATGTAGAAACTGCCATAGGTAAGTCTACCAGGATTTCTGAGATGATAGAGAACTGTGATGTGAAGCTAGAGGGTCATAAGTTTCCTGTTAGACCGTTTGTGATGACCTTATGTGGTTTCGATTTAGTTCTTGGGATGGATTGGTTGGCAGACTACGAGGCGAACATCGTGTGTTGCAAGAAGATGATTTAGTTGTCAGCGCCTGACGGTAGTTCAGTGACGGTTTATGGTGATCGGGTTACTACGATTCCGAAAGTAATCTCGATGGCGGTGGCGGGAAAGTGTATGAGGCGTGGATGTAGTGCCTACTTGGCCTATGTAAAGGATGTTGATACGCTAGCACCACAACTAGCCGATGTACCGGTTGTTTGTGATTTTCCAGATGTGTTCCCAGAAGATTTATCAGGAGTGCCACCTGACAGAGAGATTGAATTTCAGATTGATCTGATACCGGGTGCCCAACCTGTCACCAAGGCACCGTATCGGTTGGCTCCGACGGAGATGAAAGAGTTGATGGAGCAGTTGTAAGAGCTGTTTGATAAGGGGTTCATTAGACCGAGTATCTCTCCTTGGGGTGCTCCGGTCCTGTTTGTGAAGAAGAACGACGGTAGTATGAGGATGTGCATCAACTACCACGAGCTGAACAAGTTGACGGTGAAGAACCGATACCCCTTACCGAGGATAGATGATTTGTTCGATCAGCTTCAGGGTGCCAGTTGGTTTTCACAGATAGACCTTCGATCTGGCTATCATCAATTGAAGGTGAAGGAACAAGATATCCCTAAAACAGCTTTCTGCACGCGCTATGGTCACTACGAGTTTCTAGTCATGTCCTTTGGTTTGACCAACGCACCAGCTGCTTTTATGGATTTGATGAACCGTGCGTGTCGACCGATGCTGGATAAATCAGTGATTGTGTTTATTGATGATATCCTGATTTATTCGAGGAGCGAGATTGAGCATGCCGGTCACATTCGGGAGGTTCTGGAGACGTTGAGAAGGGAGAAGTTGTACGCCAAGTTCCCCAAGTGAGCGTTCTGGTTGCGCGAAGTTCAGTTCTTGGGTCATGTGATAAATCTTGATGGGATTATGGTGGACCCGGCAAAGGTGGAGGCGGTTATGCAATGGAAGTCACCAAAGACGCAATCCGAGATTCGTAGCTTCTTGGGTTTGGCGGGCTACTACAGAAGATTTATCCAAGACTTCTCTAAGATTGCTTCTCCACTGACTAAGTTGACCCGAAGAGATGTAAAGTTTGTATGGGGCCAGGCTCAAGAGAAGGCGTTTGAAGAATTAAAGGCGAGATTGACTCAAGCTCCTGTTCTGTCATTACCCGATGGAAGTGAAGATCTGGTGGTTTATTCCGATGCTTCTTACTCCGGATTGGGGTGTGTATTAATGCAGAGAGGAAAGGTTATAGCCTATGCATCCCGACAGTTGAAGGTTCATGAGGTCAATTACCCTACTCATGACTTGGAGCTAGCAGCGGTGGTCTTTGCGTTATAGATTTGGAGGCACTATCTTTACGGGACGAAGTGCACCATATTCACTCACCACAAGAGTCTGAAGTACTTCTTCGAGCAGAAGGATCTGAACATGAGGCAGAGACGGTGGTTGGAACTTATAAAGGATTATGATTGTGAGATCCACTACCATCCGGGCAAGGCCAATGTGGTGGCTGATGCCCTTAGCCGGAAAGAAAGGCCCGAGCCGATTCGGGTGAAAGCATATCAACTGATCATGACCTCTGATGTAATGAAGCAAGTCAAAGAGTTTCAAGACGAGGCACAGAAAGAAGATCATCTTAACTCTGAAATAATGAGAGGTCTGGTCGCGGAATCGGGTGAAAACACACTCGGTGTTAGAACCCGATTCGATCGTGTGTGGATTCCTCGTTTTGGGGATCTACGGGTGAAGATAATGGATGAAGCTCACAAGACTCGATACTCCATTCATCCTGGTGCCACGAAGATGTACCATGATATGAAGAAAGATTATTGGTCCGGGTATGAAGCGCGATGTGGTGGAGTATGTGAGTAAGTGTCTTACTTGCTTACAGGTGAAGGCCGAACATCAAAAGCCGTACGGGAAGATCCAACCTTTGGATATACCGGAATGGAAGTTGGAGCACATCACCATGGATTTCATTACAAAGCTGCCGCGTACCCCGAAGGGGTATGATGCCATATGGGTGATAGTTGATCGTCTGACGAAGAGTGCTCACTTTCTACCGATCCGCGAGACATATTCATCTGAGAGGTTGGCTGATCTGTTCATTAAGGAAATTGTAACTCGTCATGGTGTGCCGGTGTCTATTGTGTCGGATCGCGACACCCGGTTTACATCTAAATTTTGGAAGAAGTTCCATGACGCTATGGGGACGAGGTTACATATTAGCACGGCTTATCATCCCCAGACTGATGGTCAGTCAGAAAGGACCATTCAGACGCTGGAAGACATGCTTCGGGCATGCATGATTGATTTTGGTGGAAGTTGGGATGACCACCTATCGTTAGCCAAATTCTCATACAACAACAGCTATCATGCCAGCATTGGTATGCCTCCATATGAGATGCTATACTGTAGGAGATGCAGAACATCCGTTTGTTGGGGTGATATTGGTCAGAAGGAATTGGGGAGCATCAAGGTAATCGAGCCTACGACTGAGAAGCTTGAGAAGATCAAAGCCTTCATGAAGGCAGCCAAAGATAGACAGAAGTCGTATGCTGATAAACGACGCATGCCGATTGAGTTCCAGGTGGGCGATCGGGTTATGTTGAAGGTCTCAGCTTGGAAGGGTATCATTCGCTTCCGAAAGCGGGGCAAGTTGAGCCCAAGGTATATAGGCCCTTTCCGAATCATCGCTCGAGTGGGAGAGGTGGCCTATAGACTGGAGTTACCGGATGAGTTAAGTGGAATTCACCCGACATTTCATGTATCTCATCTAAGGAAGTGCTTAGCTGATGAAGATATGATTGTTCCACTAGAGCATATCGAAGTGGACGAACGGCTCAATTATGTGGAGCAACCAGTGGCAATCATTGATCGAAAAGAGAAAAGGCTGAGGAATAAAGTGGTTCCTTTTGTGCATGTACAGTGGAAGCAGAGGAAGGGATCCGAGTCAACGTGGGAGACTGAGGAAAATATGAGACAACATTATCCACGTTTGTTCGAAGAATAAAAGGTTTCGGGGACGAAACCTATTTAAGGGGGGTGGACTTGTAACACCCGTTTATTTACTATTTTGAAGCTGACGAAGGAAGAAAAAGAAATAAAGTCCAAAGTCGAGGGACCAAACTCGCCAACGAAAGAAAGTCAGGCGAGTGGAAGTATATAAGGGAGAGGGCAGCCCTTACCCTCTCCCCCACACTCACAAATCAGCCATCTAGAGAGGAGAAGAGGGAAAGAAGAAGAAAAGAGAAAGAAAGGGTCGGTTAGGGTGGTTCGAGTGGCCAAAATTTGCGTGTAGCAAGCCAAATCGAAGCCCTAGTCGTGGTGCTCGTTTGTGTGAGTTCTAGGACCCCACTTTTACTTGTTTTCAACCGATTTTGGGGCTGGAAAGCATCAAAAACCTGTTTTTGTATGTGTATGTGTTTGACCCATTTGGGTGTGATGTGTGTGATGCGTTTCGAGTAAGTTTCCGGGCTTGTGTGTGCTTGTATGGTGTTGTGGTATGCATTCCTAAGGTCTAGGATGGTTGATTTAGGCTTAGAATGGGTTTGGATGAGCTTGGAGGCCGAAAATGGCAGATTGGGTTCGGGATGAACTCCATTCTGCATCAGCTAGGGCTACGCGACCGAATGAAGGCAATATGGCCGATTGAGAGGCGATTGAGGGTCATTCACACGATTGGGAGTCCAGTCGCATGGGGAGTCATACGACTGAGGGTTCAGTCACATAGGTTCTTAGTCGCATGAGTCCATTCGCATGAGGTCAGTCGCATAGGTGCTCATTCGCATTAGTTCCATCCGCATGAGGTCCGTACGAACGACTGGATGTCCATTCGCATAGATGTTCATCCGCATGAGTCCAATCGCATGATGCTCAGTCGCATGGAGGCCATGCGACTGAAGGGTGTCCATACGCCCAAATAGGGCTGTTGCACTCGAAGGAAAGTGTAGTTCGACTTCTGGTTTTCAGGGGAAAGTGCAGATGTAAGTTTTGACGTAAAGGTTCCCGTAAGAGCATGTAAGATGACTGTTATGACCATAGGGAGCATGTTGGGCATGATGATGATGATGTTGCATGTTTATGCATGTTATGTATGTATGATGTTGCCCTGTATGATGATGATGACTATGACTGTGTATGATATGTTCCTTATTATGATGTATGTTTATCTTTCTTGCGGCTTTACGTGTCATGTTAATGAATGAATGAAGTATTATGTAACGTAAAGTGAAAGATAATGAAAGAGGAACATGAAGTAAGAATGCATGCATTAATGAATGATGAATGAACGAAGGAAAGGCTTGCAAGCACATATATGGGGTGAGCAACTTTGTGTTGCAAGAGACTCGGATGATGTGCAATCATTGAGATTGCCCATGGGGTGAGCAACCTTGTTGTTGCAAGAGACTCGAATAACGTGCTATCGTGATGTTGCCATGAGGTGAGCAACCTTGTTGTTGCAAGAGACTCGGATAGCGTGCTATCATTAAGATTGGAAATGAGGTGAGCAACCCTCTGGTTGCAACAGACTCGGATAGCGTGCAATCGTTGAGATTGCTATTGGGGTGAGCGACTCTGTCGTCGAAACAGACTCGGAAGAATGAACGTATGACAAGAACGAAAGATAACGAATGAGATTAAAGATAAATATGACATTATCTGTATATACGTATGATGAATGATCGCATGAGAAAAGGAATTGTTTTAATGAAAGTAAAGTATGTTTTATTATAAAACTAGAACTCACTCAGCAACGCTGACTTTTTATATGTTTTCCAGTTGGTAGGTAATGATTGCTGAGGATGGCACTGCAAGGCTACTCGACTCTTTTGGGATGACATCCATTTATAAAGCTTTTGTGATGTAATGCAAACATGTATTTTGTAATCGGATAATGATGTATTATTTGGCAAAAGTGTTTATAATGAAATGAGATGTCATTTTTGAATGTTTCCGCTGCAATATTTTCAAGAGGCAAATGTTAATATATGTTTTATGTGCGATGAATGGCCAACTATAGGCGTCCCGGGAACGGGGCCTTACATGTGTGAAGGCATCAATGAAGTAGCTGAATTAACAATGATAAGCTTGTCAATCAATATGAAACCTTTCATCACTCCAAGGCATAAGTGAAGTAGCTGAAATTAACAAGGATAAGCTTGTTATTCAACTGAATAGATTTGTGCAGCTTGTGAATGATTTAGAGATTATGGGGGTGACATACAAAGTCAAAGAACTGAACAAAAAGTTGCTTCACAGTCTTCCAGAAAGCTGGAAACAAAATGTTACCATGCTGAAAAATACTCTTGATCTAGAGAGTACCACCTTGGACATAGTGATTGCCAAAATAGAAGCTCTTGAACTTGATGAAAGGAGCAGGAAACTTGGTGGACCTCGAGTTATTGAAGCTTATAAATTTCCATCAGACACTCACTCTGTGGAAAATGCATTCATCACTGAGGATGATCATTTTCTCTCCTCAATAGATCAAGTGAAGACAATCGGTTTCATTGCAGCTCCAATAACAAACAAGCCATCAACATCATCTCAACCAACAGGGTTCACTGCCATTCCCTCAACTACTTCTGAAGACCCAATATCAGAAGAGCAAAAGGCAACTTACAATGCCTTTGTTGCTAGCTTTTAAGCTTACCTGGGAGGTAGACTCACTTCTGCTCATCTGATCCAAAAGACTTGGAAGAAATGGATCCAGATAATGTGGAAGAAATGGATCTGCAGTAGCAAATGGCTATGATAGCAATGAGAGCCAAGAATTTTTTCAGAAAAGGGAGAAAGCTTAGCCTCAATGAAAACACCAAACTTGGATATGACAAATCCAAGGTAAAGTGTTTCAACTGTGGTATGACTGGTCACTTCTCCAGAGAATGCAATGCTCTTAGAAGAAACAACAACAAGTTCCAAAGGAATTCTTAGGGTCAGTCATCTTCACAACTAAGTACAAGCTTTCACTAAAACAATCATCAACAGCAGTATCATCACCAACAACAACATCAACAACCATACCAGAGTCAGCCACAGCTGACAAATCAAGCACATGGAAGCAGTCAGACCTCTTCAAATGCTCTTGTCACATACAAGATGGAGTGTGTGATTGGAGTTTGTATGCAGAGGAAGTAAAGCCTCAATTTCAGAATCATGCACTCATTGCTCACATCAATGATGGCCCAACTCCTATGCCATCTGAGGTAAATTCCAACCTTTGTAGTGATAAATGCATTACTGACCTACAAGGTTATCGTGAGCACAATCATAAACTAGCTGCTAAAATAAAAGAAGAAAAGGTCAAGTCAGAGATGCTTAAAAGAGAAATTAAAGGCTTTGGAATTAAAATCAAATCACTCATCACTGACATTGAAAAATTGTATGGTGAAAAGTACACTCTTGCAGCTGAAAATGAGCAGCTGACTGAAAAGTTAGCTCAATCAAAAGCTGAGCAATCACTTACTGAAGTGAAACATGAAACGTTTCAAATGTCTTCAGTCAAGCTGCAAGAGATGCTAGATTCAAAAAAAATCCCAAGGACATGACTGGATTGGGTACAATTCTTGTCCCCCACCTTACAATGACAACTACACTGTCATGCCTGAATCTGTCACACTTAAATAGCCAAATGAACCTAACACTGTTGAATCAAAATCAATAGTACAAGACATAAATCCTCAAAATAAACCAGATGTTTATATTGAAACAAATGAGGAGAAAATTAAACTAGGTCACCCAATTAAAATTAAGGAGTGTTCAGACAAGACAGTGAATGTCATCAAACCAACAAACCCAGTCAAAGGCATTGTCCCATTTGTGAAATTTATTTCTGCAATTTCAAAAGAAAAGAAGAAAACCGTGGCACCAGTGAAACCCTCTGCTGAGAGCAGTTCTGATTGTGAGATTAAATAAGACAGAGTTTCGCTGCCAAAGAAAAACAAGATTTCAATGGTATCAAACACAAATATCAACTCAGATCCTCAATCTTCAAAATCAAAATAGGGAGTTGGTTTTGACATTTGTAATAAAGAACATGTAAATCAATTAGAAATGGAGGTAAGAAGAAGGGTAAGGAAGCGAAAACAATCTAGAAAGGACAAACCTAGTAGTGTTATGAAACAAACTACTAAAAGGGCTGATCTTGCTTCCTCACCAAAATCAAAGGTTGAGACTTAGTTGAAAAAAGGTAAATCTACTAAGTTATGAACATCAAGATCATCATCAAGAGACAAACACATGTATTGTGACGTGTGTGAAATGTCTAATCACAGTACAGATGAGTGCTATTTCAATCAATACAACTCAATCTGTGACATGAACCATCATACCACCAAACACTACTATTTTAATAAATATTATTCAGTCTGTGATATGACCAACCACAATACATCTGATTGTTTCTTCAAGCTAATAGGGTTGAGAAATCCCTAAAACAAACCCATCTCACCAATATCATCTGTGAAACCCAAAATCAGAAGTCATTTTCATAATAATCAATCTAGGACTTTTAGTTCAGATAATGACATGGGTAACATAAAAGAGTTCAACAAAAATCATAGAAACAAATATAACACCATCAAACAAACACATGATCTTCATAAATCAAAAATGATGTTTGATAATCAAAAACGGGTCAGATTTCTTCAATGAAATAGGGACCAAAGGTTTCAATATTCTTCTGACCCTTCAGCTGAAATTGCTGAGATGAAACATGCAAAATATCATCTGAAATCTTCCAAAACACCTCCCTCTAAGTCATAGTTTAGAGGAAAGTACCAAGAAGTTACTATAATGGATAGGAACGAGAAACATAAGACCATTATGGCGTGGGTTCCATATTCTAATTAGTTCTTTTGTGCTTGCAGGGTCATCCATACAGGTCCAATAGCTTATGGTACGTGAACAGTGGATGCTCCCGACACATGACTGGAGATCGTTCCCTCCTTCATGACTTCAAGCATATACAAGGAACTACTGTGGCATTCGGAGGAGATTCACAAGGTGGCAGAATCACTGGTGAAGGATCTGTGGCGAATAGGATGTTGAGCTTTGACAGAGTGAACTACTGTGAACAACTAAATTTCAATCTACTCAGCGTGTCTCAGATCTGTGACAAGAAATATTCAACTCACTTCACTGACACTCATTGCTACATTTTGAAACTAGGATTTTAAACCTAAAGAATGGGTTGTATTGAATACCCTGAGGAAGAACAACACCTATGTCTTAAACCTTAATTATGCCATTCCAAAAGAAGAAACTTGTCTTCTGTCAAAAGCATCTTTTGATGAGTCACACCTTTGGCATAGACGTTTGGGACACACCAATTTCAAAAACATTAACAGATTGGTCAAGGGAAACCATGTCATTGGTTTACCCCAAAAATAATTTCACTTTATTGATCACTGTTCAGTGTGTCCCAAAAACAATTCTCCATTGAAGCTACTTCATATGAATCTTTTTGGACCAACTCATGTTATGAGTATTGGAAAGAAACAATATTGTTTGGTGATCATTGATGACTTTTCAAGATTTACATGGGTTTTTTTTTATTTCATAAAAACGAAGCATCCCAATTAATAAAAGATTTTATCACAAAAATTGAAAACCAACTTGATCATAAGGTTAAAACAATAAAAAATGATAATGGGGTAGAATTTAAAAATGAAGATATGAGTTCATTTTGTACAACCAAAGGCATTGCTCAATAATTCAGTGCAGCTAGAACTCCTTAACAAAATGGGATAGCTGAAAGGAGAAATAGAAATTGATTGAAGCAGCAAGAACAACGCTACCCGATGCTAAACTACCAATTACCTTTTGGGCAGAAGCAGTAAACACATCGTGCTTTGTGCAAAATATAACTTTGATTGTAAAAGAAAGAAACAAGACTCCTTATGAACTTTTTTTTCACAGAAAAGCATTTATTGGATTTTTCAAGTCATTTGGTAGTCCTGTCTTAATATTAAACAACCGAGACTATTTGGGAAAATTTTCGTCTAAGTCTGATGAAGGATTCTTTGTAGGTTATTCTTTTGTTTTACAGGCTTACAGAGTGTTTAATCCTAGATTAAACATTATTGATTAATCAACGAATGTTCAATTCAAGGAACATTCATTTCTTAAATCTACAAATGGTCCTGAGTGGTTGTTTGATATTGACTCATTTACAAAATCTTTTGATCAATTTCACTTGTGTGATGCAAAAAACCTACATTCAGCAGAACCTTATTCAGGAGTAGAAAGAAGAAATCACTTTCCAATGATTCTTCCGACATCTACCGAGCAACTGAATGAAGAGGTTCCACTACAAGTTGATCCTATCAGACAACCATATCAAGATCAAAGTGTTTTAACTAAAGCTGGTCCTAGCCTCTTACCGTTTCCTTTAGAAGACCTATCAACACAAGTCAAAAATCAAGATCAAGCTACACCTCCAGTTGAAACAGAAAGAACCTCAAATGATGGAAGTAATCAAAGTGCTGGTAATGCTGAAGCAGTCATTGGAACAGATTCTGATTACTTTCATAACTCTCCAACAGTACAAGATGAAGATGCCTCTCAAAAAGATGATCTGAATGTCTCCAATCTTGATGTACCATTGTTGGTGACTGAATTCCAACCACCAGAATACACAAAAATCATCTAGTAGATAGCATCATTGGCGAACTTAATGAACGGGTGACAAGAAGCAAGTCAAGCATTGCAAACATCTGTTTGTGGTCATTCTTTCTGTGTCAAACAGTACCCAAAAACATCAAAGAGGCTCTTCAAGACAATAGTTGGATTGAAGCAATGCAGGAAGAATTGCTCCAATTCAAGAAGCAAGAAGTATGGCAACTGGTAGATCTTCCCGAAGGACAATATCCTATCGGTTCCAGATGGCTGTATAGAAACAAAACTGATGATAGAGGGATTGTCATCAGAAACAAAGCAAGACTAGTGGCACAGGGGTTTACATAGGAAGAAGGAATTGATTATGACAAAGTGTTTGCTCCTGTTGCCAGATTAGAGGCAATAATAATCTTTTTTTCATACTCAGCATCCATGAAGTTTATTGTTTATCAAATGGATGTAAAGTAAGTTTTTCTATATGGAAAGATTGCTGAAGAAGTCTATGTGAGTCAACCACTTGGCTTTGAAGATCCTGATTTTCCTCACAGGGTGTACAAGCTTGATAAAGCCTTGTATGGTCTACACCAAGCCCCAAGAAAGTGATACGAGACTCTATCATCTTTCCTTCTTGAACATGGATATGAAAGAGGAAAGATTGATCAGACTCTCTTCAGAAACAGAAGAGGAAAAGACATGTTGATGGTCCAGATCTACGTGGATGATATCATTTTTGGCTCAACAAACAAGCAACTCCGTAAAAATTTTGAAGACCTTATGCATTAAAAATTAACTCACATTCTTTTTAGGAGTGCAAGTCCAACAAACAACAGATGGAATCTTCATTAATCAATTAAAATATGTGGAAACAATGTTTAAGAAATTCCACTTTGCTGACTGTCAGTCTATCAGAACACCTATTGATACTAAAGTGACGATAGGTCCAGATCCAGAAGGCAAATCAGTGGATCAGACTCACTATCGATCTATATCGGTTCACTTTTGTATCTAACAGCCAGTAGGCCTGATATTATATTTGGTGTTTGTGTGTGTGCCAGATATCAAGCAGATCCCAAGGAATCTCATGTGAATGCTGTCAAAAGGATATTCAGATATCTTAAGGGCAAGCCTACTCTTGTATTATGGTATCCAGAGGAAGGAGTTTTCAATATTTATGCCTACACTGACAGTGATAATGGGGTATGTAACTTCAATAGGAAGTCCACTTCTGGCGGTTGTTAATTTCTTGGTCCCGGACTGGTCTCCTGGTAGTGCAAGAAGCAGACAAGCGTATTTTTTTCAACAGCAGGAGCTGAGTATATAGCAGCATCAGCATGTTGCTCTCTAGTTCTCTGGATTCAAAACCAGATGTTTGACTATGGTTTTAACTTCTTGCACACCCCAATTCATATTAACAACACAGCAGCTATTTTTATTACAAATAATCCAGTTCAACACTCAAAAACAAAACTTATTGAAATTAGATATCTCTTTTTGAGAGATTGTGCTAAAAAAGGGTTAATCAGATTGATTGAAGTTCCCACCGAAAATCAATTGGCTGATTTATTTACCAACGCATTTGAACCTAGTAGGTTTGAATTCTAGTTCAATCAATTGGCATGATCAACCTTGAATAAAATCAAAAACATCAAAAACAATTCAAAATATTAGAAAATTACAAAAAAAGAAGTCAATTTCGATGAAGAAAATGATATATACTTTGGGAAATGGTATAATTACAGTCATTATATCATTCACTGTGCTTAATTCAAAATTTGAAAGACTGACATGACTTACCTAATATGTGGTAGGCTTAACTTGGAAAAGAAGATACATGCTGTGATGAATTAAAATCTTATTCAATTGTGAAACACTCATTTTAGAGTACGGGTACGTATTGGCTTATCCAAGTTTATGTGTGTGTAGTAACCTAAACACACCAGGTAATGATATTTTATGAATCTCTTTCACCTACATTTGTTTCTTCTCTGTTTTGCTTAGCAAAGACCTAAAGAAACAAGCACATAGTGTTGATGTCATGATCCAAAAGATTCCCAATAATCCAAATTGGATGAACCAATAAAAGAATACATTCCTTGTGAATGAACAAAAAGAATCCTATCATGGATCACCTTCCAAAGTGAAGTGAAAAAGAATTCCAATGTGGATCAAATCATGAATAGGATCAAAGCAAAAGAATCCCAATGAGGATTAGTGAAAATGAGATCTTATACCTTAAGTGACCTGGTAAAGCAAGTTGTGATAAAGTTCTACCATGCATTACATGAGGATGGTTGATCATACCATGCTTTTGTGTGTGAGGTACATATTGAATAATCAAATAAACCAAAACATGATAAATATCACATGCATTAAAATACTAACCAGGTATGAGTTTAAGAGTATAAACATACCTTCAATCAATAAGTTCATAAACATGTCCATTTTACTACAAAAGAATGCACATGTGTAATGTAAGATTTATATGATCCCAACAAAAGGTATACTTAGTAATTTAAAATTTTGATCAGTTTGTATAGACATTTACTTTCTTAAACCTTATAAAACAAATCAAAAAGAAACGACTGTGTTGATGCAGAAGTTATACTATAGTATCCCAGCTTATGCAGATTCTTGGAAGTATAAAAAGTCCAAGATCAGTCAAACAATGGGAAACTTGTATCACATCTGATATACAAGTCAATCCAAGCAAGAATTGACAACCCCAACAACAGTCAAAAACTTCATAAGAGACAAATCAATCAAAGACAGTTCTTCATAACAAGAAAGAAAATCAAAAAACAGAAATAATTTCTTTGTAGAAACACTAATTTTTGATTTAAGTTAAAAATTTAATGCGGGTAAGTGCATTGGTTAATGCGGGTGAAGGTAACTCATGCATATAACCAATGTGGGTAACTGTTTATGTCATTTAAAACAAAGTGAAACTAATGCAAACAAGACAACTCTACCGCATTTGTTTCATAGAAGTATACATAAAAAGTTTGAAGTGTTAAAAACCTATGCGGACAAAAGTGTTCAATCGTATATGTTTATGTGGTAAACTTTTGTACTGCCGCATTTCTTTTTATTCATCCGCATTCCTGAATGTGGTTGACATCAACACTTTTCATGTGTATCAAAATGAATAAACAAAGTGCGTAATCTCTTCTGTCATGATGATGAAAGCCAAGAAATGCGAACAACTTTATTGTTCTGCCGCATTTGTTGAAGTAAATATGGATAAAGGAATTTTACTCTACCGCATTTGTTACAGTGAACAAATGCTGACTAACTTTGTTCAGCCGCATTTATAACAGTAAACAAATGTTGAACAACTTTATTCAACCGCATTTGTTACAATGAAAAAAATGCTAACTAACTTTGTTCAACCGCATTTGCTACAGTAAACAAATGCTGTTAAGTTTTTACTCTTCCGCATATGTAACAGTACACAAATGCTAATGAAAAAAACTCTTCCGCATTTGCTACAGAATTTAAAAAATTGACCGTATTTGTCCTGAAACTTGTAACTTTTGTAAAAGACATTAATTGACTATTTAAAGCCATTACAAAAAGTCATTTAATACTTTTCAAATTTGAGAGACTTTATAGTGCGACGAGTGAATTTCATTGTTCTTCATCAATCATCATCACCATCATCAAACCAGTGTTCTACTTTCATTCCCCCTGATTAGTCCTCAGTTTTGATTCTCTACAACTGTAGTATCGAACAAAATGTGATAATCTTTGAAATTTATGACCTAAAATGTCGGACTTTTGAACCCATGATGAACATAGAACCCTAGGTCAAGA
The DNA here is from genome assembly GCA_025215565.1 of Flaveria ramosissima. NCBI lineage: Eukaryota > Viridiplantae > Streptophyta > Magnoliopsida > Asterales > Asteraceae > Flaveria > Flaveria ramosissima. Next base: position 18,309,801 of record CM046046.1, on the reverse strand, counting down.
AAGGAAACTCAAAATCAAACTTCGATTAAGAAATGATGATCATTTTCTACTGCAATGAACATGTTAACTATGGAGATAACAACAAACAAGTGATTTTCACAACCTTGTTCATTGTATGAACAGAGCATAACAAAAATATTGAAAATGTTGAAATCAAATCTTGATTCTAAGAGTTAAAAGAGGTTAAAAACAAAAAATATGATCACTCCAAACATGAAAAACAAAATAATAGTGATTATTCATGATAACATCAAGTATATGCATAATTCCTATGGAATAGTACCTATAAACATTCAATTTTGACCATCAAAAGTCAAACTGGGAAATTTCACTTGACGCATGCTTTACAATCTGATGAATATTATCAAATCTTCTAATTCATATGCCTCTAATTCAGGGTACATGGCAAATCTCGCTTGGAGTAAGCTCCATAACGTCAATGGTTATCTTGACCCAGATGTACCCGAAGCAGAAGATCCCAGAGACATTATCAGATTCATATCCACTACTAGAGTTGCTCATGCAATTACAGTCATACCAATTATTTATAAGAGATTCATAAGGCCTTTTTGGAGCACTGATGAGGTTATATAGATAGATGGTGTAATGTAAGGCCCCGATCTCGGGAAACCTCACAGTTGGTTAATCATAGCATAAAATCATTTTAATAACAAAACAACGCAGCGGAAATAATTAGACATTCATTTAAAACTTTGAAATCATATTGTACTCATACTTTTGTCCTTCATTAGTAAATAAAACATAGTATTTTTTCTTAAATTACAATAAAAGATTTTGTAAACAGGAATGCCATCCATTGCCATCCAAGTAGCGTCCAACCGGTACCATCCTCAACATTAGCATTTACCTGCCAACTATTATGCATAAAAGTCAGCTTCGCTGACCGAGTCCTAGTTTTAAATGATATAAGAAAATATAAACTTTATCCTTCACATAATGACAATGCATACATCATAATACATAACATTTCTTGTATTATAATAAGTATGTTCATTATCTTTCATTCTTTCATTATCTTTCACTTTCATCATAAACGAGATTGCACAAAGCAAGAGCTACATGTTTATTGAAAACGAATGTCAATCCCTGTCGGTACACATGAAAACGGTAGCTAACCCCAACAGTTGATCCACACTGCAAGGCACATAGCCCGCTCATGAATACGGATCCATCATCATACATCAGACTCACATAAGTGAAGTCTATCATAGTGCTTGCAAGACTTTTCATCATCAAATGGGCCCGGGGGCAACATTCATTAAGTTTCACTTTTCATTGATATCATCTTCCACTTTAATATATAATACTTAACTTAATAAGTACACAACATACCAAGTACTAGTCATCATAAAACATAACTGACCCTTCGCGAGACAACGGGAGTTCAGGGGCGGCAGCCCCTGACAGCAGGGTCCTAGGGGCAGCAACCCCTATTGGGGTCCAAGGGGCAAAGCCCCTGGTTGGGGCCGGGCTGCCAGGTTTGCGCGAAAATTTTTTAATTATAAGTATTAATAGAACACATTTCCTTATACAAAAATCGATGTTCCTGTTAAAATCTCTTAAAACCTTGGTCATTTAAAAACATATATCTATTATGCATAATAGCCCCAAAACATGGAAAAACTTATAAATAGGGGATCTAGAACTCACCTGGATACCATGACTAATCTTCTAAACTAAGCTTTCTAGGCTAGGCTCACACTACACAGCCTGCAGATAAGTTAACACTTAGCGGGGTTCATTTCTGCCTAAATTCGCTGCTAAATTCACTGCCAGAAAAGCAGTTTCGCTGATAGTTTCGCTGTCAGTTTCGCTGCCAGTTTCGCTGACAGTTTCACTGCTAGTTTCGCTGCCAGTTTCGCTGATAGTTTCACTGTCAGTTTCGCATGGCAGTTTCGCCCAACTTTCATTGGAATTTCCATGGCTGGGAAATTACCAGCAAACCTATAGTTTCGCAGAAAACCCACAGTTTCGCAGCTTGAATATGTAATTTCGCTGGATGCATATACAGTTTCGAGGATCGAGCTGAAATGACGAACCAACCCATTTTAACCCAAAATCGAAACTTTTTACGTCCAAACCCTTAGTTTATCATACATGAGGCTAAATCTAAGCTTTATACATGTTTTCATGCGTAAAAATATAACCTTTATGCGATTCTTTGCAACTTTTCAAAACCCAAAACCCTAGAATCCGAGTTTGATCTACAGAAGGGTTTAGAGGTCGATTCTTACCTGGATTTGTTGCTCCTTTCTTATGGTTTGATGCTCCAACACCCAGATCTTCAATCTCTCAACCTTTGAAGCTCCAAATCTGGAGTTTTCTTCATTTTCTCTCTCTACTTTCTCTCTCTATGAATTTGGTGGCTAGGGTTGCAAATGAGAAAGATGAAGACTGATTTGATAGGTTAAGGGCTGATTGTGGGCCTTTAATCCCTTAGGCTACTACCCAATAAGCTAATTTAGCCAATGACCATTTCTTTACCTTATTAGATACCCAATAATTAAGCTCATTATCCTTAATGACTCGTTTTGACTTTTCGGGTGTTACATGTAAGGACTCTGTCTAGAAGAATCTCTGATGATCATACATTGGCCATTACTGAACAAACTGTGAGAAAGTGTTTGCAGTTTGGTGATGATGCCAACACTCCCTAAGAACTTGAAGATGATGATATTACTACTTTCTTTGCCATCATTGGATATGAGGGAGGATATGAAGGCAAGCAGATTGTAAAGGGGTTAGTTGACTTACCATGGAGGTTCCTCAATCAACTCTACCAACATTGTCTGTCAAAGAGGAAGACTGGATGGAATGACATTCCAGTGACTACCTGATCTGCTATATGTGCTCTGTGCACTAACAGGCCATTTAACATGTTTGCTTATGTGTTTAATGGTCTGGTATCAAACATTCAGGATGGAAGAAGACATATGTTCCTTATGTATCCAAGGTTCTTGCAATGCCTCATCAATGAAGCTTTCCCTGATATTGCACCTGAAGGACCTGTGATGGATATCCCTCATTAAAATGCCAAGTCCTACAAGTTCATTAAGAAGAGACACCCTAGGAATTTTTACAGTGGAACCTTTTTTCCCTTGTTACCCTAGATGCTTCAGCAGATCAATCTAGATGAACAAGGAGAAGAATAAGAGACTCATGTTAATGAGCCTGATCAAGAAGAAGAACAAGCTGCTCATGATCAACAAACTGTTGATGAGCATGTTGTTGAAAGGGATGAAAGTCAGAGGCCAGTGTCACCCCGGGTTGATGTAGATGGTGATCTTCACACTGGGCCTTCTGTCCATGAAGCGGATATAGCCTCACCTTTTATGCCCACACCAATATCATCACCACAAAGATCATCAATCCTATCCCCACAATCACAACCCATCATCTCTCCACATATATCACCCATACACTCACACCATATTTCACCAATTCATCATTCACCCACATCTCCTGTTCAATCATCCCTTGCTACTACTGAGTCTGTTGAGTATGGTGATTCTGCCAGCTCTTTAGAGGAATCCAAATCATCATCTGATGAGGAGGATCATCAAAGACAGATGCATGTTTGGCAAGTTATTTCTTAGGCTATTCCATCTGAAAGTGTTGCTGAGTCAGAGGTAAACATGCCTGATGAGAAAGAGGAGATGATCTCTGAACTACTGAAGAAAGTAGCGAAGATGTAGAAACTGCTGAATAGAAGATCTAGTATTATTTAAGACAGACTTCTAGAATTGGATGAAAAAGAAAAAGAGTTAAAGACATGAAAGAAAAGTATGAGGTTGAGAAGAAAGAGAAAGAAAAGGAGATAGAAAGTTTAAAGGCTGCTCTTCAGCATTCAAGGAATGAAGTAAGTGGTCATGTTGACACTTTAGCCATCCAAACCATTGCTATGGAAGAACAAGAAGGGCTGATTGAAGAGCAAGCTGATATTATCATAGACCTGCAGAAACAGATAGAATCTATAAACAGGAGAGTCTTTGAGTTAGAGCTGCTAGTCATGATTAAAAGAGAAACATAAATGGAGAAAGATGATAAGGGAGATAAAAGAGAGGATAAAAGAAAAAGAGAAAGTGATAAAGATGACAGTGATGAAGGATCATCAGGGGAGAGTTGTGATAACTCCCCTCCTTCTAAAAGGAAGAAATTCACTGAGTCAGAGAAAGGTGCAGAAACCAGTGGATCAAAACGTGATGAATCTAGCCTGGAAATGGTGATCTACACAAGCAAACAAGAAGAGACTCACACTGAAGAGTCTGAATTCAGTGATATGATTAAAGCCCTTGTCATCTTCACTGCACAATAGTTCATTAAAGATGATGAGTTTTGGGACTTCATTGTTGATCAGAGGCAAGTTGTTGAACCAATAGTAGTCATTCCTCAATCTCCTGTCCCAATTAAGAAGGAATTGAGTCTGCAAATTATGCCTACTGTATCATTGTCTGATCAACAAAAGGAGCTGATTAGAAAATTTTATGAAGAACAACAACAGAGAGAAGAATCAGCAGCTGCTCCTGATGAAACAGAAAAGACAAAGGCCAAAAAAGTGCCACAAGAAGCTGAAATGGCTGAAACCTCATCTTGTTCAAGAATGCAAACTTATACCAGAAGGAGGAAATACTTATATGAAAGGCAAAGGGAAAAAGACCAACAGTAGAAGAAGAACCAATCAAGAAAAATAAAAAAGAAGACCCCCGTAGCCTTGCAGCCATTGTTGAATTCTTAGAAGAACATGAAAAAGCTAAAGCTCAATTGAAAAAGAAGGCTGAATTCATTGATTTAGAAGAAGGAGAGATAGAGGGTGGCTATGTGGTTGATGAACCAATAGCTAGTGAAATCCCTGTGAAGGAGGAGTCATCAGTATAGGAGATGGTAGAGAAAGCCCAATCTGATGATCTGATGGTAAAGGCCATATTTTTTATCAACCACGGGTATGATCCTGATGAGGTATTCGGATTGACCTATGAGGGAATGAAAGCAGAAGAAGAAAAGCTAAACCAACTACTGGACCCTACACATGAGACTGAGTATGAAAAGACTCATTCACCCAAAGCTCCAGTGGTCAAGTTCTCTTCAAAGGCCAAGCAGACTTCAACTCCTCAACCACTGTATCTTGATCCTTACAGTATGACTAACTGGGAAATGAAGGACTATCTGTGTGATCAAGGATTCACAAAGAGAAAACTGGGCAACATGAAGACAAATTCTCTAAAAGCTACCATCCTTAGGTTGATTAATGAAAGGAAAGAAAGGCTGAAGAAACTGGAAGAAGAAATAACCAGTAAAAAGCCAAGAACCAGAGTCTCAGCACAAGACATGCAGCTCACCCATAGAGATCATGACTCTTTGGCACCTGTTTTGCAGAGCCTTCACAGTTAAACTTCAAGAAGGGCTCACCACTGCAGAGATGATCAGAGGTGTGTCTACTCCCTAAGAACTTAAAGATGATGATATTACTACTTTCTTTGCCAATATTGGATATGCGGGAGGATATGAAGGCAAGCAGATTGTAAATGGGTTAGTTGACTTACCATGGAGGTTCCTCATTCATCTCTACCAACATTGTCTGTCAAAGAGGAAGACTGGATGGAATGACATTCCAGTGACTACCTCATCTGCTATATGTGCTCTGTGCACTAACAGGCCATTTAACATGTTTGCTTATGTGTTTAATGGTCTGGTATCAAACATTCAGGAAGGAAGAAGACATATGTTCCTTATGTATCCAAGGATCTTGTAATGCCTCATAAATGAAGCTTTCCCTGATGTTGTACCTGATGGACCTGTGATGGATATCCCTCATTATAATGCCAAGTCCTACAAGTTCATTAAGAAGAGACACCTTAGGAACTTTTACAGTGGAACCTTTTTTCCCTTGTTACCCTGATGCTTCAGCAGATCAATCCTGAGAACAAGCAGAAGAACAAGAGACTCATGTTGATGAGCCTGATCAAGAAGAAGAACAAGCTGCTCATGATCAACAAATTGTTGATGAGCATGCTGTTGAAAGGGATGAAAGTCGGAGGCCAGTGTCACCCCGGGTTGATGTAGAGGGTGATCTTCACACTGGGCCTTCTGTCCATGAAGCGGATATAGCCTCACCTTTTATGCCCACACTAATATCATCACCACAAAGATCATCAATCCTATCACCACAATCATAACCCATCATCTCTCCACATATATCACCGATACACTCACCCCATATTTCACCAATTCATCATTCATCCACATCTCCTGTTCAATCATCCCTTGCTACTACTGAGTCTGTTGCGTATGGTGATTCTGTCAGCTCTTTAGAGGAATCCAAATCATCATCTGATGAGGAGAATCATCAAAGAGAGATGCCTTTTTGGCAAGTTATTTCTTAGGCTATTCCATCTGAAAGTGTTGCTGAATCAGAGGTAAACATGCCTGATGAGAAAGACGAGATGATCTCTAAACTACCGAAGAAAGTAGCGAAGATGTAGAAACTGCTGAATAGAAGATCTAGTATTATTCAAGACAGACTTCTGGAATTGGATGAATAAAAAAAAGAGTTAAAGACATGAAAGAAAAGTATAAGGTTGAGAAGAAAGAGAAAGAAAATGAGATAGAAAGTTTAAAGGTTGCTCTTCAGCATTCAAGGAATAAAGTAAGTGGTCATGTTGACACTTTAGCCATCCAAACCATTTCTATGGAAGAACAAGAAGGGCTGATTGAAGAGCAAGCTGATATTATCATAGACCTGCAGAAACAGATAGAATCTATAAACAAGAGAGTCTTTGAGTTAGAGTTGCTAGTCATGATTAAAAGAGAAACAGAAATGGAGAAAGATGATAAGTTAGATAAAAGAGATGATAAAAGAAAAAGAGAAAGTGATAAAGATGATAATGATGAAGGATCATCAGGGGAGAGTTGTGATATCTCCCTCCTTCTAAAAGGATGAAATTCACTGAGTCAGAGAAAGGTGTAGAAACCAGTGGATCAAAACGTGATGAATCTAGCTTGGAAATGGTGATCTACACAAGCAAACAAGAAGAAACTCACACTGAAGAGTCTGAATTCAGTGATATGATAAAGCCCTTGACATCTTCATTGCATAAGAGTTCATTAAAGATGATGAGTTTTGGGACTTCATTGTTGATCAGAGGCTAGTTGTTGAACCAATAGTAGTCATTCCTCAATCTCCTGTCCCAATTGAGAAGGAATTGAGTCTGCAAATTATGCCTACTGTATCATTGTCTGATCAACAAAAGGAGCTGATTAGAAAATTATATGAAGAACAACAACAGAGAGAAGAATCAGCAGCTGCTCCTGACGAAACAGAAAAGACAAAGGCCAAAAAAGTGCCACAAGAAGCTAAAATGGCTGAAACCTCATCTGGTTCAAGAATGCAAACTTATACCAGAAGGAGGAAATACTTATATGAAAAGGCAAAGGGCAAAAGACCAATAGTAGAAGAAGAACCAATCAAGAAAAAGAAAAATGATGACACCCGTAGCCTTACAGCCATTGCTGAATTCTTAGAAGAACATGAAAAAACTAAAGCTCAATTGAAAAAAAAGGTTGAATTCATTGATTTATAAGAAGGAGAGATAGAGGGTGGCTATGTGGTTGATGAACCAATAGCTAGTGAAATCCCTGTGAAGGAGGAGTCATCAGTATAGGAGATGGTAGAGAAAGCCCAATCTGATGATCTGATGGTAAAGGCCACATTTTTTATCAACCACGGGTATGATCCTGATGAGGTATTCAGATTGACCTATGAGGGAATGAAAGCAGAAGAAGAAAAGCTAAACCAACTACTGGACCCTACACATGAGACTGAGTATGAAAAGACTCATTCACCCAAAGCTCCAGTGGTCAGATTCTCTTCAAAGGCCAAGCAGACTTCAACTCCTCAACCACTGTATCCGGATCCCTACAATATGACTAACTAGGAAATGAAGGACTATCTGTGTGATCAAGGATTTACAAAGAGAAAACTGGGCAACTTGAAGACAAATTCTCTAAGGGCTACCATCCTTAGGTTGATCAATGAAAAGAAAGAAAGGCTGAAGAAACTGGAAGAAGAAATAACTAGTATATAGCCAAGAACCAGAGTCTCAGCACAAGACATGCAGCTCACCCATAGAGATCATGACTCTTTGGCACTTGTTTTGCAAAGCCTTCACAGTTAAAACTTCAAGAAGGGCTCAACACTGCAGAGATGATCAGGGTGTGTCTACTCCCCAGGGCAAGACTGATCAAAAGATAACTACCTGGAAGTATGACAGTGACTGGAACACGTTTATGGTCAAAAGGATCTCAGGGCTAGTCCAATTCTTCACAGAGTACTCTGCTCTGGTGAACTCCCTGAAGATCCATGATCTGAAAGGACTAGCCAATCTAGAATTGATTAATCATAAGGCTACATTCAGGAGTTATGAGTTTGAAGATATTCTGAGGATATTTAAAAGAACAGAAAACTTCAAATCTCTCAAGGCTATCTGCATGAGGAAAGATAGATTCTTTGTTAACCCTCTTGAGAAGAAAAGGACAAAACCAGCTAAAGAAGTGGTATTCCCTAAGCTTAAGGTGAAACCAACAGAATCATTAAAGACAAGATGGTGGTTGGAACTCATTCCTCCAAACCAATCTCAAATGTTTATTATGATGAAAAGACATATTTTGGTGATTGAAAGAAGATGGGGAGGAAAAGAAGGTGCTGAAATCAGATTATTTAGTGCATATAAAGTGAGATTGCTAGATGAATCTTATATCCACTACATATATATAAGGCACTTTAGAGAGATAAACAATAAGCTGGGAGAAGCAGACATGCACTTCTTCATAAAGTGCATAAAGATTCTGAAGATGGCATTTGATAGAATCATTGCTAAGAGGGAGCAGAGGAGGAAGAAGAAGACTCCTTTGTAATTGGGAAATATTGTAAAGCTAGAGGTAGATGTGGACGGATATCTTCTGATTCATAGGTATGGATTGTCAACTGTGTCCATCTAGGAGCCAATTTTATTGAGAAAGATGCCCATTGAAGCCATTCACACTATGAGCTAGATGAAGATTCATGTGCTGAATAGAGAAAAGATGTCTGAAGCCAATGACTTTGTCAACATGATAAAGGCTATTTTGGATCCATCACTCACAGAACCACTGGTCTCCTCTCCAGCTGCACAAGACCCAGCAGAATCCTCACAACCTCATCCACGATCAAACCCTTGAAGTACTTAGGCTGTATAAACCTTAGGGGGAGTATTGTTGGAACCTGAAAAGATCATACATGCCAATTCAAGTGGTGGATTGATGATTGTTCTGCTGGAAATCCTATAAGTCCAAGAACCAATGCGAATGAAGAATCTGCATAAAGAATAGAAGACAAGTGTTGGTTAACGGCATTTGTATATGTGGATGACCATAGAACAAATGCTGATAAGTGTTTGTTCTTCTGCTTTAACAAATGCGGATAGCCAAAAAAATGCTGACAAGTACTTTGTACATCCGTATTTACTACTACGGATGTTCAGCGACAAATGTGCTTAAGTGTTTTGTCAATGCTGATGACCAAACACTAATGCTGAAGAAGAAAAGGAAATGCTGATGAAGATCATAACATCCGCATTAGTTAATACGGATGAACAAAAGAAATGCTGATGAAGACTTTTGTACTTAGACTAGTTCTCTGATGTATAGGTCAGGGGTAGTTTAGTCTTTTTGTAAAAGGCATCTTGTCAGCTTATAAATAGAATAGAAATCCTTGTATGTGAGGTGACTGTTGATAGAAATTATAGACAATCAAAATATTTTGTTTAGTCTTATGTTCTCAAGGTGTATTGTTACTGTCTAATGCTCAAACCCTAGCATTCATTGTAATCGATCACCTTCATTAATACAAAGAGCATTTATGAGTATTTCTTGCATTCATTGTTCATTGATTGTTTGATTCCACCCTGCAATCATTGACTCAATCATCATATTCGGTCCTTGTTGATTCACATCAACAGAGAATATCATTCTCACACCCAGTCAAGAAATAGTTAGATGTGTTATGATTAGTCATATCACAGACAGAACAATATTTGTTAAAATAATAGTTTTTGGTGGAATGATTGTTCATGTCACAGATTGAGCAGTGTTGATTGAAATAATAGTCATCGGTTTTGTGATTAGACATTTCACAAATGTCACAATACACATGGATGTTTCTTGAAGTTGATTTTGCTGTTGATGACTCAGCAGGTTTACCAGTTCTTAACTGAGTCACAATCTTTGATTTTTAGGAAGAAGCAAGATCAGCCTTTCTAGTAGTTTGTTTCACAACACTACTATTGTTGATTCTTTTAGGCTGATTTTGTTTCCTCAACCTCCTTTTGACTTCCTGTTCAAACTGATTTATGTAATCTTTGTTGCAAATGTCAAAACCTATCCCTTGTTTTAAGTTTGATGATTGAGGATCAGTTTTGACTTTTGGTTTTGAAATCAGAGAAGTTTTTCTTTTGACTTTCTGTGAGATGGTGTTTGATTTGTGCAAATTCTTTGGTGATTTGATCTCACAGTATGATCTGCTTTCATCAGATGTTTTCTCAGAAAAGTTGCTTTTATTCTTTTCCTTGGAAATTGCAGGAGTGAATTTCACAAATGGGACATTGGCTTTGATTGGACTTGTTGGTTTGATGACATTCACTGTCTTGTCTGAACACTCCTTGATTTTAATTGGATGACCTAATTTAATTTTCTCCTTATTTGTTTCAATATAAACATCTTGTTTATTTTGAGGATTTGTGACTTGTTTTACTATTGATTTTGGTTCAATAGTGTTAGGTTCATTTTGCTCTTTGAGTGTGACAGACTCAGGCATGACAGTGTTGTTGTCATTGTAAGGTGGGGGACAAGAATTATACCCAATCCCAATCATATACTTGGGATCTTTTTGTGAATCTAGCATCTCTTGCAGCTTGACTGAAGACATTTGAAACTTTTCAAGTTTCACTTCAATAAGTGATTGCTTAGCTTTTGATTGAGCTAACTTTTCATTTATTTGCTCATTCTCAGCTGCAAGAGTATACTTTCACAATGCAATTTTTCAATGTTCAGAGATGAGTGATTTTATTTTTATTTCAAAATCTTTAATTTCTCTTTTAAGGATCTCTAACTTGACCTTTTTTTCTTTTAGTTTAGCAACCAATTTATGATTATGCTCACGATAACCTTGTAGTTCAGTAATGCATTTATCACAATGGTTGGATTTTACCTCAAATGGCATAAGAGTTGGGCCATCGTTGATATGAGCCATGAGTGCATGATTCTGGAATCGAGGCTTTAGTTCCTTTGCATACAAACTCCAATCACAAACTCCATATTGTCTCATGACAAGAGCATTTAAAGTAGGCTGGCTGCTTCCATGAGCTTGATTAGTCAGCTGTGGCTGACTCTGATATGGTTGTTGTTGGTGATGATACTGTTGTTGATGATTGTTGGATTGATAGCTTGAACTTGGTTGTGAGGATGATGGAAACTGTTGTTGTTTCTTCTAGGAGCATTGCATTCTCTAGAGAAGTGGCCAGTCATACCACCGTTGAAGCATTTGACCTTGGATTTGTCATATCCAAGTTTTGTGTTTTCATTCAGACTAAGCTTTCTCCCTTTTCTGAAAAACTTCTTGGCACTCATTGCTATCATAGCCATTTGCCACTGCAAATCCATTTCTTCCACATCATCTGAATCCATTTCTTCTAAATCTTCTTGGATGAGGTGAGCAGAGGTGAGTCTCCCTCCCAAGTAGGCTTCAAAGCTTGCATCAAAGGCATTGTAAGTAGCCTTTTGCTCTTCATACCTTTGATCTTCAGAGAGACCTGTAAGTGTGGCAGTAAACCCTGTTGGTTGAGATGATGTTGATGGCTTGTTTGTTGTTGGAGCAGCAATGAAACCAGTTGTCTTCACTTGAACTCTTGAGGAGAGAAAATCATCACCCTCAGTGATGAATGTATTTTCCACAGAGTGAGTGTCTGATGGAAATTTATATGCATTAATAACTCGAGGTCCACCAAGGTTCGTGCTCCTTTCATCAATTTCAAGAGCTTCTATTGTGGCAATCATTATGTCCAAGGTGGTACTCTCTAGATCAAGAGTGTTTTTCAGCATGGTAACATTTTGTTTCCAACTTCCTGGAAGGCTGTGAAGCATCTTTTTGTTCAGCTCTTTGACTTTATATATAACCCCCATGATCTCTAAATCATTTACCAGCTGCACAAATCTATGTAGTTGTTTAGAGATTGACTCCCCTTTGGAGTGATGAATGGTTTCATATTGATTAACAAGCTTATCCTAGTTAATTTCAGCAATTCACTACTTCCTTTACATATTATTAGCAATGTATCCTACACAGCTTTAGTTGTTCCATACTTCTCAAGCCTTTTTAGCACATCCATTTTCAATGCTTGAGTGAGAATGGAATATGATTTGAGATCAATTTTTATCTTCTTGTAGTCATCATCATCAAGAGTGAGACCTTCAATAGGTATTCTTGAGGTTTTGTACAATGCAACCTGATCAGCAAAAAGTGTCATAGGGATGTGAGGCCCTTTACATATGGAAATCCAATAGTCCGGATATACATCTGTAATGTAATTCATGAATCTGATTTTCAGTTGCTTAAACTCATATTTGTATTTAAGCATAGGAGGTTTAGGAGTATGACCAAGTTTAGAGAAATTATGTGAATCCATTTTAATAAGCTTTTTTTTTAACTTGATTGAATTAGATTAGATTGATTGTTAAGTTCAACTAGTCCAAGTAGTTCAAAACAGACTTATGTAACCAGATCTCCTGATGTTTTTATGTTTCAGTTATAATATTTTATGGTTGAGCAACTGTTCGCAGATTTGTTCTTGAGAATGAGTAGGGATGAACAGTGACTGTCGGAGTATTTCAGTAGTTTTATCAACTTGTATACTGAATAGAGATAGTTAAACACTCTACCAGTAACTCAATCACCAGATCAATCGAGTTCAGCTTAGATCTAAGGAGATCTAAAGAAGAACCTAGAGCCAAAGCTCTGATACCAATTGACTCGGTGTGAAAATGAAATTCTCTATTGATATGAATCAACAAGGACCGAATATGATGATTGAGTCAATGATAGTAAGGCGGAATCAAACAATCAAAGAACATTGAATGCAAGAATTACTCATAAATACTCTTTGTATTAATGAGGGTGATCGGTTACAATGAATGCTAGGGTTTGAGCATTAAACAGTAACAATACACCTTGTGAACATAAGACTAAACAAAATATTCTGATTGTCTAAATGTCTATCAACAGTCACCTCACATACAAGGATTTCTATTCTATTTATAGGCTGACAAGATGCCTTTTACAAAATGACTAAACTACCCCTGACCTATATATCAGAGAACTAGTGTAAGTACAAAAGTCTTCATCAGCATTTCTTCTGTTCATCCGCATTGACTAATGCGGAGGTTGTGATCTTTATCAGCATTTCTTTTTCTTTTTCAGCATTAGTGTTTGGTCATCAGCATTAACAAAGGCGGATGAACAGACACATACGCATTTGTTGTTGAACATCCGCATTAGTGAACGCGGATGTACAAAGTACTTCTCAGCATTTGTTCGGCTATCCGTGTATGTTAATGCGGAAGAACAAACAATTGTCAGCATTTGTTCTATGGTCATCCGCATATACAAATGCGGGTAGCCGACACTTGTCTTCTATTCTTGACGTAGATTCTTCATCCGCATTATTTCTTGGACTTGTGGGATTTCCAGCAAAACAACCATCAACCCACCACTTGAATTGGTATGTATGATCCTTTCAGAGTGCAACTTACATCACATTCCCTAAGACTCCAAGGTCTCAACAGGCTCAGCAAAGTTCTTTTCAAGAGAAGTGTGCCTTTGTCTCAGGAAATGGGCACTCTAATGATTATCAGTATTGCTTTGATGATCTAGAGTGTTTCAGCCTAGATGATGTGGAGTATGTGGACATAGTCCAAAAAATGGCTCTGTTAACCTATAGAGTAGATGTTCTTCAAGAGAACTGGAAGGCAGTTTCCCCAAAACCTAACAAACATCAAGTTTGGGTTTGACAAGACAAAGGGTAAATGTTACAACTCTAACCAACTTGGTCACTTTGCCAGGGAATGCAAGGCTCCCAAGTCAAATCAGGAACCCTACAGGCCTCCACACATCCCTCTACACAAAAAGTTACTGGAAAGTCAACTGAGACAGCTGCTGTAGCTCAAGAAGTTGATTGGAACATCATGGTACAGGATGTGACTCTTGCTCAAGCACTCATGGTTGGAACAGATGACAACAAGGTATAAGAACATCTTTATACTCCAGCTTGCATTGCTAAGGTTAAGTTATATCAGGAATACAATATGGAAGTTGAATATGATATTGAGTCTTTAAATATTTTAAAATCTAATTTTAAAAAGGATGAATCTGACTATCAAAGCAAAATTGAAGAGTTAGAGAAAATTGTGTCCTTGTTAAAACATGAACATACAAATTACAAGACTCAAATCAAGGATTTAATATCCAAATTGTCTGAGGCTCAAGCCAAGCTTGTCACAGCTGAGGCTCAAGCCAGGAAGCATGTTATCTCTGAGCAAAACTTCCAAGCCATTCTTGCGTCATCCTCTCACTCAAAACTTTGTTAACAAAACAAAGGTGGGTTGGGAACCAATGAAATTGCTCCACCATATTCTTTTGAGTCTATTAGACAACCAAGGTATGGTACTGAAGAGCAAGAGGTTCCATCTGCGGACCCTCCTTCTCATGAGTCAAAGAGTGATGCAACTATGGAGACCATAATTGGGAAGAACCAAGTAATTTTACCCATTCCTACCGGTGATGATCAGCCCCTGACCACCAAAGCTAGAAGAAGCCGAGCTAAGGCAGCCAGAAAAACAGCCAAGAAAGTGGTTGTGTCCAAGTTGAAGATAGATCCAAAAAAAAATTTCTTACTGCAAAAATCCTCTTTCCGTAGACAAACCGATCAAATTTCCTCGGAGAAGACAAACTTCCAATCGCAAAAAACCTTTAATCAGCGTAATTCAAACTCATAACATTAAATCACCAACAAAACTCCAATATAACGAATACAGCCCTAGAAATCAAAGATGTCTACTAAGATTGTAGCTAACAAAGCTGGAAGATCGTGAGGATCGAAACCCTAGAAACGACGACGGAGGCGTGAATGGGGATGCGAAGGAGACGACAGTCATTTGTACGACTTCTTTCACCTTCATAATCCTTAATAGAGACAACGGTCTGCTGATCTTGGTAGGTGGTGAATCCTTGAGATTTCTTGGTCTGGATCACTGTGTTTCTTGGGATCAATTGGATCATCACCCCTCCAACAGTTTTGATACCAAGGGTGACTGGAGAATCGGTTGTGAAGATGGAGGTGATGGAGAGAAGTGACGGGAATTGAGATTAGTGTTGTTAGGGTTAGCGTTTGTTGGTGAGATTGAACTAGATGTTTTGGTGTGTGTTATGTGTTAGGGTTTGAAATTGTTTAATGGGCTAAATTTGGATCAGCAAATTTGGGTTGAATTCATTAAAAAAATTAAAGTAATTGGGCTAACAAATTAGGGCTAGTTATAAGATTAACTATAGTTGGGCTAGATTTTTTTTAAAAAAAAATTGTTGTGTGGGCTGCTTAAAAACAAAAATAACAAGGTTGGGCTCAATTAAAATCAAAGAAAGAGTTCATTTTTTAAAAACTCGGGGAAGAAATATTCAACGTTTAAAAAAGATTTATAAAAAAAACAAGCTAACCTGGCAACTTGACCCCAGTTTCTAAGATTGCATAGAGTGATATATTAAAAAAAATTATTTTTCCTGGGGGAAGATTATTCTATAAATTTTGAGAAGAATATTTTTGGGGCGATTGACTCTATAAATTTTGAGAACAAAAATCACAATTTTTAATAAAGCCGGTTTGACTCTTTTGCAGCAATGAAGAAAGAAAAATTGACAGATTTGATTGATCGATTCCTAAAGGTGGCAAATAATCTAAAGAAGCATATTCCAGATCTCAGTAATCATAAACAGATTCAAAAGCTTCTTGACTCGCTTCCGTCTACATGGAATCATCAAGTTAAAATGCTGAAGCAAGAAAGAGGTTATGTCGACACAAAACTTATGGATATGATCAATAGACTGAAATCTCTCGAGCTGGATATCCAAAGAAAAGAATTTCAGCAAGCCGTGTTCCCACATCAAACCCACGTGCTTAATACTGATCTTGTTTCTTCTGTAACAAGCATACTTGACTATAAAACAGAAATGATTGAAAAGTTGAAGTTATTGATAACTGATTCAAATTTAAAATTTGAATTCAGAGAAACTGTTAAAGAGAACTGTGAAGCTTTGAGAGTCCACAACGACAGTAAACCGGAGTCTGTGAGAACCGATGATGATAAGGCTGGAAAAGTTGATAAAAGAGAGAAAGAATCTGAGCCTGACGAGATGCTGAAGGTCAAAGAAGAGGAACAACAAAAAATCACAAGGGTTTGCAACTGTGAAAAGAGCTTAGCTGCAGAACGAACTATCATGGGTCTTCCTTATGAGACTGTTCAGGATATGTGTTCTTCGTCATGCAGAATCCGGTTATGGGGGATTTATAAGGCAAACAGATTGTTATTGGAAAATGAAAAAGAATTAAAAATAATCAATCCAGAATTATAGAAAAATGAAATTGCTTTTTCAAGAACTTAATGAAGCATTGGCTGAAAATGATCTTTTAAGAACAACCATTTTGGAGCATAACGTTGAAATTAATATTCTAAGAGAAAGGGTTGTTTTAGCTCAATTTGAAACGACACAGCTTCAAACAAAGCTTGATAAATGGACCCTTTCACATATGAAAAAGGATGAGCTTATTGCTAAACAACAAGGGCGCGGGTAAAACATGGGATTTGATATAAATCTGATGGTGAAACTGTATATAATTCAGATCCACCCCCTTCTACTTTATGTTATTCACCAATCCCTATATCTCATCCTAAAAATGATTTGTTTTAACAACCTATTAATAGTCTGCATGCAAGTTTGGGCGGTGTTAATTTTAAAGAGGTGCCAGATGATTATGATTCTACAACTGATATGAGATACAATAAACCAAATGCTGCAAGTCAAGCTAACGATTGTTCAATCCCGGTTGTTTGTAAATCTATATCTACTATTTCTTCTAACTTCTTTCATAAGTTTAAAGCAGGTGAAATACCTACTTTTGAGCCTATCAAGGTTGTGAAAGAAGAGATAAATCAGGAATCACCTAATCACCAAGTTCTAACAACAACAACAACACATCCTACTCCTGTCAATCAAGATCGATTGGAAGCAGATCTGTGTATACGAGACTGGTCAAGCTCAGATGATGATTTAAACACAGAGGACCGTGTCAGTTCATCAAAGATCAAGATATCACCTGTAATTGTCAAGTCTCAAATGCTTCCAAAAGCTTAATCAAGACCAATACGGATCTCTACACCAACATCAAAACAATCCAGTCAATCAGTGAAGATCTCATTCACTGTTCAGCACAACAAACACCAAAACAAGCAAGAATCTGCTACAAGCTCAAAGCAATTCTCATCCCCACCTGCACAACACGGGACTACAAAGAATCAAAATCCTTTCTAGGCTTGTTTTGAGTGTGGAAAAGAATGTCATGTGGTAAAGAAATGTCCTCAAAGGCTTGCTACGGATGGTAAAGGCAAAACGAATTGCTTCTCCAGCTGTAAGTCTACAAAGAATGTTCCAGATGGTAAAGTAAACACGGGTTGCTTCTCTGGATCAAGAGGTAAAAAGCACACATCTTTGAATGGTTGGATGAAAAACCCTCCATCCAAATCTTTTCATGTGAAACCGGTTTCACATGATTCAAAGATAAAAATGACCAAAGGTTCAAAACCAAATTCTTTTCCTTTCGATCTTAAACAGAAAATGATTTCCAAATTTAATTAATTCAAATCTAAATTAATTAAATCAAAACAAATTTGGCAAATTCAAAAGAAGGATACAACATTCTCTGATTGTTTAAACGGTTGTGTGCCGAAGCAGGTTTCTTATATTGATGAAAAAGGATCTTCCAGAACTACGATGGCCTGGGTTCCCCTTTCTAACTAGTTTGTTAATGAGTGCAGGAACAATTCAGGAGGACTGTTAGTAATCCAGTTTACTGACAGGGATTGTTCCTAATTCAAATTTGAGGGGGCACAAACAGGTTAAGGTCATGGTATTTTATCCACAATCTGGATTTTTGTCTGCACAATCACAGTTCTAACTTCATAATCACTGTATATCCCTTGATAAGTAATTTCTTATCATGATAATCATTGTATTTTTGAAGACCTTCTTTGGTTAATTTTTATTTTTGTATATTTTATAAAAAAACAAAATAAAAATATAAAAAATATATATATAAAAATAATAAAAAATAGGGTTACAGAAATATAAATTTAGGGGCAGAGTATATCAGTAATACATAAAAAAACGATTAAAAAAGAACTGGGAACTTGATTTAATATGACTGAGAAATGATTGTATATCATCTTGAAATGCTTGTCGTTGCATGACTTGTTTTTATAAAATGAGAAATGATAGTAACTGATGTTGTTATTTAATTTACATCTTGTTTTTAAATGCAAATAATAGAAAAACAAACAGATTCGTTAATGATATGCTTGATAGACTCAGCCTGAAGAATAAAGTAGACAGCAACATAATGATTTAAATAAAAAGATATGCTTAAGGGGTCTGGATTTAGGCAATCATTTTGGCCTACACGAAAACTAACTCCCGACAAAAATTGGATTGAGAATTGATCTTTCACTCACCATGATTCAAATCATATAAGCCATATCTTTGAGCCATGATTGGTGTATTTATATGTCTTGTGTTTGTGCTAATCTCCTCTACTGTACGGAAGTACTGACCTGGAGTAATGATCTCCTTTGCTGTACGATAGTACTGACCTGGAGCTCTCATCGGCACATGATTAAATGGTCATCTCCTTTGTTATACGTGAATATAGACATAGAGCTCTCACCATTTGGTCTAAGTAGTGTCAAATCATCTAAACGATAAATTCATCACAAAATGCAATATTCTGTTGATAATTACTTGCACACTAATGCACACGCCTTGCTCTATAAAGATCGTAACAAAATTCAAGAAATTCTAAGGTTGGGTAAGGGTTTTTGCCAAATGATTGTGGGCTCCTAGCATTCTAAAGTATTTAATCGAACCTTAACGAATCATCTGTTGCTTGTTGAAAAAGATAGGGCATGGATTTAAGTGGACAAATATATCAGCAGTCGTTATTGATCTGTTTGAGAATTTCAAAATCATTCAAAGACTGTGATTAGATTCAGTTATCAGTGTGATCTCATTGCTTGTCGACGATTAAATTCATCTTTGTGCTAAAGTATATCTTGAGGATGTGATCTCAGGATCGATTCAGTTCTCGGTTATTAAAAAAATAGCTCAAAAAAATGTTATAATAAATGTATATAATAAAAATAAAAATTATAATAAATTTTCATTTTAAAATTTCTTTTAGGTCTTCCATATTATGTTGTTACAATGTTATCATTTTTCATGCATTTCATAGAAATTGCGCACAAACGAACATGGGTTCGCTTGTTTTCACACACAGATAAACACGAGTTTATTTTGTTAAAATGAAATGATCTAATTAGAAATGTCGATATTGTGTTTGTGAATGTGTTTCAGATTTTTGCGGTAAGTGATGGTCGATCATCAGTTGAGCAGTGTACCTGATTAGAGAACATGTTCCTCAAGTTTGTAGAAGATACCGAGCTAGGAATCCTTCTCCTACATCTTCTGAAGCACTCAAGATTAGAGATTTGTGAAATATGTTCCAATATCTTCCCAAAGGATGCACTGAAAAAGGGGGAGCACATAAATAGGGGGAGCTTATGAGATGAATAATCTTTCTCATCAGATTCAAAAAACTTCAATTTGAAGATCTTTCTAATGTTGACTTCTCGATGCTGATTTCGTTTGAAGACGTTGCTAATGATAGACTAAGGGGGAGTATTGTTGGAGCTGTACAAGATAGTCTATATTATCAACACAGTCAAAGTCAACAAAAGTCAACGTCACAGTCAAAGTCAACAAAAGTCAACGGTCACGGTCAAAGTCAACAAAAGTCAAACGTCGAGTACGAGACGAGACGTTGAAGATTTAGATGACTAGGAGTTTTATTGTAATAAATATATTTTGTGTGAACAAAATCTATTTTATCTTGTTTTAGTCATTTTTATGTTTTATATGTAATTTCCATTAATTAGTCTAAGTCTAGGGAGTTAAGTGCAATTACTGAATATTATATTCATTATAAATAGGATAATTGTCATTAGTGTTGACTAATGGTTGAATGACCATTTGATTGGGGGTTTCCACTCTGTACAAATTATATGCAATCAATATAGATCAAATTGGGGTTTTAGTGTGTTTATGTTAATTTGATCTATTATCTTTATAATTTGATTCAAGTTTGATCAACCTAGATTTACGGGTTAGGTTTCACATTTGGACCTTATCATATGGTTCAAGTGATGAAGAAAGGAAAACTTGTCTTGGAAGCAAAGTTGCTTTCGGAAGAAACTCATTCTTCTGAAGGGAAAATTGCTTCGGAAGACAAGGCTAAGAAAATTCAAAAGAACAAGAGAGTACCTTTGAGACATTCCAAGAAAAAGACTACTTCGGAAGAAAAGGTGGAGAAGGTTTCTTCTGAAAAGAAAGAAGCTTCGGAAGAATGCCAAGCTGCACAAGCTTCAACAAGCTAATCTACTATGATCAACCAAGGGATGGAATGGAAGATCAAAGAAGATGCTGCAGTCCAAACCTCTTCTTCAAAGACATCCATTGAACCCCCATGCATAAACATTGGTTCAATTATGTCACTATCATTGGAAGAACCCAAGACCAACAAGGCTTGGGTTTCTAATCAAACTAATCATCTCATCTTATGTGCAGGGACATCCATATGACAAGAATAACAATGTATAGATTGTGGATAGTGGATGCTCCAGGCACATGACAGGGAACATATCTCTCCTTCAACAATGTCAACATTTTGATGGAGGTCCTGTCCAGTTTGGAGGTGAGGCCGGAGGATATATTTCTAGCAGAGGGAGTATATCCAATGGTAATTTAAAAGCTGACAAAGTACACTTTGTCAAACAGCTTGAACACAACCTGTTAAGTGTTTCTCAGTTTTGTGATCAAAAGCATCAAATGCTTTTCACAGAACATGAGTGCATTATCCCCAAACCCGGGATGACAATTCCTCAGAAATTGGTGCTTCTTAGATCTCCCAGGAAACGGGAAATGTACAAGCTTGATATGAACAATGCTTCCCCACTGGCTGAAGTATCATGCTTTCTTTCCAAAGCTGATGGTGATGAGTCAATACTAATGGCATAAATGAATGTGTCATGTCAATTTTAAAACAATGAATAAATTGGTTAAAAATAACTTGGTACATGGTTTGCCTAAAAAGGAATTTTGATGCAAAGATAACTGTGTTGCTGCCTGAAGGGAAGCAACACAGGGCATCTTATAAATCCAAAGTTGTTAACTTTATCACCACTCCATTACACTTATTTCACAAGGATCTGTTTGGTACCATAAGCATAATGAGCATTGGAAGGAAATCATATTGCCTTGTGATTGTTGATGATTTTACAAGATTTACATGGGTATTCTTTTTTAAGAACTAAAGATGAAACTGCTGAAACTTTAAAATCTTTTATTCTTAAAATAGAAAATCAAATTGATCACAAGGTTGAGATATTTAGAAGTGAACAAGGGACTGAGTTTAAGAATCAAGTTCATGACTCATTCTATAACTCAAAAGGGATTGCCA
Source organism: Flaveria ramosissima (assembly GCA_025215565.1). Lineage (NCBI taxonomy): Eukaryota > Viridiplantae > Streptophyta > Magnoliopsida > Asterales > Asteraceae > Flaveria > Flaveria ramosissima. Next base: position 18,287,863 of record CM046046.1, on the reverse strand, counting down.
AACAATATAGTGCTCCTTGAACTCCTCAACAAAACGGTGTGGCTGAGAGAAGGAGCATGACACTTATTGAGGCTGCTCGGACCTTGTTAGTTGATTCAAAGCTTCCTCTAACATTCTGGGCAGAGGTAGTCAGCACTGCATGCTATGTGCAGAATAGGGTTCTTGTAGTTAAGCCACATGGAAAAACCCCTTATGAGCTATGGAACAAGAGGTCACCGTTCATTGGCTTTCTAAGGTTCTTTGGCAGCAGGTGTACCATACTTAACACAAAGTAAAATTTGGTAAAATTTGCTGAAAAGTCGGATGATGCTATCTTTATTGGATATTCCTCCAGTTATATTACTTATAGAGTTTATAACACCAAAAATCAACAATTGAAGGAATCTTCCAACATTGTTGGTAATGAGCACACTCCTTGTGTTAGGGGGAGGCCCTGATCATATCTTTGATTAAGAATTGTTTCCAAACTATTCTAAACCTTCTTGTGAGAATGTTTCAACTGGAAGAGGTACTCAAAGTGATTCTGACAATGATCAACTATTCGAGTTACCTAGACCTAGTCCAAGTTCTCCAAGAGTTGCTGTAAACCAAGCTCCTACTATTGGAAGATCTGATAGTATAACTATCTCAAGAGATAGTACAGCTTCAACTAGTGGTCCACCTAGTGAGCCTCAAAACTCATCTGGTGACACTACATAACACCAAGCTGATGGAAGTAGCATCTTGAAGGAACAGGTAACTGTTAATGCTGCTTCATAGCCAACTAATGTTGAGGTGTTTCTCATTCATTCAATCAGTCCTCATTGAATGAGTTTGAAACAACAACTGGTCAAGTGTTCAATCAGTCCTCATTGAATGGTATCAAACACAAAAATCAAGTCAGATCCTCAATCTTTAAAATTAAAACAGGGAGTTGGCTTTGACATGTGTAATAAAGAACATGTAAATCAATTAGAAATGGAGGTAAGAAGAAGGGTAAGGAAGCAAAACCAATCTAGAAAGGACAAACCTAGTAGTGTTGTGAAAAAAACTACTAAAAGGGCTGATCTTGCTTCCTCACCAAAATCAAAGGTTGAGACCCAGTTGAAAAAAGATAAATCTACTGAGTCTTCAACAACAAGATCAGCATCAAGAGACAAACACATGTATTGTGACGTGTGTGAAATGTCTAATCACATTACAGATGAGTGCTATTTCAATCAATACTGCTCAATTTGTAACATGAACAATCATTCCACCAAAAACTGCTATTTTAATAAATAATGTTCAATTTGTGATATGACCAACCATAATACATCTAATTGTTTCTTCAAGCAAAAAGGGTTGAGAATTCTCTAAAACAAACCCATCTTATCAATATCATCTGTGAAACCCAAAATCAGAAGTCATTTTCATAATAATCAATCTAGGACTTCTAGTTCAGATAATGATATGGGTAATATAAAAGAGTTGAAGAAAATTCATAGAAACAAATATCACACCATCAAACAAACACAAGATGTTAATAAATCAAAAATGATGTTTGATAATCAAAACGGGTCAGATTTCTTCAAAGAAATAGGGACCAAAGGTTTCAATATTCTTCTGACTCTTCAGCTGAAATTGATGAGATGAAACATGCAAAATATCATAAGAAATCTCCCAGAACACCTCCCTCTAAGTCACAGTTTAGAGGAAAGTACAAAGAAGTTACTATCATGGATAGGAACGGGAAACCCAAGACCATTATGGCTTGGGTTCCATATTCTAATTAGTTCTTTTGTGCTTGCAAGGTCATCCATACAGGTCCAATAGCTTATGGTACGTGGACAGTGGATGCTCCCGGCACATGACTGGAGATCGTTCTCTCCTTCATGACTTCAAGCATATACAAGAAACTACTGTGGCATTCGAAGGAGATTCATAAGGTGGTAGAATCACTGGTGAAGGATCTGTGGCGAATGGGATGTTGAGCTTTGACAGAGTGAACTACTGTGAACAACTGAATTTTAATCTACTCAGCGTGTCTCAGATCTGTGACAAGAAATATTCAACTCACTTCACTAACACTCATTGCTACATTCTGAAACTAGGATTTCAAATTCCTGAAGAATGGGTCGTATTGAAGATCCCGAGGAAAAATAACACCTATGTCTTAAACCTTAATTCTGCCATTCCAAAAGAAGAAACCTGTCTTTTGTCAAAAGCATCTTTTGATGAGTCATAGCTTTAGCATAGACGTTTGGGACACACCAAATTTCAAAAACATGAACAGATTGGTCAAGGGAAACCATGTCATTGGTTTACCCCATAAAAGAATTTCACTTTATTGATCACTGTTCAGCATGTCTCAATGGGAAACAACATAAGTCTTCCCACAAGCCAAAGTTGGTGAACACAAAGAATTCTCCATTGAAGCTACTTCATATGGATCTTTTTGGACCAACTCATGTTATGAGTATTGGAAAGAAACAGTAATGTTTGGTGATCATTGATGACTATTCAAGATTTACATGGGTATTCTTTTTTACTTCATAAAAACAAAGCATCCTAATTAATAAAAGATTTTATCACGAAAATTGAAAATCAACTTGATCATAAGGTCAAAACAATCAGAAGTGATAATGGGACAGAATTTAAAAATGAAGATATGAGTTCATTTTGTACAACCAAAGGCATTGCTCATCAATTCAGTGCAGTTAGAACTCCTCAACAAAATGCGGTAGCTGAAAGGAGAAATAGAACACTGATTGAAGCAGCAAGAACAATGCTAGCCGATGCTAAACTGCCAATTACCTTTTGGGCAGAAGCAGTAAGCACATCGTGCTTTGTGCAAAATAGAACTCTAATTGTAAAGGAAAGCAACAAGACTCTTTATGAACGTTTTCTTGCACAGAAAACAATTTATTGGATTTTTCAAGTCATTTGGTAGTCCGGTCTCAATATTAAACACCCGAGACTATTTGGAAAAATTTTCATCTAAGTCTGATGAAGGATTCTTTGTAGGTTATTTTTTTGTTTCAAAGGCTTACAGAGTGTTTAATCCTAGATTAAACATTATTGATGAATCAACGAATGTTTAATTCAAGGAACATTCATTTCCCAAGTCTACTATTGGTCCCGACTGGTTGTTTGATATTGGCTCATTTACATAATCTTTTGATCAGTTTCACTTGTCTGATGTAGGAAACCTACATTCCGCAGAACCTTATTCAGGAGTAGAAAGAAGAGATGACTTTCCAATGATTCCTCGACATCTACCGAGCAACTGAATAAAGAGGTTCCTCTACAAGCTGATCTTGTCAGACAACCATATCAAAATCAAAGTGTTTCAACTGAAGCTAGTCCTAGCCTCTTACCATCTCCGTCAAAAGACCCATCAACTGAAGTCAAAAATCAAGATCAAGCTACACCTCCAGTTGAAATAGAAAGAACCTCAAACGATGGAAGTAATCAAAGTGCTGCTAATGCTGAAGCAGTCACTGGAACGGATTCTGATTACTTTCAAAACTAACCAACAGTATAAGATGAAGATGCCTCTCACCAAGATGATCTGAATGTCTCCTATCTTGATGTAACCATTGCTGGTGACTCAATTCCAACCACCAGAATACACAAGATATATCTAGTAGATAGCATCATTGGTGATCTTAATCAACGGGTGACAAGAAGCAAGTCAAGCATTGCAAACTTCTGTTTGTTCTCATGCTTTCTGTGTCAAACAATACCCAAAAATATCAAAGAGGCTCTTCAAGACAATAGTTGGATTGAAGCAATGCAGGAAGAATTGCTCCAATTCAAGAAGCAAGAAGTATGGCAACTAGTAGATCTTCCCAAAGGACAATATCCTATTGGTACCAGATGGCTGTACAGAAACAAAACTGATGATGGAGGGATTGTCATTAGAAACAAAGCAAGACTAGTGGCACAGGGGTATACATAGGAAGAAGGAATTGATTATGATGAAGTGTTTGCTCCTGTTGCCAGATTAGAAGCAATAAGAATCTTTCTTGCATACTCAGCATCCATGAAGTTTATTGTTTATCAAATGGATGTAAAGTGTGATTTTCTGTATGGAAAGATTGCTGAAGAAGTCTATGTGAGTCAACCACCTGGCTTTGAAGATCTTGATTTTCCTCACAGGGTGTACAAGCTTGATAAAGCCTTGTATGGTCTTCACCAAGCCCCAAGAAAGTGGTACGAGACTCTATCATCTTTCCTTCTTGAACATGGATATGAAAGAGGAAAGATTGATCAGACTCTCTTTAGAAAGAGAAGAGGAGAAGACATGTTGTTGGTCTAGATCTACGTGGATGATATCATTTTTGGCTCAACAAACAAGCAACTCTGTAAAGATTTTGAAGAACTTATGCATTTAAAATTCCAAATGAGTGCAATGGGGGAACTCACATTCTTCCTAGGAGTGCAAGTCCAACAAACGGCCGATGAAATCTTCATTAATCAATCAAAATATGTGGAAACAATGTTGAAGAAATTCCACCTTGCTGACTGTCAGTCTATCAAAACAAATGTTGATACTAAAGTGAAGATAAGTCTAGATCCAGAAGGCAAATCAGTGGATCAAACTCACTATCGATCTATGATCGGTTCACTTATGTATCTAACAGCCAGTAGGCCTGACATTATGTTTGGTGTTTGTGTGTGTGCCAAATATCAAGCATATCCCAAGGAATCTCATGTGAATGCTGTCAAGAGGATATTCAGATATCTTAAGGGCAAGGTTGCTCTTGGATTATGGCATCCAAAGGAAGGAGATTTCAATCTTTATGCCTACATTGACAGTGATTATGGGGGATGCAACTTCAATAGGAAGTCCACTTCTGGCGGTTGTCATTTTCTTAGTCCCAAACTGGTCTCCTGGTAGTGCAAGAAGCAGACAAACGTATCTGTTTAAATAGCAAAAACTGAGTTATAGCAGCATCAGAATGTTGCTCTTAAGTTCTCTGATTCAAAACCAGATGCTTGATTATGGTTTTAACTTCTTGCACACCCCAATTCACATTGACAACACAGCAGCTGTTTTTATTACAAATAATCGAGTTCAACACTAAAAAACAAAACTTATTGAAATTAGATATCACTTTTTGAGAGATTGTGTTGAAAAAGAGTTAATAAAATTGATTCAAGTTCCCACTGAAAATCAATTGGCTGATTTATTTACCAAGGCATTTGAACCTAGTAGGTTTGAATTCCTAGTTCAATCAATTGGCATAATTAACCTTGAAAAAAATCAAAAACATCAAAAACAATTCAAAATTTTAGAAAATTAGAAAAAGAAGTCAATTTTGATGAAGAAGATGATATATACTTTGGGAAATGATATAATTACAGTCGTTATATCATTCACTGTGCTTAATTCAAAATTCGAAGGATTGATGACTTACCTGATATGTGGGTAGGCTCAACTTCGAAAAGAAGATACATGCTGTGATGAATTAAAATCTTATTCAATTGTGAAACACTCATTTTAGAGTACGTGTACGTATTGGCTTATCCAAGTGTATGTGTGTGTAGTAACCTAAACACACCAAGTAATGATATTTTATGAATCTCTTTAACCTACATCTGTTTCTTCTCTGTTTTGCTGAGCAAAAACCTGAAGAAAAAAGCACATAGTGCTGATGTCATGATCCAAAAGATTCCCAATAAGGAACACATCCAAATTAGATGAATCAATAAAAGAATATGTTCCTTGTGAACGAACAAAAAGAATCCCATCATGGATCACCTTCCAAAGTGAAGTGAAAAAGAATCCCAATATGGATCAAATCATGAATAGGATCAAAGGAAAAGAATCCCAATGAGTATTAGTGAAATTGAGATCTGATACCATAAGTGACCTGGTAAAGCAAGTTGTGAAAAAGTTCTACCATGCATTACATGAGGACGGTTGATCATACCATGCTTTTATGTGTGAGGTATATATTGAATAATCAAATAAACAAAAACATGATAAAATCACATGCATTAAAATATTAATCAGGTATGAGTTTAAGAGTACAAACATACCTTCAATCAATAAGTTCATAAAGATGTTCATTTTACTACAAAAGAGTGCACATGTGTAATGTAAGATTGATATGATCCCAACAAAAGGTATACTTCCACTTCATGTTTAAATCAGAAAACAACAAAATCCAAAATATTTCATGTTCAAATGTTTTAAATCTTTAAAGTTTCTATCTAGTTATAGATATAAACTTTCGGGGGAGTAATTTAAAATTTTGATCAGTTTGTATAGACATTTACTTTCTTAAAACTTATAAAACAAATCAAAAAGAAACTAACTGTGTTGGTGTAGAAGTTATACTATAGTATCTTAGCTTATGCAGATTCTTGGAAGCATAAGAAGTCCAAGATCAGTCAAACAATGGGAAACTTGTATCACATCTAATATACAAGTCAATCCAATCAAGAATTGGCAACCCCAACAAGAGTCAAAAACTTCATAAGAGACAAGTTAATCAAAGACAGTTCTTCATAACAAGAAAGAAAATAAAAAAACAGAAATAATTTCTCTGCAGAAACATTAATTTTTGATTTAAGTTAAAAAATTAATGCGGGTAAATGCATTGGTTAATGCGGGTGAAGGTAACCCATGCATATAACAATGCGGGTAACTATTTATGTCGTTTAAAACAAAGTGAAACTAACGCGAACAAGACAACTCTACCGCATTTGTTTCAAAGAAGTATACATAAAAAGTTTGAGAGTGTTAAAACCCTATGCGGACAAAAGTGTTCAATCGCATTTGTTTATGTGGTACACTTTTGTATTGCCACATTTCTTTTTATTCATCCGCATTATTGAATGTGGTTGACATCAACAATTTTCATGTGTATCAAAATGAATAAACAAAGTGTGTAATCTCTTCTGTCATGATGATGAAAGTCAAGAAATGCGGACAACTTTATTGTTCTGCCGCATTTGTTGAAGTATATGTGGATAAAGGAATTTTTCTCTACCACATTTGTTACAGTGAACAAATGCTGACTAACTTTGTTCAGCCGCATTTATAACAGAAAAAAATACTGAACAACTTTATTCAACCGCATTTGTTACAGTGAACAAATGCTGACTAACTTTGTTCAACCACATTTGCTACAGTGACAAATGCTGTTAAGTTTTTAGTCTTCTGCATTTGTAACAGCACACAAATGCTGATGAACAAAACTCTTCCTCATTTGCTACATTAAATTCAAAAAATTGACCGCATTTGTCTAGAAACTTGTAACTTTTGTAAAAGACATTAATTGACTATTTAAAGTCATTTCAAAAGGTCATTTAATACTTTTCAAATTTGAGAGACTTTATAGTGCGACGAGTGAATTTCTCTGTGCTTCATTAATCATCATCACCATGATCAAACCAGTGTTCTACTTTCATTCCCCCTTATTAGTCCTTAGTTTTGATTCTCTACTACTTTAGTATCGAACAAAAGGTGATAATCTTTGAACCCATGATGAACTTAGAACCCTAGGTCAAGAAAGGAAACTCAAAATCAAACTTGGATTAAGAAATGATGATCATTTTCAACTGCAATGAACATGTTAACTAAGAAGATAACAACAAACAAGTGATTTTCACAACCTTGTTCATTGTATGAACAGAGCATAACAAAAATATTAAAAATGTTGAAATCAAATCTTGATTCTAAGAGTTAAAAAAGGTTTAAAACAAAAAATATGATCACTCCAAACATGAAAAACAAAATAATAATGATTATTCATGATAACATCAAGTATAGGCATAATTCCTATGGAACAGTACCTATAAACATTCAATTTTGTCCATCAAAAGTCAAACTAAGAAATTTCACTTGATGTATGCTTTACAATCTGATGAATATTATCAAATCTTCTAATTCATATGCCTCTAATGCAGGGTACATGGCAAATCTCACTTAGAGTAAGCTCCATAACGTCAGAGGTTATCTTGACCCTGATGTACCCGAGGCAGAAGGTCTCAGAGACATGATCAGATTCATATCCATTACTAGAGTTGCTCATGCAATTACAGTCAGACCAATTATTTATGAGAGATTCATAAGGTCTTTTTGGAGCATTGCTGAGGTGATAGAGATACATGGTGTAAGGACTTTGTCTGGAAGAATCTCTGATGATCATACATTGCCATTACTGAACAAACTGTGAGACAGTGTCTGTAGTTTGGTGATGATGCCAACACTCCCTTAGAACTTGAAGATGATGATATTACTACTTTCTTTGCTAATAATGGATATGAGGGAGGATATGAAGGCAAAGAGATTGTAAATGGGTTATTTGACTTACAATGGAGGTTCCTCATTCATCTCTACCAACATTGTCTGTCAAAGAGAAAGACTGGAAGGAATCACATTCCAGTGACTACCTCATCTGCTATATGTGCTCTGTGCACTAACATGCCATTTAACATGTCTGCTTATGTGTTTAATGGTCTGGTATCAAACATTTAGGAAGGAAGAAGACATATGTTCCTTATGTATCCTAGGTTCTTGCAATGCCTCATCAATGAAGCTTTCCCTGATATTGTACTTGAAGGTTCTGTGATGGATGTCCCTCATTATAATGCCAAGTCCTACAAGTACATTAAGAAGAAAGACCCTAGGAATTTTTACGGTGGAACCTTCTTTCCCTTGTTACCCTGGATGCTATAGCAGATCAATCCAGATGAACAAGCAGAAGAACAAGAGGTTCCTGTTGATGAGCCTGATCAAGAAGAAGAACAAGCTGCTCATAATCAACAAACTGTTGATGAGCATGTTGTTGAAAGGGATGAAGGTCAGAGGCTAGTGTCACCCCGGGTTGATGTAGGGAGTGATCTTCACATGAGCCTTTTGTCCATGAAGCTGATATAGCCTCACCTTTTATGCCCACACCAATACCATCACCACAAAGATCACCAATCCCATCACCACAATCACAACCCATCATCTCTCCACATATATCACCTATACGCTCACCCCATATTTCACTAATTCATCATTCACCCACATCTCCTGTTCAATCATCCCCTTCTACTACTAAGCCTATTGAGTATGGTGATTCTGCCAGCTCTTTAGAGGAATACAAATCATCAATAGATGAGGAGGATCATCAAAGACAGATGCCTATTAGGCAAGTTATTTCTGAGGCTGTTCCATCTGAAAGTGTTGCTGTATCAGTGTAGCGAAGATGGAGAAACTGTTGAATAGAAGATATGGTATTATTCAAGACAGACTTCTGGAATTGGATGAAAAAGAAAAAGAGTTAAAGACATGAAAGAAAAGTATGAGGTTGAGAAGAAAGAGAAAGAAAAGGAGATAGAAAGTTAAAAGGCTGCTCTTCAGCATTCAAGGGATGGAGTAAGTGGTCATGTTGACACTTTAGCCATCCAAACCATTGCTATGGAAGAACAAGAAAGGCTGATTGAAGAGCAAGCTGATATTATCATAGACCTACAGAAACATATAGAATCTGTAAATAAGAGAGTCTCTGAGTTAGAGCTGCTAGTCATGACTAAAAGAGAAGCAAAAATGGAGAAAGATGATAAGGGAGATAAAAGAGAAGAGAAAAGAAAAAGAGAAAGTGATAAAAATGACAGTGATGAAGAATCATCAGGGGAGAGTGGTGATAACTCCCCTCGTGCTAAAAGGATGAAATTCACTGAGTCAGAGAAAGGTATAGAAACCAGTGGATCAAAACATGATGAATCTAGTTTGGAAATGGTGTTCTACACAAGCAAACAAGAAGAAACTCACACTGAAGAGTCTGAATTCAGTGATATGATTAAAGCCCTTGACATCTTCACTACAGAAGGCACTTGACGTCGGATCTCCTCATTCCCAAATGCAAGGTCGGCCAGTGAGACGATGGGGGATAAGCTTCATCGTCGAGAGTTCATTATAGTCGATGAGTTTTGGGACTTCATTGTTGATCAGAGTCAAGTTGCTGAACCAATAGTAGTCATTCCTCAATCTCCTGTCCCAATTGAGAAGGAATTGAGTCTGCAAATTGTGCCTGCTGTATCATTTTCTGATGAACAAAAGGAGCTGATTAGAAAATTATGTGAACGACAACAAAGAGAAGAATCAGCAGCTGCTCTTGATGAAACAGAAAAGACAAAGGCTGAAAAAGTGCCACAAGAAGCTGAAATGGTTGAAACCTCATCTGGTTCTAGAATGCAAACTTATACTAGAAGGTGGAAATGCTTATCTGAAAAGGCAAAGGGCAATAGAACAATTGTAGAAGAAGAATCAATTAACAAAAAGCAAAAAGATGACCCCTGTAGCCTTATAGCCTTTGCTGAATTCTTAGAAGAACATGAAAAAGCTGAAGCCCAATTGAAAAGAAGGCTGAATTCATTGATTCAGAAGAGGGAGAGATAAAGGGTGGCTATGTGGTTGATGAACCAATAGCTAGTTAAATCCCTATGAAGGAGGAGTCATCAGTACATGAGATGGTAGAAAAAGCCCGATCTGATGAGGTATTCGGGTTGACCTATGAAGGAATGAAAGCAGAAGAAGAAAATCTAAACAAACTGTTGGACCCTACACATGAGACTGAGTATGAAAAGACTCATTCACCCAAAGCTCCAGTGGTCAAATCCTCTTCAAAGGCCAAGCAAACTTCAACTCCTCAACCACTGTATCCTGATCCCTACAGTATGAATGAAAGGGAAATAAAGGACTATCTATGTGATCAAGGATTCACAAAGAGAAAACTGGGCAACATGAAGACAAATTCCCTAAGGGCTGCCATCCTTAGGTTGATTAATGAAAAGAAAGAAAGACTCAAAAACTGGAAGAAGAAATAACCAGTAAAAAACCAAGAACCATAGTCTCAACACAAGACATGTAGCTCACCCATAGAGATCATGACTCTTTGGCACCTGTTTTGCAACAGATATCCTGAGTGGTTTGCAGAGCCTTCACAGTTAAAACTTCAAGAAGGGCTCACCACTGTAGAGATGATCAGAGGTGTGTCTACTTCCCAGGGCAAGACTGATCAGAAGATAATTGCCTGGAAGTATGATAGTGACTGGAACATGTTTATGGTCAAAAGGATCTCAGGCTAGTCCAATTCTTCATAGAGTACTCTGCTCTGGTGAACTCCCTGAAGATTCATGATCTGAAAGAACTAGCCAATCTAGAATTAATTAATCATAAGGCTATGTTCAGGGGTTATGAGTTTGAAGATATTCTGAGGATGTTAAAAAGAACATACAACTTTAAATCTCTCAAGGCTATCTGCATGAGGAAAGATAGATCCTTTCTTAACCCTCTTGAGAAGAAAAGGACAAAACCAGCTGAAGAAGTGGTATTCCTTGAGCTTAAGGTGAAACCAATAGAATCGTTAAAGAGAAAGATCTATTATGATGAAAAGACATATGAGTTAGTGATTGAAAGAAGATGTGGAGGAAAAGAATGTGCTGAAATCAGATTATTTAGTGCATATGAAGTCAGATTGCTAGATGAATCTTATATCCACTACATATACACAAGGCCCTTTAGAGAGATAAACAATAAGTTGGGAGAAGCAGACATGCACTTCTTCTTAAAGTGCATAAAGATTCTGAAGATGGCATTTGATAGAATCATTACCAAGAGAGAACAGAGGAGGAAGAAGAAGACTCATTTGCAATTATGAAATATTGTAAAGCTAGAGGTAGATGTGGACGGATATCTTCTGATTCATAGGGATGGACTGTCAACTGTGTCCATCTGGGAGCCAATTTCATTAAGAAAGCTGCCCATTGAAGCCATTCACACTATGAGCCAGATGAAGATTTATGTGCTGAATAGAGAAAAGATGTCTAAAGCCAATGACTTTGTCAACACGATAAAGGCTATTTTGGATCCATCACTCACAGAACCACCGGTCTCCTCTCCAGCTGCACAACACCTAGCAGAATCCTCACAACCTCATCCACCATCAAACCCTTGAAGTACTTAGGCTGTATAATCCTTAGGGGGAGTATTGTTGGACCTTGAAAGGATCATACATGCAAATTCAAGTGGTGGGTTGATGGTGTTCTGCTGGAAATCCCACAAGTCCAAGAACCAATGCGGATGAAGAATCTGCAAAAAGAATAGAAGACAAGTGTCGGCTAACTGCATTTGTATATGCGGATGACCATAGAACTAATGCTGATAAGTGTTTGTTCTTCAGCATTAACAAATGCGGATAGCCGAACAAATGCTGACAAGTACTTTGTACATCCGCATTTACTAATGCGGATGTTTAGCAACAAATGCGCTTAAGTGTTTGTTCATCTGCATTTGTCAATGTTGATGACCAAACACTATTGCTGAAGAAGAAAAGGAAATGCTTATGAAGATCATAACATCCACATTAGTTAATGCGGATGAACAAAAGAAATGCTGATGAAGACTTTTGTACTTAGACTAGTTCTCTGATGTATAGGTCAGGTGTAGTTTAGTCTTTTTGTAAAAGGCATCTTGTCAGCCTATAAATAGAATAGAAATCCTCGTATGTGAGGTGACTGTTGATAGACATTATAGACAATCAGAATATTTTGTTTAGTCTTATGTTCTCAAGATGTATTGTTACTGTTTAATGCTCAAGCCCTAGCATTCATTGTAACCAATCACCTTCATTAATACAAAGAGCATTTATAAGTATTTCTTGCATTCAATGTTCATTAATTGTTTGATTCCGCCCTACAATCATTGACTCAATCATCATATTCGGTCCTTGTTGATTCACATCAGCAGAGAATATCATTCTCACACCCAGTAAAGAAACACTCAGATGTGTTGTGATTAGTCATATCACAAACAGAACAATATTTGTAAAAATAACAGTTTTTGGTGGAATGATTGTTCATGTCACAGATTGAGCAGTATTGATTGAAATAACTATCATTTTTTTGTGATTATACATTTCACAAATGTCACAATACACATGGATGTTTCTTGAAGTTGATTTTGCTGTTGATGACTCAGCAGATTTACCACTTCTTAACTGAGTCACAATCTTTGATTTTTGGGAAGAAGCAAGATCAGCCTTTCTAGTAGTTTGTTTGATAACACTACTTGTTGGATCTAGAAAGGCTGGTGCAACCAAAACCAAATCATTTAGACTATTTTGGTGCAACTAATAAAGGACTTCCAAAGCAAAGTGTGGAACTTCCGAAGGAAAAGGAGTTCTTCCGAAGACAAAGTGTAACATCAACTTTCGAAGGAAAACTCCAACTTCCGAAGACAAAGTATTCACTTCTGAAGATCAAGACTTAGAGTGAAAGATCAGAAGTCAACTTCCGAAGTATGAAAGAAGTCCTCAAGTCTCGGAAGTATAGTAGCCTCTTCCAAAGTATAAGTGGCTTCGGAAGAACTTGTTCTTCCAAAGCCAACTAACCTTCGGAAAACACTACTTTTAACCAGTGGACATAAGTATGGTTTATCTGACACTCCGCTGCAGACCTCTGAGATACTGCATGGCGTTTTCTTAAAAGCCATGTAGTTGACCATACTTTATTCCACTGTTTACCTTTATTAGTTAGTACAGTTGCCAACTTTAGTTGGTGACAAAAGGTAAGTCATGGACATGTCATGACTACCATATCTTAAATAATACTTTATCTAAGATACCTTAACTTTAGCATTGTAGTATATGCTTTAGTCTTAGGTTTCCAGCTGGTATCAAAATATATCCGGCTGTAGGATCTAGTATATATAGTTTCTCATTGTAACTCTTGTTTCATGCTTGTAATTGTCTTGTAATACTCTGAGTTGAGAAGTAATATATACAAGTTTCTTGAAAATTATTTCTTTGTGTTCTTTTCTACTTATTATATTATTATCAACTCTTAGAAGAGACTCTAGTTCATCTGATCTGAGTGTAGTATATGTGAGTTTGAGAGAAATTCAAGTCTTAAGTGACAAAACCCGATCCCGCAATTGGTATCAGAGCTTTTTAGGCTCTTGATTGTGTGATCTTACCATCCTAATCAACCTGTTTTTCACTCCTACTTACACCACACTCAAAATAGCCCTCAACAAGTCTGAAGTAGAGATGGGGACGATGACTAAAGCACCCATCATCACCCCTGAAAACTTCAGGTCATGGAGCACACGCATGGAAGGCTTCATCAGATATCAAGACAGCAAGATGTGGAAATCTATTGTCAATGGCCCGTATAAGCCAAAGGTGGCAGGTGGAAACGGTGCCATGATAGAGAAAGCTGTTAAAGACTACTCTAATGAGGACCGGAAGAAGCTGGATATTGACAGTAATGCTACGACTGTTTTCATGACTACAATTCCTAACTCCATCATGGTGGGGCTTGACCATTGCAAGTTAGCCAAAGAACTGTTTGATGCACTTGCTCATATGTACTCCAGCTCCAATGACTCCAAGAAGGACTCATTGAAGCAGTAATCCGAGAACTTCACCTACATTGCTGGAGAGACCCTCAACCAGTAATACTTCAGGTACTTGGATCTCATTTCTTCCCTTCAGTCTGTGGGAATTACCCTTGAACTTAGAGACCTCACAAGAAAGTTCATGAGTGCACTCCCTAATGAGTGGACATTCTACTATGTCTCTATCAAGAGAATAGAAAACCTGAACACCCTCACCATGACCGAACTCTATGGCATCCTTGAAGGATACCGTTTGGAAATGGAGAACAAGAGAGGCCATCAGACAAGCAGACCCTTGAGTCTTCCTGCTAGCAACGCTTTAATGGTTGCTGAAGGCTCAGGATCCTCCCAACCTCAACAGTACCTGACTTACACCCAGTAGCCATCCTGTTCTTCTGGGCCATACATCACATTTTCTGATACTCCAAGGTCTCAACAAGCTCAGCAAAGTTCCTTTCAGGACAGCTGTGCTTTTGTCTCAGGAAATAGGCACTCTAGTGACAATCAGTATTGCTTTGATGATCTAGAGTGATTCAGCCCAGATGACGTGGAATATGTGGACATAGTCCAACAAATGGCTCTCTTAACCTAGAGAGCAAAGAAGTTCTTTAAGAGAACTGGAAGGCAATTTCCCCAGAACCCAACCAACAGCAAATTTGGGTTTGACAAAACCAAGGCCAAATGTTACAATTGTAACCAACTTGGTCATTTTGCAAGGGAATGCAAGGCTCCCAAGTCTAATCCGGGAACCCCACAGGCCTCCACACAACCCTCTACATCAAAGCCCACTAGAAAGTCAACAGAGACATCGGCAATGGCTCAAGAAGTTGACTGGAGCTTCATGGTACATGATGTCACTCCCGCTCAAGCACTCAAGGCCGGAACAGATGACAATAAGGTATATGAACATCTCTGTACTCCTACCTGTATTGCTAAGGTTAAATTATATCAGGACTACAATATGGAGATTAAATCCGATATTGAGTCTCTAAATGTTTTAAAATCTGATTTTAAAATGGCTGAATCTGACGATCAAAGAAAAATTGAGGAGTTGGAGAAAACTGTGTCATTATTAAAACATGAACACATAAACTATAAGACTCAAATAAAGGATATAATATCCAAATTGTCTAAGGCTCAAGCCCAGCTCGCCACAGCTGAGGGTAAAGCCATGAAGTATGTTATTTCTGAGCAAAACTTCCAAGCCATTCTTGCATCATCCTCTCACTCAAAACTTTGTTACCAAAACAAAGGTGGGTTGGGAACCAATGAAATTGCTCCAACACATTCTTACGAGTCTATAAGACAACTAAGGTGTGGTACTGAAGAGCAAGAGGTTCCATCTGCGAACCCACCTTCTCATGAGTCAAAGAGTGATGCAACCATGGAGACCATCACAGGGAAGAACCAAGTAATTTTACCCACTCCTACCGGTGATGATCAACCCCTGACCACCAAAGCCAGAAGAAGCAGAGCTAAGGCAGCCAGAAAAACTACCAAGAAAGTGGCTGAGTCTAAGCTGAAGATAGACCCAAAGCAAAGGGTGCATTCATCTCAGCTGGATTCCAGATGGTAGGAAATTCTTATTCAGGAAAGGAGTGTAGTACCAGCACTCCTGTCCTACCAAAGGATTAGAAGTTAAAGGGAAAGGTTGTTGATGAAGAGAAAACAACAAGAAACAGCAATCCTCAAATTCCCAAAAGATTAAGGTGTTGTTTGTTTTTTATGCAGGAAAACGTCTGCAGTCTGCGGACCACATCTGCAGACATCTGCAGCAGAAGAGGTGGACCAAATGTCTGCAGTCTGCAAGAAAAAGATCGTTTGTTTTTAACATCTGCAGTCTGTAACCAAAACATTCCTGAACAAAAATCAAAACCCCAAACACCCAATCGGTCCTCCGCCAACCTCCACCTCCTTCGTCAACCTCCACCTCCTTCCACCGGTCCTCCGCCGCACACGGCGACTGGTCACCTGAAAACCCCAAACAACCAATCGGAATATCCAATCTACTGGGTCTCTTCCTCTTCAACAACGTCGGAGAACAGCGGTGGTGTGCAGCGAATGGAGATGGCAACAGAGGGGAGTTTATCTTCAACAAAAACAGAGTTTCCGGCGGAGGGGGGCTGAAGGGGAGGGGGGCCGAAGGGGATGGCGGCGAAGGGGAGGGGGGCGAAGGGGAGGGGGCGCAGGGGAGGGGGGCCGAAGGGAGAGGGCCGAAGGCGAGGGAGGCCGAAGGGGGAGAGGGCGGGCGGGGCGGTGGCGCGGTGGCGACGACGGGGCGGAGGAGCGGTGGCGACGGTGGGGGCCGAAGGGGAGGGGGGCCGAAGGGGATGGCGGCGAAGGGGAGGGGGGCGAAGGGGAGGGGGCGAAGGGGAGGGGCCGAAGGGGAGAGGGCCGAAGGCGAGGGGGGTCGAAGGGGGGAGGGCGACGGTGGGGCGGTGGCGCGTTGGCGACGACGGGGCGGAGGAGTGGTGGCGACAGTAGGGGCCAGCCGAAGATGGGTGGGAAAAATGGTTGTGAATAGTGGGGGAGGTGGGGAAGATGGGTGGGGAAGATGGGTGGGGAAGATGGGTGGGGAAGATGTTTGTGAAGAGTGGGGGAGGTGGGGAAGAGGTTAGAAGAGGTGTGAAGACATTGTTCCACCTCTTCTCCGTGCAGAGGTGAGGAAGACGTTTTTAAATGAAACGTCTTCCAGAAAACAAACAGTCTGCGAAGTAAAAACCTCTTCCCGCATCTGCGAGCACGCAGATGAAGAGGTGGGGAAGAGGTTTTTTAAAAAAACAAACACCCCCTAACATTGCATGCATAAGGTGTGGTCTACAAAACCACATGGCCAAAGATTGTTACTACAATCCTGCTAGCACACATTATGCAAATAATTTTAAAAGAGAAGGAGTCAGGGAAGGTTTCTCATTTGGACCATATCAAATGGTTTAAGTGATGAAAAAGGGTTAGCTTGTTTTCGAAGCAAGGTTGCTTTCGAAAGAAAGTCCTTCTTCCGAAGGGAAAATGGCTTCGAAAGCTAAAGCTGTCATGGCTCAAAAGAATGGAAGATCAAGGAATATGCTGCAGCCCAAACCTCTTCTTCAAAGACATCCATTGAACCCCCATGCATAAACTTTGGTTCAATTATGTCACTATCATTAGAAGAACCCAAGACCAACAAGGCTTCGGTTTCCAATCAAAACTAATCATCTCATCTTATGTGCAGGGATATCCATATGACAAGAATAACAATGTTTGGATTATGTATAGTGGATGCTCCAGGCACATGACAGGGAACAGATCTCTCCTTCAACAATTTCAACATTATGATGGAGGTCCTGTCCAGTTTGGAGGTGAGGCCGGAGGATATATTTCTGGCAGAGGAAGTATATCCAATGGAAAATTAAAGGTTGACAAAGTTAACTTTGTCAAACAGTTTGAACACAATCTGTTAAGTGTTTCTCAATTATGTGATCAAAAGCATCCAATGCTCTTCACAGAACATGAGTGCATAATCCTCAAACCCGGGATGACAATTCCTCAGGAATTGGTGCTTCTTAGATCTCCCAGGAAAGGGGATATGTACAAGCTGGATATGAACAATGCTTCCCCAATGGGAGAAGTATCATGCTTTCTTTCCAAAGCTGATGGTGATGAGTCAACACTATGACATAAACGAATGTGTCATGTAAATTTTAAGACAATGAATAAATTGGTTAAAAATAACCTGGTACATGGTTTGCCTAAAAAGGAATTTTTCTGCAAAGATAACTGTGTTGCATGCCTGAAAGGGAAGCAACACAGGGCATCTCATAAATCCAAAGTTGTTAACTCCATCACCACCCCATTACACTTATTGCACATGGATCTATTTGGTCCCACAAGTATAATGAGCATTGGAAGAAAATCATATTGCCTTGTGATTGTTGATAATTTTACAAGAATTACATGGGTATTCTTTTTTAAGAACTAAAGATGAAACTGCTGAAACTTTGAAATCTTTTATTCTTAAAATAGAAAATCAAATTGATCACAAGGTTAAAATAATTAGAAGTGATCAAGGGACTGAGTTTAAGAACCAAGTTCTTGACTTATTCTGTAACTCAAAAGGGATTGCCAGACAATATAGTGCTCCTAGAACTCCTCAACAAAATGGTGTTGCTGAGAGGAGGAATAGGACACTTATTGAGGTTGCTCGGACTATGTTAGCTGATTCAAAGCTGCCTCTAACATTCTGGGCAGAGGCAGTCAGCATTGCATGCTATGTGCAGGTAGTATTGTAGTCAATGAGCACACTCCTTGTGTTAGGGGGAATGGCCCTGATCATATCTTTGACTTAGAATTGTTTCCAAACTATTCTAAACCATCTTGTGAGAATGTTTCAGCTGGAACAGGTGCTCAAAGTAAATCCAATGAAGATCAACTGTTTGAGCTTCTCTGACCTATTCAAAGTTCTCCAAGAGCTGCAGCAAATTAGGTTCCCACTATTAAAAGATCTGACAGTATAACCATCTCAAGAGATAGTGGAGCTTCAACAAGCAGTTCACCTATTGACTTTCAAACCTCTTCAGGTGATCCTGCACAACACCAAGCTGATGAAAGCAACATTTTGAAGGAACAGGGAACTATTGATGATGCTTCACAGCAAATAAATGATGATGTTTCTCTTTCATTCAATCAGTCCTCATTGAATGAGCTTGAAACAATAGCAAGATCAAGTATTCAAGCTCTTGAGAAAAATATGTCCAATTTGGATTTATTTTTGCAACTGGAGGTGATTCCTAGACTTAGGATTCATAACACTCATCCAGCTGAGAACATCATAGGGGAAGTCTCTGAAGGCGTGAGAACAAGAGGACAAACTCATAATGGGAATGTCTGTTTGTACTCATGCTTTTTATCCCAAATGGAACCCAAGAAGGTGGAAGATGCCTTGAAAGATAGTAGCTGGGTTGAATCAATGCAAGAGGAGTTGCTTCAATTTAAAAGACAAAAGGTTTGGAACCTATGTCCGCTACCATCTGGTCAAGTACCTATAGGCACTAAATGGGTTTTCAGAAACAAGAGAGATGATAGAGGCTTGATTATCAAGAACAAGGCAAGACTGGTGGTTCAAGGATACACTCAAGAGGAGGGAATCGATTATACTGATGTCTTTGCACCTGTTGCAAGACTTGAGGCAGTTAGGATCTTCCTTGCTTATGCTGCATCCAAGAATTTCACTGTCTACCAGCTTGATGTCAAGTGTGCCTTTCTATATGGGGATATAGATAGGGAAGTCTATGTATGCCAACCTCCGGGATTTGAAGATCCACAGCATCCCAACTATGTGTGCAAATCGGATAAAGCTCTATATCGGCTGCACCAAGCACCTAGACTGTGGTATGAGACATTATCTCAGTTTCTCCTGAATAATGGTTACACTAGAGGTACCATTGACAAGACTCTTTTCATAAGGAAGTCTGGGAAGGACATCTTGCTCGTTTAAGTCTATGTTGATGACATCATATTTGGCTCTTCAAATGACCAAATGTGTAAAGACTTTGAAAGCATTATGAAGAAGAAGTTTGAAATGAGTTCCATGGGAAAAATGGACTTTTTCCTCGGAATTCAGGTGAAGCAAATGAAGGAAGGGTTCTTTATCAGTCAATCTAAGTATGTCAATGATATCTTAGAAAGATTTGATATGAAAGATTGTAAAGCAGCAAAAACACCTATACCCAGAAATCACAATCTATGCCCTGATTCTGAGGGGGAGGATACTGATCAACATCAGTATAGAGCGATTATTGGTTCTCTGATGTATCTCATAGCAAGTAGACCTGATATCATGTTTTCAACGTGCATTTATGCAAGATATCAGGCTGCTCCAAAGGTGTCTCACCTAGTTGCTGCCAAGAGAATTCTTAGATACCTTAAAGGAGCACCTAAACTAGGTCTTTGGTATCCAAGAAATAGTGATTTCAATCTCTATGGTTACTCTGACAGTGATTATGGTGGCTGCAATATCAACAAGAAATCAACATCTGGTGGATGTCAATTTCTTGGTGGAAGGATCATTTCATGGCAATGCAAGAAGCAATCCTGTGTCTCTACATCAACTGCTGAAGCTGAATACATTGATGCTGCTAGTTGTTGTGCTCAACTGATGTGGATTCAAAACCAGATGATAGACTACGGATTCAACTTCATGAGCACTCCTATCCACATTGACAACAACAGTGCTATATCCATTACTGAAAATCCAGTAAAGCACTCCAAGACTAAGCACATCGATATCAGGTATCATTTCATTAGAGATATTCATGAGAAAAATCTTATCAAGCTAATCAAAGTTGATTCAAATGAACAATATGCTGACTTGTTCACCAAAGCCTTTGATGAACAAAGATTTAAATACAGCTATTGGGATGATAAACCTTAATTAGTCGATCTTATTTGAAAACCTTTTAATGTGTAAAGTCTTATGTCAAAACAATCTAAGCCCTGTTACAAAAAGATCTTTCTCTAAAATTTTATCTAAGTATGAATTCTTCCGAAGAGGAATTAACCCTCGGAAGATATTTTACATATCTTCCGAAGCAAATTTCTCCCAGGATAATTTTCTTCTCTGAAGAGTTGTTAAGTCTCGGAAGAAGCGATTGATTTCATATCAGATCTACTTCCAAAGCTTGTAACACTCTCCACTTGGAAAGCAACATATACTCTCGGAAGTAATCACTTTACCTTCAGAAGTAAATTTGCCTTCGGAAGAACGTTACCTTCGGAAATGCTTTATACTCGGAAGAAAGATTTTACTGTGTAACGGAAATCTTTTGGGCCCCACTCTGTAAAAAGCAAAGATTTTGTTAATGATGTCAGATTATTTAAATGGACTAACCTTACTGCCCATGTCACATCATCCACTGAAACCTCACATCGTCTCATCCAAACCCCCTTTAAACCACCATTCCACCCATTTAAATACCTTCGGCTAATCACTTTCATCTTTTTTACCAAAATTACTGCCCTAAAAGCTTTCTTCATCTTCAATTTACCCTATTCTGAACTATCTTCCTGTAACTTTCTTCAATGGCACTTAACCCTCAGCACAACCAAGTCGCACTCCTTGACTCTTCAAGGGATGTTGACTTCTCAGACATCATCTCCTTTCTAACGCAATCTTCTTACTACACCGCTCTGACTGTTAACCCCACGATTTACTCAAACCATATGTCTGAATTTTGGGCAAACGGTCAGATTGAAACCCTAAATGGGGTTCGTGTCATTAGATCGAGCATCTGTGACCAGGAGTTGGTCATTTCTGAACAAATCATCAGGGAGCATCTAGAGCTTCATGATGAGGGCGCTCCAACAGAATTCCCCAAAGCAGATTTGGACAATACTTATATCCAAATGGGATATGGTGGAGATGTTAGCAGGTCAACTGTCTACAAATTCAATTTCTCTTACAACTGGAAGTTCCTGCTGCATGTGATTCTTCACTGCTTATCCAACAAATCTGGGGGATGGGATCAAATCCCATATGAACTTGGGTGCCTAGTTCATGGTATGGTGAAAAGCCTCCGCTTCAACTACTCAAGATTTATGCTGACCAATCTCATGGTAAACCTTCATAGGGACACATTCTTCATATATCCCAGGTTTCTCCAGCACATAATCAATTGTGAGCTGGACTAGAGCAAGCTTGTCTGCGCAGCTGCTCTGACTGCTCCTCAAATGAGGCCGACCATCTTCAAAACTTTGAAGAGAGTGTCCCCCAACTTCACCGGAAGAGATACTGCACTTCTTCCAAGTATGATTGAGCCAATGGCTCCTGGTGACATCCATGTTAACCCCACAGGTGATGAACCCACACCAGCAACTACCCTCACTTTGCCAAATCTACCTTCTCCACCCATTACCTTCACTTATCAAAGACGCCCCAAACAAACCCTTGTTCAATCTTCTCTGATTGAACAAGCTCCTCATGTTCTACCCAAAAAGGCTAGAGTGGAACAAAGGGCTCCCACTCAGCTTGAGGTCCAACCATCCTTCACAATTGACCTCAATATGGGTCTTGAGTCTCCTCAGTCTCAGACCCATGAGCCAGGGAAAAGCTGATGCAGAAGAAGAAGAAGAAGAAGAAGAAGGAATAGGAAGCAGGACTAACTGCTGCCAAGAAGATAGGTGAGAAGGCATGGATGAAGAGCTATCTCAGGGCTCATGGCTTCTCTGGTAGGCAGGTGGGTCCTATGTCTGAAAAGACCCTCCAGCGACATGTCAGTGACATAAGGGCTGACATTCGCTCGGGGAAGAGGAAGGAGATGTACAGAAGGGGACAGGGGATGATCTTCAAATCAACTACTCAACCCCAACTCCAAACCCAACCACAACCTGAACCAATACCCTTTCCATTCCCCATCAAAACCGAACCAACCACTGAACCATACACCCCTAAACCTACACCATCACCCCTACCAACCTCTTCACCTCAACCACCTAAACTACCCATTCTCCAACCCAAAACTCTAGCTAGAACCCAAACACCTCAACCTACCCAACAACCCATCAAACCATCCCCTCAGCCTTCTAAACATCTCTCCTTAGAAGAATTCAAGGCAATCAAGACAAAGCTCATCAATTGCACAACCCTGAGCGATATCTCCTGTGAGGAGGATTCAGTCAATTTGACCTATGTTGATGGATCCTCACGTTCCCTCACTAAAGATCAATTTCTTGATCTGCCCAAAGGAACACTGGACCAAGCTGCAAATCTCCTTGGCCTCAATTTAGACACTTTGAATGAGGAAGAAAAGAAGTGAAGGACAAGGCTGGTGACTCTGCTGGATACCAAGAAAGGTGACCGGGTGCCAAGACAATCTCTTGCACCTAGGAAGAAGATCATCCAGTGGAGGTTCGAAGACTCTTCTCACAACTTTGTTGTTGAAAGAGAGAATGGAGAGATCAACAGGCTAAGTGCCTCATGTCTGCTACACTTGAGCAGATTTGACATTGCTGAGTTAGCAGAGAAGCCATTCTCCAACACTTCAAACTCTGATGTAGCTGCCCATATCAGAAATCATCTTGGCAGTCTTCATATGGCGGAGCTAACTGCTAGAAGCAAGGTTGAAGAAGAGTTGAAACTGAGAGAGGAGGAGAAAAGGAAGGGATCAACAACCAAAGGCAAAGCCTTTCTACAAAGGTTGAAGGTCCTGAACTTGAATCCATAGTTAGAT
Source organism: Flaveria ramosissima (assembly GCA_025215565.1). Lineage (NCBI taxonomy): Eukaryota > Viridiplantae > Streptophyta > Magnoliopsida > Asterales > Asteraceae > Flaveria > Flaveria ramosissima. Next base: position 18,264,295 of record CM046046.1, on the reverse strand, counting down.
GGGAGTATGACTATAACTCCCGTCAACTAACTCTTTTCAGGGGGACGCAACAGAGGGTACATGTCATTCAGAGTGATAGACTGGATCTCCTATCCACCAATGACTTGTACAAGCGTCTCAGCACCACTTTAGAGAAGAACAAAGAAACATATAAATATCTTCTTGTTGGACCAAAAGAACCAATGAGCCTGATCAAAAAAACCTCTAAGTCCCACAGACATTAGAACTGCTAAAGAAGATCACAACAGCTGAAGACATCAGCTGATTACAAGGTCTGAAGACAAAGTCTGAAAGTAAAGAATTGAAGACAAAGTCTGAAAGTGAAGTACTGAAGACAAAGACTGAAGACCAGAGTGATCAGTAGTTGTCACAACAGCTGAAGTTATTAACTTTAGTAGTTGTGATGGTTTTTCTTTTTCAGTACTTGTAATTTTCCTTTCAGTAGTTTATTGTTTCAGTAGTTTTAGGTCAGTAGTTTTATGTTCTTGTACTTAGCATTCTCTGAGATGTGATCAAATTGTTGAGAACATTTCAGTAGTTTGCATTGTTTCAGTTGTTTGTATAATTCTGTTAGATGTCACTATCAAGTGACATCAGCAGACGTCACATTCCTCTATAAAAGGAATGTTGACCTAGTTGTTTTGTAACCGAAGCATTACGCGTGAATGAAAATATTCCTTTAAATAGAAAAGTTCTCTTTCTCTATAATCGTCATTGTGTGATTGCATATTCATACTTTTCTTGCTTGAATTCGATCTTATTTCTGTTATATTCCGCTGCAAAATTCAAATCTAATTGATCAAACTAGATCCGATCCTATCAAATGGTATCAGAGCTGGTTAATCATTGATCGAATTAACAATTGATCATTGAAACTGCTCTTTTGATAGCTAAGTTTGATCGAATTAGCAAATTTGCAAGAATTGAATATAGAGTTTGATTTTCTGTCGCTTCCGGTCAATTAATTGAGATTCAAATTGTGTTGTTGAGTTTTTAAACTAGACTGATTTTAATCTCATTGAATTTGGTTGAATTGGTGAAAATGACTACTTCAATCAATGATCCTCACAATACTGGCTCCTCAACTAAGCCTCCGATGCTTGTTAGGAGTGAGTATAACATATGGCAACGCCGAATGCTCCATCACCTGTCTGTTAACAGTTCAGGTTGTTGGAAGTCAGTGGTTCATGGACCATATAAGCCTATGGTGAGTAATCCTGAAACCAATGAGATGGTTCCAAAGAAGAAGGAACAATATTCTGATGAGGATTTAAAGCTGTTTGAAATTGATGCTAAAGCCCATGGAATTCTGGCCATGACACTGCCTAATGAAATCTACTCTGGGCTTATGCATCATGAAACAGCTCATGATCTTTTGGTTGCTCTGAAGGAACAATTTGGAGGAACTGATGAGGTCTTAGCAAACAACAGAAAAATCCTTGCCCAGCAATATGAGACATTCTCTCATAGGAAGGGTGAGACATTGACTCAACAGTTTGAGCGATTTTCATGTTTGATATCTGAGCTAAAAATGGTTCAACATGAATATACAAACAGCCAGATGAATAACAGATTCCTCAGATCCCTGCCTGAGAGATGGGACACTTATACCATTGTCCTACGCTCCAGTGCAAATCTGGATACTCTATCTCTCACCCAACTTCATGGGAAACTCTTAACATTTGAGAGAGAGATAGAACAGAAAAGGAAACTCTCTTCATCTGGAAAGCTCACTGATGACTTTGTACCAGGAAACACTGCTCTGGTTGGTCATGAGTCTGAATATGCTTCATCTCAAAGTTCATATGATGAGCATATTGATTTCTCTTCAAACAGTGGAAATCATGCTTTTGTTGGAGTTGAGGGTAACTCAGGTTTTAGTGTTGATAACTTGTGTTTTCTGATCGATGATTTGAAAGGAATTGCTGATGATGATCTGGAAGAGATGGATATTTTGACCTAAATGGCATTGATCAATATCAGATCTCAAAAGTTTTACAAAAGAACAGGTAGAAAATTCCCTGGTCTCTCTGGCAAAACCAAGGTTGGTTTTGACAAGAGCAAGTTGAGATGTCACAAGTGCCATCGACTTGGACATTTTGCTAGAGAGTGTAGATCATCTGGATCTAACTCATCTGCATCCTTTGTGACTTTTCCAAGCAATAGCTCACAATCCAAAGAGCAACATTCTACCAGTTCTGATCATCATTCACAACATCAATCATCTCCTGCATTCTTTGTTCCTCAAAATCCAATGCCATATCCTTATCCATGTTTTTACATGCCTCAGTCTGGTCAGGTTCCTGTACCCATGGCTCAACAACCACATGCTCTACCTGATCCTCAACCATCTCAAACAAATCAACAATCTCAATCTCAATCTCATCAGAGCTTTTTCACCCCTGAGGTTGTTGACTAGAGCAGCTTACCAGATGATGTCTCTGGTTATTCTGAACAACTATTTGCTGGTGCTGGTCAACATGGTGGTGAAAACCCTTTTGGAAATCTTGCTCTAATGGCCCTGGAGTCTACTGATGAAAATTCTTCATCATCACAGGTACCACAGGTATCTTCTGAGGCTAAGGCCAAGTTATGTTCAGAGTCATGCATAGCTGCTTTTGTTTCAATTAGGGAAGCAAATGTAGCTTTAATTAATCAAAACCTTGACCTAAAAAAAGCAATTTCCAAAAGAAAAGCTGAGTTTGAGTCTGTTTTAAAAGAGAAGGATGAGGAGATTTATAAACTTAAGTGTCAAATCACTGATGAAAAAGCAAAGGTAGAGGTCATTCTGGAAAATCACAAGAATCTCAAAGAAACACTTGCAGCTACCCAAGTTAATTGTGAACGTTGGGTAACATCATGCAAGGGATTTGAAATGCTTCTCAGTAAGCAAACAGCTTCTAATGTGAAGTTTGGGATTGGGTATAATCATACCATACCTCCTACAGATTTTACTCCCAAGTTAGAAGTAAAATCTGAGGATGATTGTCATTCCCAAACCACATCATCATATGTCTCATCCTCAAATGATAATTCAAAATCAGAGGATGAAGTCAGTGAGAGTACCTCAGCTAATCAAATTGCTGATGGTCCCACTGCTTCGAAACACATGATCAAGAAGAGACTGAGTAATTCAGGTGTTGTTCCACAAGGTACTCAAAGTACTAAAGGGCAAAACACAACACCTGAAAAGCATTTCAAATCAGAGGAAAATAAGCATAGTTTGACAACTGCTGAAAGATCTATCAGGAATCTCAAAAGTGCTGATAGAAAACTTCTGAAGAACAAATCTTCAGTTGTTGCAAATCTTCAGTACTTCCCAAAAGTACTGAAAGGAAGAAAGTACTGAAGAACAAATCTTCAGTAGTTTCATCATCTTCAGCAGTTGATCAACAAAAGATGAAAAGAAAGCCATGTGAAATTTGTGGTTTGTTTAATCATCTTACTGATGAATGCTGGTATAACAAGGGTTTAAAATTCAACAAAGAGAAAATCATTAAGAAGCAAATGCATAAAATGAAAGATGAATTTCAAACCAAGTTTGTACCACAATCATCTCATTCTGATAAACCAAAGCTTTTTCAAAAAGTCACAAAGAAGGAAGGGGTTTGTCACACAACAACTGCAAATATTCCTCATGGAATATTAAAAACTCAGACTAAGTCTGTGTCTTTTCAAAAGAAGAATGTAGTGAATCACAAGAACAAATCACTAACAAGTACTGATGTGTCAACTGAGTTGAAAACTTTAACAACCAATCAGACACAACTTGTTATGATGGTTCAACATCTATTGGGGAGAGTTAACTAATTAGATGTTTCTATGATTAAACCACTGAAAAGGACACCTAAGCCAAAATCCAAGGAATCCTTTACAGCACCATCTACATCTTCAAAGGCTGTTAATCATGCAAAATCTGTTAGTTTAACATTTGTTTATGAAAACAGACCCAAAACCAAAAAGGTTTGGGTCTTAAAGGCTAACTAATTTTTGTGAAAAATGCAGGGTTCTTCAGCATGCCAAAGAAGCATCTGGTATGTAGACAGTGGAGGATCCATGCATATGACAGGGAGCAGCTCTCTTCTTCATGATTATTCTTAAGGGAAGAAGGGATTTGTTTCTTTTGGAAATGATGCCAAGGGTTACATCATTGGAAAAGGATTTGTCTCAAATGGGGAGATAAGATTTGATGATGTGAACCATGTGGAGAATCTCAAGTACAATCTTTTGAGTGTCAGTCAAATGTGTGATAAGGGGCATGTTGCACTTTTCACAAGTCAAAACTGTCGGATTCTGTCTTCCAAAGTTTTGCACAAGATTGACAAGATATTGGATGAATATACTCTCCTGAAGGCCAACAGGATTGAAAGAGTATATGCCTTAGATTTATCAAAGAAAATCGATCTTAAAGGCCATCCATGTCTGTTCTCCAAAGCCTCTCCTTAAGAATCTGAACTATGGCATAGAAGGCTTGGTCATGTGAATCTTAAGAACATGAATCAACTCATTCATCACGGTTTAGTGAGGGGTTTGCCATTAAAGGAGTTCAAATGTGATGATAAATGTCCAGCTTGCTTAAAAGGGAAGCAACACAAAGCTTCATTCCCTCCTATAGAAGAACCCAAGTCCACTGTCTGCTTGCAATTACTGCATATGGATCTCTTTGGTCCTGTGAGAGTAATGAGTATGGCAAAGAAAAAGTATTGTCTGGTAATTGTGGATGATTATTCCAGATATGTATGGACTTTCTTCTTGCATTCCAAGGATGAGGCTGCTCAAAGTATCATTTATTTTGTGTTGCATGTGGAAAAGCAGCATTCACTTCCAGTCAAATGTGTGAGAAGTGACAATGGCATAGAGTTTAGGAATCACACTCTTGATGAATTCTATTTGTCTAAGGGAATCAAAAGACAATATAGTATTCAAAGAACTCCTGAGCAAAATGGAGTGATGGAGAGAAAGAACAGGACCCTTATTGAAGCCGCAAGGACAATGTTGGTTGACTCAGTCTTGCCACTAACCTTTTGGGCTGAAGCTGTCAACACAGCTTGCTATGTTCAGAATAGGGTATTAGTGCATCAGAGGTTGATGAAGACTCCTTATGAGTTATTACATCATTTGGCCCCTCTGATTTCATTCTTTAGAGCATTTGGGTGTCCCTGTTATATTCTTAATACAAAGAATCCACTTCAGAAGTTTGAATCCAAGGTGGATGCAGGGTATTTTGTTGGGTATTCATCTACTTGCAAGGCATACAGAGTTTTCAATTGCAGAACAAAGATTGTTGAAGAAACTTTGCATGTCAAGTTTAATGAATCTCCAAAAGACAAGATTCCTCAAAACCCTGTTGAGTTGTTTGATTTTGACATACTGCAATATGTTCCATATCAGTCTCCACCTGTTATTGTTTCTGAAGTTCCATCCTCTCCATCTGATGGTACAAATGCAAGTTGTAGTGATCATCTGGCTGTATCTACTACACTTGATGTTCCTGTAGCTTCAGCAGTTCCATCCACAACAAATGCTGATGAAATCTCTGAATCCTCTACTTCATTTGAACTGCCATCTCAGTCTAGGTTTCAAGAGTCTGAATCAACATCTGTTGCTGCTGAATCTCCTACAAACACTTGCACATATATTATTGAGTATCAAGAATTGAAGAATCATCCCATGTCCCAGATCATTGGTGACATTAATGCTGGTGTTTTCAACAAGAAGTCAATTGTCCAATTTCTGTCTCTATGCTCTCTTCATCAGTCAGCAGGAGCCAAAGAATTATCATGTTGCATTAAGGGACAATGGATGGGTTGAAGCCATGCAGTTTGAGCTTCTTCAATTTCAAAAACAACAAGTGTGGGAACTGGTTCCTCTACCCCAAGGTAAGTGTGCAATAGGCACTAAATGGGTGTTTAGGAATAAAACTGATGAAAAAGGCTAAATTGTCAAGAACAGGCCAGACTGGTTGTACAGGGGTTTTCACAAGAAGAAGGTATTGATTATGATGAAACCTTTGCCCCTGTAGCCAGACTGGAGGCAATCAGATTGTTTTTAGCTTATGCTGCTTTCCATAACCTTAAAGTTTTTCAAATGGATGTCAAAAGTGCATTTTTATATGGTAAAATAAAAGAAGAGGTTTATGTGTGTCAACCACCAGGTTTTGAAGATCATAAACATCCTGATTGGGTGTATAAGCTTGATAAGGCTCTTTATGGGTTGAAACAAGCACCCAGAGCCTGGTATGAAACATTACCTAACTTTCTTCTTCAAAATAATTTCACTAGAGGCTCCATAGATAAAACTTTGTTCATAAAGAAAGCAGGCATGCATAAGCTCCTTGTTTCAAATTTATGTTGATGACATTATTTTTGCATCCTCTGATCCACAGTTGTGTGATGCATTTACTAAATTGATGCAACAAAAGTTTGAAATGAGTGCCATGGGAGAATTACAGTTCTTTCTGGGTTTGCAAATCAAACAAATGGCTGATGGAACTTTCATTCATCAGTCAAAATACACAAAAGATTTGTTAACCAAGTTTGGTTTACAAAACTGTAAACCCTGTTCTACTCCCATGTGCAACAACACATAACTGGATGCAGATCAAAAAGGTAAAGTAATTGATGAAACTCTTTACAGATGTATGATTGGTTCCTTGATGTACCTTACAGCTTCTAGACCAGATATTATGTTTGCAACTTGTGTCTGTGCTAGATTTCAGGCTGCTCCTAAGGATTCCCATATGATTGCAGTCAAGAGGATCTTTAGATATTTGCAAGGAACTCAATCTCTAGGACTTTGGTATTCCACTGGGCACTCTTGCAAATTGGTTGCTTTCTCTGATAGTGACTATGCAGGGTGTAAGTTAACCAGAAAATCAACTTCTGGTGGATGCCAATTTCTAGGCAATTGTTTAGTTTCTTGGCAGAGTAAGAAACAAACTTCAGTTGCTACATCCACAGCTGAAGCAGAGTACATTGCAGCTGCAAGCTGTACATCTCAGGTACTCTGGCTTCAAAATCAATTATTAGATTATGACATTACAGAGACTTAGACTCCTTTACTAATGGATAGAGCTTCAGCTCTTTGTATTGTTAAGAATCCTGTCCAGCATTCTAGGACCAAACATATTGAGATCAGACATCATTTTATCAGGGATTTTTATGAAAAAGGTCTGATTGATCCAAAGTTTGTGCCTAGTGCTGATGAGCTTGCAGATATATTTACTTAGCCTTTGGATAGTGCAACTTTTCATAATCTTGTACTCAGGCTTGGTATGCTGCAACTAGAATAATTTGACAACTACTGATGCTCTTAGTCAATAAATACTGATGAGCATTAGTATATTTCTGTCAAAAATAAGTGCTGATAAGTCATTTTATCTTCAGCAGTTTTTATAACTACTGAAGACTAAATTACTTAAAAGTACTGAAGTACTTCATTTGTTGCAAAGTACTGATGTAGTTCAAACTACTGAAGTCTTTTATAATAGATAAGTACTGATGACCAATGAAACACATGAAAATCAGATGATCTGATGAGTAAATGTTAAGGTCATTGAAACAGCTGAACTTTGTGAATTGACGACAACAACTACTGTTTCATTTCAAAACAACTGAAGCCAAAACCAAGTCTTCAGTAGTTTACAACTACTGATGACCAACACCAAGTCTTCAGTTGTTTACAACATCTGAAAGTTAAAACCATGTCTTCAGTTGTTTTCTAACAACTGATGACTCACACCAAAACTTTCAGTTGTTTTCTTTCAGCCGTTTCATAACCTATATATACCTAACCCTAACTTCAAACTTTTCATAACCCACTTTCCAAACGTTCATCTTCCATTAATGGCGACCATGCAAATCAAACCTCGACACAACTGTGTCGCTCACCTTACCAAATCACCCTTTTGGAACAAGTTTGATGCTGCTATTGATTTGATGGTTGATTCCCAATATCGCACGACCTTTCTCTTGAATCCTACCATCTATCCCGATACCCTTTGCCAATTCTAGACAAACGTCACTGTTCATACTGCTGAGAATGATGACTCCATCACTCTCCAGTCGTTTGTCAACCAGAAACAGGTGGTCATCACTTCTGAGATCATTCGTCAAACCCTAGACCTGAATGATGCCACCTATGTCACCAAATACCCCAAAGGCACCATTGATTTATCCTTTGCTAATCATGGTTATGAGGGTGACCTAAGTGCTACTACTATTCTGAAGAAGCACTTCCATGATGCTGAGCGGCTCATTTTCCATATGATCAATGTCTGTCTTGCCCCCAAAACATCCTCATGGGATCAAATGTCATCCAGGTGGCAACAGGTATTGTACTATCCTTGAACATCAAAGCCTAAATTTTTCTAAATAATCTTTTGGAATTAAAAGATTTGGCAATGAAACCTGTGGCTAATAGATGGATATTATATCCAAGGTTTCTTATGGCCATAATTCTAAATCAATTAAAATCTGATGGCCTTGTTGGCCTTGGAGTCCCTGCTCTGGTAGTTTTGCCAGAGGTATACTCCAGGCACAACTCCAATCCACAACTCAAAGAGGCTGCCAAACTGCTAAAACCCAAGCAGAGGGAACCCACAGCCTCCACCTCCAGATCTAAAGTCCCCTCCAAACCAAAACCCAAGAAAACCAAAAAGGCTACTCAGGGAGTTGAGTCCCCTGATGATGCCCTTGCAGCACAAACGCAGGATGAAACTACAAGTCTTAATCCCCTTGTAGTTTCAATGACTCCACCAGCTGAAACCGCTCAGGTATCCTCTCAACAGGATCCTGATGCAACCAACATTGGGGAAGCCACATTACTGGAATCTCTCTCACTTGAGAAGATTGCCATTGAAGAGCACCATTCACCCCGGTGCAATCCTTTTCACCTCCATCTCCCACTGATACCACCCCTACAAGCCCAACTGCAGTCATTGCACAAGTGCTGACTCAACTACATTCCTCTACCCCTCCCCAGAAACCTGTTAACACTGGGAAAACCTCTACAGCTGAGGGGGAGGATCATAATATAGTTGACAACCCACAGCATAGGGATTATAAAGTTCAATCTCCTAGTGTAGATGTGGAGACTAGAACATCTGGTGAGGCTACCTCTTCCCCTGTTTCAACACATGAACAGGATGAAGCAGGTATCATCTCTAAGACCTCACCAGAGGCAACTGCCAATGAAGGACTTAATCCTGAGGCAGGAAGTCCCCAGTTCCAAGACAAAGGGGCACATGTGATTACTGATCTACACTCAGCACATGTTCATCCTGATTCACTCAGGAGGTCAGCTGATTCAGGTTGCACTGATGATGACGATGACCTAGGCTTTTTCTTTGAAGTTCTAGCCCACAACACCATTCTTGAGGCTGAGGTTTGCAGATTACAAGACCTGCTTGCCAAAATGTCTCAGGAATCAAGTCCATCTGCCCCAATTAACCCACAGATGGCAGCTTCTGTTGAAGCTCTCCCAAACACTAAGCCACTCAAATCAAACAAGCCACCAGCCTCTGTTTCAGGCACCATTTCTCAGGGAGAGAACCCCTCTGAGCAAATGGTTGCTGCTTTCAAATCTTCCTTACCTCTCATCACTCCCATCATCACTACTATTGTCCATCAAACCATTGATGAGAGGATTTCCTCAAATCTTCAAACCCTTGTGGATGATGCTGTGTCAAAGAAACTTTCTGACATTCAAACCCCTGAACCCAATGCAACCAAAAAAGGGGAGTCTAAGTCAGTGAAAGATGATAAAAGAAAGAGAGTTGAAGAGGAAGAAGTCAAAGAAAATAAAGGAAAAGAGATCATTACTTACAAGAGAAAGAAGAGTGCTGCTGAACAAACTGAGGATGAGAAGAAGTTGGAGGAGATGATCAAAGAAGCTGATGAGCAACACAGCAGATCCATGGACAGGATTATTGATCAGCTCTTCAGGCAAGGCTTTGATACTGCCAAACTTGATTCTAAGATCAGAAGGCTTGAGATTCAGGAGATTGAGAATCGATGGGCAGGCTGCAATGAAGAAGAAAGGGAAAGATTGGAGGCTATGATCAGATTCCTATCAAAACACTTGGGAAGACCTATCATTGAAGTCAAGTCATGGTCTAGAGATAGCATTTTGGAGATAACCACCAAAATATGCTCTTCTGAAAGCTTCAACAAAGGTCTGATCATAGAAGCTCTGGATGAAGATGGTGCTGGGAAAAGATCTGACATGGCTAAGTTATCCAAAGCCACCCTCACAAACAAAATGATAGAGCAGCCTTTACAATCTTCCTTACCAAAACAACCTCAAAATCAACCTCACAACCTCCAAAACAATTATCCTCACAATCCTCAAAACAACCAACCTCACAACCCTCTAAACCAACCCCTTTACCTAAGAAACCCACTCAATCTACCACCAGTGATGCACCTAAAAGAAAGAGAAGGGTGTTGAGGATGGAAGAAGAAGAAGAAGAAGATGATGAAGAGGATAGTCTGCCAATCTCTGTTGTGATCAAAATGAAGAAACCTGAGCCTAGGAGTCAATCAAAAACAATAACTCCTGAAACTCAAAGGCAAATGGTTAGAGTTAAGATTGAAGAAGAAGAACAGCAGAAGCAGCATGATGAGCAATTTCTCAAAATGGTTGACAAGGACTTCCCTCAGTCCTCATCCATTCAAGCAATGAAGAAACAAGCTCTGAGGCTGTACACTCTTAGGCATACATTTCAACATCAAAGAGAAAGAGTGAGGATTTGGCCAGACCCCAGGGTAAGTTCCAGAATACACAAGAAAAACATACCAAGTAGATATCATGGTAAAGTGAAAAAGACTTTTAATGCTACAATTATGTTGGCCATGGTAGTCTCACCCTGGGAGATTATAGAAGAATTCAAGAGAGCACACACCTCAAAATCAACCCCTCTATCTATACTTGAGAACAAAATGATCAAGAAGGGGCTGTTATACAAGAGACTTGAAGATCTTCAAAAGAGTGAACTCCAGTTGCTGCTAGAAGGCTCTCATCCAGATGAATTTGCATACAGAGAGATCACAACTGTTAAGTTGAAGAATGGGAAGACAGTAAGATATTTGTCTGAATATTATGGCCCTGAGTTCTTCTTTGAGGGAGAAGCAGAAGAACTCACTAAGAAGGAACAAGTTGTTCTCCTTGAGGCCTATGCAAGAGAGTCTTACAGACTCATCAATGAGAAATAGGTTTCATGGTTGGGACAAGACTCTGTGTCTAGTTTCCCCAAGACAGAGTTCCCTTCCATACTTAGCCAATCAAAAGATTAGAAACCTTTTTCCGGCCTATGCTTACATGACTACCTCTGAAGCTGATCAAGAGAGTGTTTCTGCCAAAGAATAAGTGGGATCATCAATAAACTTAGAGGTTTTGGCTGCATTGGTTCGGGGGGAGTTGTTGGACCAAAAGAACCAATGAGCCTGATCAGAAAAACCTCTAAGTCCCACAGACATTACAACTGTTAAAGAAGATCACAACAGCTGAAGACATAGCTGATTACAAGGTCTGAAGACAAAGTCTGAAAGTAAAGAACTGAAGACAAAGTCTGAAAGTGAAGTACTGAAGACAAAGACTGAAGACCAGAGTGATCAGTAGTTGTCACAACAGTTGAAGTTATTAACTTTAGTAGTTGTGATGGTTTTTCCTTTTCAGTACTTGTAATTTTCCTTTTAGTAGTTTATTGTTTCAGTAGTTTTAGGTCAGTAGTTTTATGTTCTTGTACTTAGCATTCTCTGAGATGTGATCAAGTTGTTGAGAACATTTCAGTAGTTTGCATTATTTCAGTTGTTTGTATAATTCTGTTAGATGTCACTATCAAGTGACATCAGCAGACGTCACATTCCTCTATAAAAGGAATGTTGACCTAGTTGTTTTGTAACCGAAGCATTACGCGTGAATGAAAATATTCCTTTAAACAGAAAAGTTCTCTCTCTCTATAATCTTCATTATGTGATTGCATATTCATACTTTTCTTGCTTGAATTCGATCTTATTTCTGTTATATTCCGCTGCAAAATTCAAATCTAATTGATCAAACTAGATCCGATCCTATCACTTTTGTCCCTGGTGTTGAAAGCTTTGAGAAGCAGAAACAAGTGAGGTTTTGGTAGCATCAGCCTAGGGGGAGTTTGTTGGATCTAGAAAGGCTGGTGCAACCAAAACCAAATCACTTAGAATATTTTGGTACAACAAATAAAGGACTTCCGAAGCCAAGTGTGGAACTTCCGAAGGAAAAATGAGCTATTCCGAAGACCAAGTGTAAAACTAACTTCCGAAGGAAAAACTCCAACTTCCGAAGACAAAGAACTTACTTCCGAAGATCAAGACTTAGAATGACAGATCATATGTCAACTTACGAAGTATAGAAGTCCTCAAGACTCGGAAGTATAGAAGCCTCTTCCGAAGTATAAGTGTCTTCGGAAGAACTTGTTCTTCCGAAGCCAACTTACCTTCGGAAGACACTACTATTATCCAGTGGACATAAGTATGGTCTCCCTGACATTCCGCTGCAGACCTCTGAGAAACTACATGGCGTTTTCTCAAAAGCCATGTAGTTGACCATACTTTATTCCACTGCTTACCTTTATAGGTTAGTACAGTTGCCATCTTTAGTTGGTGACAAAAGGTAAGTCATGGACATGTCATGACTATCATATCTTAGATAATACTTTATATAAGATACCTTAACTTTAGCATTGTAGTATATGCTTTAGTCTTAGGTTTCCAGCTAGTATCAAAGTATATCCGGCTGTAGGATCTAGTATATATAGTTTCTCATTGTAACTCATGTTTCATGCTTGTAAGAGACTTGTAATATCTTGAGTTGAGAAGTAATATATACAAGTGCCTTGAAAATTATTTCTGTGTGTTCCTTGCTACTTATTATATTATTATCAACCCTTGTAAAAGACTTTACTTCATCTGATTTGAGTGTTTTGTAAGTGAGTTTGAGAGAAATCCAAGTGTTTAAGTGACAAACTCAATCCTGCAAAGGTGGTGAAGGCTTCTTCCGAAAAGAAAGAAGCTTCAGAAGAATGCCATGCTGCAAAAGCTTCAACAAGCTCATCCTCCATGATAAACCAAGGGATGGAATGGAAGATCAAGGAATATGCTGCAACCCAAACCTCTTCTTCAAAGACATCTATTGAACCCCCATGCATAAACTTTGGTTCAATTATGGCATTATCATTGGAAGAACCCAAGACCAACAAGGCTTGGGTTTCGAATCAAAACTAATCATCTCATCTTATGTGTAGGGATATCCATATGACAAGATTAACAATGTTTGGATTGTGGATAGTGGATGCTCCAGGCACATGACAGGGAATAGATCTCTCCTTCAACAATTTCAACATTATGATGGAGATCCTGTCCAGTTTGGAGGTGAGGCCGGAGGATATATTTCTGGCAGAGGAAGTATATCCAATGGAAAATTAAAAGTTGACAAAGTTCGCTTTGTCAAACAGCTTGAACACAACCTGTTAAGTGTTTCTTAGTTCTGTGATCAAAAGCATCAAATGCTCTTCACAGAACATGAGTGCATTATCCTCAAACCCGGGATGACATTTCCTCAGGAATTGGTGCTTCTTAGATCTCCTAGAAAAGGGGATATGTACAAGCTGGATATGAACAATGCTTCCCCAATGGGTGAAGTGTCATGCTTTCTTTTCAAAGCTGATGGTTATGAGTCAACACTTGGCATAAACGAATGTGTCATGTAAATTTTAAGACAATGAATAAATTGGCTAAAAATAACTTGGTACATGGTTTGCCTAAAAAGGAATTTTTCTGTAAAGATAACTCTGTTGCATGCCTCAAAGGGAAGCAACACAGGGCATCTCATAAATCCAAAGTTGTTAACTCCATCACCACTCCATTACACTTATTGCACATGGATCTATTTGGTCCCACGAGTATAATAAGCATTGGATGGAAATCATATTGCCTTGTGATTGTTGATGACTTTACAATATTTATATAGGTATTCTTTTTAAGAACCAAAGATGAAACTGCTGCAATTTTAAAATCTTTTATTCTTAAAATAGATATCAAAATGATCACAAGGTTAAAATAATTAGAAGTGATCATGGGACTGAGTTCAAGAACCACATTCTTGACTCATTCTGTAACTCAAAAGGGATTGCCAGACAATAAAGTGCTCCTAGAAATCCTCAACAAAATGGTGTTGCTAAGAGGAGGAACGAGACACTTATTAAGGATGCTTAGACCATGTTAGCTGATTGAAAGTTGCCTCTAACATTCTGAGCAGAGGCAGTCAGCACTGCATGCTGTGTGCAGAACAGGGTTCTTGTAGTTATGCCACATCGAAAAATCCCTTATGAACTATGGAACAAGAGGTCACCTTTCATTGGCTTTCTAAGGTCCTTTGGCAGCATATGTACCATACTTAACACAAAAGACAATTTGGCAAAATTTGCTGAAAAGTCGGATGATGCTATCTTTGTTGGATATTCCTCTAACTCTAAAGCTTATAGAGTTTATAACATTAAAAATCAACAATTTGAGGAGTCTTTCAACATTGTAGTTAATGAGCACACTCCTAGTGTTAGGGGGAATGGCCCTGATCATATCTTTGATTTAGAATTGTTTCCAAACTATTCTAAACCATCTTATGAGAATGTTTCAGCTGGAACAGGTGCTCAAAGTGATTCTGATGATGACCAATTATTTGAGCTACCCAGACCTATTCCAAGTTCTCCAAGAGCTGCCACAAATCAAGCTCCCACTATTGGCAGATCTGACAGTATGACAATCTCAAGAGATAGTGGAGCTTCAACCAGTGATTCACCTGTTGACCCTCAAACTTCATCAGGTGACACTGTACAACACCAAGCTGATGCAAGCAACATCTTGAAGGAACAGGCAACTGTTAATGTTGCTTCACAGCCAACAAATGATGATGATGTTTCTCATTCATTCAATCAGTCCTCACTGAATGAGTTTGAAACAGTAGCTGGACAAAGTGTTCAAGCTTCTAAGCAAAATATGTCTAATCTGGATCTATCTTTGCAACTGGAGGTAATTCCTAGACTTAGGATTCACAACACTTATCCAGCTGAAAACATCATATGGGAAGTCTCTGAAGGTGTGAGAACAAGAGGACAAACTCACAATGGGAATGTCTGCTTGTACTCATGCTTCTTATCCCAAATAGAACCCAAGAAGGTGGAAGATTCCTTGAAAGATAGTAGCTGGGTTGAATCGATTCAAGAGGAGCTACTTCAATTCAAAAGACAAAAGGTTTATAACCTATGTCCGCTACCATCTGGTCAAGTACCTATAGGCACTAAATGGGTTTTCAGAAACAAGAGAGATGATAAAGGCTTGATAATCAAGAACAAGGCAAGACTAGAGTTCCAAGGATACACTCAAGAGGAAGGAATTGATTATACTGATGTCTTTGCACCTGTTGCAAGACTTGAGGCAGTTAGGATATTCCTTGCTTATGCTGCATCCAAGAACTTCACTGTTTACTAGCTTGATGTCAAGTGTGCCTTTTTGTATGGGGATATAGATAGGGACGTCTATGTGTGCCAACCTCCAGGATTTGAAGACCCACAGCACCCCAACTATGTGTGCAAATTGGATAAAGCTCTATATGGGCTGCACCAAGCACCTAGGCTGTGGTATGAGACATTGTCTCAGTTTCTACTGAAGAATGGTTACACTAGAGGTACCATTGATAAGACTCTTTTCATAAGGAAGTCTGGGAAGGACATCTTGCTCATTCAAGTCAATGTTGATGACATCATATTTGGTTCCTCAAATGACCAAATGTGTAAAGACTTTGAGCGCATCATGAGGATGAAGTTTGAGATGAGTTCCATGGGAAAAATGAACTTTTTCCTTGGAATTCAGGTGAAGCAGATGAAGGAAGGGTTTTTCATCAATCAATCTAAGTATGTCAATGACATCTTAGAAAGATTTGACATGAATGATTGTAAGGTAGCCAAAACACCTATACCCAAAAACCATAATCTCTGCCCTGACTCTGAGGGGGAGGATACTGATCAACATCAGTATAGAGCAATTATTGGTTCTCTGATGTATCTCAAAGCAAGTAGACCTAATATCATGTTTGCAACTTGTATTTGTGCAAGATATCAGGCTGCTCCAAAGGTGTCTCACCTAGTTGTTGCCTAGAGAATCCTCAGATACCTCAAAGGAGCACCTAAATTAGGTCTCTGGTATCCCAAGAATAGTGATTTCAATCTCTATGGCTACTCTAACAATGACTATGGTGGCTGCCAATTTCTTGGTGGAAGGATCATCTCATGGAAATGCAAGAAGCAATCTTGTGTCTCTACGTCAACTGCTGAAGCTGAATACATTGCTACTGCAAGTTGCTGTGCTCAGCGGCTGTGGATTCAGAACCAGATGATAGACTACGGATTCAACTTCATGAGCACTCCTATCCACATTGACAACAACAGTGCTATCTCCATTACTGAAAATCCAGTGAAGCACTCCAAGACAGAGCACATTGATATCAGGTACCATTTCATTGGAGATATTCATGAGAAAAATCTAATTAAGCTAATCAAAGTTGACTCAAATGAACAACATGCTGACTTGTTCACCAAAGCTTTTGATGAAAAAAGATTTAAGTATCTCATTACAACTATTGGGATGATAAACATTGATTAGTCTAACTCATTTAAAAACCTTTTTAATATGTAAAGTCTTGTGTTAAAACAATCTAAGCCCTGTTACAAAAAGGCCCTTCTCTGGAATTTTCACTAAGTATAAATTCTTCCGAAGAGGAATTAACCCTCGGAAGATGTGTTACATATCTTCCGAAGCAAATTCCTCCCAGGATTATTTTCTTTTCGGAAGAGTATTTAGTCTCGGAAGAAGCGATTGATTTCATATCAGATTTACTTCCGAAGCTTATAACACTCTCCATTTGGAAAACAATATTTACTCTCGGAAGTAAGAACTTTACCTTCGGAAGTAAATTTGCCTTCGGAAGAACATTACCTTCGGAAATGCTTTATACTCGGAAGAAAGACTTTACTGTGTAACGAAAATCTTTTGGGCCCCACTCTGTAAAAAGTAAAGATTTTGTTAATGATGTCGGATTATTTAAATGGACTAATCCTTACCACCCCCGTCACATCCTCCACTGAAACATCCCATCATCTTATCCAAACCCCTTAAACCGCCATTTCACCCATCTAAATAACCCTGACTAATCACTTTCATCTTTTTACCCAATTTACTACCCTAAAAGCTTCCTTCATCTCCATTTCACCTTATTCCAAACTATCTTCTTGCAACTTTCTCAAATGGCACTTAACCCTCAGCACAACCAAGTCGCATGGCTGAATTTTAGGCCAATGGTCAGATTGAAACCCTAAATGGGGTAAGTTCAAGATACTCCTTGATTCTTCAAGGGATGCCGACTTCTCTTATATCATCTCCTTTCTTACCTAATCATCTTATTACACTGCTCTGACTGTTAACCCTGCTGTTTACTCAAATCACATGGCTGAATTTTGGGCCAATGGTCAGATTGAAACCCTAAATGGGGTAAGGGTAATAAGATCGAGCATCTGTGGCCAGGAGTTGGTCATTTCTAAACAACTCATCAGGGAGCATCTCGAGCTTCATGATGAGGGCGCTCCTACAGAGTTCCCCAAGGCAGATTTTGACAACACCTATATCCAAATGGGATATGGTGGAGATGTAAGCAGGTCAACCGTCTACAAGTTTAACTTCTCTTACAACTGGAAGTTCCTGCTGCATGTTGTTCTTCATTGCTTGTCCAACAAATCTGGGGGATGGGATCAAATCCCATATGAACTAGGGTGCCTAGTTCATGGATTGGTGAGAAGCCTCCGCTTTAACTACTCAAGGTTTGTGTTGACCAATCTTATGGGGATCCTCCAGCGGGACACATTCTTCATGTATCCTAGGTTCCTTCAGCACATAATCAACTGTGAGTTGGACCAGAGTCAGCTTGTCTGTGCAGCTGCTCTAAGTATTCCTCAAATGAGGCTGACCATCTTCAAGACTTTGAAGAGAGTGTCCACCAATTTCACCGAAAGATACACTGCACTTCTTCCACGTATGACTGAGCCAATGGCTCCTGGTGAACAATTGACCTCAGTCTGAGGTCCAACCATCCTTCACAATTGACTTCAATATGGGTATTGAGTCTCCTCAATCTCAAACTCATGAGCCTAAAACCCAAGCTGAAAACCCTCACGGAGAGTCTTTATACTCCCCTGAGCAGCCAAAAAGGGACAGCCCCACCATAGGCTCAATGCCTTTAGACATTGATCAAAGTCCCAGGTCATTAGGCTTAACCTCTATATCCTTTACTGACCTACTAATAGGAACTGATGAAGAGATTCTGTCTCTTCAAGGCAATGAAGTTGATCCACAACACCCTCTCAAGGATCAACAAAGCCCAGAGGGACCTCTTATCTCTAGCCCCCATCAGCAAGCCTTACTGAGGTGAGTCCCACTAATGTGGAGGGGAATCATGTAGATTCAACTGTCACTACTGAAGGAGCCTCAATGGACCTTAAGGATAGTGGTAACATCACTGAGACTGAATCTACGGCAACCATGCCCTTTGATGACTCTGAAAGAGACATCATTGAGCAAGGGAAACCAGGGCGCCAAGAAATCACATCTGGTGGTGAGGATGAACATACTAGGTATGTTACCTCATCTCCCTATGATTCTTCAAAAGAAGATGAGGGAAGACTGCAACTCACTATTAAAGACCTACTTTCTAAAGTCTCAAACCTTGAATCTAAGGTTAGGACTTTAGAGGATATGTATGCCACTCAGCAACTTGAGATTGAAAATCTCAAGGCCAAACTAGCTGAGAACAGATTGAGAGGTCTGTTAGGCATGTACCGATTCAGGTCTCTTTGACCTCTTCCTCTAGCTCATCAAGCTCTCATGATGATGCTACCAAAAAGGGGGGAGAGTGTTCAGGGACAAAGCCAAAGGCAAGAGGAACCACAGAGTCAAGCTCTCACTTCTTTAAGTTCAAGATACCCCATGCAACAAGCTTTAGTTTTTCCTGAGCCTCCTCCAGTTGCAATTCAAGTGGACTAAAGGATGCGCTAAGATCTCAACAGGTTCTTTAACAAGTTCCTGATGTAATCTTTCATTGAACAGCCAAGTCTTGACTTGTCTGTGATCTACTTCGGAGCTCAAGAGCTTCAGAGGTTAAATGCACCTTCCACCACTATTGAGGAAGTTGTCAACCTAAGCTCCAAGTGGAACCTGAGATTAATTTTGAAGGGGAAACAAGGACTGATGGCCCAGCAACTGAGACAGTTTGGACAGATAGTGCATTCTCACAGACTTCCAAAGCACAAGTCAAAGCCTCGGAAGAACAACTTCAATCTTCCGAAGCTGAGATTGCAGCTGCGGAATGACTATTCTCTTTATCCGATGATCTAATAGTCACAGATGCAATCCTAGAACTTGCATCTGAGGTTAATAGGGAGGATTTTTTCACCCAACCCCTAGCTCAAACATCAGCATTGACTCCAGCTCCTATTTCCACCACTCAACCTGAACCTTCCATCCAAGAACCCCCAAAGTCTAGCACTTCCGAAGACGTCAAAGGAAAGAGGAAGATGACTGAGGAAGAGCTTCAGGAGGAAGCAAGGTTAGAAAAGCTCAAAAGGAAAGGTAGACTTCCAATTGGGAAGCTGCTAGCGGCTAGTAGCAAAGCAGCTGCAGCTAACCAGGAGGCTGTCAACAATAAAAGAAGAGTGGAAATCATTGACAGGCTTGTCAATCTAGGAGCTGTGAATGAAGATGTACTCCTGCTACCACTAGAGGAGTTAGTTGAGTTGGAAAAGGCAACTTTGCTGCAAAAACAACAAAAGGAAGAGGCAGCAAGGTTGGCCTTAGAAGAAGAAAGGGAGAAGAAGAAAAGAGAAGTTGATCAGCAGCTTAGGAGGGAAAGGATAACTTTCCTAACCTCCAGAGGTTTCTCTCTAGAAGAACTATCTCCACACAACAATGATACGATCTTATGGCTCTTCAACAAAGAGAAAGACCAAATGGAGAAGGAGAGAAAGAAAGCTGCCAAGGAGAAGCTGAGGTTAAAGAGGAAGAAGGAAGAGAAAGCAGGACTCAATGCTGCCAAGAAAATAGGTGAAAAGGCCTGGATGAAAGACTATCTCCGGGCTCATGGCTTCTCTAGCAGGCAGGTGGGTCATATGTCTGAGAAGACCCTCCAGCGACATGTCAGTGACATAAAGGCTGACATTCGCTCGGGGAAGAGGAAGGAGATGTACAGAAGGTGACAGGGGATGATCTTCAAACAAACCACTCAAACCCAACCACAACCTGAACCAACTCCTTTTCCATTCCCCATCAAAACCGAACCAACCACTGAACCTTACACCCCTGACCCTACACCATCAACCCTATCAACCTCCTCACCTCAACCACCTAAACTACCCATCCTCCAACCCAAAACACTCGCCAGAACCCAAACACCACAACCTACCCAACAACCTCCCAAACCATCCCCTCAGCCTTCCAAACATCTCTCCTAAGAGGAGTTCAAGGCAGTCAAGACAAAGCTCATCAACTACTCAACCCTGAGCGACATCTCTTGTGAGGAAGATTCTGTCAAACTGACTTATGTTGATGGATCCTCATGTTCCCTCATTAGAGATCAATTTCATGATCTGTCTAGAGGAATATTGGACCAAGCTGCAAAGCTCCTTGGCCTCAATTCAGATACTCTGAATGAGGAAGAAAAGAAGCTAAGGAGAAGGCTGGTGACTCTGCTGGATACTAAGAAAGGTGACAAGGTACCAAGTCAACCCCTTATGCCTAGGAAGAAGATTATCTAGTGGAGGTTCGAAGACTCTTCTCACAACTTTGTTGTTGAGAGAGAGAGAGAGTGGAGAGCTAAACAGGCTAAATGCCTCATCTCTGCTACACTTAAGCAGATTTAATATTGCTGAGTTAGCAGAAAAGCCACCCTCCAACCCCTCCAACTCTGAAGTAGCTGCTCACATCAGAAATCACCTGCAGTCTTCATCTAGCCGAGCTAACTGCTAGGACTAATATTGAGGAAGAGTTGAAGCTAAGAGAAGAGGAGAAAAGGAAGGGATCAGCAACCAAAGGCAAAGCCTTTCTACAAATGGTTGAGGGTCCTGAACTTTAATCCATAGTTAGATGGGAGTATGACTATAACTTCTGTCAACTAACTCTTCTTAAGGGGGCATAACAAAGGGTACATATCATTCAGAGTGATAGACTGGATCTCCTATCCACTAATGACTTGTACAAACTTCTCAGCACCACTTCGAGGAAGAACAAGGAAACAGACAAATATCTTCTGTCCATGGTGTTGAAGGTTTTGAGAAGCAGAGACAAGTGAGGTTTTGGTAGCATCAGCCTACGCGGAGTTTGTTGGATCTAGAAAGGCTGGTGCAACCAAAACCAAATCACTTGCACTATTTTGGTGCAACTAATAAAGGACTTCCGAAGCTAAGTGTGGAACTTCTGAAGGAAAAGGAGTTCTTCCGAAGATAAAGTGTAACATCAACTTCCGAAGACAAAGTATTCACTTCCAAAGATCAAGACTTAGAGTTAAAGATCAAAAGTCAACTTCCGAAGTATGAATGAAGTCCTCAAGCCTCGGAAGTATAGTAGCCTCTTCCGAAGTATAAGTGGCTTCGGAAGAACTTGTTTATCCGAAGCCAACTAACCTTCGGAAAACACTACTATTAACCAGTGGACATAAGTATGGTTTCTCTGACACTCCGCTGCATACCTCTGAGATACTGCATGGCGTTTTCTCAAAAGCCATGTAGTTGACCATACTTTATTCCACTATTTACCTTTATCAGTTAGTACAGTTGCCAACTTTAGTTGGTGACAAAAGGTAATTCATGGACATGACATGACTACCATATCTTAGATAATACTTTATCTAAGATACCTTAACTTTAGCATTGTAGTATATGCTTTAGTCTTAGGTTTCCAGCTGGTATCAAAGTATATCCGGCTGTAGGATCTAGTATATATAGTTTCTCATTGTAACTCTTGTTTAATTCTTGTAAGAGTCTTGTAATACTTTGAGTTGAGAAGTAATATATACAAGTTCCTTGAAAATTATTTCTTTGTGTTCTTTGCTACTTATTATATTATTATCAACTCTTAGAAGAGACTCTACTTCATCTGATCTGAGTGTAGTATAAGTGAGTTTGAGAGAAATTCAAGTCTTAAGTGACAAAACCCGATCCTGCACTACTATTGTTAATTCTTTTAGGCTGATTTTGTTTCCTCAACCTCCTTTTGACTTCCTGTTCAAACTGATTTAAATGATCTTTGTTGCAAATGTCAAAACATATCCCTTGTTTTGAGTTTGATGATTAAGGATCAGTTTTGACTTTTGGTTTTGAAATCAAAAAAGTTTTTCTTTTGACCTTTTATGAGATGGTGTTTGATTTGTGCAAATTCTTTGGTGATTTGATCTCACAGTCTAATCTGCTTTCATCAGTTGTTTTCTCAAAAAAGTTAATTTATTCTTTTCCTTGGAAATTGCGGGTATGAATTTCACAAATGGGACAATGGCTTTGATTGGGCTTGTTGGTTTGATGACATTCACTGTCTTGTCTGAACATTCCTTGATTTTAATTGGATGACCTAATTTAATTTTCTATTCATTTGTTTCAATATAAACATCTTGTTTATTTTGAGGATTTGTGACGTGTTTTACTATTGATTTTGGTTCAATAGTGTTAGGTTCATTTTGCTCTTTGAGTGTGACAGACTTAGGCATGACAGTGTAGTTGTCATTGTAAGGTGGGGGACAAGAATTATACCCAATCCTAGTCATATCGTTGGGATCTTTTTGTGAATCTAGCATCTCTTGCAGCTTGACTGAAGACATTTGAAACTTTTCAAGTTTCACTTGAGTAAGTGATTGCTCAGCTTTTGATTGAGCTAACTTTTCAGTTAGCTGCAAGAGTATACTCTTCACCATGCAATTTTTCAATATCAAAGATGAGTGATTTGATTTTAATTCCAAAACCTTTAATTTCTCTTTTAAGCATCTCTGACTTGACCTTTTCTTCTTTTATTTTAGCAATCAATTTATGATTGTGCTCACGATAACCTTGCAGTTCAGTAATGCATTTATCACTACAAAGGTTGGATTTTACCTCAGATGGCATAGGAGTTGGGCCATCGTTGATATGAGCCATGAGTGTATGATTCTGGAATTGAGGCTTTACTTCCTCTGCATACAAACTCCAATCACAAACTCCATCTTGTCTCATGACAAGAGCATTTGAAGTGGGCTGGTTGCTTCCATGAGCTTGATTAGTCAGCTGTGGCTGACTCTGATATGGTTGTTGATGTTGATGTTTTTATTGGTGATGATATTGTTGTTGATGATTGTTGGATTGATAGATTGAACTTGGTTGTGAGGATGATTGGCCCTGAGAATTCCTTTGGAAACTGTTGTTGTTTTTTCTAGGAACATTGCATTCTCTAGAGAAGTGGCCAGTCATACCTCCGTTGAAGCATTTGACCTTAGATTTGTCATATCCAAGTTTTGTATTTTCATTCAGACTAAGCTTTCTCCCTTTTCTGAAAAACTTCTTGGCTCTCATTGCTATCATAGCCATTTGCTACTGCGGATCCATTTCTTCCGCATCATCTGGATCCATTTCTTCTAAATCTTCTTGGATGAGATGAGCAAAAGTGAGTCTCCCTCCCAAGTAGGCTTCAAAGCTTGCAACAAGGGCATTGTAAGTAGCCTTTTGCTCTTCAGACCTTTGATCTTTAGACAAACCTATAGGTGTGGCAGTAAACCCCTGTTGGTTAAGATGATGTTGATGGCTTGTTTGTTGTTGGAGCAGCAATTAAACCAGTTGTCTTCACTTGATCTCTTGAGGAGAGAAAATCATCATCCTCAGTGATGAATGCATTTTCCGCAGAGTGAGTGTCTGATGGAAATTTATATGCTTCAATAACTCGAGATCCACCAAGGTTCCTGCTCCTTTCATCAAGTTCAAGAGCTTCTATTTTGACAGTCATTATGTCCAAGGTGGTACTCTCTATATCAAGAGTGTTTTTCAGCATGGTAATATTTTGTTTCCAACTTTCTGGAAGGCTGTGAAGCATCTTTTTGTTCAGCTCTTTGACTTTATATGTAACCCCCATGATCTCTAAATCATTCACCAGCTGCATAAATCTATGCAGTTGTTTGGAGATTGACTCCCCCTTGGAGTGATGAATGGTTTCATATTGATTAACAAGCTTATCCTTGTTAATTTCAGCAATTCACTACTGCCTTCACACATTATTAGTAGTGCATCCCACACAGCTTTAGTTGTTCCATACTTCTCAAGCCTTTTTAGCACATCCATTTTCAATGCTTGAGTGAGACTGGAATATGCTTTGAGATCAATTTTTATCTTCTTGTAGTCATCATCATCAAGAGTGAGATCTTCAATAGGTATTCTTGAGGTTTTGTACAGTGCAGCCTGATCAGCAGAAAGTGTCACAGGGATGTGAGGCCCTTTACATATGGAAATCCAATAGTCCGGATCTACACCTATAATGTATTTCATGAATCTGATTTTCCATTGCTTAAACTCATATTTGTGTTTAAGCATAGGAGGTTTATGTGTATGACCAAGTTCAGAGAAATTATGCGAATCCATTTTAATAAGCATTTTTTTAACTTGTTTGAATAAAGATTAGATTGATTGTTAAGTTCAACTAGTCCAAGTAGTCCAAAACAGGCTTATGTAACTAGATCTACTGATGTTTTGATGTTTCTGTTATAATATTTTATGGTTGAGCAATTGTTTGCAGATTTGTTCTTGAGAATGAGTAGGGATGAACAGTGACTGTCGGAGAATTTCAGTAGTTTTATCAACTTGTATACTGAATAGAGGTAGTCAAACACTCTACCAGTAACTCAATCACCAGATCAATCGAGTTCAGCTTAGATCTAGGCATATCTAAAGAAGATCCGAGAGCCAAAGCTCTGATACCAATTGACTGGGTGTGAAAATGAAATTCTCTGTTGATGTGAATCAACAAGGACCGAATATGATGATTAAGTCAATGATAGTAAGGCGGAATCAAACAATCAAAGAACATTGAATGCAATCAACACTGCTCAATCTGTGACATGAACAATCATTCCACCAAAAACTATTATTTTAACAAATATTGTTCTGTCTGTGATATGACTAATCATAAACATCTAACTGTTTCTTGATTGGGTGTGAGAATGATATTCTCTGTTGATGTGAATCAACAAGGACCGAATATGATGATTGAGTCAATGATTGCAGGGCGGAATCAAACAATCAATGAACAATGAATGCAACAAATACTCATAAATGCTCTTTGTATTAATGAAGGTGATCGGTTACAATGAATGCTAGGGTTTGAGCATTAAACATTAACAATACACCTTGTGAACATAAGACTAAACAAAATATTCTGATTGTCTAAATGTCTATCAACAGTCACCTCACATACGAGGATTTCTATTCTATTTATAAGCTGACAAGATGCCTTTTACAAAAAGACTAAACTACCCCTTACCTATACATCAGAGAACTAGTCTAAGTACAAAAGTCTTCATCAACATTTCTTCTATTCATTCGCATTGACTAATGTGGATGTTGTGATCTTCATCAGCATTTCTTTTTCTTTTTCAGCATTAGTGTTTGGTCATCAGCATTAACAAATGCGGATGAACAAACACATGCGCATTTGTTGTTGAACATCCGCATTAGTGAATGCGGATGTACAAAGTACTTGTCAGCATTTGTTCGGCTATCCGCGTTTGTTAATGCAGAAGAACAAACACTTGTCAGCATTTCCGCATATACAAATGCGGGTAGCTGACACTTGTCTTCTATTCTTGACGCAGATTCTTCATCCGCATTAGTTCTTGGACTTGTATGATTTCTAGCAGAACAACCAACCCACCACTTGAATTGGCATGTATGATCTTTTCAGGGTCCAACATACATCACATTCCCTGAGACTCAAAGGTCTTAACAGGCTCAACAAAGTTCTTTTCAGGACAGGTGTGCCTTTGTCTCAGGAAATGGGCACTCTAGTGACTATCACTATTGTTTCAATGATCTAGAGTGTTTCAGCCCAGATGATGTGGAGTATGTGGACATAGTCCAACAGATGGCTCTGTTAACCTATAGAGCAAAGAAATTCTTCAAGAGAATTGGAAGGCAGTTTCCCCGGAACCCAACAAACAGCAAGTTAAGGTTTGACAAAGCAAATGCCAAATGTTAAAATTGTAACCAACTTGGTCACTTTGCCAGGGAATGCAAGGCTCCCAAGTCAAATCCGGGAACCCTACAGGCCTCCACGCATCCCTCTACACAAAAAGCTACTAGAAAGTCAACTGAGACAGCTGATGTAGCTCAAGAAGTTGATAGGAGCTTCATGGTACAGGATGTGACTCCTACTCAAGCACACATGGCTGGAACAGATGACAACAAGGTATATGAACATCTTTGTACTCCAGCTTGCATTACTAAGGTTAAGTTATATCAAGAATACAATATGAAAATTAAATCTGTTATTGAGTAATTTAATATTTTAAAATCTGATTTTAAAAGGGATGAATCTGACTATCAAAACAAAATTGAAGAGTTAGAGAAAATTGTGTCCTTGTTAAAACATGAACATACAAATTACGAGACTAAAATCAAGGGTCTAATATCCAAATTTTCTAAGGCTCAAGCCAAGCTTGTCACAGCTGAGGCTCAAGCCAGGAAGCATGTTATCTCTGAGCAAAACTTCCAAGCCATTCTTGCATCATCCTCTCACTCAAAACTTTGTTATCAAAACAAAGGTGGGTTGGGAACCAATGAAACTGTTTCGCCATATTCTTATGAGTCTATTAGACAACCAAGGTGTGGTACTGAAGAGCAAGAGGTTCCATCTGCTGACCCACCTTTCCATGAGTCAAAGAGTGATGCAAAGATGGAGACCATAACAGGGAAGAACCAGGTAATTTTACCCATTCCTACCGGTGATGATCAGCCCCTGACCACCAAAGCCATAAGAAGCCGAGCTAAGGCAGCAATAAAAACTACAAAGAAATTGGATGTATCCAAGTTGAAGATAGACCCAAAACAAAAAGGTGTGTTCATCTCAGCTGGATTTCAGGTGGTAGGAAACTATGATTCAGGAAAGGAGTGTAGTACCAGCACTCCTGTCCTACCAAAGGATCAAAAATTAAAGGGAAAGATTGTTGATGAAGAAAAGATGAATAAGAAACAGGAGTCCTCAAGTTCCCAGAAGATTAACATTGTCTGCATAATGTGTGGTCTGTAAAACCACATGGCCAAAGATTGTTACTACAATCCTGCTAGCACACATTATGCAAATAATGTTAAAAAGGAAAGAGTCAGAGAAGATTTCACATTTAGACCTTATCATATGGTTCAAGTGATGAAGAAAGGAAAACTTGTCTCGGAAGCAAAGTTGCTTTCGGAAGAAACTCATTCTTCTGAAGGGAAAATTACTTCGGAAGACAAGGCTAAGAAAATTCAAAAGAACAAGAGAGTTCCTTTGAGACCTTCCGAGAAAAAGACTGCTTCGGAAGAAAAGGTGGTGAAGGTTTCTTCCGAAAAGAAAGAAGCTTCGGAAGAATGCCAAGCTGCACAACTTCAACAAGCTCATCTACTATGATCAACCAAGGGATGGAATGGAAGATCAAAGAAGATGTTGCAGCCCAAACCTCTTCTTCAAAGACACCCATTGAACCCCCATGCATAAACTTTGGTTCAAGTATGTCACTATTGTTGGAAGAACCCAAGACCAACAAGGCTTGGGTTTCCAATTAAACTAATCATCTCATCTTATGTACAAGGACATCCATATGACAAGAATAACAATGTATGGATTATGGATAGTGGATGCTCCATGCACATGACAGGGAACAGATCTCTCCTTTAATAATTTCAACATTTTGATGGAGGTCCTGTCCAGTTTGGAGGTGAGGCCGAAGGATATATTTCTAGCAGAGGGAGTATATCCAGTGGTAATTTAAAAGTTGACAAAGTACACTTTGTCAAACAGTTTGAACACAACATGTTAAGTGTTTCTCAGTTTTGTGATCAAAAGCATCAAATGCTTTTCACAGAACATGATTGCATTATCCTCAAACCCGGGATGACAATTCCTCAGGAATTGGTGCTTCTTAGATCTCCCAGGAAAGGGGATATGTACAAGCTTGATATGAACAATACTTCCCCACTGGGTGAAGTATTATGCTTTCTTTCCAAAGCTGATGGTGATGAGTCAACACTATGGCATAAATGAATGTGTCATGTCAATTATAAAACAATGAATAAATTGGTTAATTATAACTTGGTACATAGTTTGCCTAAAAAGGAATTTTTTTCTGCAAAGATAACTGTGTTGCATGCCTGAAAGGGAAGCAACACAGGGCATCTTATAAATCCAAAGTTGTTAACTCTATCACCACTCCATTACACTTATTGTACATGGATCTGTTTGGTCCCACAAGTATAATGAGCATTGGAAGGAAATCATATTGCCTTGTGATTGTTGATAATTTTACAAGAATTACATGGGTATTCTTTTTTAAGAACTAAAGATGAAACTGCTGAAACTTTGAAATCTTTTATTCTTAAAATAGAAAATCAAATTGATCACAAGGTTAAGATAATTAGAAGTGATCAAGGGACTGAGTTTAAGAATCAAGTTCTTGACTCATTCTATAACTCAAAAGGGATTGCCAGACAATATAATGCTTCTAGAACTCCTCAACAAAACGGTGTTGCTAAGAGGAGGAACATGACACTTATTGAGGCTGCTCGGACCATTTTAGTTTGCTTCAAAGCTGCCTCTAACATTCTGGGCAGAGGCAGTCAGCACTGTATGCTATGTGCAGAACAGGGTTCTTGTAGTTAAGCCACATGGAAAACCCCCTTATGAGCTATAAAACAAGAGGCCACCATTCATTGGCTTTCTAAGGTCCTTTGGCAGTAGGTGTACCATACATAACACAAAGAAAACTTTGACAAAATTTGCTGAAAAGTCAGATGATGCTATCTTTGTTGGATATTCCTCCAGCTATATTGCTTATAGAGTTTATAACATCAAAAATCAACAATTTGAGGAATCTTCCAACATTGTTGTTAATGAGCACGCTCTTGTGTTAGGAGGAATGGCCCTGGTCATATCTTTGATTTAGAATTGTTTCCAAACTATTCTAGACCTTCTTGTGAGAATGTTTCAGCTGGAACAGGTACTCATAGTGATTTTGATAATGATCAACTATTCGAGTTACCCAGACCTAGTCCAAGTTCTCCAAGAGTTGCTGCAAACCAAGCTCCCACTATTGGAAGATCTGATAGTATAACTATCTCAAGAGATAGTGGAGCTTCAACCAGTGGTCCACCTAGTGAGCCTCGAAACTCATCTGGTGACACTGCACAACACCAAGCTGATGGAAGTAGCATCTTGAAGGAACAGGTAACTGTTAATGTTGCTTCATAGCCAACTGATGCTGAAGGTGTTTCTCATTCATTCAATCAGTCCTCATTGAATGAGTTTGAAACAACAACTGGTCCAAGTGTTCAAGCTCCTGAGCAAAATATGTCCAATCTGGATCTATCTTTGCAACTGGAGGTGATTCCCAGACTTAGGATTCACAATAGTCATCCAGCTGAGAACATCATAGGGGAAGTTGTTGAAGGTGTGAGAACAAAAGGACAAACTCATAATGGAAATGTCTGTTTGTATTCATGCTTTTTATCCCAGATGGAACCCAAGAAGGTAGAAGATGCCTTGAAAGATAGTAGTTGGGTTGAGTCAATGCAAGAGGAGTCCGCTACCATCCGGTCAAGTACCAATAGGCACCAAATGGGTTTTCGGGAACAAGAGAGATGATAGAGGCTTGATTATTAAGAATAAGGCAAGACTGGTAGTTCAAGGATACACTCAAGAGGAGGGAGTCGATTATACTGATGTAAGGATCTTCCTTGATTATGTTGCATCCAAGAATTTTACTGTCTACCAGCTTGATGTCAAGTGTGCCTTTCTATATGGGGATATAGATAGGGAAGTCTATGTGTGCCAGAATCCAAGATTTGAAGACCCATAGCACCCCAACTATGTGTGCAAACTGGATAAATCTCTATATGGGCTGCACCAGGCACCTAGGCTGTGGTATGAGACATTTTCTTAGTTTCTCCTAAAGAGTGGTTACACTAGATGTACCATTGACAAGACTCTATTCATAAGGAAGTCTGGGAAGACATTTTTCTCGTTCAAGTCTATGTTGATGATATCATATTTGGTTCCTCAAATGGCCAAATGTGTAAAGACTTTGAGAGCATCATGAAGAAGAAGTTTGAGATGAGTTCCATGAGAAAGATGGATTTTTTCCTTGGAATTTAGGTAAAGCAGATGAAGGAAGGGTTCTTTATTAATCTATCTAAATATGTCAATGAAATTTTAGAAAGATTTGATATGAAAGATTGTAAGCCAGCCAAGACACCTATACCCGGAAACCACAATCTTTCTCCTGACTCTGAAGGGGAGGATACTGATCAACATCAGTATAGGGCAATCATTGGTTCTCTGATGTATAGAGCCCAACCGGGCTTTGAAGGGATAGGGAAAGGGAAGAAAAGAAAGAGGGTCACTCCTTTTAGGAACATGGCTCGTTCATTCACTTGCTCATGAACTCGCAGCTTCGCCAGAAGCTACGAAGGGGGGCCTCGGCCCGGGAAGGGGAGAGTGGCCGAGCATATTTTCGCCCAATACGATTCAGTCGATACAGAGTCTCTCCAAGTGTCGAGCAGGGCCTCATTAACTTGATTCATTTGACGAATGCCTAATCCTCCCTTTAGGCGTACAGACATCCTCCCAAGCCAACAATCTGAAAGCTGAGTCAAATATGAGAATTGAAATGCCTTGTTCTTTCTCTAATAATCTGCTGCCCCATGTACCTGTCAAGGTTGAACAACACCAATTGTAAGCCGACACTCGACAACAGGCGTTACATCCTCTCGATCCGATTATACAGGCTAGCAAAAGAGCTGCAGGAGATGCGGAAGTAGAACTGATATCATGTTTGCAACTTGCATTTGTGCAAGATATCAGGCTGCTCCAAAGGTGTCTCACCTATTTGTTACCAAGAGAATCCTCAGATACCTCAAAGGAGCACCTAAACTGGGTCTCTTGTATCCAAGGAACAGTAATTTTAATCTCTATGGCTACTCTGATAATGACTATGGTGGCTGCAATATCAACAAGAAATCAACATCCAAGTGGATGTCAATTTCTTGGTGGAAGGTCATCTCATGGCAATACAAGAAGCAATCATGCGTTTCAACATCTACTGCTGAAGCTGAATGCATTGCCGTTGCTAGTTGTTGTGCTCAACTGCTGTGGATTCAGAACCAGATGATAGACTACGGATTCAACTTCATGAGTACTCCTATCCACATTGACAACAATAGTGCTATCTTCATTACTAAAAATACGGTGAAGCACTCCAAGACAAATCACATTGATATCAGGTATCATTTCATTAGAGATATTCATGAGAAAAATCTTATTAAGCTAATCAAAGTTGACTCATATAAACAATATGTTGATTTGTTCACCAAAGCCTTTGATGAACAAAGATTTAAATATCTCATTACAGCTATTGGGATGATAAACATTAAGTAGTCTATCTCATTTGAAAACCTTTTTAAAATGTGTAATGTCTTGTGTCAAAACAATCTAAGCCTTGTTACAAAAGGTCTTTCTCAGAAATTTCACTAAGTATAGATTCTTCCGAAGAGGAATTAACCCTCGGAAGATGTTTTATATATCTTCCGAAGCAAAATTCCTCCAAGGAAAATCTTCTTCTCGGAAGAGTTTTTAGTCCCGGAAGAAGCGATTGATTACATATCAGATCTACTTCCGAATCTTATAAACTTCTCCATTCGTAAAGCACTCTTTACTCTCGGAAGTAAGAAATTTACCTTCGAAAGAAAAATTGGCTTCGGAAGAGGATTACCTTCGAAAATGTTTTATACTCGGAAGAGAGATTTTACTATGTGATGGAAATCTTTTGGGCCCCACTCTTTAAAAAGCAAATATTTTATTAATGATGTCGGATTATTTAAATGGATTTAACCTTACCGCCCTTGTCACATCATACCAAACCATCTTTTCACCTTATCCAACCCCCAAAACCGCCATTTCACCCATTTAAATAACCCCGACTTATCAGTTTAATCTTTTTACCAGATTTACTACCCAAAGCTTCCTTCGTCTCCAATTTACCCAAGTACAAACTCATTTCTCTGCGACTTTTCCCAAAATGGCGCTTAATCCTCAGCACAACCAGGTCGCACTCCTTGATTTATCCAAGGATGCTGACTTCTCAGATATCATCTCCTTTCTCACCCAATCTACCTATTACACTGCTCTGACTGTTAACCCCACTGTCTATTCAAACCATATGGTTGAATTCTGGGGCAACGGTCAGATTGAAACCCTAGATGGAGTTAGGGTTATAAGGTCGAGCATCTGTGGCAAGGAGTTAATCATATCAGAACAACTCATCAGGGAGCATCTGGAGCTTCACGATAAAGGCGCTCCTACTGAATTCCCCAAGTCAGACCTAGATGACACATATACCCAAATGGGATGTTGTGGAGATGTTTGCAGGTCTACCGTTTACAAGTTTAACTTCTCATATAACTGGAAGTTCCTGCTTCACGTTGTTCTCCACTGCTTGTCTAATAAGTCTGGGGGATGGGATCAAATCCCATATGAACTAGGATGCCTAGTTCATTGTTGATGAAAAGCCTCCGCTTCAACTACTCAAGATTTGTGCTGATCAACCTTATGGGGAACCTCCAGAGGGACACCTTCTATTTGTATCCCAAATTCATTCAGCATCTTATCAACTGTGAGTTGGACCAGAGTCAGCTTGTCTGTGTAGCTACTCTACCAGTCCCTCAAATGAGGCCGACCATCTTCAAAGTCTTGAAGAGAGTGTCCACCAACTACACTTGAAGACACACTGAGCTTCTTCCAGGTATGATTGAGCCAATGGCTCCAGGTGACATCCCTGTTAATCCCACAGGTGATGAACCCACACCAGCAACTACCCTCACTTTCCCAAAACTACCTTGTCACCCCATCATAATCACATACCAGAGACGCCCAAAAAAACCCTTGTTCAATCTATTATGATTGAACAAGCTCCGCCTGTACAACCCAAAAAGACTAGAGTGGAAACATGGGCTCCCACTCAGTCTAAGGTCTCACCATCCTTCACTTTTGACCTTAATATGGGTATTGAGTCTCCTCAGTCTCAGTCCCATGAGCCCGAAACCCAAGCTATAAACCCTCAAGGTAAGTCTCTATACTCCCCTGAGCAGCCAAAAAGGGACAGCCCCACCATAGGCTCAATGCCAATAGACATTGATCAAGGTCCCGGATCATTAGGTTTAACCTCTATATCCTTCATTGACCTATTGATAGGAACTGATGAGGAGATTATGTCTCTTCAGGGAAATGAAGTTGATCCACAACACCCACTCAAGGATCAACAGAGCCTAGAGAGATCTCTTATCTCCAGCCCCCATCAGCAAACCCCAACTGAGGTGAGTCCCACTGATGTGGAGGGGACTCATCTAGATTCAGCTGCCACTACTAAAGGAGCCTCATTGGACCTTCAGGATAGTGGTAACATTACTGAGACTGAATATACAGCATCCATGCCATTTGATGACTCTGAAAGGGATATCATTAGGCAAGGGAAACTAGTGTGCCAAGAAACCACGTCTAGTAGTGAGGATGAACATACTAGGTATGTTACCTCATCCCACATGAATCTTCAAAAGAAGATGAGGGAAGTCTGCAACTCACCATTCAAGACCTACTTTATAAAGTCTCAAACCTTGAATTTAAGGTTAAGACTTTAGAGGATAGGTCTATCACTCAGTAACTTGAGATTGAAAATCTCAAGGCCAAACTAGCTTAGAAACAGATTGAGAGATCTGTTAGGCATGTACCTATTCAGGTCTCATTGACCTCTTTCTTTAGCTCATCAAGCTATAGGATGATGCTACCAAAAAGGGGGAGAGTGTTCAGGGACAAATGCATAAGGAACCACAGAGTCAAGCTCTTTCTACTTTAACTTCAAGATACCCTACTCAACAAGCTTCAGGTTTTCTTGAGCCTCCTCAAATGTCATTCAAATGGACCAAAGGATGATCCAAGATCTTAACAGATTCTTTTCCAAGTTCCTGATGGGTTCTTCCATTGAACAGCCAAGCCCTGATGTGTCTGTGATGTACTTTGGAGCTCAAGAGCTTCAAAGGTTGAATGCACCCTCTACCACTGTCCAAGAAGTTGGTCAACCTAAAGTCTAAGTTGAACCTGAGAATGATTTCGAAGGGGAAATGAGGACTGATGGCCCAGCAACTGAAATATTTAGGATAGAGAGTGCATTCAACAGACTTCCGAAGCATAAGTCAAAGCCTCAGAAGAATCGTTCAAACTTCCGAAGCTGAGATTGAAGCTGTGGAAGGGCTTTTTTCTCTATCCGATGATCTAGTTGTCACAGATGCAATTCTAGAACTAGCATCTGAGGTCAATAGGGAGGATTTTCTCACCCAAACCCTTGCTCAAACATCAACACTATCTCTTTCTCCCATCACCACCACTCAACCTAAAACCTCTACTCAAGAACCTGCAAAGTCTAGCACTTTCGAAGACACCAAAGGGAAGAGGAAAATGATTATGGAGTAACTAAAGGAGGAAGAAAGGTTGGAGAAGCTTAAAAGGAAAGGTAGACTCCCAATTGGGAAGTTGCTAGTTGCAAGTAGCAAAGCAGCTGCAGCCAACCAGGAGGCTATTAACAACAAGAAGAGGGTGGAGATCATTGACAGGCTTGTCAAGCTTGGAGATGTTAATGAAGATGTGCTCCTGCTACCATTAGAGGAGCTAATTGAGTTAGAAAAGCCAACTCTACTGTAGATTCAGCAAAAAGAAGAAGCAGCAAGGTTGGCCATGGAGGAAGATAGGGAGAGAAAGAAAAGAGAGGCTAATCAGCAGCTAAGGAGTGAAAGGATAACTTTCCTAAGCTCCAGGGGTTTCTCTCTAGAGGAATTGACTCCTCACAACAATGACACGATCTTGTGGCTTTTCAAGAAAGAGCAAGATCAAATGGGGAGAAAGAGAGAAAGAAAGCTACAAAGGAGAAACTGATGGAGAAGAAGAAGAAGGAGGGAGAAGCAGGACTCGCTGCTGCCAGGAAGACAGGTGATAAATCTTGGATGAAGGACTATCTCCGGGCTCATGGCTTCTCTGGTAGGCAGGTGGGTCCAATGTCTGAGAAGACCCTGCAGCGACATGTTAGTGACATCAAGGCTGATATTCCCTCAGGGAAAAGGAAAGAGATGTACAGAAGGGGACAGGGGATGACCTTCAAACTAACACCTCAACCACAACCTCAACCCCTAACCTTAACTTGAACCAATCCTTTTCCCATTTCCCATCAAAACTAAACCAACCTCTGAGCCTTATACCCCTGAACTTACACCATCATCCATACCTGCCTCTTCACCAAAACCACCTAAACTACCCATTCTCAAACCCAAAACACTTCCTAGAACCCAAACACCACTACCTGCCCAATAACCACCCAAACCATCCCCTTAGCCTTCCAAACATCTCTCCTTATAGGAGTTTAAGGAGATCCAGATGAAGCTCATTAACTGTACAACATTGAGCGACATCTCTTATGAGGAGGGGTCAGTCAAGCTAACCTCTGTTGATGGCTCCTCATGTTCCCTCACTAGAGATCAATTCCTTGATCTGCCTAGAGGAACACTGGACCAAGCCGTTAAGCTCTTTGGCCTCAACTCGAATTCGCTTAATGAAAAAGGGAATAAACTAAGAAGAAGGCTGGTGACTCT
The DNA here is from genome assembly GCA_025215565.1 of Flaveria ramosissima. Classification (NCBI taxonomy): domain Eukaryota; kingdom Viridiplantae; phylum Streptophyta; class Magnoliopsida; order Asterales; family Asteraceae; genus Flaveria; species Flaveria ramosissima. The sequence goes on along the minus strand of CM046046.1, from coordinate 18,228,285 downwards.
GCTGGATACAAAGAAAGGGGATAAAGTGCCAAGTCAGTCCCTTGTGCCAAGAAAGAAGATCATCTAGTGGAGGTTTGAAGACTCTTCTCACAACTTTTTTGTTGAGAGAGAGAATGGAGAAATAAACAGGCTCAATGCCTCATCTCTGCTACACTTAAGCAAATTCGATATTGTTGAGTTAGCAGAGAAGCCATTCTCCAACCCCTCCAACTTTAAGATAGCTGCTCACATCAGAAATCATCTGAGCAGTATTCATCTTGTAAAGGTCTTCCGAAGCTAAGTAAATGTCTTTCAAAGCTAAGTACAAAACTTCTAAAGGCAAATGGAGTTCTTTTGAAGGCAAAGACAGAACTTCCGAAGATCATGTCTAAAGGATCTTCCAAAGGAAGACTCCAGCTTTCGAAGGCAAGTCTTCTCTTTTCCGAAGTTCAAGACTTAGAAGAAATCAAGACAACAACTTTCGTAGTATGAAGATCTGAAGAAGTCCTTAAGCCTCGGAAGAAGTAGCCTCTTCCGAAGTATAAGTGGCTTCGGAAGAACAAGTTCTGTCGAAGCCGATTAACCTTCGGAAGACACTACTATGAACCAGTGTACATAAGTATGACCCTTCTGACACTCCGCTGCAAGTCTCTAAGATACTACATGGCGCTTTCCCACGCCCATGTAGTTGACCATACTTTATTCCATTGTTCACCTTTTATCAGTTAGTACAGTTACCAACTTTAGTTGTTGACAAAAGATAAGTCATGGACATGTCATGACTACCTTATCTTAGATAATACTTTATCTAAGATACCTTAACTTTAGCATTATAGTATCTGCTTTAGTCATAGGTTTCTAGCTGGTATCAAAGTATATCCGGCTATAGGATCTAGTATATATAGTTTCTCATTGTAACTAATGTAATATGCTTGTAAGAGTCTTGTAATACTTGAGTTGAGAAGTAATATATATAAGTACCTTGAAAATTATTTCTTTGTGTTCTTTGTTACTTAGTATATTATTATCAACTCTTAGAAACCGAGTGTGATTCAAGTGAGTTAGAGAGAAAAACTAAGTGTTAAATGACACAACCGATCCTGCAATAGGTCATTAAAGAAAGCAATGATAGTGTATTCACATGTTATTCAAGGTTAACTGTACCTATTGCGTGTACTAAGAACTCAAACCAGCTTGGTTCAAAAGCCTTAGTAAACAAATCAGCCAGTTGATTGCCTGTGTGTAGTTATTGATACTTTATTGAACCTTTTTCAGCATAATCCCTTAAAAGTGATCTCTTATCTCAAGGTGTTTTGTTCTTTAGTGTTGAACCGGATTGTTTGTGAAATCATAGTCAAGCATCTAGTTTTGAATCTAGAGAACTTGAGAACAGCAAGCGGATGATGCTAGGTACTTAGCTTCTTCAGTTGAAACTGACATGGTTGTCTACTTCTTGCGCTACTATGATACCAGTCTTGGACCAATGAATTGACAACCACCAGATGTGGACTTCATGTTGAAGTTGCATCCCCCATAGTCATTGTCTATGTATGCATAGAGGTTGAAGTTTCCTTTCTTTGAATACCATAACCAAAGTGCTAGTTTGCCCTTAAGATATCCAAAAATCCTCTTCACAACATTGACATGAGATTTGTTAGGGTATGCTTGATATATGGCACAAACACATTGTTGGAGCTGTAAAAGATAGTCTATATTATCAACATAGTGAAAGTCAACAAAAGTCAACGACACGGTCAAAGTCAACAAAAGTCAAACCCGACACGTTCGAGACGAGGAACCGAGACGAGACGTTGAAGATTTAGATGACTAGGAGTTATATTGTAATAAATATATTTTGTGTGATCAAAATATATTTTATCTTGTTTTTAGTCATTTTTATGCTTAATATGTAATTTTGTGTTAATTAGCCTAAGTCTAGGGAGTTAAGTGCAATTAGTGAATATTAGTCTAGACTATAAATAGGTTAATTGTCATTAGTGTTGGTGAATGGTTGAATGACCAATAGATTGAGGGATTATTTGTAAACACATATTTTGCAATCTAATTAAAGATCAAAGGGGTTTTGATTGTGATTATCATATTTTGATCTAATTCTTCATGATTTGATTCAAGTTTGATCATCCTGGAGTTACAATTTGGTATTAGAGCCATTTTGGATCAAATTCACTGAAGATTTGAAGATTTTTAGAGAGAGAAGTTGAGGTTTTGGTTGTTTTTGTTTATATCATGTTTTCATCAATTTCGGATCAAATTTGAGTGTTATTGATATGGAAATTGATTGAAGTTTGCTTGTTATTAGTTGGGAAAGCTCTGTTAATCATCAGGTTTCAAATCCATTAAGATTTGGGCGTTTTCAGATTGATTTCGTGTTGAAAAAGCTTTTCAGCTTCGTCCAGCGAAATTACCAATTCATCCAGCGAAACTGCCTGTTCTTTCAGCGAAACTACAAGTGTTTTACACTTTGAAGTTAATTTCAGCATCTCAGCGAAAGTAGTGATCTTGAACGAAAGTTCAACAGTGCTTGTGTGCATATTACAAGCGAAATTGTTATCGAAAGTATCTTTGAACGAAAGTTCAAGCTTGTTTTGTACGAAATTGTTGGCGAAACTAAGCAGTCTAAAGCATTTGGCTAGCAAAACTGCTGCCAAAATTGCCAGCGAAACTACTGTCGGCTCAACGAAACTAGAGTTCTCAGCGAAACTAGCTCTGCGAAACTACAATTTCGGCGAAACTATCATTTCTTCAGCGAAATTCGAATGTTAAAGATGACTTTTTCCCTTTAGTTGGGAAGATTGTCTAGCGTGAGATTTAACAAATAATATTATTCCCGGGGGAGAATTGTTCTAAATTTTTTTGGGAAAAATTTTTGGGGCGTTTAATTGTTTAAACAAAATAAAAATAAAAATGGCTTTTGCAGAATTGATTAAATCCTTCGAATCAGATGATCTCACAATTGCACCATGTTGGTTTGATAATTTTGCAGCTTTAAAGAATGAAAAGATGTCTGATTTTGTTGATCGTTTTCTGTTGGTAGGAAGTAATCTGAAGAAGTTTGATGCCCAATTGGGAAATCATGAACAAGTTCTAAGATTGCTTGATTCCCTCCCATCAGAATGGAGCTCACACGGCAAGTCGATTAAAAGAGATAGAGGTTTTCGGGATTACAAACTAATGGAGGTGATCAACAAACTGAAAGAAATGGAGTTGGATATCAAACGTCGTGAGTACTATGAAGCAACATATCTAACTCCAAAGATCACTTCAAACTCCAAAGAGAAACCAGAAGAGAGATCAGATTCTGACACCAATTCCGACGGTTTACCGAAACCTAAAACTGAAGAGGTACAAGAGGAGCTTAAGCATACATCAATGGGTAAAGGTGGAGCTGAGTTGAATGCTGAAGTTTGTGATGCTGAGAAGGAAGAGAAATGGAAGCAAAATACCAGAGTTTGCAACTACGAGAATGCTCTTACTGCTGAAAGAGTCATCCTGGATCTTCCATACGAGACAGTTCAGGATATGTGTTCTTCTGCTTGCAAAATTCGTTTATTTGGTGTGTATAAAGCTAATAGGTTACTTTTAGATAACCAAAAGGAGTTAACCACCATAAACGTAGAACTTAAAAAGAATGAAGCCAAGTATTTCATAAAATAAAATAAAGCTTTAAAAGAAAATGATCATTTAAAACGAACTCTTCTTGAAAGAAATGTTGAAATTAATCTTTTAAATGAAAGAATCACTTTGGCTGAATTTGAAACAAGCAAGCTTAAAACAAAGCTTGATAGATGGACCATATCCGGAATGAAACAGGAAGAGCTATTGTGTAAACAGAGGGGAGCTAGGATTAAAACGGGAGTGGGTTGTGGTGAAAATCCATACGTCTATCCTCCTCCTAGCACCCATTCTTACTCTCCTATGCCTCAACCTCATCCATCTAATGATTTGATTGAAGCTGCAGAAACTAATAGTTTAAATGCAGGTTTAAGCAACATTAATCTTAAAAAAGGTTAGAGATGTGCAGGATTCACCTATAGGTTTGGGATTCCTCAAGCAGGGGTCTGATAAGAAGATTAATGATGATTCCACTTCTGATGCTTCATCTCTAATATCAGTTACTTCTCCAACCTTCTTCAACAAATTCAAAACAGGTAACATTCCTTTGTTTATTCCTGTCAGGTTTGTCAAAGAAGGAACAGTTGTTAAATAGTCAGGCAATCAAAATCCTATAACCGAAGCTGACACAAAAGGAGGTGTCAATCAAGATCCTTTGGAAGCAGATCTGTGTATACAAGACTGGATATGCTCAGATGATGAATCAAACACAGAGGAGCGTGTTGGTTCCTCACAGATCAATATATCTTCTGACATTGTCAAGTATCAGAAGCTTCCAAAAGCTGAATTAAGACCAATACGGATCTCGTCTCCAACTGCAAAACAACCCAGTCAATCAGTGAAGATCTCATTCCCTGTTTTGCACAGGAAACTTCAGAACAAGCAAGAATATGCTACAAGCTCACAGCAATTCTCATCTCCACCTACACAACACGGGACTACAAAGAATCAAAAGCCTTTCAAGGCTTGTTTTGAGTGTGGAAAAGAAGGTCATGTGGTAAAGAAATGTCCTCAAAGACTTGCTTCGAATGGTAAAGGCAAACCAAATTGCTTCTCCGGATGTAAGTCTACAAAGAATGTTCCAGTCGGTAAAGGCAACACGGGTTGCTTCTCTGGATCAAGAGGTAAAAAGCACACATCTTTGAATGGTTGGATGAAAAACCCCCCATCCAAACCTTCTCATGTGAAGCCAGTTTCACATGATTCAAAGATGAAAATGACCAAAGGTTCAAAACCAAATTCTTTTCCTTCCAGTCTTAAACATAAAATTATTTCCAAATTTAATTCATTCAAATCTAAATTAATTGAACCGAAACAAATTTGGCAAATTAAAAGGAAGGATACAACAATCCTCGATTGTTTAAACGGTTGTGTGCAGAAGCTTGTTACTTATCTTGATGAAAAAGGAACTTCCAGGACTTCGATGGCCTGGGTTCCCCTTTCTAACTAATTTGTTAATGAGTGCAGGAACAATTCAGGAGGACTGTTAGTAATCCGGTTTACTGACAAAGATTGTTCTTGATTCAAATTTGAGGCGGAACAAACAGGTTAAGGTCATGGTATTTTATCCACAATCTGGATATTTATATGCACAATCACCTTTCTCACTTCACAAGCACTGCATATTTCTTGAGAACTCATTTCTTATATTCATATCAGAGTAGTTTGGAAGACCTTCTTCGGTAAATTTCTATTTTTGTACAGTTTTATAAAAAAATAAAAATAATAATAATAATAAAAAATAAATAAAATAAATAAATAAATAAAAAAGAAAAGTTTACAAAAATAAAAATTTAGGGGGAGAGTATAAGTAAATAAAAATAAAAAGAGAACTGGGAACTTGATTCGAGATGACTGAGAAATGATTGTATATCATCTTGAAATGCTTGTTTTTGCATGACTTGCATTTTAAAATGAGAAATGATAGTAACTGATGTTGTTATCTGAGTTACATCTTCTATTTAAGTGCAAATAATAGAAAAACAAACACATGCTTTAATGATATGCTTGGTAGACTCAGTCTGAAGAATAAAGTAGACAGCAGCATCATGATTTCAATTAAAATATATGCTTAAGGATGTCTGGATTTATGCAATCATTTTGGCCTGCACAAAAACTGAGTCCTGACAAAAATTGGATTGAGAATTGATCTTTCACCCACCATGATACAAATCATATAAGCCATATCTTTGAGCCATGATTGGTGTATTTATGTGTCTTTTGTTTGTGCTAATCTCCTCTGCTGTACGAAAGTACTGACCTGGAGTGATGATCTCCTCTGCTGTACGATAGTACTGACCTGGAGCTCTCATCGGCATATGATTAAATGGTCATCTCCTTTGTTATACGTGAGTATAGACCTGGAGCTCTCACCATTTTGGTCTAAGTAGTGTCAACTCATCTAATTCATCACAGAATGCAATATTCTGTTGATAATCACTTGCACACTAATGCACAAGCCTTGCTCTGTAAGGATCGTAACAAAATTCAAGAAATCCTGAGGTTGGGTGAGGGTTTTTGCCAAATGATTGTGGGGTCCTAACATTCTAAAGCATCTAATCGAACCTTAACAAATCATTTGCTGCTTGTTGAAAAAGATAGGGCATGAGTTTAAGTGGACAAATATATCAGCAATCGTTATTGGTCTGTTTAAGAATTTCAAAATCATTCAAAGAATGTGATTAGATTCAGTTATTAGTGTGATCTCATTGCTTGTCGATGATTAAATTCATCTTTGTGCTAAGTATATCTTGAGGATGTGATCTCATGATCGATTCAGTTCTCGGTTTTAAATGTTAAAAAAAACAAAAAAAAACAAAAAAAATAATAGATAAAAAATGTTATAATAAATGTATATAATATAAAAAAATTTTATTATAATAAAATTTTATTTTAATTTCTCTTAGGTCTTCCATATTATGTTGTTTCAATTTTATCATTTTTTATGCATTTCACGGAAATTGCGCACAAACGAACACGGGTTCGCTTGTTTTTCACACACAGATAAACACATGTTTATTTTGTTAAAATGAAATGATCTAATTAGAAATGTGGAGATTGTGTTTGTGAATGTGTTTTAGATTTTTGCTTTAAGTGATGGCCGATCATCAGTTGAGCAGTGTACCTGATCAGAGAACCAGTTCCTCAAGTTTGCAGAAGATACCGAGCTAGGAATCCTCCTCCTACATAGTCTGAAGCACTCAAGATTAGAGATTTGGGAAACCTGTTCCAATATCTTTGTAAAGCTTGCACTCGAAAAGGGGGAGCATATAAATAGGGGGAGCTTATGAGATGAAAAATCTTTCTCATCAGATTCAGAAAGATTCAAATTGAAGATCTTTCTATTGTTGACTTCTCGATGCTGATTTCGTTTGAAGTCGTTGATAATGATAGACTAAGGGGGAGTATTGTTGGAACTGTAAAAGATAGTCTATATTATCAACATAGTGAAAGTCAACAAAAGTCAACGTCACGGTCAAAGTCAACAAAAGTCAAACCCGACACGTTCGAGACGAGGAACCGAGACGAGACGTTGAAGATTTAGATGACTAGGAGTTATATTGTAATAAATATATTTTGTGTGATCACAATATATTTTATCTTGTTTTTAGTCATTTTTATGCTTAATATGTAATTTTGTGTTAATTAGCCTAAGTCTAGGGAGTTAAGTGCAATTAGTGAATATTAGTCTAGACTATAAATAGGTTAATTGTCATTAGTGTTGGTGAATGGTTGAATGACCAATATATTGAGGGATTATTTGTAAACACATATTTTGCAATCTAATTGAAGATCAAAGGGGTTTTGATTGTGATTATCATATTTTGATCTAATTCTTCATGATTTGATTCAAGTTTGATCATCCTGGAGTTACACACATACTCCAAACCTCATGTCAGGTCTACTTGTAGTCAGATACATGAGTGATCCTATCATTGAATGATAATATGTTTGATCAATAGATTTTCCATCTAGATCGGGACCTATTTTCATCTTTGTATCTACAGGAGAGTGTATAGACTAACATTTTGAGAAATCAAACTTCTTTAATATTGAATCCATGTACTTTGACCGGTTAATGAAGATATCATCCTCTGACTGTTGTGCTTACAACCCTAAGAAGAAAGTCAATGCACCCATAACACTCATCTAGAATTTGGAATGCATGAGGTCTTCAAATCCTTACAGAGTTCTTTATTTGTTGAGCCCAAGATGATATCATCCACATAAATTTGAACCAAAAGTACCTCATGACCTTTCTTCTTTCTAAATAAGGTTTTATCAATCTTTCTTCTCTCCTACCATGTTCAAGAAGAAAAGATGACAATGTCTCATACCACTTCCATGGGGCTTGATGTAGACCTTACAAAGATTTGTCAAGGTTGTACACCGTGCGAGGGAAATCCAGTTCTTCAAATCTTAGTGGCTAACTGAATAAACCTCTTCAGAAATATTCCCATAAAGGAAAGCACACTTCACATCCATTTGGTATACGATAAACTTCATGGATACAGAGTAGGCAAGAAAGAGTATGATTGCTTCTAGCCTACCGATAGGTACAAATACTTCATCATAATCTATACCCTTTGTTTGTGTATACCCTTAGGTTATCAATCTTGTTTTGTTTCTGATAACAATGTCTCTATCATCAGTCTTGTTCTGTGGAGCCATCTGCTTCCGGTAGGATACTATCCTTCAAGAAGGTTAACAAGTTGCCGTACTTTCTTTTTCCTAAATTAAAGCAACTCTTCCTACATTGCTTCAATCCAACTATTATCTTGAAGAGCTTCCTTGACATTCTTTGGAACAGTTTGACAAGGAAAACATGAAAAGAGACAAATGTTGGTTGTGCTTGACTTGCTTCTTGTCACATGTTCATCAAGGTCACCAATGTTGATTGTGACCGGATGATTTATATGTACCCTTGAAGTAGGAATAGCATATACTCGCATGTGCAATCTGATTTTTTGCTTGATAGTGAGATGATTGATGATGTGATCCTTGATTTTCTTGATGTGAATGAGAGATTTGATATGAGGATGGATAAGGAGCATTTGAAAATTTGTTGTGACTGCTTCTTGGTGCATTGCATTCTCTGGCGAAATGCCTATTTACACCACAGTTATAATACTTAAACTTGGTTTTATCAATTCCAAGCTTAGTGTTCTCATTCAAGCTCAACTTCTTTCCCTAACTGAAGAATTTCTTAGCTCTAAGAGTGATGATGGCTATTTTCCATTGGAGATCCATCTCTTTAACATCATCAGGGTCCATCTCTTCTAAATCATCTTGTATCACATGTGCAAATATGAGTCTTCTACGAAGATAAGCTTCAAAGCTTTACACAAAACCATTGTAAGTTGCTTTTTGGTCATCATTGGTGTGATTGCATGATGGGAATGTTTGATTTGATGATTGTGCAGTCGGGGGTTATGGCTTGTACGATCAACATGAGATATAAACTAGCCAAAATGTTGATTGTTTATCTTTTATTGTTATTGTAATCCATTTTGTTATAATCTTTCTATTACCAACATGAGATATAAACTAGCCAAAATACTAATTATATGGTAATCATCATCAATATCAAAAGATGTAAAGATTGATATATGTACTTAGAAATCTTAGTTTAGTGGTAAATAAATGAAAAACAAGAATGAGTAAAGGAACAAAAAAAATGATAAGCATGTGATGTATGAGACTTGAACTAGACTTAATGGGTCCTCTCCTTCTTCCTTCCTTGTGTTCGGCGGAGAATCAAAGAAAAAAGGGTAGTTGATTTTTATTGTATGCCAAATGTAAGGGTTAAGTGTTGCTTTTATAGGTGGTCATTATGGTTAACACCTTTGGGCTTTATTATTCATGGGGGACAAGACTAATTAAAATAATACATGACCAAAAAGTTCTTTGGACATACATCTTGGGTGGCAATTTGATGGTGAAAAGGAACGTGGTTGTTTAATGATAGGGGATGGTGCAGCATATCCATTGTGGGTTATAAAGGTTACTTGGTGGTTCTTACGTTTGTGTTTTATTTTATATGTTCGTTTATTTTCGTGTCACGTAATATTTTTGGGTTTCTTATATATATATAAAGGTCGATTATATATTATTGAAAGAGTTTATACACTTTGTTTCTTTTTGTTAGTGGTAATCCAACGTATCACAATGGTTAACTTTAGTTGGTTTGATTTTTGTTTAGTTTTTTTTCATTAGTGATGAAAAGGATGGTGAATACGTAGTTTGTTTTTAAGTTAGTTATTCTTAATATTTTGGTTTTACCCTTTTTAGTTTAACATTTGTATTGTGCACATGTAAGCTGAGCGTCACCAATGTGCATTTTATTTTACATTTTCCTATGTATGGTTTGAATGTACTTCATCATATTATATTTAGTTAGGTTCATAATTCAAGTTGTGAAAGTCTATTAGCAAAGCAAAAGATCTAGAAATGTTATTCTATTAAAAGAGGATCATAACCTAGTTTCGAATTTTAAACTATACAGTTTAACATATTAAATCAATTTAGCAAATAAAATAATAGTTTATTTAGTATCTCAAATCTTACTGATATTATAGTACTTAACAACAGACATTCTGAAGCCTCATTGTAAGGACGTTTACTATTCGAATCTTATTTGAAAACCGATTCAAATCAAATTTGAATTTTGGTTTATTTGAATCAAATCTTTATTAGATTTGAAGAAATAATTCGAATACAAATCGTATACTAATTTACTTTACTCGATTCGAATAACCCTTATAAGAGAGATATATTTTTTATTTTTATATAAGTATATGGGTTGTATTGTTTTAAATTGTTGGGATATGTCTATAGTTGGGACTATCTTAATGTTGTTTTATATGAATCAAATTGTTATAATTTTATATAGTAGTGATTTGATGTTTTTGTAATATTTTTTTTAATTTCACTTACAATTAAGCTTATTCGAATAAAATAACATGATTCTTATTTGAATTTAACCAAATCCAATAGAAAATTATAATAGAGTAGTGGTTACCAAAATGATCAACTCATCGAGATTCACATGAAAGTCAAAGATCCAAGCGAAAATTAAAGCTAGGGGAAAGAAGGTTTGGCATAAAAATATTATATGGATGATCATAGCAAGAGTTGAGGGAAGAGAAACTTGTTTTTTGTATAATTTTACCTAATAATTTTGCATATAAAGTTTATCTTTTGAGTTCACAAATTTTTATTCCGTGCCTACCACCAAAGGAACCAAGTCGTTGCATCATTTCCGGAAATTCCTAGTTGTGAATATATTTTGGTTTTATTTTGACTACATTGCATTTTAACCAAATTTGAAACTTTTTAATATCGCATTTGTTCTCAATATAAACTCCAACTACAGCTCTATTACAGGTGTGGGAGTGTATTAGAATCAAGTGAATAACTTTACTCACATTCTTTGTTTTAAGGAAGGAAAGCTCATGTTCGTGTATCTTTCCGTACTTGTGGGCACTTGCATGTTGTATGCTCGCAATTGGGAACCAATTATCTCAAAGGTTAAAAGCATATTGTCATCTTAAAATGCATCTTTACTATTTATTAGGGTTCGTATAGCCTTCCACTATACTATATATCTCTTTTTTGTTCCCCAAAACACGTTATAAAGGTGCTGCAGTGGCTTCAGAGAGATTTTTGTTAGGGAAAAACAGGTGACTCACGAAAAATATGTCGAGCCTCATGGAAAAGTATGCAAGATGCAAAAATGAAGGATGAGGGGGAATATGGTACTTATGGGCGGCAAATATCTCCATAATTTATAAATGGATTTAGCATTTTAACAATGAAGCCGGTTGTTTACGGGAAAAGGCTATCTAAGCGATCCATTATTCTTACAACAGGATCTAGATATACCCTTTAGAAAAAAGTGTAGCTGGACCGTGGAAATCCATTGTAAACTTTGGAGGAATAATATATATTTGGGATTGAAGGGGTATCACCCCAAAAAATCAAACAAAACCCAAGCCGATAAACGTAAGTTCGGGATAAAACCCTGGCCCCACGAGTACCTAAGAAAGGAGAAAATGACCGCAGCTCAAACGGGAAACTAACGCCCAACAAGGCTCAGCCGCGGATCACCCGAGCGGCAAGCCAAGCCGCGACCAGGAAAGAAGCCCAAGCCGCGGCTGGAAGAATGGGCCCAAGTCGCGGTTGGGGACTTGACTTCGAGACACAAGAACACGACTTAAGTTTCCATGTTCAACACTTAGAAAAGCTTCATGGAATTATGATAACGAAAGTTCGTCATTGGCTACAAAGGAATAAGAGGAGAGCACATGACAACAAAGCACTCAAAGCCAAAAACCTGACTCGCGTAGAGGATCAGAGTAGCCCATAAAACATCAAAAAGTCAACTAAAAAGACAAAAGATATTAAACCTTAGTCAGAAACCCTTTGTATCAAGAAGGTATAGAATTCTCTAACCAAGAATCACAGACTTGGTTCATTCACAACAGGTTTCCGAAAATAGAACCGAGTTGTATTTTGCTTCCATTCATAAGTACTACAAAAACTTCCCTCATTCCACAGGTAAAGGTAAAGGGCAGATCACAAGGAATACTCTTACTTTCAATTAGACACACACGTTAAAACTTCCTCTTGAATTCCCTTAGCACAGATACTTATTCTCACACCGGAGTGTGGTCTCGGAGAGAAACCTTTTCTGCCCAAGGCGAGGCTCATGGTGTTATTTTTGTCTCGAAGATACTCTCCTCAGCCGAATCTAAGCCCAGCTGCAGCCCACTTTCTGACGCCCTCTCCTCAGCCGAAGTTCGAGCCAAGGTGTAATCTGATCCCTAGTAGAAACCCCATTCTCGCACTACTCATAAGTCTTAATCTCTTGATTAAGATTTGTGTAGCAACATTTGGCGCCATCCGTGGGACTCAGACGTTACCCAAAAAACCACCATGGATTCAGGTCAAGGAACCACTCACCATAAGAATGCTAGCAATACCGAAAATCCACACACCACTGCCTCCGCATTAGGAACCACCGCAGGGGGTGACAACAAAGGTGGTAATGTTATTACCCCGGAGTTCATCAACAAAAAACCGAGAGCAAATCCTCCCATGTTGGGACAGGAAGAAAGGGAACGACGCCTAAGAGAAATCTGAACATGTCTAAAGTACGAAGAGACCCCAGAGCAAAGGAATCGTGAGGAAGGGGAGGATAGCCGAGGAGACAAGACAAAGAACGTCGAAGACGATTCAAGGGCAAAGATGAACCAAGACGCCACCACAATCGGAGAGAAGATTGGAGCTGATGATGATTTCAGCAAACCATACCGACCATCGACGGCGCAAGCAAGTTCATACCGAGAATAGCAGAATTCACCTTTCCCCCAAAACTCAAAATGCCCTTCAATGTGGGGAAGTACAACGGCATGGGAGACCCGGACGATCATCTTACGATCTTCATAGGCGCTGCTGAGGTAGAGCAATGGTCAATCCCTGTATGGTGTCATATGTTTGCTCAGACCCTAACTGGTGCAGCTAGGGTATTGTTTGACAGCCTCCTAGTCAGAGAGATTGGTAGCTTTGAGGAGTTGGAGGAGGATTTCCTGGGGAATTTCAGTCAACAATGGTTGTCCCACAAAGACCCAACTGAGTTGCATAACATCAAGAGAGGCGATGGTGAGTCCATTGAAAACTTTATCGCAAGATACTCAAAGGAAAGCATGCAGGTCCGAGGAGCCGGAGAAACGATCCAAATCTCAGCCTTCATTAACGGAGTAAGAAATGACCAGTTAGTAGAAAGATTCCATGAACACCTTCCAAAGACAGTAAACAAGATGTTGGAGAGAGCAAAAGCTTTCGTCAGGGAAAGAGCGAATGCGAGCAGTTGAAAGATCACGCCAAGGAAACTTGTGTCCCCTGTGTGGGACCCGCAGAAGAAACCGGGAGGTTCGAGGTCATTGGAGAAACCACGTTTCAGCCACGATACCCCCAGCGAACCCCATCTTTTCAACCTCGTTTTACACCCCCAATCCGGAACACGCAAGGTCCTAAAGTGACCCTCCCACCTTTGATTAAAACCCCAAGTGAAATCTTAGCCACAGAAAAACATCAACTTCACCAAGCCTATACCGTTGAAGCCAGGAGTAAAAAGAGACACGAGCAAGTACTGTGAATTCCACAAAGAAAATGGGCATGTGATAGATGACTGCTTCTCGTTAAAGCAACAGATCGAGCCGGCAATAAAAACCGGAAAGCTTGCACACCTACTAAGGGAACTAAAGAAAACACCTCAAACGGGAGACAAAAGAAAGGAGATATTTATGATGAGGGTCGTAGAATACAGTGTCAAACATCATTCTGACCACATGGAACCTTGGATGGCACAAGAGATCTCATTCCCTCCGATACATGGAGGGAGCTTTTCCAACGGCCCTCTTACAATTTCGGCCATTATCGCAGGACATCAAGTACACAGAATATATGTAGATAGCAGGAGTAGTTCGGAAATTATATACGAACACTATTTTTGCAGCTCGATGAGGAAATTAAAAGAAATCTGGACACAAGGACACACCAAATCACTGGTTTTGCAGGGGAGGTGGTACAGACCATAGGCCAGATACAGCTGCCAGTCGCGGTAGGTAACAACACGGGATGGCGGGAAGTCATCATGACTTTTCTGGTCGTGCGATAGGAGTCATCTCACAATGTCTTACTTGGAAGGTTGGGTTTGTGCATGCTTGGAGCGGTCATATCCACGGTCCACGCCGCAATTAAATTCCCCACCCCGACTGGGGTTGTCACTGTGTATTCCAACAAAGAGGGCAAAGATATAAAGGCAATCACCCCAGGGACAACAGCCGGAGACGACGAACCAGTATGTCCAACGTTGGAAAAGTGGGGAAGATCACCATCGGGGGACAATTGGGAGATGCCACCAAAGAACGACTTCGTCATCTGTTGCAACATAACTTGGATGTTTTTGCATGGCAACCCACCGACATGAAGGGTGTCCCCCGTAACACGGCAGAATATAAGCTGAACACACGATCATCGAAAGAGCCAGTTGCCCAGAAGCGTCGACACATGGGCCTAGAACGAAGCCAAGCTGTGGTTGAAGAAGTCAAGAAGCTGCTGGAGGCTGGTATTATCAGAGAGGTACGTTATCAAACCTTGGTGGCTAACCCAGTAATGGTAAGGAAAAGCGACGGCACGTGGAGGATGTGCATCGACTTTAAAGACCTTAACAATGCATGCGCTAAGGATTGCTACCCACTCCTAGACATTGATCTAAAGGTGGATTCCCTCGCAAGTTTTCCTCTAAAATGTTTCTTGGATGCTTATAAGGGGTACCACCAGGTGCAAATGGCACCTGAGGACGAAGACAAGCCCCCATTTTACACAGATATTGGCATTTTTTGTTTCACCAAGATGCCATTTGGTTTGAAAAACGTAGGGGCGACATACCAACGTTTGATGGACAAAGGCTTCCTACCACAAACGGGGAGAAATATCGAGATCTATGTGGATGATGTGGTGATAAAGAGTCGTGATGAGGAAGCCCTACTCGCAGATATCGCCGAAATGTTCCAAACTTTGAAGGCAATCAACATGAAATTAAATTCCAAGAAATGTTCATTTGGAGTAGAAGAGGGGAAGTTTCTAGGTGTGATTGTGACAAAGAAGGGGTTGGAAGCTAACCCTAAGAAAATAGCAGTTGTCCTTAATATGCCATCACCCAAATCCGTCAAAGAAGTGCAGACACTTAATGGACGCCTGGTAGCTCTGAACAGGTTCCTGTCAAAACATGCCGAACGCGCTTTGCCTTTCATGACCACTTTACGCAACTGTTTGAGCAAGAAGGATTTTATATGGACAAAGGAATCAGAAGCAGCATTTCAACAAATGAAAGTATACTTAAGCAACCTGCCCAGGCTAGTGGCCCTCTTCCCTAAGGAATGACTGGTGGTATACTTGTCTGCAAGAGAAGAAGCTGTAAGCGCAGTATTGATGACAAACAGAGATGGAGAACAGACCTTGATATACTTCATTAGCAGAGTCCTCAAAGACCCAGAAACTAGGTATTCACCTACGGAAAAACTAACTCTTGCCTTAGTGTATGCCTCCAGGAGATTGCGAAGGTATTTTCAGGCCAATATAATCAAGGTCTGGACTAGCCAACCCATACGACAGGTACTGAGAAGGCCAGAGATATCGGGGAGGTTAGCAAAATGGGCTATAGAACTGGGAGTTTTCGAGATAGAGTACAAGCCAAGGGTTACAATCAGAGGGCAGGTTGTGGCCGACTTTTTGACAGAGATGCCACATGAGGAAGATGGTCGCAACACCGACCGGAAAGCTATAGGTCGGAATGACAAGGAATGGTGTTTGCACACTGATGGTGCATCGAACGATGAAGCATCGGGCGCCGAGATGATATTAGTAGGACCCGAGCAAGAGGAAATAACCTATGCTTTAAGGTTAGCTTTTAAAAGCTTTAACAATGAAGCAGAGTACGAGGCGTTATTGGCCGACTTAAGGCTAGCTAAGCAGATAGGAATCAAAAACTCCATGCTCATGTAGACTGGCTGCTTGTTGCAAATCAGATTAACGGGTCCTATGATGCAAACGAGAAAACAATGAAGATATATCTGGAGAAAGCAAAGAGCATAATCAGCAGTTTCAAAAAAATGTTGTGTCTCACACATCCCACGAAGCAAGAATAAGAAAGCAGATGCCCTTAGCAAACTGGCCTTCATCGCCTTTGGACACCTAGCTAAGGAGGTGAAAGTCAAAGTATTGCAGCCGCCGTCAATCGAAGAAAATAATATAGCTTCCATAGAAGGTGTATTGGAGGAATGCTGGATGAGCCCAATCATCAAATTTCTGGTAGGCGGGGACCTACCGGAAGAAAGAGGAGAGGTGCGCGCGATACAAGCAAAATCCCTGTATTATGAGTTACACCAAGGGGTCCTATACCGTAAGTCATATATGGGACCACTATTGCATTGCCTCACATAGACGAAGCCAAATATGTCACTAGGGAAATACACGAGGGTATATGTGGTGTAACATCCGGCATTTTCAAGTTATAAACCCGAACCCGAACTAAAATCGAACTATCTTACGATATGAATTTCTTTATTTAACTTATTTTATTTATATTAATGAATTATATAGATTAGACGTGTAGTTTAAATTGATTTATTCAATTTATCATTTAAACAACTTATAATAACTTGTTGATTTATAAATAATTCTTTTTCATAAAATTATAAACTTTATTAATCATGCTACAAAAAAATAACTAAATGGAAAAGACTTATTAAAACTTATAAAGTTATAAAATAAATTTTATTATACTTATAAAGTTTTATAAGTAATTATGAATTTTAAATATTGAAAATAAGTAATCAAATTATAAAGTTACAAGTTTTATAAAAGTTATAAAGATTAACAAATAAATAATTTGATTGATTATTCAAATTGGTTTTATAAAGTCTATAAATATTTTATAAAAAAGTTGTTAAAATTATAGTCTTCAAGAATTTAAATTTTAAATTATAATTATTCTTTTATTTATTTAAATTATTTAATTTTATATTTATTTCAAATTCCAATCATAACCCCCTTTTAAAAGACTTATAAATCACCATTAACACCATTCATAACCTCCTCCTAACCTCAAGTATAAAAGCAAGGCTTAGGCCTCACTTTTCATTTGCTCATTCTCTAAAAACCTCACTCTCATATCTTTCTTTCATCCATTGGTTATGATGAATTTGAAGAATTTTATTTTACAAGAAATTTCAAGAATTCTTAATACTAAGGTAATCCTTTATTGTTTTTGTATTATACATTTTAATCATCCTAACATTCAATTGTTCTCATGACTTTATGTTCTTACTATTATTCTTTCTTCTACCAAACCTCTTTTTATTTTAATAATTATCATTTGATCATTAACATTTTAATAATCACTAATCTTATAATAATCACTAACATTCCTAAATTAGGCTAACAACATACTAACATAAACAAAGAATCCCGTTTGCATATGGACGGCTATGCCGCCGCATTCGGTTATTCTGCAAGATTATTGTTCTAAATGATGGCTATGCCAAAGTCTTAGAATATTTTTATAACTCAAATGAAGACTAATATACCATATATTAACATAATAAATTGTTCTAACCCGTTTCATGTATTAACAATTTTAAAAGTGCACATAAGTGCCTTACTACAATTCTGGCAGAATATAGTCTTACTTCAACCGATCATAACTTGATCATAACAAACTAAATTTGGGTAAACTCAGACTCCAATGTTAAGTTCATTGAATTACCTTTTAAACGACAGTTTATACGTCTTCAAACTCAATCGGACGACTCAACAATAGCCTTCACAAAATAAGTGTGCATTTCAGCACCTTCTGTCTTGTGATGCTTGTTTGACCTATTTAAAGATCTTTTCATAAAAATGTTTCTGAATGAAAGTTGTCCTGGAGACTTTGAACTAGTCAAGTATAAATTTTTATAATTTTATGAACCCGTTTGCTATTTTTAAAACCTGTTCAAACACATACCAAACATTCTGTCCAGAATCTAAAATTGATGCAATAATCCTTTTTCAATCTACCTTTCGCTTTTTAGCATTCTCTAAACATTCTAACTTCTTGTAATGAATTCCAACATCAAGTTATTGTTTTTCTATCATTTAGGAGATCACCTTTGACTCTTGACATCCAAGCTTTCTTATGTACTCTACAATCATCACTAAACTTGTGAGTTTTCCATGTGAGTATTTCCATACCCCCTTTTTGCTTATTTTCACACTTTGGGGTGAAACATGTTAACTTATACTATTGCACTTGTAAACTTATTTGAGACTTGTAAACCTATGGCAATTCATCTTGTAAAGTTGTGGTTAGTTGAACTTTTGTGGTTACCATGTTATGGCGTTATATGTACAATCATTAACTATTGCTAGCCCAGCGAAGTCATAGATCTATGGGTAAGACAAGCCTGCTTGGTTGATCCAAGTACACTTAGCTGATCGTATATACTTTTAACGTTTGAGACTTGTAAAACTTTGTCGAGGTTTGATTGTTGCATTGTTCATAACATCCCTAATCACTTTATTCACTAACTTATGACTTGAATTGCCATCTTTTATATACTTATGTATTGAAAACTATGGAATGCTCACCAACATTTTTATGTTGACCTTTTATTTTTAACATGTTTCAGGAATACCTCAAGTTTGTGTTCTACTCTTTGAAGCTTATCATATCTAGGATTGGACCTAGAGATAAAATGGATGATCATGTTATTTGTAGCATTTGTACATGATGTATTCTTTGTTGAAACTTTTGCTTGTAATGTTATTAATGAAACTTATGAATAATATATTTGGAATTAATAAATAGCGTTATGTGGCTGTGAACAATCGTAACCCTCACATCTCGACGTTTCCGCCGTCAAGGTTGAGGTGTGACAGATACTATTGCTAGCCTGGCGACGTCTTAGATCTTTGGGCCTGACAAGCCTATTTGGTGCTAAAGTCGAGGTATTGCCGACTCCTAGGGGCCGTACGCTTGTGCACTAGGGAACCAAATACACTTAGCCAATCTTTTATACTTGTAATCAAGTCGAGGTTTGGTTGTAACGATATGTGTTCTATAACCTTACTAACTTATAACCTATGACATGAATTGCTACTTGTAATCTTTTCATAATATGTATGAAAACCTTGGAAACTCACCAACTATTTATAGTTGACCTTTTATTTTTATCATGTTTCAGGAAAAACCCCAAGTTTGAAGTGAACTTATGTTGCTGGCATATTCTAGGACTTGGACCTAGTTAATAAACAAAATGATTATGTTTGTTATTTCATGTTGAAACTTATTTCATTATTGAGACTTATGCTTGTAATGTAATTTTGAGACTTATGATAATAATATTTGCAATTTAATTATAGCGTTATGTGGCTGTGAACAATCTTAACCCTCACACCTCGACGTTTCCGCCGTCAAGGTTGGGGTGTGACATGTGGAATCCATACGGGTCCAAGAATGGTGGTAACCAAGGCGATGGGAGCAGGATACTATTGGCCAGGCATGCATAGGAGCGTCTTGGCCGAGATCCAAAGATGTTAAAGCAGTCATAGGCACACCCCCATGTGTCATCGCCCAAAAAATGATATGATCCTGTAACTCCAGGATAATCAAACTTGAATCAAATCATGAAGATTATAGATTAAATAATGATGCACACCATGAAAACCCTTTGATCTCTATTGATTGCTAATAATATTGTTTACAAGTAAATCCCTCAATCAATTGGTCATACAACCATTAACCTAATCCTAATAACAATTAGGCTATTTATAGTGAATATAATATTCACTAATTACATTTAACCCCCTAGACTTAGGCTAATTAATGAAATTACATATAAAACATAAAAATGACTAAAAACAAGATAAAATATATTTTGTTCACACAAAATATATTTATTACAATAAAACTCCTAGTCATTTAAATCTTCAACGTCTCATCTCGGTTCCTCGTCTCGAACGTGTCGGGTTTGACTTTTGTTGACTTTGATCGTGACGTTGACTTTTGTTGACTTTGACTGTGTTGATAATATAGACTATCTTGTACAGCTCCCACAATACTCCCCCTTAGTCTATCATTATCAACGTCTTTATACGAATTCTGCCCCGAGAAGTCAACAGTAGAAAGATCTTCAAATTAAAGCTTTTTGAATTTGATGAGAAAAGTAATTCATCTCATAAGCTCCCCTATTGATATGCTCCTCCTTTTCGAGTGCATACTTTGTGAGGATATTGGAACAACTTTCCCAAATCTCTAATCTTGAGTGCTTCAAAAGATGTAGGAGGAGGATTCCTAGCTTGGTATCTTCTGCAAACTTGAGGAACAGGTTCTCTGAACAGGTACACTGCTCAACTGATGATCGGCCATCACTTACAGCAAAAATCTGAAACACAATCACAAACACAATCTCGACATTTCTAATTAGATCATTTCATTTTAACAAAATAAATCTGTGTTTATCTGTGTGTGAAAACAAGCGAACCCGTGTTCGTTTGTGCGCAATTTCTGTGAAATGCATGAAAAATGATAAAATTGTAACAGCATAATATGAAAGACCTAAAAGAAATTTTGAAAAGAAATTTTGTTATAATTTTTTTTATTATATATATTTAATATAACATTTTTTTATATTATCTATTATTAATTTTATAACCGAGAACTGTATTGAGATCACATCCTCAAGATATACTTTAGCACAAAGATGAAATTAATCATCGACAAGCAATGAGATCACACTGATAACTGAATCTAATCACAGCCTTTGAATGATTTTAAAATTCTTAAACAGATCAATAACGATTGCTGATATGTTTGTCCACTTAAACCCATGCCCTATCTTTTTTAACAAGCAACATATGATTCGTTAAGGTTCGATTAAATACTTTAGAATGCTAGGACCCCACAATCATTTGGCAAAAACCCTCACCCAACCTCAGGATTTCTTGAATTTTGTTACGATCTTTATAAAGCAAGACTTTTGCATTAGTGTGCAAGTGATTATCCACAGAATATTGCATTCTGTGATGAATTCATCATTTAGATGATTTGACACAACTTAGACCAAAATGATGAGAGCTCCAGGTCTATACTCACGTATAACAAAGGAGATAACCATTTAATCATGTGCCGCTGAGAGCTCCAGGTCAGTACTATCGTACAGCAGAGGAGATCATCACTCCAGGTCAGTACTTCCATACAACAGAGGAGATTAGCACAAACACAAGACACATAAATACACCAGACATAGCTCAAAGTTATGACATATATGATTTATATCATGGTGGGTGAAAGATCAATTCTCAATCCAATTTTTTGTCGGGACTCAGTTTTTGTGCAGGCCAAAATGATTGCGTAAATCCATACATACTTAAGCATGATGTTTTAATTTAAATCATTATGCTGCTGTCTACTTTATTCTTCAGGCTGAGTCTACCAAGCATATCATTAAAGAATCTGTTTGTTTTTCTTTTATTTGCAATTTAAAAATAAGATGTAATTCAGAGAGCAGCATCAGTTACTATCATTTCTCATTTTAAAAACGCAAGTCAAGCAAAAACAAGCATTTCAAGAAGATATACAATCATTTCTCAATCATCTCGAATCAAGTTCCCAGTTCTCTTTTCATTTTTATTTACTTATACTCTCCCCCTAAATTTTTGTTTTTTCAAATTACTTATACTCTGATACCAAATTGTAACTCCATGATAAACAAACTTGAATCAAATCATGAAGAATTAGATCAAAATATGATAATCACAATCAAAACCCCTTTGATCTCTTGATTGCTAATAATATTGTTTACAAGTAAATCCCTCAATCAATTGGTCATGCAACCATTAACCTAATCCTAATAACAATTAGGCTATTTATAGTGAATATAATATTCACTAATTACATTTAACCCCCTAGACTTAGGCTAATTAATGAAATTACATATGAAACATAAAAATGACTAAAAACAAGATAAAATATATTTTGTTCACACAAAATATATTTATTACAATAAAACTCCTAGTCATTTAAATCTTCAACGTCTCGTCTCGGTTCCTCGTCTCGAATGTGTCGGGTTTGACTTTTGTTGACTTTGACCGTGACGTTGACTTTTGTTGACTTTGACTGTGTTGATAATATAGACTATCTTGTACAGCTCCAACTGATCCCCATTAGTGCTACTTGGCCTTTTCAAAAATGGTCGATTGACATCGTCGGCCCATTTCCAGAAGCAGCTGGGAGAGTTAAATTCATGCTTGTAGCGGTTGATTACTTCACGAAATGGGTAGAAGCCAAAGCTCTTGCGACAATTACGGGGCAGCAGGTTAAGAAATTTGTTTGGGAAAAGATCATATGCCGTTTCAGGCTTCCGTTGTTCATCGTGACAGATAACGGAAAACAATTCGCTGAAAACCCTTTCAGATCATGGTGTGAAGATTTGAAGATCCAGTAGATTTTAACTTCGGTAGCCCATCCCCAAGGCAATGGCCAGGTTGAAAGAGTGAACAGAAGTATTGTGGAAGGAATTAAGACATGTCTGGGCTTAGAAGGCAAGAACTGGGTTGAAGAATTACCAAGTGTCATCTGGGCTCATAGAACCATGCCAAAGACTAGTCATGGAGAAACCCCATTTAGTTTAACCTATGGATTAGAGGCCATGATACCCGCTGAGATTGGAATGCCATCAACTCGTGTCTTACAAGTTTCACGAACTAACAATGAGGCAGAACTTCAGTTAAATATGGACTTACTCGAAGAACGAAGAATGATAGCAACTATCCGTGAAGCAAGGCACAAGAAGGAAGTGGATAGATATTACAATTCTAGAGTGAAGAAACAATATTTCAAGCAAGGGGACTATGTCTTGCAAAGCAACGAGGCAAGTCGAATCGAGAGCCAAGGAAAACGCGGACCTTGTTGGGAGGGTCCCTATCAAATAATTGAAGTTGGAAAGAATGGAGCCTATAAGATAGGAAAATTAGATGGAACACCCATTCCACGAACTTGGAATGGAGCTCAGCTCCGGCGATGCTACATGTAACAAGCAGTAGGTTCTTAAGGTTGTAACTCGTTTTTTCCTTTAAAAGAATGTGCATGCGAGCACCAGCAGTTGCACCAAATTAATAAATTTTTCTTGTGTTTTCCCCTTTTTCCTTTATATACCCAATCTCTTGACAAACTATGAAACCAAAATGACGCGTGAGCAAAGAAAGAATATCGTTGCAATTGTTTAGTTGGTGCACCAACAGTTACACCAAACGAAGTCTGCAGGCGGTGCAGTAGGTGGCCAAACAATCTAAAGAAACCAAACTAATTCAGGCAAACGAAACCATGAGAGTTTATGCCACGAACAAACAAATAAACAAATACAACTAATTCTCAAGGTTTTTGTAGAAGACCCCATTATTCGTAACCAGACCTCAAAGGAAATCAAAAACGCCATTTAGGACGCATGACTATACTTTGGCAAACAGCAAGTGCCACTCAAAAGTACGTACTTCCACTCGGAAAAAAAACAAAAAAAACAACCAACGGCAGAAAACAAGCAGCTCAATAATCAAAAAGAGAGACAAGGTTGCCAAATTTAGACAAGTTGCACCGCGCTGCGGTTGAAACCAACGATGGAGCCGCGGCCGAGATCCCATTCTTCCAACAGAGCATAGGGAAAAATAACATCTTACACAAAATACATAGCACTAGTCACAACCAAAAATACGTTCATAATAACCTCAAGCCGCGGCCAAAAGTCGTAACCACAAGACGATACGCGGCCAAGGTAACAACCACAAGACAAGCCGCGGGCAAAAGTCGTAACCACAAGACGAGTCGCGGCCAAAGCCATAACCACAAGACGATTCGTGGCCAAAGTCGTAGCCACAAGACAAGCCGCGGCCAAAAATTATAACCAAAAGAATAGTCACGGCCAAAGCCGCAGCCGAGACAGGACCGCACGTCAAGCTGCGGTCAAGAGAGTCGAACAAACCCAATAACCAACCACGGTTTATAAACATACATATAGGGTGCCAAAGCTTAATACCATTAGCAAAACAAAAGGAACCAACACAGAGTCGAATACAAGCTTGGAAACATTACACAAATACAGAAAGACACCCAAAGACGAACTAGCTAAACACGAGCAGGATCTTCATCAGGAGGGGCTAGGAACGATTTGATTTCCTAAATAATCGAGTCACACATAGTAGCGATGGTCTGAGTCATGGGAAAAGTGGCTTTGTCAAAGCGATCGGATTCAACTCGTAGTTTTCTCAGTGCATTCTTGTCAAAGTTCTTGGCTTCCTCAGCTTTTTTGCCTTCTGAGCGAAGCGAGCTCCATCGAACAGACCCGCATTATACCCCACTTTATCTGAAAGACTGTTGATCTTGGCTAAGATATCAAGGAACTCTTCGCTATCACGAATTTTATTAAAAGCCAAACCCACGCCATCCGAGATGACCACCTCCTCTCAGACGCGAGGCGTGTAACCTGCTCCTCAAGTCCTGCAATACGATTTTCAGAAGCTAGTTTTCTATCCTCTAATTCAGAGTTAAGTCGTTTCACTGCAGCACGCTGGATACAAAGCTCTTCTCGAACACCACTAAGATCATGGGCAAGTTCTTCTTTCGCAACCTCAGATGCGTCACAACGGGACTTGAGAGACGCATTCTCAGCCTCCAACTTTGACACCTGCTTCTTAAGATCTCGGATCTCATTAACACCTTCAACCCAACAACCATGAATATCAACAAAGGAGAAAAGCCGTTCAATATGGAAGAACAACCAGCATTCAACAACTCCCTGTTTTTCAAACCCTCGCCACGATAAAATTCGGCAGGTGTACGAGACACGAACATAAACTATCACCATAACTCCGGGGTTTCAAATACAGTACCGTTAGTCAAGTCCCAGTCAGGACAAATCTCTCACCCATGTTTAGATTAACGTCCTCATAGGATGCAGTCATTTTCCCTTTACCAGAGTCACCAGGATCAGTAAAAAGTCATCATCAGACGGAGAATCAATGCTCTTAGATTCTGGACTGGAAGACACCCTAGCCGCGGCTGAAGGGTCCCTTCGCTAGCCGCGGCAGAAGAAGAAGGCGGCGGTGTCACCCGTGGCCGAAGGCCTGGTCCACCTAGCCCTTTCTTGCGGTTCATCTTAGGTCGGCTTGCCTAAAGAGTAGGGTTGTCATCATCTTTTCGTTTGCGAGAAGGCGGAGACAGAGACTCGCCCGACTGAACAACGAAACCCGCAGTTGCCTCCAATATGGGACTTGCACCCTCAAACAAATCTTCCACCTGTTCTGTAACGTCTTCCTTGATAGATAGCTTCATACAATCAAAAAGCCCCATCCCTGTGAAAACAAAAAAATACATATATATAAACAATAGTAATAAATATATATATATAGGGTTAGGCGCACAGACATAAGCCGCAGAACAAAAGGGTAAGGTCACTTACGTTTCCCATGATAAGTCATGAATGGAAGCATGTTAGGATCGGTCCAGTTACGGCTAACACCGGCCATTACAAGAAAATGCTCAGAATAGCAGCGAAGGGGAGTAGGTTCAGCTTTGAGAAGGTCATAAGCCGATGTGTCATACGTATCGGGTTATGGAAAAGGGTCTTGGATGCACTTACTAGTTTCCAACCAGTGCATCTCAAAAGGAATTACCCTAGTAGAAATGAAGAAAAAATTGTCCTTCCAATGTCAAACTAGTTATGGTTCGTAACACTAGAGGAGGCTTGGGCGCTTTTCTCTTCACAAAGGTTAGCCAATCCCTTACCATAGTCAACTTGTAAAACGCCCTGAAAAGGTTTGTTTCGGGTTCCAAACTAAGGGAACGACATGATATCTAAAAATGATATACCTTGACCAATCCTAAGGGAACAAGTTGCGATAAATGAATGTCATAATGCCTAAGAAACAAGCACAAGAAACGAATAACCGAAACCCGAAAATTACAAAAGCTAAAGAACGAAGTGTAGAGAGCTATCATCCCAGCCGGAGCATCCCTCACCGTCGATGAGTGAGGAGGGACAAGAGGACAAAGCTCGAGGGGAACGCCATAGCGAAGCATAAAGTTGTTCAGCAAATCTTGAGAAATAACCAAGGTTTGAAGACCCATATCATTTCTACAATCCATTAGAAACGCAAAAAAATAAGAGTTTTGGGAGACTTACCAAGTAAAACGTGTTCTTGGATAAGAGAAAATGGAGGAAGTATGAAGATGGAAGGATGAAAAGAGGGGAATATATAGAGAACTCAAGTGGTAAAGGCCAAATTTCTTGCAAGGCTCGAGGTTGTAATGATGGGCCTAGGGCCGCGGCTCAAGAAAAAGCCGACAAGGGCTTGATTGACGAAGACCAGGGCCGCGGATCGAGACAAAGGTGACAAGGACTTGATTGACGAAGACTAGGGCCACGGCTCGAGACAAAGATGAAAAGGGTTTGATTGACAAAGACTAAGGACACATTGATAGAAAAGATGACAAAAAGTACAGTCGTCAAAACCCATACAATTAGTATTCCAATGACATGATTGTTATCATGACATTTGACTAAGGGGACATGAAGGGGTATCACCCCAAAAAGCCAAACAAAACCCGAGCCGATAAACGTAAGCTCGGGATAACACCCATGGCCCCACGAGCACCTAAGAAAGGAGAAAATGACCGCGGCTCAAACGGGAAATTGACACCCAACGAGTCTTAGCCGTGGTTCACCCGAGCGGCAAGCCAAACCACGGCTAGAAGAATGGGCCCAAGCCGCGGCTGGGGACTTGACTTCGAGACACAAGAACACGACTTGATTTTCCATGTTCAACGCTTAGAAAGCTTTATGTAATTATGATAACGGAAGTCCGTCATTGGCTACAAAGGAATAAGAGGAGAGCACATGACCACAAAGCACTCAAAGCCAACAGGTAGAGGATTAGAGTAGCCCACAAAACATCAAAAAGTCAACTAAAAAGACAAAAGATATTAATCCTTAGTCAGAATCCCTTTGTATCAAGAAGGTATAGTATTCTCTGACCAAGAATCACAGACCTGGTTCATTGACCATAGGTTTCCGAAAATAGAACCGAGTTGTATTTTGCCTCCATTCATGAGTACTATAAATACTTCCCTCATTCCGCAGATAAAGGGCTAATCACAAGGAATACTCTCACTTTCAATTAGACACACACGTTAAACCTTCTTCTTGAATTCCCTTAGCACAGATACTTATTCTCACGTCGGAGTGTGGTCTCGGGGAGAAACCTTTTCTGCCGGAGGCGAGGCTCACGGTGTTGTTTTTGTCTCGCAGATACTCTCCTCAGCCGAATCTAAGCCCAGCTGCAGCCTGCTTCCTGACGCCCTCTCCTCAGCCAAAGTTCGAGCCAAGTTTTAATCTGATCCCTGGTAGAAACCCCGTTCTCGCACTGCTCATAAGTCTTAATCTCTTGATTAAGATTTGTGTAGCAACAGGGATGGACTTGACTGCAGATACAAATGATGATGACAATATTTTTGACAAAAAAAAGTAAAGGCAGTAGGTAGAAGAAATCAGATCTCCTTTAGATAGTCGGGTTTTCATTTGATCAAAATGGGTTCCTATCAAGGCGAATGTATTTGTATGGAGGTCCGCTTTAGATGGAATCACATCAAAGGCAGAAATATTGAAAAGAGGTGTTTAATGAGGCGTCTTACACACATCACAACTACCAGGAAGAACATGCAAACCATATCCTAATCAATTGTGAAGTGGCTGATCGATTGGGATATAACACATGGTTGGTGCAAACTCCCAATGATCAAAATAATAAATTTGGATGAGCTTCTCTTGATGACTAGTTATGTGCATTTATCTAATGGATTGAGGAGTCTTCTATGCCAATTTTTATAATATTCTGGTGTATTTGGAAATCCAGAAATAAGAGATGGTTCATCAATAATGAAAAAGGCCCTCGAAATTCATGTTCTCTTTTCTCTAGATGAAAACTAGAAGAAATTTGAAAATTCAAATTTAAACACTTGGTGTAGTTTTGCATTGCAATCTCCTTGTATTTAGCTTCTTGCTAGTTTTTTTTAGTATAGTTTGGTTAACAGGCACTGGCCATTTCATTCAGTGGCATGGAGATGAAGCATAGAGCTCAGGGTCTTTTAGGTCATTGATTTGATCCCGACTCTAGGGGGGTTTACCACAAATGTGGGTTTCTTTATCAGTGGCAATGATTATACAAATTAATAGTAAATTAGCTATAATGATTTGAGCTTGAATACCTAACATGACAAGAGTTGTAAGTTGGTTTTTTTACCATGCCTACTTTTAACTTTAGTTGACCGTTACACAAATTGCAATAAGTGGAAAGTTTTGGGGAGCAAATAATGTAGAAGCGGTCAAGGAAGCATAGTAGCCTACCACTTCTACAATACTTTCACGAATCCTAAGGCCACTTTGAAGTTTTCCTTCCAACATCCCATCATATCGATCATTCATTTCACAAACATCAATTCTAGCTGTTCTATTCTCTTCGATCTCATGCTGATTAATTTTATTAGTTGATCTTTTCACCATCCAATGGAGAGTTATCTGAAGGAGAACTTTGAGGTCGAGCCCAAGAACCCGACCGAAGAAGCCTTGAAGAAATGGCGGTCAGCCGTCTGGCTCGTCAAGAACCCTCGTCGCAGGTTTCGCATGGTCGCTGATCTCGCCAAACGCGCTGCAGCCGAGAAGAAACGAAGGAAGATCCAGGTTAGTTGAATTATATATACACTTTCCGTAAATTTTATCATTTGAAGAGATGCCAAATATACAAAAGAGATAATAAATCATGAACGACATCGAGATTTTCTGGATGGATCAAAGGCTTTTGCATGATCAGTTATAAACTATGAATTCAAAAGCTGATACAAATTATGAACTGTAAATAATAAGATCCGTATATATATTAATATATATGAATCTATAACTCTATATTAATTGGTACATCGGAACGATCAATATCTATAGCTCTATCTCTCTATATGTGTG
Source organism: Flaveria ramosissima (assembly GCA_025215565.1). NCBI lineage: Eukaryota > Viridiplantae > Streptophyta > Magnoliopsida > Asterales > Asteraceae > Flaveria > Flaveria ramosissima. The sequence goes on along the minus strand of CM046046.1, from coordinate 18,199,060 downwards.
TTTGTGTGTGTTTGCATACACACATGCACAATTATCTTATCTCACGTATCCTTACATGATATATAGTACTATTTCTCAGAAAATTCATCGACCAAACAAACAAAATGTAAGGATCATTAGCCACATACAGAAAGTTACAGATTGGGGCTAAACTACCAATGAGATCGTATCGACTATTCGGTTTCTCTATCACCCATACCTGGGTTACAAGGACCGATCATTACACAACTATCTACGTACCATGTTTTTATAAACGGCAAATGTTACTCTACTCTTATTCCTAAACTACCTTCATTCCTAATCTACCACATATCTACGAATGAAACAATTTCAATCAGAAAACTATAAAAAACGGTATACTCATGTAGTGCATGTATTGATGTATATTATTTAAAAGTAGTGAGTGAGAAAAAGGGTGAAGATTATGTAAGCGCATAGTTTATATATGGCATTTAAAATAATATACTTACAAAAAGTTTGTCTATATTGCAAAAAGAAAAACCACTTTAACTTGCAATAATATAATTTCGAGGACTTTTCCGGAGTTTGAAATTGAAAAGATAGCATTGGATTGGATTATTTTCTGAAAACCATGTGGCTTACTCGTACAACACGACTGTCAAACATGTTACAAAGTCATATAACTTGTGTTGCACGTAATATATCATTTTCATATATAATAAATATATATTGACTTAATTGACGGCATACAAATTTTTTATTGTAACAACCGCTTATTTAAATCTCACAGAGAGATATTTGATTACAGAAATGTATCATCGTGTGCTTTTGTTTAGTAAACTTTAAAGATGTTTGAAATCGCAAGTTGTATCTTTGCGGGAAGTTGATTTAAAAATAGAACTAGAATTAAATAACTGAATAGTTTTTATTAGATTGTCCAGGATAAATGCAGTACATAGATTTGAACCGTTAATCTTTTGTTGTTAACTTATCTTAATTTTTTATACACAATCGACTAAAACAGAACCATTAAAAACTAAATCGACACGGATATGAAATAGTAGTTTACTATTTGATGGTGTACGTTAAAATAAAACACATCAAGTAACCTACTAGTTATGAACCGAGTAACTGGCATAGTGATATCCTACGAGCGAAGATCGATCTGTTTATACGGTTTGGTGTGTTTATAGTATACATGAATCGATAGTCATATAACCACCTGGTCTACATCTTTGCATGCATGTCATGCTATCTTGTAATATCAATAGTCATATAACCACGAGGTCCTTGGCTTGTAATTAATTTTTTTTAATTTTATTCATAATCATTATTATAAAAATAAAAATCAAAAATAAATATTTGGTAATTATCCTATCATAATTACTATTAGAAACATAAGTAAAAATTAAAAGTATCATGACTTAAATTGTTCATATAATTAGTATTGACTTAGAATAAATAATTTGGATATTAAAATCTAATTTTTCTTAAAAGATTAGAATTTTTTTAGTTTTTACATAAACATCTTCATATTTCTTTTTTCTTTATATCACACTCTTGTTCTTTAAGAGTTACACTTAAACCCATTGACTTTCATTTCTCTATATTTTCCTTTTTATTTTTGTAATCTTAAATATTCTGATTCTTGAAAACTATAGGAGTGAGCTTTTGAATATTGGAACATAATGATCTTTCTTCGAAACAAACTAAAACAGTAATTCATTGGTTGAATTCGTCAGACATGTTGATTTTTTGTGTTTTTGTTCATACAATCATCAATTTCAACTAAAATATCCAACACCCTTTGTATTTCTTGAAATCCAATCAATTTATTAGCATAGTTAAACACCAACCAAACTTTTGAAACTGAAAACCCATATTTAATGATCAAGAAAACTGTTGATCATTTCACTACTATAGAGACTCCGTCCTCTTGGTATTTTGTTTCAATTGAATTTTTAAGAATAATCGTAATCTGATCTTCAGTTGTAATGATGTCTCATTTGTGGTTAGTTTAAGTTTCTGGGTGTTTCTGGGCTTGAATGAGAGCAAAAATCTCCAAATTTGTAAAGAGGGTGTTGAGATACATTCATGGAGGTCTGTGTATGCAATGCTTTTGATGTTTTAATGGTGAGTATTGATGATTGATTAAAGCCTTCAAAAGAATTTGAATTACAAACTTGTGTACCAATAGTTCGATAAAATGTCATAGAGAAGTTGGAATAAGTTACGAGTCTATATTAGCATTTCTTTATTTGCCTTGTTCTAGTGTTTTGACTAAGGTAACCCATTCAACAAGCCACCAGTTTGAAAGATATGCATTTGGAGGCTTTCACCTCTACTTTTTCAAAATGTAAATTCTTTGAATGTGTCCAGTGTGTTTCTTCCTTCTGTAGCGTAATGGGTTTCGTTTATTCTTCAAATCAGGAGAAGATACGGATAGCTTTGTATGTGCAGAAGGCAGCATTGCAATTCATTGATGGTACAGTTCAAACATTATAATAAATTTGTTAAATTTGTATACATGTATTGTCATTCTCCTCAATCTCTTCCTTCGGTTAGTACAGCTGCTAATAGAACCGAACGAAAGCTCTCTGAAGAAGTTGTCCAAGCGGGTTATGACATAGAACCTGAGGATCTTGCATACATAGTCCGATCCCACAACAATAAAACTTATGATTTCCATGGTGGACTTCAAGGACTTGCAAGAAAAATCAAAGTTTCATTAAGAGATGGTGTTCTTTCAGGTGATATATCTAAAAGACAACAAATCTTTGGATATAATCAGTTTGTCGAAAAGCCTCAGAGACCTTTATGGATGTTTATATGGGATGCTTTACAAGACATGACATTAATCATTCTCATGTTATGTGCTGTGATCTCTGTTGGTGTTGGGATTGCCACTGAAGGGTGGCCAAAAGGTATGTATGATGGGTTGGGAATAATTCTTTGCATACTTTTGGTTGTGGTGGTTACAGCGGTTAGTGACTACAAACAATCGTTGCAATTTAAAGATTTAGATAAAGAAAAGAAAAACATAATAATTCAAGTCACACGAGATGGGACTAGAAAAAAAGTTTCTATTTATGATTTAGTTGTTGGTGATATTGTTCATCTTTCAATTGGAGATCAAGTGCCTGCAGATGGGATATTTATTGATGGATATAGCTTGACAATTGATGAATCAAGTTTATCTGGTGAAAGTGAACCGGTCAACGTAGACAAAAAGAAACCATTTCTTTTATCAGGTACTAAAGTTCAAGATGGGTCGGGTAAAATGTTGGTTACATCTGTTGGTATGAAAACCGAATGGGGAAGATTAATGGTAACTTTAAGTGAAGGTGGGGATGATGAAACACCCTTACAAGTGAAGCTAAACGGGGTTGCTACAATCATTGGCAAAATTGGGCTGGCTTTTGCAGTGTTGACATTTTTGGTGTTGACTGCACGGTTTATACTTATGAAAGTTATTCGTAATGAAATGGGTAAATGGTATATGAATGATGGTTTGGAGCTTTTGAATTTTTTTGCTATAGCAGTTACTATACTGGTGGTTGCTGTTCCTGAAGGTCTGCCATTAGCGGTTACATTAAGTTTGGCTTTTGCAATGAAGAAATTAATGAATGATCGTGCACTTGTGAGACATCTTTCGGCATGTGAGACCATGGGTTCAGCCACCTGTATTTGTACTGACAAAACAGGAACTTTGACCACAAATCATATGGTTGTGACCCGATTATGGGTTGCTGGTGAAACTAAAGATATTAAAAGTAAAGAAAAGCTCAAATCTTCAATATCTGATAAAGTTTTAAGCGTTCTTTTACAATCCGTGTTTTTAAACACAAATTCAGAAATTGTCAAGGATGATACTGGAAAAACAAATATAATCGGTTCACCAACAGAAACAGCATTGTTAGAGTTCGGATTACTTTTTCAGAGTAATTACAATCAAGAAATCAAAAACATGAAGATAATTAAAGTTGAGCCTTTTAATTCGGTGAAGAAAAAGATGTCTGTGTTAGTGGCTGTTTCCAATGGGAAGCTAAGAGCATTCTGCAAAGGTGCATCTGAAATTATATTAAGCATGTGTGATAAGATTATAAATGAAGATGGAGAGACTGTACAAATGTCAGATAAACAAAGGAAAGCTATAACAGATGTGATTAGTGGTTTTGCATGTGAAGCTCTTAGAACAATATGTTTGGCTTTTCAGGATATTGAAAACGGTTCTACCAGTAGTGATAACAATAACAATAGTTATGACATCCCTGAGAGTAATTACACGATAATTGCAGTAGTTGGAATCAAGGATCCGGTGAGGCCAGGGGTTAAAGAGGCTGTTAAGACTTGTTTGGATGCAGGAATTATGGTTAGGATGGTTACGGGTGATAATATTAATACTGCTAAAGCCATTGCTAAAGAATGTGGGATTTTGACAGCAGATGGTTTGGCTATTGAAGGGCCGGATTTTAGGGAAAAAAGTGATGAACAGTTGAAGGATATCGTACCTAGACTTCAAGTGATGGCAAGATCATTACCTCTTGATAAACACAAGTTAGTTACATTTTTAAGGAATGAATTAAAGGAAGTCGTTGCTGTTACTGGTGACGGGACTAATGATGCACCTGCCCTGCATGAAGCAGATATCGGACTAGCCATGGGTATTGCTGGAACTGAGGTTTGCATCTGATATTTTCAACTCTCCTATATATCCAAAATAAAAATATGATTTGAACTAAAAATGATGATGGCACTTCACTTCTTCTAGAGGTGGCAATTTTAATTACAAAATGATTAATTTCAATTCTGTCTTTTATTTCTAATGGGTCTATATATGTTTAACTAAAAGATTTAAGTTGAAGGAATCAGGTCAAAGGGTTTGAAGGCATCTGAAATGTATAAAAGTGCATAAATCTTTACTATCATCATACTAAAAAAAAGCTTAAATTATTATTGTAATAATGGAGTTTGGGTAATCATATATAACACCTAGATTATTTATAAAATTCTGTTAAAAAAAAGTGATTGCCGCCCAACCAGCTTTGACAAGTTATCAAACCCGCCCATAAGTATTTTTACCAGGACTTTGATTAAATCTTATGTGATGGTTTTATATATTTCACAGGTTGCAAAAGAAAACGCTGATGTGGTAATTATGGATGACAATTTCAAGACAATAGTAGTCGTTGCTAGATGGGGTCGTTCAGTATACATCAACATCCAAAAGTTTGTGCAATTCCAGTTGACAGTTAATGTGGTTGCACTCATGACCAATTTTGTTTCTGCTTGCACAGCAGGTCTGGTCCCTTCCCTCTATGAACTAATAAATATTTTCAAGTTATGTTCTTTTTATATAACCATTGCATGAAGTAATCTTTCAGGGTCTGCTCCACTTACTGCGGTCCAATTGCTTTGGGTGAACATGATTATGGACACACTTGGTGCTTTAGCTTTAGCTACAGAACCACCTCATGACGGTTTAATGAAAAGGCCGCCGATTGGGAGGGATGTCAACTTTATTACAAAGGTTATGTGGAGAAACATCATTGGTCAAAGCATTTATCAACTTCTTGTTCTTGGTATTCTCCAGTTTGATGGGAAACGTCTTCTTAATCTCAATGGTCCAGATTCTACCGCTGTTCTTAACACCATGATCTTTAATACCTTCGTTTTCTGCCAGGTACCCGCCTTTTACTCATGTTTATAGTTTTAGGATCATGTGCTTCATCCTGAAAATTTGAGTTTTATTCCGTGCTGCTGTATATTGTATATCAAGAATTTCTTTTGAAACCAAAGTTGCTACAAGCTGAATTAGAGGGGAACATACTTACTCGTTTAAAATATGACGTGTTCGTGACATTGACCAATGACCATTTTGACTTTTGGCTAACATTTCACTAATGAACCATCTGAAACCGGGAATATTCCCCTTAGAAATTGTTCTGAAGGTTGAGTCCTTTTTTGTAAGAAGAAATAGAAAAGTGACCAAAGTCAAAACTATGTTATCTTTTTATGTGTTTCACCTTTTATAATCTAAATTGAAATGCTTCTACTCTTATCCCAAAAGAGTGTCTTAATTTAACAGTATTGTCCTTTTTTACCAGTTTATATTAATTTCTTAAAAAAACAGAATCTCTTCTTAAAATTGCAAAAGTAGATCCAAACACCAACTTTTGCAGCCCCCTAGTATTCTGATTTTCTTTTTTCAAATGATTGCTTGCACTATCTAGTCATTCGTATCTATGTTTCCATGTTTTTCAGGTGATGATAGTATGACTTAGCATTTTCTATTCATATGCCTTTTTTTTTTCAGGTATTTAATGAAATAAACAGTCGCGACATGGAGAAAATAAATGTGGTAAAAGGAATGTTTGACAGTTGGGTGTTCATGCTAGTGATGGTGTCTACTGTGACATTTCAAATCATAATAGTTGAATTGTTAGGCACATTTGCATCAACGGTGCCACTATCGGCGTACTTATGGTTGGCTAGTGTTCTGATGGGAGCCGTTAGCCTGCCTGTTGGAGCCGTCCTGAAATACATCCCGGTTGAATCTTCTACACATGATGGTGCAGTCAAGCAGCATGATGGCTATGAACCACTTCCAAGGGGTCCAGATATGGCTTAAGGTTTTCATTTTATTAATTCTTTGTGAGGCTTGGTTTCAGATTTTTTTAAATATCTTCATGTTCAAGGGAGAGTAGGATAGAAGGGCTTGGGATTTTTTTTCAAAATTTGCATTGGAGATGAGAACTATATTACATTGAATTGTTGCTTTATTATTTATGCTATTTTTATGGATTAATGGAACTGGTCACTAACACCACCCAAAAAGTGTGTACTCAAATTTTGTTTGGTAAATTTATGATATGGTTTTTTCTGCCCTTTATTTCATGTGCGGAACTAGATATGGGTTCGGGTTACTTTAAGTTATAACTAGCGAGCAAAACCCATGCACTATGGTGGATTGTTAAAAATTGGAACACTCTATTATGACGATCCGGACATTAGTGTTCACCCGTTGAAAAAAAATTCAACAGCTCTACCAACATTTTTTAGACATTATTTTAAAGACTACAAGAAGAAAAAAATGAAAAAAAAAAAACATAGATGTGGTTCTAACTCCTTGTATTTTTATGATTTAATAACTTGTATATTATCATGTATATCTCCGTTTAGAATGACATGATTTATCAATTGGTAAAAAGAGTAGTAGTTCATCGTGAATCATTTCTCCCAGGAAAGCAAAGCTAACCACTTTTAAGTTACTTTCAAGAAAATTTTTATCAACAAAGACCTCATATTTAAATAAGCAGTGTAAAATATAAAAAGAGCATGAAAGTTATATGCTATGTAATTTAAAGTAGAATAGAAATTTCATATAAACTTAACTTTAACATTATTTAATGTAAAGGACCAAAGGTATGTTTTACGGTCAAGTAAACAGTTTGAATGTTTTATTGTTAAGTAGATAATTTGAACTATAAGCATGTTATTTACTCTTTATGATTACGAATGTGATTGATATGCCCTTGCCACACAAATTGACCTAGGGCATAAACAAATTAATAAATCATACTTTAAATAGTAATCATAAATAATGTTAAAGTTGTATACAGTGCAATATTTTAAACATGTCGTTAACTCTTAACTGTAGACCCCAAGACCTTGTTTAAAAAAAAATAAGAACTGATTTCCCCTTGTTATACATGATACATGCTTGGTTTTAAAAAGGCCCACCTAATCGCGAAGGGACCTCAGTCGTAGAGCCTTAGTCTTTCGGTGACATAAGGTGCACATACATACAAAAAGCATGTGCTTTGACGCCTAAGCTCTCTTTTCTTAGGAGTTTTTCTTTTGGATGGATCAATATAAGATCGAGGGGAATGAAGATAACGACTGATTTAGTGTTAAAATTCTAAGTTAATTTATTACTTTTTTTTTACTAAATTATGCATTACATCCTTAATGTTTAAACATTTCTCATATTTGACTTAAAATTTATCATAATATGTCTAGCTTAGGTGTAAATATTATATTGATACATTGCCCTTTTGCTTACGAAAACCCTACGCTTTTGTGATTTGCGCTTTGAACCTTGATTCCCAATCTTGTCTCCTCGACGCGGTTCTCGCTTTATAAAACCAAGCATACATGCATATATCAACACATGATATGCATCATGCACAAAATAATCATACATGATACATGCCAAAGACACACTCTGTGACTTTTTATGAAATGAGGGATAAGTTGTAACAAGCTTAAAGCCAGGGAGTTATTATATCTTTTTGTAAAGAAGAAAACTGAAACTTAATAATCTTTCTTGACAGACACTAACTAACCACTCTTAATTGTAAGATTCAACTGCCTACTAGAGATTCTAACAACATATTGACCAATATCTTTTGAATCCTTGCATATTTTAGTAAGTTTACAAAGATATAAGATTAGACACAAGCTAACATTCACTTGGAGGTCTGCTAGATGGTGGTTCAGATCCATTTTTTCGCGTAAATAACTTGCTTATATCTTCTGTAACCACGTTGCTCCTGCAGTCAAATGAAGCACACAAAAAGTAAGTTCAATTGATCATTTCATAATATTGATATAGATATAAAATCATTATTTCTTTAAAAAATTCAGAAACTCACAAACTCATCTAATCTACTCGTAAATCCTAATTCTACACCACAGTCCACCATGGGACTTTAACCCGCAGGGGCACCATTTAACACACCAGGATACATTAAGCTAAATGCTCTCTGGTAGTAATAAAACTTATTTGGCTTGCCTAAACTTTCACGTAATAAATACCAACAAAAGAAATAAAAATGGGACTTAGAAGTGAACAGTTTCTAGGATACTGATTGCCGGTTCACCATTAAGATTAGAGAACTAAGATGTCTGAATAATTTAATTGAAGCGGAAGTGCGTCTAATATATATGCAAACAAATATAAACCGAACACAATTTAACAAATCACATTTGGGGTTTTGACAATAGTAAGGTTTAGTTCCAAGAAACAGTGTATGGCCAATGGCCCGTGCTAGACAACCCCAAGTCCTTACAAAACACTACCTCCACGAACCCATTTTGTTATAGACAATCCTGACTATGCAATTACACATAACCACTTTCAATACAAACATTCAAAGTTCAAACACTCCCTTAACAAAATAAACATCTAGCAAAGGATATGTATACTATTAATCGGATAAAGATTCTACCACTTTGTATGATAAGCATATCAGGGCATACAAACTCACCTTCCGTTAAGCTGGGGTGGACGAAGAAGACCACTTCCTGTCTTTTGAACATTCTTTGAATGAGGCAAATTCCCTCTAGCAATTTTTCCATGAGGATAAGAAGTTGTAGATTCTTTCAAATCTCTCTTGCGTGATGCATTTTGAGCCAATGCAGCTGCAACTGCAGATGTGTGATCATAAACTCCACTCATATTGGATGTCAAAGTTGGCGCATTCAACAGAATCGATGCATCGGGCAATCTTGAGGGTAGTCTGATAACATCCAATGTTCACCATCGAAAATAAGAAGTTAAAACAATTAGATAAAAGTTATTTTCAATCATTAAAGCATACTTGAAAAACAATTCACTTGTTCAAATACATCAAATATCTTATTGAAGTTGTGATCGTTGTGTCTCCTTAACTCATTCTTTTTATCAATAACATAGACAATGGGCACTTAAAACACAATGATTTTCTGCAATTGCTATCCTATAATTACATGAATACAACAAATTTACATAAACAACATAAACTCCTCACATAAGAACAACATCTAGATTCCAAATAGATAGCCGCTTACGATAAATTTGAATAAAATCAAAATCTAACTTTTATATCTCAGAAACTGAATTCATCCAGTGATAAATTGCACAACTTTTTCAGAAATATTTGGATGATTAAAATTAGAACCCTAATTTTACACCCATTTGAGAAAACTGTAAACAACTTTAAATGAACTTACTCGTGAGTTTTCTCAGGGGGTGGGTTTTGTTGTGGGATTAGAAGATTAACGTTGTTGCGAGCTTCTTCTGTACCCGGTGCTTCATCTTCTTCATCCGATGACGCATAATCCACCAGCGACATCTCTCTCTCTATCTCTCTCTCTTTTCACTCTCTCTTTCTCTTACTTACAGGTGTTTGGTTAAGTTGTTGTTTTAGTCCTTCAACTATTTAGATTTACATGTATGGTCTATACTTCTTATTTTTGTTTTTTTTAACACATTCATAACTGTTTTATTTTTTGTTTTTGTTTTTCTAGAAGTTTAAAAACTAATATTTTAAAAACTTTTGAATAGCTGTTACGAATTGCTTCTTTTTATTTACGTTTTAGTGTAAATTAAATTTAAAATGGCATTATGCATCAGAATGTATAAGTCAGAAGCATTGTGTCACATCCCAACCTTGACGGCGGAATCGTCGAGATGTGAGAGTTAAAATTGTTCACAGTCACATAACGCTATATTTAAATATAAATATTCAAATTATAAGTTTCAAAAGGAATTATAAACATAAAGTCTCAATCATGAAACAAAACCAAACATTACATAACAAAACATAGTCTTTTTATTTCATTAAATAGGTTCACATCCTAGATTATTGCAAGCTTCAAAAGATCACTTTAAACTTGAGGATTACCTGAAACATGATAAAAATAAAAGGTCAACTAAAAATAGTTCCAGGGTTTTCATACATAATATGATAAGGTTACAAGTAGCAATTCATGTCATAGGTTATAAGTTAGTAAGGTTATAGAACACATATCGTTACAACCAAACCTCAACTTGATTACAAGTATATAAGATTGGCTAAGTGTATTTGGTTCCCATTATGAACAAGCATACTTCATCAGGAGCCGGCAATACATCGGCTTTAGCACCAAATAGGCTTGTCAGGCCCAAAGATCTAAGACGTCGCCAGGCTAGCAATAGTTAATGATTGTAAACAAAATATGTATCTCATATAAGATTTACAATAACACAAATAACCATGACAAAAAGGTAAAAGTGAATTGCATGTGCATTTACAAGTATCAAAATGTTTACAAGTGTAAGTTTATAAGTTAACATGTTTCACCCCAAAAGGTGTGAAATAAAGTAAAAAGTGGGCATGGAGAACTCACATGGCAATAAGTATATAATGGAGATTAATAATAAGAATGATATAGGTCGTTCCAAGATGAATCGTCACAAGACACCTAAATATATACATATTTACAAGATTTAAGTTTAACTATTTAATGTGAACTAGAATTCAATTTGATGTTTGGGGCTTGTCAATCATATTTAACAAATGGATATCAATTATGTTTTCTTGGGAACAATATATTTATATTTTATATAAGATGTGAAATAAGAATAACATTTATAATAATTTTGTAATATTTATAAACTTTAAATAAAGTTTTATAACTAAATAAAATAAACACGATTTAAACAATAATTTAAAGGCAATGTTTGGACTCATAATTTGTATCAATTAAACTAGTGGTTACCATCTAAATTATTAAAAAAAATTATTAGTTTAAAAATATTAAATAAAATGTAAGGGTATTTTTATAAAGAACTTACAGAAAATAATTTAATGGTTTTAGAGTACACAAAGTTTATAAAGTGATTTTTATAAATTTTAGAAATTTTTATATATTTTTAAAACCACAAAAATAACCTTTTTAAAAAAAGATGGAGGTCGTCGGGTTCGAACCCGAGACCTCTAAGATGATATGTGTGCAAGGAACCGGTAGACCAAGGCTCTCAGCCGCGTTAGGATTCATGTTTTAATTATTAAATACAAACTCAAACAAACCCCCAAATTTCACATGAACCCTAGAAACATATTCGATCAAATTGAACCCCATATGAACATTGTAATCGATCGAAAAGTTAGGGCTTTTGATCCTCATGAAAAAACAAATGTATTGATGTATGATACTTACGTGTTCAAGTTGAAATGGTCGACCTTAGATTGTAGAACAAGTCGCGGCCCAACCCTTGATTCGTTTGATATGTAAATGATGATGAAACTCAAATTAAACTTGAGGATAGTTTCGGATGTGGTTCTTGATGCAAAGCCCTCAATCAATTGAAGTTTAAAACACTCGAAAGGTGGCTCTCGCTTAGCTTGCAGATTCGCGACGAAAGAGATAATCGAACAAGGTGAATCTGTGGGTTTCAGGTGTAATTGGTTGCAACCGATTAGACTTAGATAAACGTTCGATTAGGTTTAGTTAATTGAGTTATAATTGAGTTTTAATGCTCGAACGTTGGATGATTAATTCTCGTCGGTTGCTTGATCGATTAGTCTAGAAAACGGACACTTAATTGCGGTTAAACGATGCGCAACGGTTCGAATCATCCTCTAAAAAGATTTGGGAGCGGTTTTGGGTCGAAAAACAAGTGCATTCAATGGTTTTGGTCGTCGCCGGACTTGGCCGAAGTACCCACCGGCGCTTCGCCGGATTTGCAGGGAGGGGGAAATAGAGTGGGGGTTGGGTTTTGAAATTTACATGTTTGGTCCCTGTGGTTTTAACAGTTAACATTTTATGCACAAAACTTGCATTTAAAGTTTATAAATTAACATTAAGACCCCTAAACTTTAACTACTTAAAGTTCTAACATTGTTAGGTTTAGTGACTCTTACAAATTATTTTTATTATTATTAACAATATTATTATTATTGTTACTATTATTATTCTCATTATTATTATTAGTATTATTATTACCAATATTATTATTATTATTAATATTATAATTGTTATCATTATTATTATTTAATTAACTTAGAAAAATTAAATTAAACAAGAAATCATACATAAATAACCCACCAAGTTTCATAAATAGCATAAATAAACCTTATAAGAATTAACAAAATTAACTTTTATTTAACAGAAATACGAGATGTTACAGTCTCCCCAACTTAAAAGAATTTCGTCCCGAAATTAAGAAAAATGAAACTATACAGATAAGAATGAGTATCTCTTCCTCATGTGCTCCTCGCGTTCCCAAGTAAATTCAGCGACACGTTTATTCTCCCAACGAACCTTGACGATTGGGGTTGTTGTGGTTCTAGTCTTCTTCATTATGCGGTCCATGATCTCAACAGGTTTCTCGACAAAATGCAATGACTCGTCAATCTGGATGTCTTCCAACGGGACATGCAGACTTTCATCAGCCAAGCACTTTCTCAAATTTGAAACGTGGAACATAGGATGAACTCCACTAAGGTCGGAAGGTAGTTCCAGTTTATAAGCCACTTTGCCAATCCTTTTCAGGATTTTGAAAGGTCCTACAAATCTTGGAGCTAGTTTACCCTTCTTTCCAAAGCGAACCACTCCTTTCCACGGTGAAACCTTAAGAAGAACCATCTCCCCAACTTGGAATTCCAATGGCTTACATCGCTTGTCAGCGTAGCTCTTTTGACGACTTCTCACAACTTCAAGGTTCTTGCGAATGATAGAAACTTTATCGGTCGTCTCTTGTATAAGTTCAGGACCAGTGATGAAGTTTTCACCAATTTCGGTCCAGCAGATCGGTGAACGACATTTACGACCATAAAGTGCTTCGAATGGTGCCATCTTGATACTCGAGTGGTAACTATTGTTATACGAAAATTCCGCGAGCGGTAGATGCGTATCCCAATCACCACCAAAGTTAAGAACACAAAGGCGTAGCAAATCCTCCAAGGTTTGGATCGTTCGCTCGGTTTGACCATCAGTTTGAGGATGGTAAGTCGTGCTTAGTTCCAATTGAGTACCCATGAGTTCTTGCATAGACGACCAAAAGGGTGAAGTGAAACGAGCATCTCGGTCGGATATGAGGTGCAGAGGTACCCCATGACGACTTACAATCTCATCAACGTATATACGAGCCAACCTTGATGTCTTGTAGGTGTCACGTATGGGTATGAAATGTGCTGATTTGGTCAATCGGTCAACGATTACCCATATGCTTTCATGTCCACGGGTGGTTCGGGGTAACTTGGTTATGAAGTCCATGGATATGTGTTCCCACTTCCACATAGGAATCTCGGGTTGCTCAAGTAACCCACTTGGACGTTGATGTTCGGCTTTAACCTTCGTACACGTGAGACACTTAGCTACATAAGTCGCTATATCTTTCTTCATTCCAGGCCACCAATATTGACCACGCAGGTCCATGTAGATATTATTGGAGCCAGAATGAATAGAATAACGAGTTTGATGAGCTTTGTTCATGATAAAGGTACGAAGATTATCGCGATTTGGAACCCAAATTCGATTTGCGAAGTACATCAACCCATTGGGTTTCGTTTCCAATTGGGTTAGAAGATTATGCTCCAGTTCATCCTTCATTCTTCTTTCTTGTTGCACCATTTGCTGAGCCTCTAAGATACTAGACTCGATGTCACTATCTATTCTCAGGTTTTGTAACAACACAGTAGTCTCGTTGACATCTAGTTGAATCTCAGTATCAAACTCACCCAACGTGTCAAACCATTGTCGTCGATCGCGAATTTCTTGGAACGAGATTGTCTTGTTGTGACTTTTTCGACTTAGAGCATCGGCTACAACATTTGCCTTACCAGGATGATATCGAATGTCACAATCGTAGTCACTAATCAACTCCAACCAACAACGTTGTCTCATATTGAGATCTTTTTGATTAAAGACGTGTTGAAGGCTTTTGTGATTGGTGTAGACAATGCATTGAGTACCATACAAGTAATGTCTCCAAATCTTCAATGCAAACACGACATCTCCAAGCTCGAGATCATGTGTTGTGTAATTCACCTCATGGACCTTCAATTGTCTCGATGCATAAGCTATGACCTTTCTTCGTTGCATGAGAACACAACCAAGGCCTTGTTTTGATGCATCACAATATACGGTGAAATCATCGTTTCCTCGGGTAGGGTCAAGATAGGAGCATTGCACAGTTTGTGCTTTAACGCTTCAAAAGCTTCTTCTTGCTCGGAACCCCACTCGAATGGTTTATTCTTTTGAGTCAAAGATGTGAGCGGCTTCGCGATCCTCGAGAAGTTGGCAATGAATCGCCGATAATAACCAGCAAGACCAAGAAAAGAACGAACTTCGGTAGGAGTTTTAGGAACACACCAATTCTTTACAGCTTCCACCTTTGCAGGATCAACGTGAATTCCTTGGCTATTCACCACGTGTCCTAGAAATTGAACTTCCTCGAGCCAGAAATCACACTTCGAGAACTTCGCGTACAATTGCTATTTCTTCAACAATTCAAGAACCAATCTCAAATGCAGTTCATGATCGGTGTTGGACTTGGAGTAGATAAGTATGTCATCAATGAAGACGATCACAAACTTGTCTAGATAAGGCTTGCATACTCAGTTCATGAGATCCATGAAGACAGCAGGAGCATTGGTTAAACCAAAAGGCATAACCATGAACTCATAGTGCCCATAACGAGTACGGAACGCGGTCTTTGGGATGTCGTCATCATGGACTCGTAATTGATGATATCCAGAACGTAAATCGATCTTCGAGAATATAGCAGCTCCTTGAAGTTGATCAAACAAGTCGTCGATACGAGGAAGAGGATAATGATTCTTGATGGTAAGCTTGTTAAGCTCACGATAGTCGATGCACATACGAAACGATCCATCTTTCTTCTTTACGAAAAGAACAGGTGCGCCCCAAGGTGAAGAACTAGGACGAATGAAGCCCTTCTCGGATAACTCTTGAAGTTGACTAGAGAGTTCTTGCATTTCCGATGGTGCAAGCTGATATGGTGACTTAGCCACGGGGTTTGCTCCCGGTATCAAGTCAATTTTAAACTCAACTTCACGCACGGGAGGTAGACCACTAAGGTCATCGGGAAATACTTCAGGATAGTCTCGTACGATAAGGACATCCTTAAGTTCTTTCCCTTTGACTTTCGTGTTGACCACGTAAGCCTAGAAGGCCATCTACTTCTTGCTTAAGCACTTTCGGGCTTGAGTGCAAGACATGAGTTTAAGCCCTTTGGAAGATTTTTCACCGAACACTTTCAAAGTATCCCCAGAAGGTAACGGTATATGAATGTACTTCTCGAAACAAATGATCTCGGCATGGTATTTGGCTAACTAATCCATACCAATGATGACGTCGAATCTTCCAAGTTTCATAGGAATAAGATCAATAAGGAAATCGTGTGTGTCAAGACTTAAGATGAAATCACGAATAACGACATCAACGGTGATCGGTTCTATATCGGCAACTTCAACGATGAGAGGTCTTTCTAGTTTCGTATGTGGCTTAGCAAGTATGGGTTCAAATTCTAACTAAACAAAACTCTTATTAGCTCCAGAATCAAATGGGACATAGGCATAAGTTTTATTAATAAGAAACATACCTGTTCAATTTTTAAGGTATTTAACGATACAGGTAATGTATGAACAGAATCGATCACAAAAGTTAAAGGTAAGTTAACAAACCATTCACCACATCGTTGTTTGCTTGTGCTTGGTTAGCTTTGATGTTGAAAGCACGTCCTCGGGCTTGTGGAACATTACCCACAAGACGAGGGCATTATGGGCGGAAATGACCAGGTTCCCCACAGTTGTAGCAAACACGATTTATGACCACGACGGCATTGTTAGGTGCACGGTGGCAAGTTGCCACCAAATGACCATATTTACCGCATAAGGTGCAGATACGGCACGGTTGATTCCCCGGATGATGATACCTACAAGTGTTGCACATAGGTTGAGGATCATCATAGGCCCTAGCCCCAGGTACTTGTGCCACAGGTGTAGCCGCAGGTACAAGTTGTCTTTGGGGTTGTTTGGGTGCAGCCACGGCATAGTTGCGTGCCGGTGTAAACTTGCGCTTGTTGTTGTTGTTGTTGTAAGACGGTTCAGCTTTGGTCTCCTTAACAGCCTCGGTAGCCGTCTTCTCTACCTTCTTTGCACCCTTCGCAGACATGGTGCCCGCTCGTATATGGTTCTCGGTGAGTTGAGCGGTGATAGTGATGGCTTCTTCCAAGGTTGTGGGTCGGCTACCCAACACAGCATCTTGAATTTGGGGTGGTACACCCTTGATAAACTTCTCAATGTTGCGAGGGACAGTGTCGACCATGTGAGGCAGCAGTACGCTCAACTCATGATGCCTAGTTGAGTAGGCCAAATGATCACCATCATTTTGCTTCAAGTTCTAGAACTCTTCTTCCAACTTTTGCAATTCGCTTCTCGGGCAGAACTTTGCGATGGTGATGTTCTTGAACTCTTCCCAGGTAAGTACTAACACAGCTTCAGGACCACGGTTTCTCTTCTCGCTATTCCACCAGGTAAGTGCCCTTTGTTGGAGCATACTAGTGGCATAACGAACCTTGAGTGTCTCGGGACACTCACAATTGACAAAAGTATTCTCCATGCTCTCGAACCACTCAAGAAGACCAGTGGCTCCTTCCTTGCCACTAAAACTAGTGGGCTTGCAAGAGCTAAAGTGCTTGAAAGTGCAAGTTTGGTTGTTGCACCCTTGGTTAGCACTATTCTTTCCTTGACCATTTCCATTGTTGCTAGCGTTGGTCATTAAGGTGCTATTGAGTTCAGCAACCATGGTCGGGATAACAACAGCCATTTGTCGAGCAATCATGGCGGCTAGCTTATGATCGGAACTTCCACGCTTTCCATGATGACGAGACATGCTGGAATATACAAAATGAGTTAGACACGAGAAAGAGATTAACAAAGATTATAATTTAAACAAGGATAAGGCAAGAGTTGTAAGGCACATGGAATGGTTCCATTTGGTAACGCATTACCATTTGGAAACATTGACACGTCAAGGTAAATTGACCCATTCGCCTTAGAAACTTGTGTATGTTGACCATAGTTTATCACTCATCCCAGAAATCCCCATGTGAGCATAACTAGTCCCGTAGAATTTATGCGATATGCTTGCCTTAGCCCGAAGGCCTTTTCCCAGGAAATCCAGAATACAGGTGTCTATGTGTCACACAAATTTCTTAGGTTCATGAAATCAAAACCTTGATGAGATTTTCATATATTAGACATAAGTCTAAAGATCCAAGTCTTAAACATAAGTATACGATTCCAAGTGTCGTCGAGAATAAGATTAAGAAGTTTCATTTGTCGGGGAGAGTCAAAGAGTCAAGGATAAGTTTAGGGAGACAAGTAACAAAGTTTTAACAATTATAAGGCAATCCTATGCTAAGGCATCAAGTTGCACATAAGAAGGCATAGCATTATGTAGCATGCAAAACAATATACTTTTACAAGAATAATAATATTATTCTATAAGGTTCATGCATAAACTATAGTCTAGGTCACCATTTCTAATAACCTAAATCCCAATAGTTATGGGCTCTGATACCAATCTGTCACACCCCAACCTTGACGGCGGAATCGTCGAGATGTGAGGGTTAAGATTGTTCACAGCCACATAACGCTATATTTAAATGTAAATATTCAAATTATAAGTTTCAAAAGGAATTACAAGCATAAAGTCTCAATCATGAAACAAAACCAAACATTACATAACAAAACATAATCTTTTATTTCATTAACTAGGTCCACATCCTAGATTATTGCAAGCTTCAAAAGATCACTTTAAACTTGAGGATTACCTGAAACATGATAAAAATAAAAGGTCAACTAAAAATAGTTGGTGAGTTTCTAGGGTTTTCATACATAATATGATAAGGTTACAAGTAGCAATTCATGTCATAGGTTATAAGTTAGTAAGGTTATAGAACACATATCGTTACAACCAAACCTCGACTTGATTACAAGTATATAAGATTGACTAAGTGTATTTGGTTCCCATGATGAACAAGCATACGTCATCAGGAGCCGGCAACACATCGGCTTTAGCACCAAGTAGGCTTGTTAGGCCCAAAGATCTAAGACGTCACCAGGATAGCAATAGTTAATGATTGTAAACAAAATATGTATCTCATATAAGATTTACAATAACACAAATAACCATGACAAAAAGGTAAAAATGAATTGCATGTGTATTTACAAGTATCAAGATGTTTACAAGTGTAAGTTTATAAGTTAACATGTTTCACCCCAAAAGGTGTGAAATAAAGTAAAAAGGGGGCATGGAGAACTCACATGGCAATAAGTATATAATGGAGATTAATAATAAGAATGATATAGGTCATTCCAAGATGAATCGTCACAAGACACCTAAATATATACATATTTACAAGACTTAAGTTTAACTATTTAACGTGAACTAGAATTCAATTTGATGTTTGGGGCTTGTCAATCATATTTAAGGATATCAATTATGTTTTCTTGGGAACAATATATTTATATTTTATATTAAGATGTGAAATAAGAATAACATTTATAATAATTTCGTAATATTTATAAAGTTTAAATAAAGTTTTATAACTAAATAAAATAAACACGATTTAAACAATAATTTAAAGGCAATGTTAGGACTCATAATTTGTATCAATTAAACTACTGGTTACCATCTAAATTTATTAAAAAAAATCATTAGTTTATAAATATTAAATAAAATGTAAGGGTATTTTTATAAAGAGCTTACAGAAAATAATTTAATGGTTTTAGAGTACACAAAGTTTATAAAGTGATTTTTATAATTTTTAGAAATTTTTATATATTTTTAAAACCACAAAAATAACCTTTTTAAAAAAGTTGGAGGTCGCCGGGTACGAACCTGAGACCTCTAAGATGATATGTGTGCAAGGAACCGGTAGACCAAGGCTCTCAGCCGCGTTAGGATTCATGTTTTAATTATTAAATACAAACTCAAACAAACCCACATATTTCACATGAACCCTAGAAACATATTCGATCAAATTGAACCCCATATGAACATTGTAATCGATCGAAAAGTTAGGGCTTTTGATCCTCATGAAAAAACAAATGTATTGATGTATGATACTTACGTGTTCAAGTTGAAATGGTCGACCTTAGATTGTAGAACAGGTCGCGGCCCAACCCTTGATTCGTTTGATATGTAAATGATGACGAAACTCAAATTAAACTTGAGGATAGTTTCGGATGTGGTTCTTGATGCAAAGCCCTCAATCAATTGAAGTTTAAAACACTCGGAAGGTGGCTCTCGCTTAGCTTGCAGGTTCGCGACGAAAGAGATAATCGAACAAGGTGAATCTGTGGGTTTCAGGTGTAATTGGTAATTACAACCGATTAGACTTAGATAAACGTTTGATTAGGTTTAGTTAATTGAGTTATAATTGAGTTTTAATGCTCGAACGTTGGATGATTAATTCTCGTCGGTTACTTGATCGAATAGTCTAGAAAACGGACACTTAATTGCGGTTAAACCTTGACATCCGTCACCTTAAGGTCCGTCAATTAACGTGGTTTTCCGTTAACTAATCTTTGAACAATCATACCTCATCTTTATTAATTCCTTATGTGGATATTATGCTTGCTTTATCATCGTATTCTTGTGCTTTCATTATAATCATATGCTATCCTTAAAAACTTTTAAAACTTTCAACATCGTAACCGCCAAATATATCATTTTTATATAAAATTAATGTCACTAATAAAACCATTTTTAAATTATAAATATCATTTGATACATTTTTATAATTAATATAATCAACCTAACAAAGTCGTTTTCAACCGAAACAAATTTGGGAAACTCGGGGGTTAATTGCAGGGACTAAAATTGAAATTTTGCAAACTTGAAATGGGTATAAATAGCCCCATTTTTCCAGCCCTAGAACCATTTCTCCTTCTTCATCTTCTTCTTCACATCTTCTTCATTCTAGCACCAAATCCGACCCGCTTGGTCTCGTTTTCGTCGTCTAGACTCCATCTACAGCCTAGTCTACTCCATTCTAGCAGGTAGACGACCTTGGTTGTCCCTTTTCTTGCTTATTCACGGCTGTCCAAACTAGGGTTTCGGGTGTTCGGGTTCAACCTGAACACATGAGGTCGTATGGGTGCGTGTGGGGTCTTTCTGCTTGTGTTTCTTGTTTGTGCATGTGTGTAGAGTGTTTCTGGAAGTCCTTGTTGTGTAAAACTCGTGTTTGGAGCAGCCCAAGGCTACTCAACCCGTCCACAGTCGCGATTCTGCTGTCCAGGCAACTGGGTCTGTCATGCGATTGAGTCGTGCGACTGGATGAGTCGTGCGACTGAGCCATGCGTCTGAGTCAATCGTGCGACTGAGTTGTGCGACTGGGTATGTCGTGCGACTGTGTGTATCTGTGCGATTGAGTCATGCGAGCGACTGAATGTATGCGATTGTGCGTGTATCGCACGACTGGAGTTCAATCGCACGAATGAAGGTTCAATCATACGAATGTAGCTGATTCGCACGATTGAAGGTTGACTCGTGCGTATGGAGGTTGAGTCGTGCGATTGGATGTTGTGTGGTACGACTGAATGCCAGTCATACGAATGAAGGCTCAATCTTACGAATGAAGCTGATTCGCACGATTGAGGGTTGATTCGTGCGTATGGAAGTTGAGTCGTGCGTCTGGTCCTGTCGTGCGACTGAAGTTGTTGTGTGTGATTTCCTTCGTATGCGTGGTGTGTGTATGTCGTGTGATGTTGAGGTAACATTAACACAGTTGCCATTGTTCGGCCACAAAGATTAACGTCAACGCTAAAAAGGCCACAAATACTATTCAAAATCAAATCAATCTAACGTTTCACAATTATCAACTGATTTGTAACTACTAATATTTACCAAATACTTCTTCGATAACAATGAAACTTTTACACAAATATCATCAGCAATGGCGACAATGTCTAGTACTTGGATCTACATAAGATCTAGTACGTGTGTCTGTTTGTGTGTGTTACACGCGACCCAACCGATACAACCCGAACCGACCGATCATATTATACGCTATTTACATATCATTAATGCTTATCAATAACTGTCAATAGGTGTTTGACCGTTCATTTGCATTTAACATTTGGATACATTGATCTTACATACTTACCACTTAACAAGTGAGTTTCGTGGCCCCTTTTTACGCTTATACAATATTTCAATCATTTACAACTTGGGGGAAAAGTATGCTCACCCATTTTCAATGCTGTACAACTTACTTACATTTTACATACATGGAATCAACGTGATACTGTTTTGCAAGTACTTATCTGATACATGCTTGAGTCTGCTGTGTGGTTCTATCTTTGCAACTATTTAATTCCAGTGTGGGAACCGACGGTTAGGTATTGGTAGTACTACTGGGTTGACACCCCCACCCTTGTTCGTTGGTATACTAGTTGATACCATTAGTGGCCAGCAACGGGCCCTTGGGTGAATATATGCCGACAATATCTTTGTGTACGTCGCTAGGTTTAGTTGCAAAGCTCATTGTCATGTGATTTTACTTGTTTATATAACTGTATTCACGGTATTCCACATCGGTTACTATATACAGCATCACTTACTTATTTATTACTTAAAGCTGCGAGCTCACCAACAATTTTGTTGACCATTTTGAGCATATCTTTTCAGGTGATCATGCAAACTGAGGAATCTAGGTGTGCTATCTTAGTGGAGACCCTAGGATGCATTTTTGAGACTAAACATATTTGACAAACAATTATTTTGATATAATGTTGTAGTCTGATTTAACAATTACAATCTTTTGATACTTGTTCCCGGGTTGTGGGAATTTACATTACAATTTCATCTTTATTTGGTTATGTGAATCATTATCATGTTTATGCTTATGGCTATGTTGTCGTGAACATTGACTAAACACGACACAAGTCCCCTTGTTTTCGGGTGTCGTCATGACACGCTTGTCATCATTTATTATATTGCATCTCTATCGCTTACCATGTGTTATGACGATCCCGATCTCGTTACATCCCCGTGTTTCCGCTTTTCGCGGGGGTGTGACAGATTGGTATTAGAGCTTTTGGTTATAGAGAATTAGGCAATACGCTTGACCTAGACTATAACCTAGGAACCTTCATGTAGATTTGCATGCTAGGATCTGTATGCATATTATATCTCGTGTATGTGTTCCTCGCTGCTTGATTTGTTCATTTAGCTGTTATGTGATCTTTCACCCTGTGAGAGAGCCCTTGTGCTCACTCTTTTATGGGATGCTTCTATTGAATCTTCCGTTCCCTCTACGCGCCGAGTTAGTTTATCGAATCCGGGTATTAAACCCGAAGAGATCTTCACAGATTATGCTATTGCGCTTGACCTTGGACATTGAGATTAACCTTGAGGAGGTAATGTCTGAAACCTCGAAAGAGGAGGAAATAGACAACCTCCGCTAGACTAAACGTGATTATATACATGGATTTACAACTGTTATGATGGACTATTGTTGAGACATTACCAATTCATGGTGTGTGAACTACACAATTGCATGCGATGTGTGATGACAATAAGTATGATATTAACTTGGGAATACTGGACTTGATGAGTGTTATGGATAATACACCTTGAAATGATTTAAGCTTACATGTTTACTATTTCGATGATTAGAAAATGCCGCCTCGAAGAGTTACCCGCAGCAATAGTGGCGGGAGTGAAGCCCCAAGGGGCAGAGGCAGAGGCAGAGCACCAAGGACAAATGATGGTCCTGCCAGTAACAATCAGGATACAGGAAACTCTAATATTGCAGCTCTGATCGCTCAACAGTTGGCCGCACTGATTCCTACTATCGTGGCCCAAGTGAGCGATGCACTTCAGCAACACCACCCTCACGGGGATGGTGGCAATGATAATGGAGATATTGGAGAAAGAGCCCAAGGTGGGATCGAAACTGAAGTGGGAAATGGAAACCCCACCAGAAACGAAAGCAATCAGGAGACCGGGAATGGTGGTACAGCCGGTATTGAGACTGGGGTTGTTAATGCCAGACGGGGGTGTTCATACAAAGAGTTTGTAGCCTGCAAACCGAGAGAATTCGATGGGAAAGGTGGGGCGATAGCCCTAACCAGGTGGCTGGAAAAGATGGAGGCAGTGATTGACATCAGCGAGTGCCTCGACAGCCAGAGAATCAAGTATGCCACGTGTTCACTGCAGGGCAAGGCCCTAACCTGGTGGAACACCCAGGTTCAAGCTAGAGGAAGAGAATCTGCGATGCAGATATCATGGGATGAGTTCAAAGCTTTGATCACCGAGGAATACTGCCCCCTCAACGAGATGCAGAAATTAGAGCATGAGTTCTGGAATCATGCTATGGTAGGGGCCGGGCATGCAGCTTATACCGACCGTTTTCATGAGCTGGCAAGATTGGTTCCGCATCTGGTCACGCCGGAATAAAAGAGAATCGAGAGGTACATTTGGGGACTTGCGCCTCAAATTCGAGCAATGGTTACAGCAGCTGCTCCTCCTACTGTTTTGAGCGCAATTCTGAAGGCTGGCGCTTTGACTGATGAAATGGTGAGAACGGGGGTTCTGGGCAGGGGAGCAGAAAAGAGAAAGGATGTTGGAGAAACGAGCCGGTCGAGTGCCGGAAAGTTTGATAAGAGGGCCAAGACGACCAGAAATTTTGTGGCCGTGACTCAGGGCAAGAGAGAGTATGTGGGGCCGCACCCCAAATGTGATAGGTGCAACTATCATCATTCCCCAGGAATGCAGTGCCGGGTGTGTGCGAACTGTAGACGCCCGGGCATTTGGCGAGAGACTGTAGAACTGCGTCGAATCTTGTGGCACCCGTCAACGCGGTTAACCCCGCCGGGAATGCAAGGGCTTGTTATGAGTGTGGAATCCCTGATCATTACAGGAACATATGCCCCAGGCTAAATCGGGCACCGGGTCAACAAGGAAACAACCAGCAGCAAGTGATGGCTATAGCTGGAAATCAGGGCCCGACTACTCAAGGGAATGCAGCTCGGGGACGTGCATTCGTCATTGGAGCCAACGATGCTCGTCAGGACCCGAATGTTGTCACGGGTACGCACTTACTCAATCATCACTTCGCATCTATATTATTTGATACTGGAGCAGACAATAGCTTTATATCTTCTGAGTTTGTGCAATTGCTTGATTTGAATCCTAGTAGGCTAGAAACTAGCTACTCTGTAGAGATGGCCAATGGTAGGGTTGTTCAGGCCGATGAGATTATTAGGAAGTGCTCGTTAACATTGGAGGACCATGCCTTCGATATAGACTTGATACCCTTTGAGTTAGGAAGTTTTGATGTGATTGTGGGTATGGATTGGTTGTCGTAAAACGGAGCAGAGATTGTCTGTCGAGACAAAGTAGTACGAATCCCCATGCCAAACGGGGAGGTACTCAAGATTCAAGGAGAACGACCGGGGAGGAACTTAAAGCTTATTTCCTGCATGAAAGCACGCCGAAGTTTACGAAAGCAGTGCTACGCTTTTCTGGCTCATGTGGTTGAAAAGAAGGACGAAGAGAGGAAACTAGTAGATATTCCAGTGGTACGGGACTACCCAAATGTATTTCCTGATGAATTGTCTGGTTTGCCTCCTCCACGACAGGTGGAATTTCGTATAGAGTTGGTTCCTGGAGCTACACCGGTAGCAAAGACGCCATATCGATTAGCACCATCCGAAATGCAAGAGTTGTCTAGTCAGTTGCAGGAACTACTGGAGAAGGGTTTTATTCGACCGAGTCATTCACCGTGGGGAGCACCGGTATTATTTGTCAAAAAAAGGATGGGTCTTTCCGCATGTGTATCGATTACCGTGAGTTGAACAAGTTAACCGTGAAGAATTGATATCCTCTCACCAAGATCGACGATCTGTTTGACCAGGTGCAAGGAGCTTCATATTTCTCAAAGATCGACCTTCGTTCTGGATATCATCAGCTAAGGGTTTTCGAGGATGACATACCGAAGACAGCGTTTAGAACTCGTTATGGGCACTATGAGTTCTTGGTCATGTCGTTCGGGCTGACTAACGCACCAGCCGTGTTTATGGATCTAATGAATCGGGTGTGCAAACCTTACTTGGATAAGTTTGTGATCGTATTCATAGACGATATACTTATCTACTCCCGATCGAAAGAGGATCATGAAGAACACCTTCGGGCAATTCTAGAACTGCTACGGGAAGAGAAACTTTTCGCCAAGTTCTCAAAGTATGAATTTTGGTTGCGGGAAGTGAAGTTTTTGGGTCATGTGGTTAATGAGGACGGGATTCATGTAGATCCCGGCAAGATCGAAGCGGTGAAGAAATGGGATGCGCCCCAGACACCATCAGAGATACGACAATTCTTAGGATTGGCCGGTTACTATCGTCGTTTCATCGCGAATTTTTCAAAGATTGCACAACCATTAACCCTGCTTACTCAGAAAGACAAGAAGTTTTATTGGGGACATGCACAAGAACAAGCGTTCCAAACGTTGAAAAAGAAGTTGTGTAACGCGCTTATATTGTCCCTTCCAGACAGAACTGATGATTTTGTGGTGTACTGTGATGCTTCACATCAAGGATTGGGATGTGTACTAATGCAGAAGGATAAGGTGATTGCCTACGCTTCGCGACAACTTAAAGTGCATGAAAAGAACTATACAACTCATGATCTTGAGTTGGGCGCTGTAGTATTTGCACTCAAGATTTGGAGGCATTACCTGTATGGAACCAAATGCATCATCTTCACTGATCATAAGAGTCTCCAACATATCCTGGATCAGAAGGAACTCAATATGCGTCAGCGACGTTGGGTAGAGCTTCTTAGTGACTATGATTGTGAAATCCGGTATCATTCGGGGAAAGCTAACGTGGTGGTTGATGCTTTAAGCCGCAAAGAACGCGTGAAACCACTACGTGCTCGAGCGTTGGGATTGACCATTCAAACGAATTTGAAAGCCCAGATCCAAATTGCACAAAGTGAAGCGATGAGAGAAAAAAATCTTTCGAAAGAAGAATTCCGAGGGTTGGATAGACAGATGATTCGCAAGGATGATGGTATACAATACTTCATGGATCGCATATGGGTACCCAGATGGGGAGGTGTACGTACCTTAGTCATGGATGAAGCCCACAAGACGCGATATTCTATTCATCCTGGTGCAGACAAGATGTATCATGATTCAAAGATCTGTACTGCTGGCCAGGCATGAAGAAAGACATTGCCTTGTACGTCAGCAGATGCTTGACATGTTCGAAGGTTAAAGCTGAACACCAAAAACCATCGGGATTATTACAGCAACCTGAAATTCCCGAGTGGAAATGGGAGAATATAGCTATGGATTTCATTACCAAACTCCCTAGAACAAGCAGCGGGCATGATTTGATATGGGTCGTCGTGGACCGAATGACGAAATCAGCACATTTCTTGCCTATCCGAGAAGACTACAAAATGGATAAGTTGGCGAGATTGTACATCAAAGAGGTCGTGACACGGCACGGGGTGCCGGTGTCAATCATATCCGACCGTGATAGCCGATTCACTTCACGATTTTGGTAGACACTACAGAAAGCAATGGGCACTCGATTAGATATGAGTACCGCCTATCACCCTCAAACAGATGGCCAAAGTGAGTGAACTATACAAACACTAGAAGACATGTTGAGAGCGTGTGTAATCGACTTTGGTGGTAGTTGGGACGCTCATCTACCGCTGATTGAGTTCTCTTACAACAACAGCTACCATACAAGCATTGGGTGTGCTCCGTTCGAAGCGTTGTATGGAAGGAAATGCAGATCACCTGTTTGTTGGGCCGAGATTGGTAAAAGTCAGTTAACAGGCCCAAAGATCATTCAAGAAACAACTGACAAGATCTTTCAAATCAAAGACCGACTGAAAGCTGCTAGAGATCGCCAAAAGAGCTATGCCGCGTCGGAAGCCTCTAGAATTCAACATTGGGGATCGAGTATTACTTAAAGTCTACCCTTGGAAAGGAGTCGTTCGATTTGGAAAGAAAGGGAAGTTAGCCCCAAGATACGTTGGACCATTCGAGATTACAGAAAAAATCGGTCCAGTGGCTTACCGATTAAGGTTGCCACAAGAACTCAGCAGTGTGCATGATACTTTTCACGTGTCGAACCTCAAGAAGTGTTTGGCCGACGAATCCCTTCACGTGCCAATCGAGGAAATCAAGATTGACGAAAAGCTTCATTTTGTTGAGAAACCCATTGAGGTCATGGATCGAAAGGTCAAGCAACTGAAGCGCAGTAGAATACCTATTGTTCGCGTAAGGTGGAATTCAAAGCGAGGGCCAGAGTTTACATGGGAACGAGAAGATCAGATGAAACTCAAATATCCACATCTATTCGAGGATGACACTCTTGGACCTAACTCCAGCTGAATTTCGGGACGAAATTCTCTCAACTGGGGGATACTGTGACATCCATCACCTTAAGGTCCGTCAATTAACGTGGTTTTCCGTTAACTAATCTTTGAACAATCATCCCTCATCTTTATTAATTCCTTATGTGGATATTATGCTTGCTTTATCATCGTATGCTTGTGCTTTCATTATAATCATATGCTATCCTTAAAAACTTTTAAAACTTTCAACATCGTAACCGCCAAATATATCATTTTTATATAAAATTAATGTCACTAATAAAACAATTTTTAAATTATAAATATCATTAGATACATTTTTATAATTAATATAATCAACCTAACAAAGTCGTTTTCAAACGAAACAAATTTGGGAAACTCGGGGGTTAAGTGCAGGGACTAAACTTGACATTTTGCAAACTTGAAATGGGTTTAAATAGCCCCATTTTTCCAGCCCTAGAATTATTTCTCCTTCTTCATCTTCTTCATCTTCTTCTTCACATCATCTTCATTCTAGCACCAAATCCGACCCGCTTGGTCTCGTTTTCGTCGTCTAGACTCCATCTACAGCCTAGTCTACTCCATTCTAGCAGGTAGACGACCTTGGTTGTCCCTTTTCTTGCTTATTCACGGCTGTCCAAACTAGGGTTTTGGGTGTTCAGGTTCAACCCGAACACATGAGGTCGT
Source organism: Flaveria ramosissima (assembly GCA_025215565.1). NCBI lineage: Eukaryota > Viridiplantae > Streptophyta > Magnoliopsida > Asterales > Asteraceae > Flaveria > Flaveria ramosissima. The sequence continues at coordinate 18,170,227 of CM046046.1, read as the reverse complement.
GTGGGTGCGTGTGAGGTCTTTCTGCTTGTGTTTCTTGTTTGTGCATGTGTGTAGAGTGTTTATGGAAGTCCTTGTTGTGTAAAACTCGTGTTTGGAGCAGCCGAAGGCTACTCAGCCCGTCCACAGTCGCGATTCTGCTGTCCAGGCGACTGGGTCTGTCATGCGATTGAGTCGTGCGACTGGATGAGTCGTGCGACTGAGCCATGCGTCTGAGTCAATCGTGCGACTGAGTTGTGCGACTGGGTATGTCGTGCGACTGAGTCGTGCGACTGTGTGTATGCGAGCGACTGAGTCATGCGAGCGACTGAATGTATGCGATTGTGCGTGTATCGCACGACTGGAGTTCAATCGCACGAATGAAGGTTCAATCGTACGAATGTAGCTGATTCGCACGATTGAAGGTTGACTCGTGCGTATGGAGGTTGAGTCGTGCGATTGGGTGTTGTGTGGTACGACTGAATGCCAGTCATACGAATGAAGGATCAATCGTACGAATGAAGCTGATTCGCACGATTGAGGGTTGATTCGTGCGTATGGAGGTTGAGTCGTGCGTCTGGTCCTGTCGTGCGACTGAAGTTGTTGTGTGTGATTTTCTTCGTATGCGTGGTGTGTGTATGTTGTGTGATGTTGAGGTAACATTAACAAAGTTTCCATTGTTCGGCCACAAAGATTAAAGTCAACACTAAAAAGGCCACAAATACTATTCAAAATCAAATCAATCTAACGTTTCACAATTATCAACCGATTTGTATCTACTAATATTTACCAAATACTTCTTCGATAACAATGAAACTTTTACACAAATATCATCAGCAATGGCGACAATGTCTAGTACTTGGATCTACATAAGATCTAGTACGTGTGTCTGTTTGTGTGTGTTACACGCGACCCAACCGATACAACCCGAACCGACCGATCATAGTATACGCTATTTACATATCATTAATGCTTATCAATAACTGTCAATAGGTGTTTGACCGTTCATTTGCATTCAACATTTGGATACATTGATCTTACATACGTACCACTTAACGTGGCCCCTTTTTACGCTTATACAATATTTCAATCATTTACAACTTGGGGGAAAAGTATGCTCACCCATTTTCAATGTTGTACAACTTAATTACATTTTACATACACGGAATCAACGTGATACTGTTTTGCAAGTACTTATCTGATACATGCTTGAGTCTGCTGTGTGGTTCTATCTTTGCAACTATTTAATTCCAGTGTGGGAACCGACGGTTAGGTATTGGTAGTACTACTGGGTTGACACCCCCACCCTTGTTCGTTGGTATACTAGTTGATACCATCAGTGGCCAGGAACGGGCCCTTGGGTGAATATATGCCGACAATATCTTTGTGTACGTCGCTAGGTTTAGTTGCAAAGCTCGTTGTCATGTGATTTTACTTGTTTATATAACTGTATTCACGGTATTCCACATCGCTTACTATATACAGTATCACTTACTTATTTATTACTTAAAGCTGCGAGCTCACCAACAATTTTGTTGACCATTTTGAGCATATCTTTTCTATGTGATCATGCAAACTGAGGAATCTAGGTGTGCTGCCTTAGTGGAGACCCTAGGATGCATTTTTGAGACTAAACATATTTGACAAACAATTATTTTGATACAATGTTGTAGTCTGATTTAACAATTACAATCTTTTGATACTTGTTCCCGGGTTGTGGGAATTTACATTACAATTTCATCTTTATTTGGTTATGTGAATCATTATCATGTTTATGCTTATGGCTATGTTGTCGTGAACATTGACTAAACATGACACAAGTCCCCTTGTTGTCGGGTGTCATCATGACACGCTTGTCATCATTTATTATATTGCATCTCTATCGCTTACCATGTGTTATGACGATCCCGATCTCGTTACATCCCCTTGTTTCCGCTTTTAGCGGGGGTGTGACATAAACGATGCTCAACGGTTCGAATCATCCTCTAAAAAGATTTGGGAGCGGTTTTGGGTCGAAAAACAAGTGCATTCAATGGTTTTGGCCGTCGCCGGACTTGGCCGGAGTACCCACCGGCGCTTCGCCGGATTTGCGTGGAGGGGGAAATAGAGTGGGGGTTGGGTTTTGAAATTTACATATTTGGTCCTTGTGGTTTTAACAGTTAACATTTTATGCACAAAACTTGCATTTAAAGTTTATAAATTAACATTAAGACCCCTAAACTTTAACTACTTAAAGTTTTAACATTGTTAGGTTTAGTGACTCTTACAAATTATTTTTATTATTATTAACAATATTATTATTATTGTTACTATTATTATTCTCATTATTATTATTAGTATTATTATTATTATCAATATTATTATTATTATTATTATTATTATTATTATAATTGTTATCATTATTATTATTTAATTGACTTAGAAAATTTAAATTAAACAAGGAATCATACATAAATAGCCCACCAAGTTTCATAAATAGCATAAATAAACCTTATAAGAATTAAAAAAAATTAACTTTTATTTAACAGAAATACGAGATGTTACACATTGACATATAATACCTCAAAACTTATTTAAGGTTTCGATTTATTTTTATTTTCTTTCTTCTTAATCCTACAACTATAAAATATGATGTTTATAAACTCCAAATTTATGTGTTCGTTAACTATTTTTAACAGTTTTGTTGTTTGAGATCACGACATGCTTATTTTTTTCAATGTGTGAATGTGAACTTTTTAGTGGTCTCAATATAAAATTTCAAGTATATCAACAACTCCATCCCAACAAACAAATTTGTGAGGTTTTGTTTTTATATGAAGTTTCGAATGTTTTTAGCGACGTCTATTTTCGTGTTTGGTTTATAAAGTTACGTATACTATCAACATCTATCTCATGCACAAGTTCATATCAAAGTTTTGATGTTATTTTTCCATGGCTTTACATTCCCCTACAACACAGGGGTCGTAATACTAGGTTTATTATCTATAGAACGCTACCAGCAAGAAGACACGACGAATAGGAACATGTTCCAATAAAACTTATATAGAGAATGTGTGTGTTACAACCACGAAGACCGAAACTAAATATCTTTTTTCATCTTATTTTATGCTTTCATTAATGTTATTAGACTTAGTGTTTACAAGAAAGATGACACTCAGTTTTTATTAATTTTTAAGAATTCTATATGATTTATGGAGACTCTTGAAGATTACCAATACCTCTCTAATTGAATTGCATTGAACCAAATGGGAGAATATAAGTACCTATCTAATACATTAATTTAGTACTCAAATATTCTTTTAAGGTTATGTGTCATACTTTGGTCATGGGATGAGCGTGTGTGATGTGATAGGACCGGGGGGTCGGGAACACACCCCCCACCCACCCAACAACCCACCCACACATGAGAGGGGTGTGACCCTTGAGATGTGAGTATGTCATGGAGGTTTCCCCTTACACATTGCCACATCTCCCATAATTAGGCTTACTTCATGTCTGGGGCGTGAAGAATCATTACACACAACCTAAGCAATAGATTCGAATCATTTCAACAACCCTAATAATATATTTCGTTCGAACAACCTAACGTCTACTACCCAATGTTTGATCACCCTGGCTTGTTTTGCACCAGGACTACTCCCTCGTGGGTAGAACCAACAACCACCCATTCTAGAATCACAAGCTGGAGAATAATTCTGGAAGCACAAAACGGAGAAATCATTTTAGAAACACAAATCTACGGAATCATTTTGGAAGTACAAACTCCCAAAAGAAAGTTATAAAAAACATGCATGCGCATCGCAAGCACAACTGTCCACTAAAGGTTAAATGACCTCGCACCAACTTTGTCCAACTACATGTGTAATTTTCTTGCTTGTAGCGTTCTGATTCAATCGTCTGCCAGAACGCCTTGAGTCTAAAGATTCATGTGCTAGCCTAAGCCACATCCACTTATCATTTCTCTCTTTGCATCCAGATCAACATCTCACATTGATACAATAAAAACAGCATGATGTCAATGTAATTTTTTTTCTCCAACTACATTTTGATACCATGAAGTTTGTCTTGTAATCATGTCTTTGATTAGGTACAACTTTTGTCTCTAATGTTCAAACAAAGATGGAATAGTCTACCGCAATCTCCCGAACTATCTAACTGAAATTCCGTCTCACAGGTTTGATTTTTTACCCGTTGATTCAAATGATGTGTTCATGGGATTAGTTTACGAACCACATCTCCTTTCAGCTTTCAATAAATATTACAAAACGATGGAGATGCTCTTGAGGTCAATTCTTTTTCTCTCGGTATTCTTTTCAAGTTCTTATGATACCAGTTTTTAAAGATGTATAATTGTTTTAAAGATGTACATTTTAAAGATGTATATATTGACAAGCAATTTTATTGATTTTTATAACTTTCGAAAAAACAAATTAAACCTTTAAACCAAGCTATTTCTAAAGACTGTTGAACACCAAACTATTGTGAAAGATTGATCGGTCCAACCAATCTAACCAATTTGGCTTCCTTTTTCAAAACTATAACCAATTAGTTTTATACCCGTCCGGTGGTCGGGTAGCCCAATATCATAATGATAAATCTATATTATTTTGAATGGCTAATTGGATCACAAACCAGCACCTTGAACCCTCTTTTTATTTTTGGGATAACTTTGTAAAATATTAACCAACTTTTAAAAGTGTTCCAATTAGGTAACTTAAATTTTAAAAATATTCCAATTAGGTCACTTAGTTTTTATATATTTTATATAAATTAAAAGTCTTAACATGTTTTGTAGCTTGTTATACTTTTTGTTTCAATTAGAATATATTTTTTTCTATCTTTTGATCTTGATATGGAACGTTAACACAAATTTTAGGTACCTTTTTTAATTTTTTTCATAGTTAACATGTTTTTTTAATTTTAATATAATTTTATATATTGAAATTATAACCCTCTCGTCTTCTCCACCGTTACTTTCTTGATATAAGAAAGTTCGATGATGACTTGATATGATCGTTTAGTGGTTCAATCTGAGAAAAATATGCATGAGTGACTAAATTAGAAAACTTTTAAAACTTTGTTACTATTTTGTGATATTTTCTCTTTATTTTTATCACATTTGAGACTTGAACCCAAAACTCCACCTATTTTTATGAGATCTTACGATACATCACTTAACCACATGAGCTAAAGATCATTGGTTGATAAATCTATCCATATTTGCATTGAAAACATAAGCAAATTATAAAATTATACCTCAGTTAACTTAAGAGAAAAAAATGATCAATTTACAAAGAAACACAAATCAACAAAAATAGTAATCGGTGAGCTACTGAAACTTGAGAGTTATACAACACCGATCGAATGTATAGACTTGACCTACATTGACTACAATTACAATCAACAGTTTAATTTTCCCATGATGTGAACTCCTATTGACTTGTTTGTAGATATCTACTTTGAAGACCATATATCCTCTAGGGACTAATTTTGATAATATTATTCTCTTCTTTAAATCACTATTGCAGCTCACAAGAATAAACAATACAGGCTCCTTATTCACCATCTGAACACTAAGGATACTTATTTTCAAATGCAACCTAATTTCTACAAACCTTCATGTCCTATATAAGAAATAAATGATGACACAACAATTGAAAAGAAAAGACTCAAGAAATAAATGACACAATTCATGAGGTTGAGTGTTTATGATTATATAGGAAAATTTTAAAAATTAAACATAAAAGAGATTGCAATATAAAAGTCAACAACCGGTAAAATATTTCAAAACCAAAAAGTAGCTAAATCGATTTCTACATTGGTTTCAAATATTATAAACTAACCCTCACTCCCGTATATACATAGTCTAAAAACACATATATACAGGGTAACTCTTAAATGTTAAACAAACAATGACAAAAGCCCAAATAATGTTATACAATCATAGATGCAATAACTCATTTCGTGTTGATTAATTTAACTCGTTTCCTTGTAGACTTCTTGAACACCTATTCTTTATTTGAAGTGGATCCTTAGATTTTCTTTGCCTTTCAAACAAAGTCTGCAAATATCATAGCAACATAAACAAAACTTGAATGAATAACACAAGAAAATAGGTGTAATATTTTGATACCTTAAAATGAGCACCTTCACCCCTCTGAAACTTCTATCATTTTAGACGCTTTAAATATATATGTTGGCACCACACTCACATTAAACCGAATGCATATCTTATAGAATCGATTAGGATGTGCAAACAAAAGAATAGTTACTTATATCTACAAATTAAACTCTTTTGTATCGTTAGTGAAGTAATAGTCATGTGCAAACACTATACTTAACAGAATGATTGCAATTTCAGAGTAGACTGCAGATATTATAAAGCAAACACCATCAAATGCTACCAAACAATAACTATGAGAAAATATCAAGTATGTAATAAACCTTACAAAACAAAATGGAGAAGAACAGGTTGCTGAGTTATGAAAACCAAAAAACCAACATATCTCTTTAGAAAGATGGTAAAATTCCAGCAAAAGACTAACCCATGTCTAATGAACATCGTTGACTTAAACCTACTTTGATCCATCATTTCACCTCTACCTACAAACCTTTAGCAACCAACAAAATGAGACTTAACTTGTAGAAATGATGACACATGGATAATAATATAAGTTCTCAATTAATTAGTATAAACGTGGCTAATAAAACAGAGACCGATAAAAGATTGAAGGTTTTTGTGATGTTCAATAATAAAATCTGCAACGCAAAGTCTTAAAACATTCCACCCTAGTGTACACAAATGAGTAGACAACATGTGTGAGTTATAGTTTGTAATTATAGGCATATTTTGGGTCATAATTTATCTCTACCAGGATTTTTGAATCAATTTCCGATATGAGATGCAATTAGTACATAAGTTGAAGATATTCTTACCAAATAAAAACGTGTCTAGGCTTGTGTTGCGCATGTATTCATATCTCAACATGATTCTCTCTTTTTTTCGAACAGAATCCGAGAAGCTTCATCGTATTTTGACGTTGAAGCCTATGATTACACCAAACAATGTAACTGTTATTCTACATAATAGGTGGCTTACTTGCATATGCTTCAAGTAATTACAATTACAAAAGTCTAATTGATTTCAGATGTTAAACAACACAAAATGCCTATGCTTTTGGTAATTATATATATTGGATCATGGAACATCTTGTTAAATTTCAAATTCATTTCTATTTAAGTCATAATTGAAGTGCAATATGACAAATGTAACTGCATTTGTTTCAATGTATAATATTTAAAACATGAAGCACAATAATTTATCACATAACTTGGGAATTTATAAACACTTTGGACTCACCAAAAGCACACCTTGAAGAGGGCAAGCATCAAGTCGTGTATATTAGTCACGATTCTTGAGAAATTGCTAATTAAGTTGAATGACATACCAAAAAGAAAAATTAATGTCTAAACCTATAGGTTATGAACTAACTATAATTTCCTCAAGTTCCTCCTTGGCATCATAAGCACCCGCACCACCTTAATGGTTTCCCCTTGTTTAGAGACTTTTAACCCACCATGACCACCTGACTTGTTTGTTTTAGCTGATCATGGGCATTCTGTTAAGAGAGTAAACAATCAACCACTCATTGATATAAATATTTTATCTCTTACAATTTAAATTATGATATGAGTGTTTAAAACCTTTTTAGATGTTAAGAGAGTAAACATTACTATCTGCAAAATGAAAGTATACCTTAATGAGTCCAGAACTTGCAAATGATGTTTACAATAGAGCTTAGAATCAATATATGTTCCAACAAAAAGAAGACAAACTCTATATTATAAAAAATAATTAAAAGGGTGTTAGGATTGTTTATTTGAACAACTTATGCTTGTAAGCAGCAGGGGACAACCAGTTGAAAAGCTAAACAAATACCTCCAAGATGCACAATAAATACAAAGATGAAACTTAAACTCACAAGACCAAAATAGACAAATTAAATAAATGAAATGAAAAGATACATATCACAGCAAAAGAAGACAAATCTAAACAATTTATAAATGTAAGGCCCCGTTCCCGGGACACCTACAGTTGGTCATTCATCGCACATATAACAAATAATTACATTTAACTTTAATAAAACATCGCAACGGAATTATCAAAATAGACATCTCATTACGTTATAAAAGTTTTTGCCAAATAATACATCGTTAATCAGTTACAAAATATATTGTTGCATTACATCACAAAATCCCTATACAAATGGATGCCATCAAAAAGAGCTGAGTAGCCTCGCAACGCCATCCTCAGTAACATTACCTGCAAACTGGAAACACATAAAAAGTCAGCGTTACTGAGTGAGTTCTAGTTTTATAATAAAACATACTTTACTTTCATTTAAAACCATTCGTTACTTTTGCATGATCACACATCATACGTACACATAGATAATATCTTTATTATCTTCTTCATTCATCCATTCATTCAATCATTATATCTTTACTTGCGCATCGGATATCCTCCGTACCAATACCATATGCTACACCCCGAACTATTTAGCTACTGGGCCGAAGTCAATAAATGAACAGCTGAACGTATGCCGCAGTACTAGAGGTAAGCGGTAGAGGTTCTATATAAATGGTCGATCACAAAGAAGGACCCCGATATCCAATACTTGCAAGACTTTTCATTTCTTTCCACTTTACGCTACATAATACTTCATTTCATTCATTATCATAACACGTAAAGCCACAGGAAAGATAAACATACATCATAATAAGGAACATTAACATGCACAGTCATCACGCCATACAGGGCAACATCATACATACATAACATGCATCATGCATTAACATACAACATCATCATCAACATGCCCTACGTGCTCTCTAAGGCCTCAATCGTCGCCCTACATGAACTTACGGGAACCTTTACGTCAAAACTTACATCTGCACTTTCCCCTGAAAGTCAGAAGTTATACTATACTTCTCCTCGGGTGCAACAACCCAATTCAGGCGTATGGACACCCTTCAGTCGCATGGCCTCCATGCGACTGAACATCATGCGATTGGACTCATGCGGATGAACATCTATGCGAATGGACATCCAGTCGTGCGTATGGACCTCATGCGGATAGAACTAATGCGAATAAGCACCTATGCGACTGACCTCATGCGAATGGACTCATGCGACTAAGCACTTATGCGACTGGACCCTCAGTCGTATGACTCCCCATGCGACTGGACCCTTAGTCGTGCGAATGAACCCTCAATCGTGCGAATGAATCCCAATCGTGCGAATGAACCTCAATCGGCCATATGGCCTCCATTCGGTCGCCTAGCCCTAGCTGATGCAGAATGGAGTTTTATCCCGAACCCAATCTGCCATTTTCGGCCTCCAAGCTCATCCAATCCCATTCTAAGCCAAAATCAACCATCCTAGACCTTAGGAATGCATACCACAGCACCATACAAGCACACACAAGCCCGGAAACAAACTCTAAACGCATCACACGCAACACACCCAAATGGGTCAAACACATACACATACAAAAACGGGTTTTTGATGCTTTCTAGCCCCAAAATAGGTTGAAAACAAGTAAAGTGGGGTCCTAGAACTCACACAAACGAGCACAACGACAAGGGCTTCGATTTGACTCGCTCCTCAACGATTTTGGCCACTCGAACCAACCCGAACCGACACTTTTCCTCTTTTCTTCTTCTTTCTCTCTTCTTTCTCTCTTCTTGGCTGGTTTGTGAGTGTGGGGGAGAGGGTAAGGGCTGCCCTCTCCCTTATATACTCCCACTCACCCGACTTTCTTTCGTTGACGAGTTTGGTCCCTCGACTTTGGACTTTATTTCTTTTTTTTTCCTTCGTCGGCTTCAAAATAATAAATAACCGGGTGTTACAAGTCCACCCCCCTTAAATAGGTTTCGTCCGCGAAACCTGTTATTCTTCGAACAAACATGGATAATGTTGTTTCATTTCTTCCTTAGTCTCCCACGTTGACTCAGATCCCTTCCTGTGCTTCTACTGTACGCGCACAAGAGGAACCACTTTATTTCTCAGTCTTTTCTCTTTTCTATCGATGATTGCCACTAGTTGCTCCACGTAATTGAGCCTTTCGTCTACTTCGATATCTTCCAATGGAACAATCATATCTTCATCTGCCAAGCACTTCCTTAGATGAGATACATGGAATGTCGGGTGAATTCCACTTAACTCATCCGGTAACTCCAGTCTATATGCCACCTCTCCTACTCGAGCGATGATTCGGAAAGGGCCTATATACCTTGGGCTCAACTTACCCCGCTTTCGAAAGCGGATGATACCCTTCCAAGGTGAGACCTTCAACATAACCCGGTCACCCACCTGGAACTCAATCGGCCTGCGTCGTTTATCAGCATACGACTTCTGTCTGTCCTTGGCTGACTTCATGAAGGCTCTAATCTTCTCAAGCTTCTCAGTCGTAGCCTCGATTACCTTGACGCTCCCCAATTCCTTCTGACGAATATCACCCCAACAAATGGGTGTTCTGCATCTCTTACCGTATAGCATCTCATATGGTGGCATACCAATGCTGGCATGATAGCTGTTGTTGTATGAGAATTCGGCTAACGGTAGGTGGTCATCCCAACTTCCCCCAAAATCAATCACACATGCCCGAAGCATGTCTTCCAGTGTCTGAATGGTCCTTTCTGACTGACCATCAGTCTGGGGATGATAAGCCGTGCTAATATGTAACCTCGTCCCCATAGCGTCGTGGAATTTCTTCCAAAATTTAGATGTAAACCGGGTGTCACGGTCAGACACAATAGACACCGGCACACCATGATGAGTTACAATTTCCCGGATGAACAGATCAGCCAACCTCTCAGATGAATATGTCTCGCGGATCGGTAGGAAGTGAGCACTCTTCGTCAAACGATCAACTATCACCCATATGGCATCATACCTTTTTGGGGTACACGGCAGCTTCATAATGAAATCCATGGTGGTGCTCCCACTTCCATTCCGGTATATCCAAAGGTTGGATCTTCCCATACGGCTTTTGATGCTCGGCCTTCACCTGTAAGCAAGTAAGGCACTTACTCACATACTCCACCACATCGCGCTTCATACCCCGGCCACCAACAATCCTTCTTCATATCTTGGTACATTTTAGTGGCACCTAGGTGAATGGAGTATCGAGTCTTGTGAGCTTCATCCATGATCTTCACGCGTAAATCCCCAAAACGAGGAATCCACACACGTCCAAATCGGGTTCTAACACCAAATGTGTTTTCACCCAATTCCCCAACTAGACCTCTCATTCTTTCAGAGTTAAGATGATCTTCTTTCAGTGTCTCATCTTGAAACTCTTTGACTTGCTTCATTACATCAGAGGTCATGATCAGTTGATATGCTTTCACCCGAATCGGCTCGGGCCTCTCTTTCCGGCTAAGGGCATCAGCCACCACATTGGCCTTGCCCGGATGGTAGTGGATCTCACAATCATAATCCTTTATAAGTTCCAACCACCGTCTCTGCCTCATGTTCAGATCCTTCTGCTCGAAGAAGTACTTCAAGCTTTTGTGGTCCGTGAATATGGTGCACTTCGTCCCGTAGAGATAGTGCCTCCAAATCTTTAACGCAAAGACCACGGCTGCCAGCTCCAAGTCATGAGTAGGATAATTGACCTCATGAACCTTCAACTGTTGGGATGCATAGGCTATAACCTTTCCTCTTTGCATTAACACGCATCCTAACCCCGAATAGGAAGCATCAAAATAAACCATCAGATCTTCACTTCCCTCGGGTAATGACAGAACGGGAGCTTGAGTCAACCTCGCCTTCAATTCTTCGGACGCCTTCTCTTGAGCTTGACCCCATGCGAACTTCACATCCTTTCGGGTCAACTTGGTTAGTGGATAAGCGATTTTGGAAAAGTCTTGGATGAATCTTCTGTAGTAGCCCACCAAACCCAAGAAGTTACGAATCTCGGATGGCGTCTTTGGTGACTTCCATTGCATAAGTGCCTCCACCTTTGCCGGGTCCAACATAATCCCGTCAGGATTCACCACATGACCAAAGAATTGAACCTCGCGCAACCAGAACGCGCACTAGGAGAATTTAGCATACAACTTCTCCCTTCTCAACGTCTCCAGAACCTCCCGAATGTGACCGGCATGCTCAATCTCGCTCCTCGAATAAATCAGGATATCATCAATAAACACAATCACTGATTTATCCAGCATCGGCCGACACACACGGTTCATCAAATCCATAAAAGCAGCTGGCGCGTTGGTCAAACCAAATGACATGACAAGAAACTCGTAGTGCCCATAGCGCGTACGAAAAGTTGTTTTGGGGATATCCTGTTCTTTCACTTTCAGCTGATGGTAACCAGATCGAAGATCTATCCTTGAAAACCAACTGGCACCTTGGAGCTGATCGAACAGATCATATATTCTCGGTAAGGGGTATCGGTTCTTCACCGTCAACTTGTTCAGCTCGCGGTAGTCAATCCACATCCTCATACTACCGTCCTTCTTCTTTACAAACAGGACCAGAGCACCCCAAGGAGAGATACTCGGTCTAATGAATCCCTTATCAAGCAGCTCTTCCAACTGCTCCATCAATTCCTTCATCTCCGTCGGAGCTAACCGATACGGTGCCTTGGCAACAGGTTGGGCACCCGGTATCAGATCAATCTGAATTTCAATCTCTCTGTCAGGTGGCACTCCTGGTAGGTCTTCTGGGAACATGTCTGGAAAGTCACACACAATCGGTACATCAGACAGTTGCGGTGTTGGCGTATCTACATCCTTTAGATAAGCCAAGGCTACATCCACGCCTCATACACTTTCCCGCCACCGCCATCGAAATTACTTTCGGAATCGTCGTGACACAATCACCATAAACAGTCACCGAACTCCCGTCAGGCGCTGTCAACCGAATCATCTTCTTGCGACACACAATGTTCGCCTCGTAGTCCGCTAGCCAATCCATCCCAATAACCAAATCGAACCCATCTAAGGCCATCACGAACGGTCTAACGGGAAACTTATGACCTTCTAGCTCCACGTCACAACCCTCTATCATTTTAGAAATCCGGGTAGACTTACCTATGGCAGTTTCTACATCAAAGGGTGCTTCAACACGTCTACTACTAACAGGCAGCTTAGCACAGAAAGCAGCAGAAATAAAACTTTTACTAGCACCAGAATCAAATAACACAGAAGCTAAAGTTTGGTTCACTAGAAACGTACCGGACACAACATCAGGGTCCGTCCTAGCTTCCTCCTGTGTCATGGTGAATGCCCCGGCGCTCGCCCTCGGTCCTTCACCTCCCGTCCTCTTCGCCCCGGAACCCTCAGCCCTCGGCTTCTTACAATCCTTGCTCATATGACCACTTTCCCCACAGTTAAAACATTTGCCCGCCAGGCAATCCTTTGTCATATGCCCTGCCTTCCCACACTTGAAGCACACATTCAAACCCAGCCTACATTCTCCCGCATGCTCCTTTCCACACTTGCCACACATCCTCGATCCCGCTCCCGGTGTGGCTATGCGGCGGTCATCCACCCGTGCCTTTTTGTTACCCGTCGAGGCATCACCCCGACCAAACCTTTTCCCATTCCAGTTCCGATCACCACCACCCTTCTTATTCGCTTAAGTCACCACCACCTCCCGCTCATCATATAGCCTCCCGGCCAAATCGACCGCCGACCTAAACGTGATTGGCCGGGCGGCGATCATATGCCTGCGAACATCCACCGGTAAGCCCTGAATGTACCTCTTGATCTTCCGAGACAGAGGCGTCACCTGATCCGGCACCAACCGTGCAATTTCATTGAATTTGGTGGTGTACTGTTGGTGTGTTATGGTTCCCGCCTCCAGCTGCAGGAACTCCCTCTCTATCGTATCCATCTCCCTGTGAGGACAGAACTCCTCAATCACCATCTTCTTCAGTTCAGGCCATCTCATTCTCCCGATTGCCCGATTACCCTCCGCTTGGACAATGTTGTCCCACCAGCATAGACCCGAGTCCAGAATTGAATGAGTGGCAAACTTCACCTTCTGATCTTCCCGGCACTCGCTGATGTCGAGAACAGCCTCCGTTTCCCTCACCCACCGGTGAGCAGCAGCAGTGCCGTTTCCATCAAAAGTTGGGGGCTTGCATCTCATAAACGCCCCATAGTTACAGCCTCGTACCACCTCTTGCACGGGCTCATCTTCTTCCTCTTCCTCATTATCAGAGAAAATTGTTTCAGGCTCCGGTAGCTCCCGCTCCCCCGAGGCCCTGTTTCTCTCCCTTCTTTCTCCTTCCTTCACAGCCCTGATGACTTCGGTCACCACAGACGGTAAGATTGTCTGCATGACCTGATGTACTTCTTCAACAACAACCTCCTTCACCGAGGCCCTCAAGTTTGCACTCTCATCCCCAGCCTCCGGATGAGGGGTCTTAGGTTCTTCAGGAACCACCTTCTCCACTCTAGGCCTTCCTCTTTTAGGTCGCAGATCAGCATCAGGCCCACCACGACCTCCACCCCTAGAAGCTTTAGAAGATCTACCACTAGCCATTCTCTATATCACACTGAAAGATTCAACACCAACACGGTCATTCAAGAAAACAGCTCAGTTTATATCAAGTATAGTAAGTCCCTAATTATAGTGGCCAGTTGTGATTAGCCACTTACTTTACTCTTCATACCCCAAGCATTACCTGTCCTGACTACATCAGTATTTAAATCTACATACAACACATAACCACATACCATGCGCACATAAAACCGGTTAACTTTACGAAAATACCTGATGGCACGCAGCTACTCAGATTGGCATCTCATTCCCTTTTCGTCCCATTCTCAGTTTAAGTTAAGGTTTATTTTGAAAATTTACCCATTTCACTTAAACTTTGGCTCTGATACCAACTTGTAAGGCCCCGTTCCCGGGACACCTACAGTTGGTCATTCATCGCACATATAACAAATAATTACATTTAACTTTAATAAAACATCGCAGCGGAATTATCAAAATAGACATCTCATTACGTTATAAAAGCTTTTTGCCAAATAATACATCGTTAATCAGTTACAAAATATATTGTTGCATTATATCACAAAAGCCCTATACAAATGGATGCCATCAAAAAGAGCCGAGTAGCCTCGCAGTGCCATCCTCAGCAACATTACCTGCCAACTGGAAACACATAAAAAGTCAGCGTTGCTGAGTGAGTTCTAGTTTTATAATAAAACATACTTTACTTTAATTTAAAACCATTCGTTACTTTTGCATGATCACACATCATACGTACACATAGATAATATCTTTATTATCTTCTTCATTCATCCATTCATTCAATCATTATATCTTTACTTGCGCATCGGATATCCTCCGTACCAATACCATATGCTACACCCCGAACTATTTAGCTATTGGGCCGATGTCAATAAATGAACAACTGAACGTATGCCGCAGTACTAGAGGTAAGCGGTAGAGGTTCTATATAAATGGTCGATCACAAAAAAGGACGCCGATATCCAATACTTGCAAGACTTTTCATTTCTTTCCACTTTACGTTACATAATACTTCATTTCATTCATTATCATAACACGTAAAGCCACAGGAAAGATAAACATACATCATAATAAGGAACATTAACATGCACAGTCATCACGCCATACAGGGAAACATCATACATACATAACATGCATCATGCATTAACATGCAACATCATCATCAACATGCCCTACGTGCTCTCTAAGGCCTCAATCGTCGCCCTACATGAACTTACGGGAACCTTTACGTCAAAACTTACATCTGCACTTTCCCTCGAAAGTCAGAAGTTATACTATACCTCTCCTCGGGTGCAACAACCCTATTCAGGCGTATGGACACCCTTCAGTCGCATGGCCTCCATGCGACTGAACATCATGCGATTGGACTCATGCGGATGAACATCTATGCGAATGGACATCCAGTCGTGCGTATGGACCTCATGCGGATAGAACTAATGCGAATAAGCACCTATGCGACTGACCTCATGCGAATGGACTCATGCGACTAAGCACTTATACGATTGGACCCTCAGTCGTATGACTCCCCATGCGACTGGACCCTTAGTCGTGCGAATGAACCCTCAATCGTGCGAATGAATCCCAATCGTGCGAATGAACCTCAATCGCCTCTCAATCGGCCATATGGCCTCCATTCGGTCGCCTAGCCCTAGCTGATGCAGAATGGAGTTTTATCCCGAACCCAATCTGCCATTTTCGGCCTCCAAGCTCATCCAATCCCATTCTAAGCCAAAATCGACCATCCTAGACCTTAGGAATGCATACCACAACACCATACAAGCACACACAAGCCCGGAAACAAACTCTAACCGCATCACACGCAACACACCCAAATGGGTCAAACTCATACACATACAAAAACGGGTTTTTGATGCTTTCCAGCCCCAAAATCGGTTAAAAACAAGTAAAAGTGGGGTCCTAGAATTCACACAAACGAGCACAACGACAAGGGCTTCGATTTGACTCGCTCCTCAACGATTTTGGCCACTCGAACCGACACTTTTCCTCTTTTCTTCTTCTTTCTCTCTTCTTTCTCTCTTCTTGGCTGGTTTGTGAGTGTGGGGGAGAGGGTAAGGGCTGCCCTCTCCCTTATATACTCCCACTCACCCAACTTTCTTTCGTTGACGAGTTTGGTCCCTCGACTTTGGACTTTATTTTTTTTTTCCTTCGTCGGTTTCAAAATAATAAATAACCGGGTATTACAATAAAATTCCAAATACATAGAATTTGGACTGCAAAATTAAAACAATCAGATGGAAAAAAGTTACCATTTTCGACATTTTACATTGCTTTAGTCGGTTGTGCTATATCTGCAAATGCATAATCAACTTGAAACGAAATTGAAACAAAACATCATCGGAATAGGATACATAATTACATACACTCTGGCCCTGATCATTCTTTCACATCCAAAACTTTTCATTAAGGACTTGAAAGAAAATATTTTCAATGAAATTGAGTTACGGTATGAAGAACAAAAACCTAATCACCAAACAATCTCGAACACACACGATATGAAATTCATAGAATCCATCAACTTACTCATAGTGTAAACAATAGTATTGACTCATTCCGGGCAGATCTTGATCTTACGACAACGCCGCCCTCTCATTCTCTGGTTGCTTAAGCTTATCATAAACAACATCATCGTATTGTAAAGGCGTTTAAGAATGCCCAGGGAATTTCCGATAGGGGTAAGAACATGCTTACATGCCTGAAATTCCTTATGCGTAAAGCTAAAATTAAAAATTAGAAATGTAGAAACTGAGATTGGAAAGTTGAGAGGCGATGAACTCAAACCAAAACACTCATAAAACCAAAACATAAACAAAATGCATCAAAATAAATTAAGATAGTATCATGCCACCTGACTATGTAGATGTAAATCGGCCAAATGATTTGACGATTGCAAACAAACTTGAGATGTGGAGGTTGCGGCAAAATTGGGTAACTGCCAAAATCGTTCCAAAACCAAAATCGCACTTGGTCAATGCTTTGAACAAAGATCTAAGTTCCAAAGAAGTTCCAGCCGATGAAATCGAAGTTCCGGTCGCTTGATAATGAAGTAGCCATGGGGTTGGATCTATGAGCTTTGATGAAGATGAAGAGGGATCTATGGATTCTTTGTAACGTCTGAGTTGCAAATGTGAAAAGAGAGACATCATGATATTTATGCACCCCAGCTCAAACGGTTGAGGAAATGACCGGAAAGTTGGGAAGAAAACCGTGGCGACGTGTAGAGAACCGCCGGTAACCTCTCCATTTTTCGCTGGCCATCTATAACCGCCGGTAACCACTTCAGAACCGTCAAAACTGCATAACTTAAACGGCTAGGATTTAGTTTCAGGATCTTTCAACGACTGAGATTAATCCTACCAGCGGTTAGACTCACCGCTGGTAATATAATATATAATTCAAATAGTTTAGGCAGTCACTCCGATCGAGCTAGTTTGGCTTCCCTTTTTCAAAACCATAATCATCGATCCGATTCTAAATATATGTTAATAAACATCCTTAATTTCAACATTTAGTTTGACTCAGTCTTTATGGGTGAATTAAGCAACAAGATTAAGAAGAAAATAACCATCTAAACAACAAATTATACAGATTAGCTCAACATAATGTTCTTCAGATCCAAACAAGCAGTCGCCGGTAATACTAAACTTTTGACAAACAAAACTACTGGCCCAAGAGTGAAGGCATGTAGAAAGCATGAGTTTGAGCAATTTCAATCCGATCTCTCGGATCATTCATCGTTTCATCCCTCAATGCCTGAAGAATAGCCTGCGATCCAACCTCCCTGAAACACAAAATATCATTAGAATTCGAATCTACAACCTTAAACATGTGATTGATGTTTTGGCGGGTTTACCTTGAAATTAGTATTTTGTGGAGTATTTTCAAAATAGGGCAAAGCTCAACAGGGGCGACGGGTTTTTTGTCTTCTGGGTGGAGGATGCTCAAATGAGATTGACTAAGTAGCTCGTAAAACGCCTTTACTGCTGAAATTCCCTGAATTTTAAAGAAAAACTATCAACATTTGCTGGTTTTTTTTAACAATAGTGCAATAACAAAACTGACTATCCAAGGGCAAAATATAATTACCTGTTTACCTGTTCTTTTAATTAATACAAGACATTTGTTTTAACAGTAATTCCTATATTTTCTAAAATACATAAACCACAACTTGCATCTTACAGTATTTGAACCCCCAGTCTTTTGATTGTGTTTCTAGAATAATGCGAGACTTTTACTCCGGCATCACAAAATGTTTCTATTTTTCATGAAAATTTCTTTTTTTGGTCATTTTATCAAATTAATTCCTGAAGTAATCAGAATTTCTGAAACACTCTAAATGTGTGATGGTTGCAACTTCAAATATCAAAGACACATCAACAGTCAAACACTATCCTTTTAATGCCTGTTTTATTATGTTTAATTCTCTGGTTGTGATTATTCAGTATCATATACTCACTATAAAAACGCACACCTAAACACCACCTAAATCATACTGTGATTCTCAAAAGATGATAATCAGCAAAGGCAAAGTGGCAGGACAAGATAAAAGAATATATATTCTAAGGAAAAATACCTGAATCATTCCCTTCCCCTTTATGCTATCACCCATATCAAGAGTTAGTTCTCCACTGGCCAACTTATGGCCATACCATGCATTACGACCTTTTAGTAGTGTAACATATGTGTCAGCCAATAGTGGGCCCGCTAGCTTTTCGGGGCTTTTAGCCAAGAGATGTGTTATAAATATCATTTCGGATGTACAATGTGCAAAGTACACCGATTTGCTGGTGGCACTCTCATTGGTTAAAGATGCTACCATACCTGTAAAATTGGATCGAGTAAATAACACATCACAAAAAACTTGATTACTTCCAAAATAAACTTGTGAAAATGAAGGCAACTGTTTTCTTATTCCATAACTACAAACAAGGGAATATTGTATGCCCTACAAAGAAAGAAAAGCATGGCCTGTAAACCAAATGATGCTAGATATAAAGATTAGAAGTGGAAATTTTCCTACTATTTACCTGTGAATGAATCGAAATAATTTTTTATCATCTCTAATGGGTTAAATGGATAAAAATAGCTCGTAAGGAAACGGGTATGATAGGATGAGA
The DNA here is from genome assembly GCA_025215565.1 of Flaveria ramosissima. Classification (NCBI taxonomy): domain Eukaryota; kingdom Viridiplantae; phylum Streptophyta; class Magnoliopsida; order Asterales; family Asteraceae; genus Flaveria; species Flaveria ramosissima. The sequence goes on along the minus strand of CM046046.1, from coordinate 18,150,550 downwards.
ATGACCCAAAAGTTTAGAGTTAATGCATACAACCTGCTACTTATTTATAAAGTGTTCTAAAAACCAGATAGAAAGTGTTTTGGCACCACCCAACTTGTTTCAACTATAAGCTTCTTTACACAACTAGACAATTTTTAAAAAGCGTCCCTGGAATGCATGAAGAACCTTTATTGGACATCAATCTAAAGATGTTGAAGTTGTGTATGCATAGACACCTATGTAAAATAACCATGTAGCCTTTGAAAAATGGTACCAAATTTCTTGAACAAGTCATTGTGGGTTTGAGACTCACTGCTAATAGAGTGTGTCCTTTCTTTTATCCTAAAAAGACAAAATAATCAGGGTGGCCAAATGGGAGGGTTAGGAAGGTTGTTTAACAGGTCGACTAAAATTGGGCTGATCCACAAAGACTTAATTCAGTTTTACAATTTTAAGAAGTAGGTAATGTATTGATATACAATTAAAAACTTATAGAATCACAATAAAATCGAAACTTATTAAATAAAGTGATTTAGAAGGTTTTACACATTCGAATGCAAGACTTTCAACCATTCGACCTGTTTACTTTTATTTAAAGTTTTTACCTTAAACCATGTTACTAGTTAGAGAAATAACACAACCCAACTCAACCCAGTTGTATATATATAATAATAATAATAATAGACGCAAGATGCAAATTCTTATGTGTTTGCTTTATCTTTTAATGAGGTATCTGATCGACAAACTAACCTCTTAGCATTTATATCCCACCATATTGGCTCTTTGACACCTCAGTGCATAATAGACTCGTACAATGTTTAATAAAAGAAAAGAGTAAGAATAAATGTTACCGGCTCCAATAGCATAGACGTTTTTTAACCCGCCCATCACTTCATGGGTGACAAGATCGCCGTTATCCCACACAATAAAGTGGGGTTGCCTTAGAAACTTGGCTAGTGGTTTTCTCCACTTTTCAGCCCCACATATTCTTGCATTTGCATATTCCTTGTTGTATATTTCTGATGCAATATTGGGGCCACCGAGATATAGGATGTTCTCCATGGAAATTCCAGCTGTTAAGACCAGAAATAAGTTCAAACTTTCATTTTACTCACAAATAAAAACCAAAGAGGGACATGCTGCAGCATAACTGATAACTATACAAAGGGTCGTTCAATACATATTAATTTGAAGTAGAGAACTGTGAAAACCACATAAACACTTGTATCGATTGCTTTAAGCCAGTAACTTTTATGCATAACAGCATAAGGTGGATATGTACCGACATAGCCGCCTCTCATTTTCTCTCCCACTATATTTCACATGCCTAAGATACAAGTGTTTATGTGGTTCTCTACTTAAACTTGGTTCCGTATTGATAAAATAATCTATGATTATATTTATCTCAAGAATCAGATTTTTTTTTTTAAATTTCAGCGTCTTATTGCCCAATCCAAGAAACCAAAAACATAATCACTTCAAATCGTAATAGGAAATTTTAATATATATTCTAACATCCCCCTAAAGGCATGAACACAATAGATGAACATGAATTAGAATTAAGCTCTAAATAAGATTAACACAAAGCTAGAAAACTAGGGTAATGAAAAGGACTATCTTAGTTGAAGATCCAGAATCAAACAATCAATTGACTAAAAGTAGACATTGAATCAAAATCAAAATCACTTCGAGTCTCAATAATCAGTTTTAACACATATCCACACACCTCATAAAAAAGAACACATTGGATAAACATGAACAAAAGGTTAAATACAGCTATTATAATCAAAATCACCAAAAAAGCTATAAATATGAATGCTGAATACAAGAATCTTACTTGATCTGCTAATCATCTGAGTGGGAGTGATTATGCGGGGCTCAGGCTCCAACTCAGCCTCTATACCCTTCGATAACGAAATTATAACTGGAACCGTAATTCTTTCCTTCCAATACTCACTAATCTCTTCAAAAACTTCATGCGTTTCAGTCGACGGCAATCCATTGATCACAATATCAGCATCCCAAACAGCCTCCTGCAAATTTGTGACTACTTTCAAAGGAGAAAGTGGAGTATCAATCATATTCAAACAAAACCCATCTTTCAGAATTTCATCTGCATACAATGTCCTATCACCTAATCTCCCTTCAACATACTTCAAATAAGCACATCTTCTGATCAATCTCCTCAACACATCTTCTCTAGAATTAATAACATCAAACAAATGCTCTGCAGTTGCTCTATCCACTGATCTTCCAGCTCTTCTCCAGATCCTAATTTGAACTTTATCGCGAAGATGACCATATGCATCTTGCAACATGGCTGCAAAAACACTACCCCAAGCACCAGCCCCAACACTCACAATTCTCAGAGGATCATCATCTGATTTACCCAATAATTTACGAAGCCCATCGAGCTTATCCTCTACAGATTCATAACTTGTTTGAATCAAACCATTTGCATACGCATTGTTCGATCCTCTAATTTCTGTTCCAACCATCTCAATTTTTCTTGCAATTGAACACAGATTCTGAGCAATAATTTAATCAATAACACAAAATCTGATTGGTTTTGGCTTAATTCTATTTGAAGTTTGTCTGCGGTATGAAGTATTAATACATAAATCCTACAAGAAAACGACGAAAAAAGACAGCCGTGGCGGTGAATGCGTGTTTTTAGAACAAATTAACACGTTTAACATTTGCAAAAAGGAAACCCATATAACAATTGAGTTTGAAATGTGAAATGAAACTGGAAATGCTGATCGACTTCACACGATGGTTGATACTGAAGAAAGCGGTGATAAGTTACATACCCTAATCCTATGGTGGTTTTGCGCGTATGATTGTCGTGTGTAGATATGTCGACGAATTCTTAACACAAGTTTGTTTCTGGTTGCAGGCAAATCTTCGGTTTTATCGTTTCGTGATCAACAAGAATTGTTGAGGTAATCCAGGTTGTTAACTTCTGAGAAAATTTTCATTTTCGAAAATTAGAATCCGAAATTTCTTTTTGGATTTCAGATTTAGGTTTCAACAGTAGTTTTGAAAATTTTTGATTATTCGGATATCTAAATTATTCAAAATTTATTTATAAAAAACTTTAAATAACAAATATTAATTACAAAGTTCGGATATTTTTTGGATATATTTATAAGAAATCGGATATCTAAAAGTTTATTTTAATAAAAGTTATTATATTTGTATAGAATTATTGAATAATACATATTTTTAAGAACTCAAATAAATTGGATATCTAAAATTTCAATTCGGATATTAGAATCCAGTATCTAAAATTGTTGGATATTTGAATTTGAACACACCTATATGTGGGATGGTGTGGTGTGTGAGTGCTAATGTGAAAGCCAGATCACAAGTGAACACTGTGGCCCTATTCGATTAAGTGTGTCATGATAAATGTCGTGTGGAAAATTTCATGCTTGTAAGAATTTTACTTGTTGCCCTCTGTGTGGTCACTACTAATGGCTAATTAAATAATTTTTTATATTTTTCTAGTTTTTAAAACCTTAAAATTATGACGTATTCTATTTGTTTTCATCTCACTTAAATACAATAATTTAATACTTAAATACATTTGGAAAAGTTATGTTTTGTACTCTGTGAGGGGGTGAGAGTGTGTGATGTGCGAGGGTGTGACTCATAGAAAACCACCATCCTTTGGCATGAGAAGGGCATAACCCTTGATATGAGAGTATGGTCATGAATGTTGCCCCTTGTACACCATGATTAGGTTTATTCCAGTACTCCACCATGAAGTATCATTACACAACCAAATCAATGGATCCAAATCATTACAACAATATATTTCATCTAAACAACCCTAACATTTTCCACGCGATGTTTAATTACCGTTGGGTTTTTTTGTGCTAGGTCTATTCCCACGTGGGTGGAACAATCTTCCATTCCGAAATCACAAGCCGATAAAATCATTCTGGAAGCACAAGCTGGAGAAATCATTTTAGAAACACAAGCCGATGAAATCATTGTGGAAGCACAAACTCCTTAAAAAGAAGTTATAAAAACATGCATCATCGCAAGCAAAACTACTTTCTCTCTAGAGGTTTGATGACTTGGTATTTGGATAAGAAAAACTTAAACAAACTTGTGTGTCAACTTCTTGGATGATCCTATACTTGGTAATTTTATAAAATATTACTACTTGAACTATTATTTGTCAATTATTTTATTTGTTACTAACTAAGATTTAAAATGTTTTAAGTAACTCTCTATTCTCCATGAATTTTTGGAATCATGTTACCCTAAAGTTTCACGACATTTTAGAAATAAAGCGAATACTATTCCCACTCAAAGCGGAGAGATATAAGACAAACACAAATTAATAAGTTAAATAGCATATATAACAATCTTCACAACAATCAGATAAGCGGTACAATGATATCGTTTTTTTGAAGACAGCCAATAATGTGAGTCCTATTGGACGTTTAACCTACTATCAAATTGATGAATAATAAGACATACACTGAACTGCAACAACTTGTCACACCCCAACTGATGACGGAATCATCGGGACGGATGAATATAAATCAATTGTCAATAGCACAGAGAATTAAATAAGTTGATAAATATTAAATATCATTTTCATTGAATAATACTTGTCAAACAATTGCACAACGATCAAATAAAAGCTCAAGTAAACATAATAATATTGTCTTTATTTTTTGACTAAGTCCAAGCCCTAAAGTGTATATAGAAGTCCACTAAACTACATTCCTTAAATCATGTGAAAAAGTAACGAGTCTACTTAAAAATTAGCCGGTGGGTAAACACAGGTTTGAATACATATGTAGATTTCTTTAAATTGATTGAAAACAATTCAATTCACATGTCAATGTCAAGACTTATAATGTGATAGTGTAACATAAAAGACAAACCAACACAATCAAACCTAATGACTGAATTGACTCGCTCTCTAGACGAAGCCTTATAGAACGTATGATTCCGGTTTCAATCACCACGTGAATAAACAAATGTGGTGGGATTGTCAAACCAATAGATCTATCTAGTTTATCAAACTATGCACACATAATTGTGCAAACAATAACATATCATGTCTTAAATTGAATTTTGAAATATAATAACAATGAATAATAATTGATTGTATAAGTATGACATTATTTTCCTAAATAATAAACATATAAAAATGAGCAATAAATACTTACTTTGATATTGAATGCTAAAATGCTAGCTTAGACACCAACGACTTCTTCCTTGTTTTAACCTAAAGGATGGTGTCCTAGATTAGAATAATAATATAATCATAGACTAAATATGAATTAGGTTTTTAATTGGAATTTGGATTTGAAAAAATTAGTTTAAATAAAATAATGTATTAATATATCTTGATTAAATATTATAAAATAGACCTATTAAATAACTAAGATTGAAAATGATAATGAATCATTAGCGAAATTAAATAATTAAATATTACTTAAATATTTATTTTATAATAATTGATTAAATAAAGGTTGAGTATTAAAGTAGAAAAAATAATTAATTTAATAATTAATTATGAAATAACTTGGTCAAAATAATTAATTGAATAATTATTTATTTAAAAGATTTGCATAATAAAGATTTGAAATGATTTGGAATCATTTAAGTTTGATCTAAAATATTTTTTATAATATTTAAAACTTATAAAAAAATTAATAATGCATTTATAACATTTATATTGTTTAAAAGATAATAAATATAAAATTATAACTTTTAGAATTTTCAAAAAGTAATTAATAATTTCTGAAATAAATGTAGTTAATAAAATAATTTTTGTATTAATTTAATAATATATAATAGTATTTCTAAAATTTAAAAAATACAAAAAGGATTTAAAAAGAATATAGGGGAGGCCCCGTTCGAACCCGAGTCTCCTCTAGAATTGAGGAGAGTGCAAACTAGTGGGCTAGTGGCCTAATTATGTGTTTAAGTCCAACAAGAAATTATAAAATAAAATTAAAAAAAAGAACCAAATTCGATTAACCCTAGTTAGATTTTGGATTCCAAACGGCCTAATTATGTGTTTAAGTTCAACAAGAAATTATAAAATAATATTAAAAAAAAACCAAATTCGATTAAACCTAGTTAGATTTTGGATATCAATTTATCACCAATTCGCGATTGTTAATGGAATTAAACTTTGGGCTTTTGATCAATGTTTTCATAACCGGATCGGATGGTGAACTGGTTTTTTTACCGATTCATTGGTTGGATTAGTTCAACCGGTCAGACCGGATTTTAGAATCGAATGACGTCATTAATAATATCTAAATTAAATATATATAAATAAATAAATACAAAAAACTTTATACTTTGATATGTATTTATTGTTTAACTTAAATATTCAAAATTAAAATATAACTATTGATAAACATCAGACGTAAGGTTATTAATTAAAATTTAATAAATATAAATTAAATTAAATGATATTAATGTTAAATACAGTTGTAAATTATTGAGAATATCAAAGAAATATTATTTATTCAATTTTCGTAGTTTATTCACCCAACTCTTTACTCTCTCTACAAATCTAAATGGTTTCTCTCTCTAAAATCTTTACTTCATCTGTAGCAAAAGATTCATTTCTTTCTAATATTTATCATCGTCGATAAGCTTCTATCTTCCCCCTTGATATGTGGTCAAAGGTTCTTGCTCTACTCCAAGGAAAGCTAACTACAAGTAAATCTAACTTTGAACTCTCCTTCTCATTATCTGTTTTAAGAGCTATGAATTGACTAAAGAAAGATCTAGAAACATGTTAATACCGATTCGATTGTTTGACCGGTTTTCCGGTTCAACCACAATTTCGCTTCGAACCGGCCAAGTTTCTCAGCATAAAATGAACCACATGCAACCGGATCGTTGATCTTGCCGAATCTCAGTCGGGCCAGTCGTTCTGATCCGAACATCAAAACACTGCTTTTGATCCCTTAGTGAAATGTAACACCCCGAAAAGTCAAAACAAGTCATCTGAGCAGTCTTCATCTAGCCGAGCTAACCGTAAGAACCAAGATTGAAGAGGAGTTGAAGATGAGAGAGAAGAATGAAAGGAAAGGATCGGCAACCAAAGGCAAAACCTTCCTTCAAATGGTTGAAGGTCCTGAACTTGAGTCCATAGTTAGATGGGAGTATGAGTATAGCTCCCGTCAACTAACTCTCTTCAGAGGGTAGCAACAGATGGTACATATCATTCAAAGTGACAGATTGGATCTCCTGTTCACGAATGATTTGTACAAACTTCTCAGCACCACATCAGGGAAGAACAAAGAGACAGATAAATATCTTCTTTCCCTGATGCTGAAAGTTCTGAGAAGTAGAAACAAGTGAAGTTTTGGTAGCATCAACCTAGGGGGAGTTTGTTGGATCAAGTAAGGCTGGTGCAACCAAAACAAACACTTAGACAATTTGGTGCAACTGATGAAGAACTTCCGAAGGCAAATGCTGAGCTTCCGAAGGTTAATTCTGAATGAGCTTCCGAAGAGAAACTCCAACTTCCGAAGACAAAGTCTTTCTTCCGAAGTTCAACACTAAGAAGAAACCAAGACAATGACTTGTGAAGTATAAAGACCTGAAGAATGTCTCAAGCCTCGGAAAGAAGTAGCCTCTTCCGAAGTATAAGTGGCTTCGTTCCGAAGCCAGTTAACCTTCGGAAGAATCTACTATGAACCAGTGATATAAGTATGGTCCTTCTGACACTTTGCTACAAATCTTTGAGATACTGCATGGTGCTTTCCCACGCCGATGTATTTGACCATACTTTATTCCACTGTTCATTTCTTATCAGTTGGTACAGTTACCAACTTTAGTTGGTGACAAAAGGTAAGTCATGGACATGTCATGACTACCATATTTTAAATAATATTTTATTTAAGATACCTTGTCTTTAGCAATGTAGTATTTGCTTTAGTCATAGGTTTCAAGTTGGTATCAAAGTATATCCGACTGTAGGATCTAGTATATATAGTTTCTCATTGTAACTCTTGTAACATACTTGTAAGAGTCTTGTAATACTTTGAGTTGAGAAGCAATATACACAAGTATCTTGAAAATTATCTTCCTGTGTTCTTAGTTACTTAGTATATTATTATCAACTCTTAGAAGGGATTATGCATCATTTAAACCGAGTGTGATTCAAGTGAGTTTGAGAGACTATACTTGTGTTGAGTGACCAAAACCGATCCTACAGATAGCATAATGATACAATCAAACCTTGACAAAAGTATGCCCACAATAACATATACGATTAGCTAAATGTACTTGGTTCCATGATAAACAAGAATACGTCATCAGGAGCCGACAATAACCTTGGCTTTAACACCAAATAGGCTTGTCAAGCCCATAGATAGATCTATGACGTCGCTAGTATAGGAATTGTTAATTATTGCTTTTACAAGATGACTATCATATAATGTTCACCATTATCTCAAGTAATCATGATAAAATTTATAAGATGAATTACATATTCATTATAAGTATTGAGATATTATACAAGTGTGCATTTATATCGTTAACATGCTTCACCCTAAAAGATGTGAAATAAAAATGAAAACGGGGTATGGAAACTCACATTGTATAGTGATGGTTGTAGAGTACATAAGAAAGCTTGGATGTTCAAGAGTCAAAGGTGATGCCCTAAAGAATAAAAAGAAATAATAACTTGAGGTCAGAATTCATTACAAGAAGTTAGGACGTTTAGAAAATACCAAAAAGCAAAAAGTAGATTGAAAAGGATTATTGCACCAATTTTAGATTCTGGACAGAATATTTGGTACGTGTTTGAATAGGTTTTAAAAATAGCAAACGGTTTCATAAAATTATAAAAATTTACAATTGACTAGTTCAGAGTCTCCAGAGAAACTTTCATTCAGAAATATTTTTATAAAAAGATCCGTAAATAGGTCAAAACAACAGCACAAGACAGAAGGTGCTGAAATGCGCACTTATCTTGTGAAGGCTATTGTTGAGCCGTACGATTGAGTTTAAAGACATATAAACTATCGTTAAAAAGGTAATTAATTAAATTTATATTGGAGTCTAAGTTTACTTAAATTTAGTTTGTTATGATCAGGTTATGGTTAGTTAAAGTTAGACTATATTCTTTCAAATATATAGTAAGGCACTTATGTGCACTTTTTAAAATTGCTAAAGCATGAAACGGGTTATAACAAATTTATTATGTCGATATATGGTATATTAGACTTAATTTGAGTTATAGAAACTATTCCAAGACTTTAGCATAGCCATCATTTAGAGAAATAATCTTGTAGAATAACCGAATGCGGCGACATAGCCGTCCATATGCAAACGGGATTCTTTGTTTATGTTAGCGTGTTCTTAGCTTGATTTAGGAATGTTAGTGATTGTTATAAGGTTAGTGAATGTTAGAAGGTTAATGATCAAAAGATAATAATTAAAATTAAAAGAGATTTAGTAGAATGACGAATAAAAGTAAAAACATAAAGTCATGAGAGTAATTGGATCTTAGGATGATTGAAATAGAAATGCATAATATAAAAACAATATAAGATTAGCTTAGTATTAGAAAATTATTGAAATTTTTCGTAAAAGAAATTTCTTGAAATTGATCAAAACCAATGGATGAAATAAAGATATATGAGTAAGATTTTTGGAGAATAAGCAAATAAAAAGTGAGGCCTAAACCTTGCTTTTATAGTTGAGGTAGAAGGGGGTTATGAATGGTGTTAATGGTGAGTTACAAGTCTTTCAAAAGGAGATTATGATTGGAATTTGAAATAAATATAAACTTAAATAAAATAAATAAATAATAGAATAATTGTTAGATCTAGGAACACTAGGTCTAGATCCTTTTGTATAGGCTTAGAACTTTAATCAAAACTTGTAATGAATATTTGTAATTCATTATTTTGATATATGCTTTATGTATATAGGTTAACCCATATTTGTGTTATTTATGTGTATGATTGCAGGATAAAACATTATGCTTGGTCAATTTATGAAATTGACTAAGTGTAAGAAACATCTACGGATAAACATTTTTGAGATATGTTTCTTACAAAAACAAACATCCGAAGATCTTCTGCGGATGTACTACCAACTCTGGAGTTCAAGGATTCAAGTAAAGAGTTCAAGTGAAGACTCCAGCGGAAGAGTAAACTTCTACGGATGTGCAATCACCTGCGCGGAAGACAATCCAACTGCGAAGTCCAAACTCTTGTACTTAAATAATACAAGTGTTACAAGTCAACAAGACAATTTCAAATCCCAAGAGATCTAGTGTTTTCTTAATAGAAACATGCGTGCCTATAAATATGAGTCCTAGGTTTCACATCAAAGAATGAGCAATACGAGTGAACACACATGCGACCAGACGGCAAACACAAAACATCCCATCGATTCACACAATCAATCAAACACAAACCCTAGCAGCCGTCACATCAATATTTCACCAACATCAACACATTCAAAGCAATTATTGTTTATAGCATTCATATTTTATTCATCTGTAATCATTAATCAGTTTTAATGATATACTTTTGAGTTAAATCCTGTTTGTTTATATATTGTTCTCTTATTATTGTGTTCGTCATAATCAACATTTATTCTTTTTGATATTTATTTATTAAACAATTAAACAAGGTTAATATTCATTCCGCATTCATTAACTTAATTCCCTTCTAACACTGATAATTCCTGATTGCGATCCTTGGATTCACATGTGGTATCAGATCCAAGTGCTCATTGATTTAGATCGATTGATCTATCGGTGTTAGAATTGTTTGATTGATTGCTTATTTCATTAGATTTATCAGTCATCTGTTTAGATCTATTGTTTTTAAGAAAAATTGTTTTGTGTGAATAAGTTTTTAAAACAATAAAACAGTGATTTATCTTTCAGCGAGTACTATTTTATTGCTCGGTTAGCTTAGATCTATATTCACATTAATTGAATCATAGATCTGTGTTATTGATTGATATTCATCAATTGTTCAAATCAATTGAACAAATACATTAACAAAATCCTTGATTTGATAATTAATTATCATTAAAAGGATTGACTGATTTGTGACCGCAATCACTTAATTACTATTAATTAAGTTTTGTCACTAATTAGTTCATTACTTAAAAGAAACTTTGTAATAGTTAAATTCTTAGACTTTAACTAAACATGAGTAATCTTGGTGGATCATCATACCAACCTCCAAAGATGGAAACAAAAGCGGATTTTAAATCCTGGAAAATCAAGTTCAGGAATCATGTGAATTACACTGATTCTGACTTGTGGGTTTCAATAACTGAGGGTCTTTATATTCCACCCACTCTTGGGCCGGATTATAATGACAATAATCAACCTGTAAGTACAAAAGATCTGTCACCTGATGATATTAAGAAGGTCAAAGTTGATATTAAAGCATACAGTTTGCTTAGTATGGCTTTACCTGAAGAAATATTAATCAGGTGTGAGAATTATGAAACATCAAATTCCTTGTGGAAGATACTTCATACACTCTGTGAAGGGAGTGATGAAATGAGAAGCATTAGGAAGGACACCTTTTGTTCACAATATGAAACCTTTCATCATATTGAGGGTGAATCAATTCCTCAACAACTCCATAGATTTATGCAACTTGTAACAGAGATGAACATCTTGGAGTTGAAATATACAAATGAGGAATTAAACAAAAAGATGCTCCATACTTTGCCTGAAAGTTGGAAGCAAACTGTGTCCATGTTCAAGAACACCATTGACCTCAAAGCAACTGGTTTAGATACATTGGTAGCTAAGGTTAAGGCACTTGAAATAGATGAAAAATCAAGAAACAAGAGTGTGAGAGCACATGTCTCACCCTATCACTTTAAAGAAACAAAAAGTGCTGGAAGTACCTTTATTTCCAACAATGATAGTGACAACTCTTGTCCTTTGAGTGAGGATGAAGAAGAAGTAAGTTGCTATGCATCAAGGCCTTCAAAGAAATCTTCTCAAAGTAATTCAGGAAAAGAAAAAGGAAGAACTGATGATAGAAGAAATGCATCTACATCATCAGCAAAGACTTTATCAAACAACAATCAAGAAGAGTCTATCACTGTGATTCTGGACTTTAAAGAACAAAAAGAAGCCTTTGCAGCTTTCAGTTCAAGTTTTCAAGCTTACCTGGGAAGATCTTTAACATCTGCCAACATCTGCCAAGACTTGGAAGAACTACATCCAGATGTAGTAGAAGAGATGGATCTTCAATGGCAAATGACTATAATTGCTTATAAAGCCAAGCAGTACCTCAAAAGAAACAAAAATTTGGCTGCAGCTAGCAAGACATCAAAGATTGGTGTTGATAAGTCAAAAGTAAGATGCTTCAAATGCAATCTCTATGGGCACTTCTCAAGAGAATGTGATCAACAATCTTTTGACATGAGAGAACATCAGCAACATCAATCTCACCAGTAACACACTCATCAACCAGCAACATCTCAAAGATCTTTCAGACAACCACAGCTAACCAACTCATCCCCACCAACCACAAATGCATCAACAGGGCCAAGTAACTCTAAAGAAACTGGGCTGATCATTCTTCAAGATGGAACCTGTGACTGGAGCATGTATGAGAAGGAAGTCTTGGAAGAGAATCAAGCTTTGATGGCACACATGGAGAACAAAGTTCCACCCATGGCTAGAGAGATAAGAGATAGACTATGTTTATCAGTATGTGTTGAGGAAGTTAAAAGATATAGAGTCCATGCTCAACAACTGGCTGTTAAAGTAAAAGAAACAATGATTTTGAATGAATCTCATGTAAGAGAACATAAATTATATCAAATGAAAATTAATTCTTTACAGAAAGATTTAGATAAACTTGTTTCAGAAAATTATAGCTTAAAAGCCCAAGTTGAGCATTTGACCACTTCTTTAACAAAATCCATGTGTAAATCTAGGATAATCAAACTTGAATCAAATCATGAAGATTATAGATCAAATAATGATGAACACAATGAAAACCCTTTGATCTCTATTGACTGCTAATAATATAATTTACAAGTAAATCCCTCAATCAATTGGTCATTAAACCATCAGCCTAATCCTAATAACAATTAGGCTATTTATAGTGAATATAGTATTCACTTATTACATTTAACCCCTAGACTTAGGCTAATTAATGAAATTACATATAAAACATAAAAATGACTGAAAACAAGATAAAATATATTTTTTTTCACACAAAACATATTTATTACAATAAAACTCCTAGTCATCTAAATCTTCAACGTCTCGTCTCGGTTCTTCGTCTCGAACGTGTCCGGTTTGACTTTTGCGTTGACTTTAACCATGACGTTGACTTTTGTTGACTTTGACTGTGTTGATAATATAGACTATCTTGTATAACTCCAACAATACTCCCCCTTAGTCTATCATTATCAACGTATTCATGCGAATTCAGCCCCGAGAAGTCAACAATAGAAAGATCTTCAAATTGAAGCTTTCTGAATCTGATGAGAAAGATTATTCATCTCATAAGCTCCCCCTATTTATATGCTCCCTCTTTTCCAGTGCATCCTTTATGAAGATATTGGAACAATTTTCCCAAATCTCTAATCTTGAGTGCTTCAGAAGATGTAGGAGGAGGATTCCTAGCTCGGTATCTTCTGCAAACTTGAGAAACAGGTTCTCCGATCAGATACATTGTTCAAATGATGATCGGCCATCACTTAAAGCAAAAATCTGAAACACAATTACAAACACAATCTCGACATTTCTAATTAGATCATTTCATTTTAACAAAATAAACCCGTGTTTATCTGTGTGTGAAAACAAGCGAACCCGTGTTCGTTTCTACATAATTTCTATGAAATGCATGAAAAATAATAAAATGTAATCAGCATAATATGGAAGACCTAAAAGAAATTTTGAAATGAAAATTTATTATAATTTTTTATTGTTTATTATATATATTTATTATAATATATACTTTTTAATTTTATGTAACACCCGGATATTTCTTATTTTGAAGCAGGCGAAGAAAGAAAAGAAAATAAAGTCCAAAGTCGAGGGACCAAACTCGCCAACGAAAGAAAGTCGGGCGAGCGGAGTATATAAGGGAGAGGGCAGCCCTTACCCTCTCCCCCATACACAAAATTCAGCCATATTAGAGAAGAGAAGAGAGAAAAGAGGAGAAAAAGAGAAAAAGGGGTGTTTCGGGTGATTCGGGTGTCCAAACTCGTCGTGTGGCAAGCCAAATCGAAGCCCTTGACGTTGTGCTCGATTGTGTGAGTTCTAGGACCCCACTTTTACTTGTTTTCAACCGATTTTGGGGCTGGAAAGCATAGAAAACCCGTTTTTGTATGTGTGTGTGTTTGATCCATTTGGGTGTGATGTGTATGACGCGTTTAGAGTATGATTCCGGGCTTGTGTGTGCTTGTATGGTGTTAGGGTATGCATTCCTAAGGTCCAGGAGGGTTAATTTAGGCTTAGAATGGGTTTGGATGAGCTTGGAGGCCGAAAATGGCAGATTGGGTTCGGGATGAACTCCATTCTGCATCAGCTAGGGCTAGGCGACCGAATGGAGGCCATACGGCCGAATGAGGGGCGATTGAAGGTCATTCGCATGATTGGGATTCATTCGCACGATTGAGGGTTCAATCGCACGACTAAGGCTTCAGTCGCACGACTGGGAGTCCAGTCGCATGGGGATCGCACGACTGAGGGTTCAGTCGCATAAGTGCTTAGTCGCATGAGTTCATTCACATTAGTCCCATCCGCATAAGGTCCATACGCACGACTGGATGTTCATTCGCATAGATGTTCATCCGCATGAGTCCAATCGCATGATGTTAAGTCGCATGGAGGCCATGCGACTGAATGGTCTCCATACGCACGAATAGAGCTGTTGCACCCGAAGGAAAGTGTAGTTAGACTTCTGGCTTTCGGGGAAAAGTGCAGATGTAAGTTTGACATAAAGTTTCTCGTAAAAGCATGTAAGGTGACTGTTATGGCCTTAGAGAGCATGTAGGGCATGATGATGAGGATGATGTTGCATGTTTATGCATGTTATGTATGTATGTTGTTGCCTGTATGATGATGGTGAATGTGTATGATATGTTCCTTATTATGATGTATGATTATCTTTCCTATGGCTTTACGTATTATGATGAATGAAATGAAGTATTATGTAACGTAAAGTGGAAAGAAATGACACGTCTTGCATGCATCGGATAACGGGTCCTTCTTTGTGATTGACCATTAATGTAAAACCTCTACCGCTTACCCTTAGTACTGTGGCATACATTTAGCTGTTCATTTATTGACTTCGGCCCAGTGGCTATGACTGATCGGTTATCCTTAGTACTGTGGCATACGTTTAGCTGTTTATTTATTGACTTCGGCCCAGTAGCTAAGACTGATCGGTTACCCCTAGTACCGTGACATACGTTTAGCTGTTCATTTATTGACTTCGGCCCGGTAGCTGAGACTAATTGGGGTGTAGCATATGGTATTGGTATGGATGATGTCCGATGCGCAAGTAAAGTTAAATGGAACGAATGAATGAAAGAATGAATGAAGAAGATAATAATGATATTATCTATGCGTACGTATGATGTGTGATCATGTTAAAGTAACGAATGGTTTTATATGAAAGTAAAGTAAGTTTTATAATAAAACTTGAACTCACTTAGCAACGCTGACTTTTTATATGTTTTCCAGTTGGCAGGTAATGGTTGTTGAGGATGGCACGAGGTGGCTACTCAGCTCTTTTGGGATGGCATCCATTTATAAAGCTTTTGTGTTATAATGTGAACATGTATTTTGTAGTCGGATAATGATGTATTATTGGGCAAAAGTGTTTATAATGAAATGTGATGTCTTTTTAAATGTTTCCACTGCAATGTTTTTATGAGACAAATGTAATTATATGTTTTACGTGCGATGAATGACCAACTGTAGGCGTCCCGGAAACGGGGCCTTACAAGTTGGTATCAGAGCCAAAGTTTAAGTGAAATGGGTAAATTTTCAAAATAAACCTTAACTTAAACTGAAAATGGGACGAATGGGTAATGGGATGCCACACTGACTAGCTGCGTGCCATCAGGTATTTTCTTAAAGTTAACCGGTTTTATGTGCGCATGGTATATGTTATGTGTTGTATGTAGATTTGAATACTGATGTAGTCAGGACAGGTAATGCTTGGGGTATGAAGAGTAAAGTAAGTGGCTAATCACAACTGGCCACTGTAATTAGGGACTTACTATACTCGACATAAACTGAGTTGTTTCCTTGAATGACCGTGTTGGTGTTTAAATCTTTCAGTGTGATAGAGAATGGCTGGTGGTAGATCTTATAGAGCTTCTAGGGGTGGAGGCCGTGGTGGTCCTGATGCGGAACCGCGACCTAAAAGAGGAAGGCCTAGAGCTGAGAAAGAGGTTCCTGCAGAACTTGAGACTCCTCATCCAGAAGCTGGGGATGAGAGTGCAAACTTGAGGGCCTCGGTAAAGGAGGCTGTTGTTGAGGAGGTACATCAGGTCATGCAGACAATCTTACCGTCTGTGGTGACCGAAGTCATCAAAGCTGTGAAGGAGGGGGAAAGGAAGGAGAGAAATAGGGCCTCGGGGGAGCAACCGGAGCCTGAAACGATTTTCTCCGATAATGAGGAGGAAGAGGAAGAGGAGCCTGTGCGAGAAGTGGCACGAGGCTGTAACTACGGGGTGTTTATGAGATGCAAGCCCCCTACTTTTGACGGTAATGGCAATGCTGCTGCTGCTCACCGATGGGTGAGAGAAATGGAGGCTGTTCTCGACATCAGCGAGTGCCGGGAAGATCAAAAAGTAAAGTTTGCCACCCATTCATTTGTGGACTCGGCACTATGCTGGTGGGACAACATTGTCCAAGCGGAGGGTAATCAGGCAATCGGGAGAATGAGGTGGCCCGAACTGAAGAAGATGGTAATTGAGGAGTTCTGTCCTCACAGGGAAATGGATAAGACTGAAAGGGAGTTCCTGCAGCTGGAGGCGGGATCCATGACACACCAGCAATACACTACCAAGTTCAACGAGATGGCACGGTTGGTGCCGGATCAAGTGACGCCTCTTTCCCGGAAGATCAAGAGGTACATTCAGGGCTTACCGGTGGATGTTCGCCGGCATATGATCGCCGCCCGGCCAAGTACGTTTAGGTCGGCGGTCGATTTGGCCGGAAGACTTTATGATGAGAGGGGAGTGGTGGTGGTTGAAGCGAATAGGAAGGGTGGTGGTGACCGAAACTGGAACGGAAAGAGGTTTGGTCGGGGTGATGCCTCGACGGGTAACAAAAAGGCACGGGTGGATGACCGCCGCGTGGCCACACCGGGAGCGGGGTCAAGGAGGTGTGGTAAGTGTGGAAGGGAGCATGCGGGAGAATGCAGGCTGGGTTTGAATGTGTGCTTCAAGTGTGGGAAGACATGGCATATGGCGAAGGATTGCCTGTCGGGCAAATGTTTTAACTGTGGGGAAATTGGTCATATGAGCAGGGATTGTAAGAAGCCGAGGGCTGAGAGTTCAGGGGCAAAGAGGACGGGAGGTGATGGACCGAGGGCGAGCGCCAGGGCATTCACCATGACACAGGAGGAAGCTAGAACGGACCCTGATGTCGTGTCCGGTACGTTTCTGGTGAACCAAACTTTAGCTTCTGTGTTATTTGATTCTGGTGCTAGTAAGAGTTTTATTTCTGCTGCTTTCTGTGCTAAGCTGCCTGTTAGTAGTAGACGTGTTGATGCGCCCTTTGATGTAGAAACTGCCATAGGTAAGTCTACCAGGATTTCTGAGATGATAGGGAATTGTGATGTGGAACTCGAGGGTCATAAGTTTCCTGTTAGACCGTTCGTGATGGCATTAGGTGGTTTTGATTTGGTTCTTGGGATGGATTGGTTAGCGGACTTCGAGGCGAACATTGTGTGTCGCAAGAAGATGATTCGGTTGTTGGCGCCTGATGGTAGTTCAGTGACGGTGTATGGTGATCGGGTTACTACGACTCCGAGAGTGATCTCGATGGCGGTGGCGGGAAAGTGTATGAGGCGTGGGTGTAGTGCCTACTTGGCCTATGTAAAGGATGTGGATACGCCAACACCACAACTAGCCGAGATACCGGTTGTGTGTGACTTTCCAGATGTGTTCCCAGAAGACTTATCAGGAGTGCCACCTGACAGAGAGATTGAGTTTCAGATTGATCTGATACCGGGTGCCAACCTGTAGCCAAAGCATCGTATCGGTTGGCTCCGACCGAGATGAAAGAGTTGATGGAACAGCTGCAAGAGTTGCTTGATAAGGGGTTCATTAGACCGAGTATCTCTCTTTGGGGTGCTCCGGTCCTGTTTGTAAAGAAGAAGGATGGTAGTATGAGGATGTGCATCGACTACCGCGAGCTGAACAAGTTGACAGTGAAGAACCGATACCCCTTACCGAGGATAGATGATTTGTTCGATCAGCTTCAAGGTGCCAGTTGGTTTTCGAGAATAGATCTTCGATCTGGTTATCATCAGTTGAAGGTGAAGGAGCAAGATATTCCTAAAACAGCTTTCCGTACGCGCTATGGTCACTACGAGTTCCTCGTCATGTCTTTTGGTTTGACCAATGCGCCAGCTGCTTTTATGGATCTGATGAACCGTGTGTGTCGGCCTATGTTAGATAAATCAGTGATTGTGTTTAATGATGATATCCTGATTTACTCGAGGAGCGAAGCAGAGCATGCCGGTCATATTCGGGAGGTTCTAGAGACGTTGAGAATGGAGAAGTTGTATGCTAAATTCTCCAAGTGCGCGTTTTGGCTGCGCGAGGTTCAGTTCTTGGGTCACGTGGTGAATCCCGGCGGGATTATGGTGGACCCAGCAAAAGTGGAGGCGGTTATGCAATGGAAGTCACCAAAGACGCCATCCGAGATTCGTAGTTTCTTGGGTTTGGCGGGTTATTACAGAAGATTTATCCAAGACTTCTCCAAGATTGCTTCTCCACTAACTAAGTTGACCCGAAAAGATGTGAAGTTCGTATGGGGTCAAGCTCAAGAGAAGGCGTTTGAAGAATTGAAGGCGAGATTGACTCAAGCTCCTGTTCTGTCTTTACCCGATGGAAGTGAAGATCTGGTGGTTTATTCCGATGCTTCCTACTCGGGGTTGGGGTGCGTGTTAATGCAAAGAGGAAAGGTTATAGCCTATGCATCTCGACAGTTAAAGGTTCATGAGGTCAATTATCCTACTCAGGACTTGGAGCTAGCCGCTGTGGTCTTTGCATTGAAGATTTGGAGGCACTACCTCTACGGGACGAAGTGCACCATATTCACTGACTACAAGAGTCTGAAGTACTTCTTCGAGCAGATGGATCTGAACCATGAGGCAGAGACGGTGGTTGGAACTTATAAAGGACTACGATTGCGAGATCCACTACCATCCGGGCAAGGCCAATGTGGTGGCTGACGCCCTTAGTCGAAAGGAGAGGCCCGAGCCGATTCGGGTGAAGGCGTATCAGTTGATCATGACCTCCAATGTAATGAAGCAGGTTAAGGAGTTTCAAGATGAGGCATTGAAAGAAGATCATCTTAACTCTGAAAGAATGAGAGGTCTGGTTGGGGAATCGGGTGAAAACACGCTCGGTGTTAGAACCCGATTCAGTCGTGTGTGGATTCCTCGTTTTGGGGATCTACGGGTGAAGATCATGGATGAAGCTCACAAGACTCGATACTCCATTCATCCTGGTGCCACGAAAATGTACCATGATATGAAGAAAGATTATTGGTGGCCGGGTATGAAGCGCGACGTGGTGGAGTATGTGAGTAAGTGCCTTACTTGCTTACAGGTGAAGGCCGAGCACCAAAAGCCGTATGGGAAGATACAACCTCTGGATATACCGGAATGGAAGTGGGAGCACATCACCATGGATTTCATTACAAAGCTGCCGCGTACCCCGAAAGGGTACGATGCCATATGGGTAATAGTTGATCGTTTGACGAAGAGTGCTCACTTCCTACCGATCCGCAAGACATATTCATCTGAGAGGTTGGCTGATCTGTTCATCAAGGAAATTGTAACTCGTCATGGTGTGCTGGTGTCTATTGTGTCGGATCGCGACACTCGGTTTACATCTAAATTTTGGAAGAAATTCCACGACGCTATGGGGACGAGGTTACATATCAGCACGGCTTATCATCCCCACACTGATGGTCAGTTAGAAAGGACCATTCAGACGCTGGAAGACATGCTCCGGGCATGTGTGATTGATTTTGGTGGAAGTTGGGATGACCACCTACCGTTAGCCGAATTCTCATACAACAATAGCTATCATGCCAGCATTGGTATGCCTCCATATGAGATGTTATACGGTAGGAGATTCAGAACACCCGTTTGTTGGGGTGATATTGGTCAGAAGGAATTGGGGAGCGTCGAGGTAATCGAAGCTACGACTGAGAAGCTTGAGAAGATTAAAGCCTTCATGAAGGCAGCCAAAGATAGACAGAAGTCGTATGCTGATAAACGACGCAGGCCGATTGAGTTCCAGGTGTGTGACCGGGTTATGTTGAAGGTCTCACCTTGGAAGGGTATTATTCGCTTCCGAAAGCGGGGCAAGTTGAGCCCAAGGTATATAAGCCCTTTCCGAATCATTGCTCGAGTAGGAGAGGTGGCCTATAGACTGGAGTTACCGGATGAGTTAAGTGGAATTCACCCGACATTCCATGTATCTCATCTAAGGAAGTGCTTAACTGATGAAGATATGATTGTTCCACTAGAGGATATCGAGGTAGATGAAAGGCTCAATTATGTGGAGCAACCAGTGGCAATCATCGACCAAAAGGAGAAAAGGCTAAGGAATAAAGTGGTTCCTCTTGTGCGTGTACAGTGGGAGCACAGGAAGGGATCCGAATCAACGTGGGAGACTGAGGAAGAAATCAGACGACATTATCCACGTTTGTTCGAAGAATAACAGGTTTCGGGGACGAAACCTGTTTAAGGGGGGTGGACTTGTAACACCCGGATATTTCTTATTTTGAAGCCGGCGAAGAAAGAAAAGAAAATAAAGTCCAAAGTCGAGGGACCAAACTCGCCAACGAAAGAAAGTCGGGCGAGCGGAGTATATAAGGGAGAGGGCAGCCCTTACCCTCTCCCCCATACACAAAATTCAGCCATATTAGAGAAGAGAAGAGAGAAAAGAGGAGAAAAAAAGAAAAAGGGGTGTTTCGGGTGATTCGGGTGTCCAAACTCGTCGTGTGGCAAGCCAAATCGAAGCCCTTGACGTTGTGCTCGATTGTGTGAGTTCTAGGACCCCACTTTTACTTGTTTTCAACCGATTTTGGGGCTGGAAAGCATAGAAAACCCGTTTTTGTATGTGTGTGTGTTTGACCCATTTGAGTGTGATGTGTATTTAGAGTATGATTCCGGGCTTGTGTGTGCTTGTATGGTGTTAGGGTATGCATTCCTAAGGTCCAGGAGGGTTAATTTAGGCTTAGAATGGGTTTGGATGAGCTTGGAGGCCGAAAATGGCAGATTGGGTTCGGGATGAACTCCATTCTGCATCAGCTAGGGCTAGGCGACCTAATGGAGGCCATACGGCCGAATGAGGGGCGATTGAAGGTCATTCGCACGATTGGGATTCATTCACACGATTGAGGGTTCAATCGCACGACTAAGGCTTCAGTCGCACGACTGGGAGTACAATCGCATGGGGATCGCACGACTGAGGGTTCAGTCACATAAGTGCTTAGTCGCATGAGTTCATTCGCATTAGTCCCATCCGCATAAGGTCCATACGCACGACTGGATGTTCATTCGCATAGATGTTCATCCGCATGAGTCCAATCGCATGATGTTCAGTCGCATGGAGGCCATGCGACTGAATGGTGTCCATACGCACGAATAGAGCTGTTGCACCCGAAGGAAAGTGTAGTTAGACTTCTGGCTTTCGGGGAAAAGTGCAGATGTAAGTTTGACATAAAGTTTCCCGTAAAAGCATGTAAGGTGACTGTTATGGCCTTAGAGAGCATGTAGGGCATGATGATGAGGATGATGTTGTATGTTTATGCATGTTATGTATGTATGTTGTTGCCTGTATGATGATGGTGAATGTGTATGATATGTTCCTTATTATGATGTATGATTATCTTTCCTATGGCTTTACGTATTATGATGAATGAAATGAAGTATTATGTAACGTAAAGTGGAAAGAAATGACACGTCTTGCATGCATCGGATAACGGGTCCTTCTTTGTGATTGACCATTAATGTAAAACCTCTACCGCTTACCCTTAGTACTGTGGCATACGTTTAGCTGTTCATTTATTGACTTCGGCCCAGTGGCTATGACTGATCGGTTATCCTTAGTACTGTGGCATACGTTTAGCTGTTCATTTATTGACTTCGGCCCAGTAGCTAAGAATGATCGGTTACCCCTAGTAACGTGGCATACGTTTAGCTGTTCATTTATTGACTTCGGCGTGGTAGCTGAGACTAATTGGGGTGTAGCATATGGTATTGGTATGGATGATGTCCGATGCGCAAGTAAAGTTAAATGGAACGAATGAAAGAAAGAATGAATGAAGAAGATAATAATGATATTATCTATGCGTACGTATGATGTGTGATCATGTTAAAGTAACGAATGGTTTTATGTGAAAGTAAAGTAAGTTTTATAATAAAACTAGAACTCACTTAGCAACGCTGACTTTTTATATGTTTTCTAGTTGGCAGGTAATGGTTGCTGAGGATGGCACGAGGTGGCTACTCAGCTCTTTTGGGATGGCATCCATTTATAAAGCTTTTGTGTTATAATGCGAACATGTATTTTGTAGTCGGATAATGATGTATTATTGGGCAAAATTGTTTATAATGAAATGTGATGTCTTTTTAAATGTTTCCGCTGCAATGTTTTTATGAGAAAAATGTAATTATATGTTTTACGTGCGATGAATGACCAACTGTAGGCGTCCCGGAAACGGGGCCTTACATTTTATGTATATATATATTTTTTAATTACCGAGAACTGAATCGATCATGATATCACATCCTCAAGGTATACTTTAGCACAAAGATGAATATAAACATCGACAAGCAATGAGATCACACTGATAACTGAATCTAATCACAATCCTTGAATGAATTTTGAAATTCTCAAACAGATCAATAACAATTGCTGATATGTTTGTCCACTTAAACTCATGCCCTATCTTTTTCAACAAGCAGTAGATGATTCGTTAAGGTTCGATTAAATACTTTAGAATGCTAGGACCCCACAATCATTTGGCAAAAACCCTCACCCAACCCCTGAATTTCTTGAATTTTGTTACGATCTTTATAGAACAAGGCTTGTGCATTAGTGTGCAAGTGATTATCAACAGAATATTTCATTCTGTGATGAATTAGATGATTTGACACTACTTAGACCAAAATGGTGAGAGCTCCAGGTCTATACTCACGTATAACAAAGGAGATGACCATTTAATCATGTGCCGATGAGAGCTCCAGGTCAGTACTATCATACAGCAGAGGAGATCATCACTCCAGGTCAGTACTTCCTTACAGTAGAAGAGATTAGCACAAACACAAGACACATAAATACACCAATCATGGCTCAAAGATATGACTAATATGATTTTGTATCATGGTGGGTGAAAGATCAATTCTCAATCAAATTATTGTCGGGACTCAATCCAATATTGCATTCTGTGATGAATTAGATGATTTGACACTACTTAGACCAAAATGATGAGAGCTCCAGGTCTATACACCAATACAAACATCCTTAAGCATATATTTTAATTTAAATCATTATGCTGCTGTCTACTTTATTCTTCAGGCTGAGTCTACCAAGCATATCATTAAAGAATCTGTTTATTTTTTTATTATTTGCAATTAAATAGAAGATGCAAATCAGATAACAGCATCAGTTACTATTATTTCTCATTTTATAAACGCAAGTCATGCAAAAACAAGCATTTCAAGATGATATACAATCATTTCTCAGTCATCTCGAATCAAGTTCCCAGTTCTCATTTTATTTTTATTTACTTATACTCTCCCCCTAATATTTTATTTTTGCTAACTTTTTTTTATTATTTTTTATTTTTTTATTTTTCTATTTTTTTATTTTTAAATTTTTTTTTATAAAACTGTACAAAATAGAATTTCACGGAAGAAGGTCTTCCAAACTACACTGATATGAATATAAGAAATGAGTTCTCAAGAAATATGCAGTGATTGTGAAGTGAGAACGGTGATTTATAAATATCCAGATTGTGGATAAAATACCATGACCTTAACCTGTTTGTTCCGCCTCAAATTTGAATTAGGAACAATCTCTGTCAGTAACCGGATAACTAACAGTCCTTCTGAATTGTTCCTGCACTCATAAACAGATTAGTTAGAGAGGGGAACCCAAGCCACCGTAGTCCTGGGTGTTCCTTTTTCATCAAGATAAGTAACAAGCTTCTGCACACAACCGTTAAACAATTGGGGATTGCTGTATCCTTCTTTTTAATTTGCCAAATTTGTTTCGGTTCAATTAACTTGGATTTGAATGAATTAAATTTGAAAATCATTTTCTGTTTAAGACCGGAAGGAAAAGAATTTGGTTTTGAAGCTTTGGTCATTTTCATCTTTGTATCATGTGAACCCGCTTCACATGAAAAGGTTTGGATGGGGGGTTTTTCATCCAACCATTCAAAGATGTGTGCTTTTTACCTCCTGAACCAGCGAAGCAACCCGTGTTGCCTTTACCGACTGGAACATTCTTTGTAGACTGTGATCCGGAGAAGCAATTCAGTTTGCCTTTACCATCCGAAACAAGTCTTTGAGGACATTTCTTTACCACATGACCTTCTTTTCCACACTCAAAACAAGCCTTGAAAGGCTTTTGATTCTTTGTAGTCCCGTGTTGTGAAGGTGGGGATGATAATTGCTTTGAGCTTGTAGCAGATTCTTGCTTGTTTTGGTGTTTGTTGTGCTGAATAGTGAATGAGATCTTCATTGATTGATTGGGTTGTTTTGCTGTTGGAGTAGAGATCCGTATTGGTCTTGATTCAGCTTTTGGAAGCTTTTGAGACTTGATAATGTCAGGAGATATCTTGATCTATGAGGAACCAACACGCTCCTCTATGTTTGATTCATCATATGAGCTTATCCAGTCTCGTATACACAGATCTGCTTCCAAAGGATCTTGATTGACACCTCCTATTGTGTCGGCTTCGGTTATAGAATTCTGATTGCCTGACGATTCAACAACTGTTCCTTCTTTGACAAACCTGACAGGAACAAACGAAGGAATGTTACCTGTTTTGAATTTGTTGAAGAAGGTTGGAGAAGTAACTGATATTGGTTTTGGAACACCAGAGGTGGAATCGTCATTAATCTTATCAGACCCCTGCCCGAGGAATCCCAAACCTATAGGAGAATCCTACACATCTCTAACCTCTTTAAGATTAACGCTGCTTAAACATGCATTTAAACTATTAGTTTCTGCAGCTTCAATCAAATCATTAGATGGATGAGGTTGAGGCATAGGAGAGTAACAATGGGTGCTAGGAGGAGGATAGACGTATGGATTTTCACCACAACCCACTCCCGTTTTAATCCTAGCTCCCCTCTGTTTACACAGTAACTCTTCCTGTTTCATTCCGGATATGATCCATCTATGAAGCTTTGTTTTAAGCTTGCTTGTTTCAAATTCAGCCAAGGTGACTCTTTCGTTTAAAAGATTAATTTCAACATTTCTTTCAAGAAGAGTTTGTTTTAAATGATCATTTTCTTTTAAAGCTTCATTTAATTTTATGAAATACTTGGTTTCATTCTTTTTAAGTTCTGCGTTTATGGTGGTTAATTCCTTTTGGTTATCTAAAAGTAACCTATTAGCTTTATACACAACAAATAAACGAATTTTGCAAGAAGAAGAACACATATCCTGAACTGTCTCGTATGGAAGATCCAAGATGACTCTTTCAGCAGTAAGAGCCTTCTTGCAGTTGCAAACTCTGGTATTTCGCTTCCATTCCTCTTCCTTCTCAGCATCAAAAACTTCATCAATCAACTCAGCTCCACCTTTACCCATTGATGTCTGCTTAAGCTCCTCTTGTACCTCTTCAATTCTAGGTTTCGGTAAACCGTCTGAATTGGTGCTAGCATCTGATCTCTCTTCTTGTTTCTCTTTAGAGTTTGAAGTGATCTTTGGAGTTAGATATGTCAATTCATAGTACTCACGACGTTTGATATCCAACTCCATTTCTTTCAGTTTGTTGATCACCTCCATTAGTTTGTAATCCCGAAAACCTCTATCTCGTTTAATCGACTTGCCGTGTGAGCTCCATTCTGATGGGAGGGAATCAATCAATCTTAGAACTTGTTCATGATTTCCTAATTTGGCATCAAACTTCTTCAGATTGTTTGCCACCAACATAAAACGATCAAGAAAATCGGACATCCTTTCATTATTTAAAGCTGCAAAATTATCAAAGCGACATTGTGCAATTGTTAGATTATCAGATTTGAAGGATTTAAATAGTTCTGCAAAGGCCATTTTTTATTTTTATTTTTTTATTGCAATTAACCCCTTCAAAAATATTTTTCCTAAAATTTGTAAAATAATTCTCCCCCGGAAATAATATTATTTTTTAAATGTCACGCTAAACAATCTTAGCAACTGTGGTCAAATAATCCCAACTAAGGGGAAAAAGTCATCTTTGACATTCAAATTTCGCTGAAACAAAATGATAATTTCGCTGAAAAATCTAGTTTCGCTGAGCCGACAGTAGTTTCGCTGGAAATTTTGGCTGCAGTTTCGCTAGCCAAATGCTTTAGACTGCTTAGTTTCGCCGAAAATTTCGCACAAAACGAGCTTGAACTTTTGTTCAAAGATACTTTTGACAACAATTTCGCGTGTAATATGCACACAAGCACTGTTGAACTTTCATTCAAGATCACTACTTTCGCTGAGATGCTGAAATTAACTACAAAGTGTAAGACACTTGTAGTTTCGCTGAAAGAACAGGCAGTTTGGCTGGATGAATTGGTAATTTCGCTGGACGAAGCTGAAAAGCTTTTTCAACACGAAATCAATCTGAAAACGCTCAAATCTTAATGGATTTGAAACCTGATGTTTAACGGAGCTTTCCCAACAAATAACAAGCAAACTTCAATCAATTTCCATATCAATAACACTCAAATTTGATCCGAAATTGATGGAAACATGATATTAAACAAAAACAACCAAAACCTCAACTTCACTCTCTAAAATCTTCAAATCTTCAGTGAATTTGATCCAAAATGGCTCTGATACCAAATTGTAAATTCAGGATAATCAAACTTGAATCAAATCATGAAGATTATAGATCAAATAATGATGAACACAATGAAAACCCTTTGATCTCTATTGATTGCTAAAAATATTGTTTACAAGTAAATTCCTCAATCAATTGGTCATTCAACCATCAGCCTAATCCTAATAACAATTAGGCTATTTATAGTGAATATAGTATTCACTAATTACATTTAACCCCCTAGACTTAGGCTAATTAATGAAATTACATATAAAATATAAAAATGACTAAAAACAAGATAAAATATATTTTGTTCAAACAAAATATATTTATTACAATAAAACTCCTAGTCATCTAAATCTTCAACGTCTCGTCTCGGTTCTTCGTCTTGAACATGTCCGGTTTGACTTTTGCGTTGACTTTGACCGCGACGTTGACTTTTGTTGACTTTGACTGTGTTGATAATATAGACTATCTTGTACAACTCCAACACTATGGCTGATCATGCATCAACTGAAGTGAAACTTCAGAAGTTTCAACTTTAATCTCAGCAATATGAGAAATTATTAAATTCTCATATTGAATCAAAAAACAGGTATGGGTTGGGATATAGTGCTGTTGCATCTCCTATAAATGATAATTATTCACCTTTACCTGAAACAATGACAAATAACTTGTCAAATCATTTTGTGCCAAGCACCAAGTTTGGAATAAAATCTAATCAACAAGTTAATAACAATGAAACTGAGTGAGTGAAACTGAGTCTTCTGAATCAAAAAGTATTAAACAAAATGACTCAGAATTTGACTTTGGTGAGTGTGATGACTTGGATGATTCTGATGAACATGATGATGATCAACTGGACATTGGTAAGAATGTTGCTTTTGAAACAATCATTCCCAAAGTTCTTGAAGAAACAATGTTGCCATATGCTCTAAAACAAAGAAACATGTTGAAGACTATTTGCAAGAGAATAACTTAGCTAAATGAAGGTCTTCAAGAACTTCATCATAAACAAAAACCTTCAAATGAAGAAATTGAAAAGTGTACATCTACTGAGGAAGTACACACATCTTTTATAAAAACGGGAAAGAAGAATCAAGCAGTGGATCTCCAGCGGAAGAAGAAACCTTCTTTAGTAGCAGATCTGCGGAAAACCAAATCTACTGAATCAATAGATGATCTGCAAAAGGCAAAAGCAACAACCAACAAATCAAACTAGAAAGTGATGAATCTCAAGCAACAGAAATCAGCAAATGGTAAACAAGAATCCTTTAATAAAGTGTCAGAGAAAGGAAAGGATAAATCAACCGCAAAATTGGAAAAGGATTTGAAGCCTCAAAAACTGACAAAGAAGAAGAAAGTGATTGATTCTGACAAAGAATCAGATGAAATGTATTGCAAATGGTGAGATATGAAAAACCACAATACTGAAGATTGTTACTTCAGCAGTTATTGTTCTATTTGCAATATGAACAACCACATGACATCTGACTGCTACTTTAACAAATATTGTGCAATTTGTAATAAAAATAACCATTCAACTCAGGAAATATTATTTCAACAAAAAGAACCAGACAAAGAGCATAAAGTAGAAACAATCTGATAAAGCTGAATCCGACTCTCAATCCACTGATGGTCAAGAAGATTCAAAAACAAAGAAGCAGCAACAAAAATAAAAGCCAAAACCAAAGAAGAAAATATCTACTGATGTTCAACCTTTGAAGAAAATAACAACATTTCAGCAATACAAAACACCTCAAAAGGGTGGTTTTGACTGAAAAAGAAACAAATGTTGATGATGTATTCTTTGATAATTTTGAAAAGGGAACTCATGTACCTCATTTAAAATCAAAAGACAATGAAACTTTCAACAATCAAGGTTCTTTATCAAAACCTAAACAACAAACCAACAAAGATAAGGTGAATGAAGAAGAGATTGAGAAACCTGAACCTAGTTCAACAACCTCATCTTCAACAGAATCATCCTCACCTCAACCAACACACAATGAATCAATTGAATCTAAAATTAATACTGAAACATCAAAACTCATTCATGAGGAAGTAACAATTTTAGACTCTGTTGGAAAACCCAAGATCATTAAGACTTCGGTTCCTACTTCTGATTGATTTCTTTTGTGTGCAGGAACAATCATGGAGACCTGACAACAAGTGGTATGTTGACAGTGGTTGTTTCAAGCATATGACAGGAAACTGTTCTCTTCTCCATGACTTCAAGCATAAAAATGCCTCATATGTGGCATTTGGTGGGGATAAGAAGGGAGGTAAAATAGTTGGTGAAGAAATGGTAACTAATGGTGTACTCAAATTTGAGAAAGTAAATTATTGTGAAAATTTGCAGTATAATCTATTGAGTGTGTCTCAAATTTGTGATCAAAATTATACCACATTATTTGATAACACTAATTGTTACATTCTTAAGCCAGGTTTTTCAGTTCCAGAAGAATGGATCCTTCTTAAAGCATCAAGAAAAGGAAACACATATGTTTTGGATATGAACAACACTACACTCACAAGACATGAAACATGCCTACTGTCTATGTCATCAGAAGATGAATCTCAATTGTGGCATAGAAGGCTTGTTCATTTTTACATGAAGAACATGAACAAATTGGTGAAAAATGACTTAGTCATTGGACTGCTAAAGAAAGAGTTTCATTGTTCAAATCATTGCCCTTCATGTTATAAAGGAAAACAACATAGAGTGTCACATAAATCCAAAATTATCAATACAAACACTACTCCACTCAAATTGCTTCACATGGATCTGTTTGGTCCAACCAATGTGATGAGCATTGGTAAAAGGCAATATTGTTTAGTGGTAGCGGATGATTTCACTAGAATTCACATGGGTCTTTTTCTTAAAACAAAAGAGTGAAATATCATAAACATTAATGGAGTTTATCACTAAAATTAAAAATCAACTTGATTTAAAAATCAAAATTTTCAGGAGTGACAATGGGAGTGAATTTGTTAATACTGTCTTAGATTCTTTTTGCAGGAATAAAGGCATTGCAAGGCAATTAAGTGCATCAAGAACTCCACAACAGAATGGAGTTGCTGAAAGAAGAAACATAACTCTTATTGAAGCAGCAAGAACAATGCTAGCTGATTCACAATTGCCAATCACCTTTTGGGCTGAAGAAAACCTTACATAGGGTATCTTAGAGCTTTTGGGTGTCATGTATCTGTCTTAAACATAAAAGAACTGTTGATACATATGTACCTAGTTTAGAAGCTTAATGTAAAATGTCTTTCATGTCTTACATATATGTAATTAATGAGTTGAATGAAATGAAATATGTGATTGATGCTTATTTTGTTTAATGTTTCATTGTTTATTGTATCGTAACACATATTGAACTAACTATATAGGTTTGTGATTGTTTACATAGTTCTTAGTCAAGAATGGTTGAGAAATGTGTTTAAACTTAATCGTATGAAGTATTCATGCGAATGGACCATGCTAATGGACCATACGCATGAACACTTCATGCTAATGGACCAGTCGCACAACTGAACCAGGAGACTGGATCAGTCGCACGATTGAGACATAAGATTGGCTCAGTCGTGCGTATGGACCAATCGTATGATTCAGTCGCACGAGTGAACCATACTAATGGTTCAGTCGCACGATTGACAAACCCTAACCTATAAATACCACTTAATTCGTGGAAAAACGTAACACTTGAAGAATTTCGACTCACATACGTACCCTAGCCATCCAGAGACTCTAGAGAACCTGTTCCAACTTCATAAATCGCAGTTGATCGTGTTCTAATCATTCATAACGTTTCTTTAATATCTAGATTGATCGAAACTGCGTTCTCACTGATTGGATCACCAATAAAATAGGATTCCGCACTATTTGGTTAGGTATACATGCATAATCAGTTAGTATTCCGTCCGTACACGGTCCTAGCAAGTGGTATCAGAGCCTTGGCTCTTGATTTTGTGTGTTGATTCAATTAGTTTTGGTGCAAAAATCACGTTTTTCATTCAAAAGAGTCACCTTTTTTAGTAAAATAGCATTTTCAGTGTCTCCAGATCAAAAAGTTTATGTTTTTCGGCATACGGCAGATTAGGGTTCGTAAAAAATCGTATTTTTGTGTCAAAGTACCAAAAACCTTCGAATTTTCAAATCCAGCAGCCTCAGTCGCATGATTGGCTCAATCGCACGAATGAACTCAATCGCACCACCCATACGCACGATTGAACTCAGTCGCCCATCTATTCGTATGACTGAACACCCCATTCGCATTGTCCATCCGCATTGGTTCAATCGCACGATTGATTCATCCGCATTAGTCCATCCGCACGATTGACCCAATCGCATCTCTCCATTCGCACCAGTGAAACCGTTTTGTTCTAACTCCCAAAGTTTAAAGAAATGGAAGATCAGTACTCTGCGTTTACTGCCGGTAGAGACTCTCGAATCCAGAACCTTCTGCTTCTGGAGAATGAGGTTGGAAATCACAATAAGCCCCCTAAACTTATAACGTTAGATGAGTACCCACAATGGAAGCAAAGGTTTGAGATTTATCTAAATGGAGTTGATCCCAATCTGTGGGAAGCAATCGAGACAGGTTATAACATGCCGGTTGGTGTTGATGGTGTTAAACTTACCTTGGGTGGCATGACTGATAGCCAGAAGGTGAAGTATAATGCTGAGAAGAAAGTGTATGCTTTGTTGACTCAGTCGATACCTAAGGATATATTCCACTAGTTTTCTGAGAACACACAGGCAAAGAAGCTATGGGAAGCCTTGGAGAAACGATATTACGGGAATGCATCGTTGAAAGCTCTAAAGGAAAAGGCTTTGAAGAAGGAATTTGATAACTTCTCTTCAATGGGTAAAGAGAGCTTGGATGATGTCATAGACAGATTCTACCATTTAATAAGTGAGCTGCACACTCATGGAGTCACAACGTCAATGGATGATAAGGTCTCAAGCTTTGCCGTTGGTCTGCCAGAGAAGTGGGACTCGTTTGTGTCAAATTTGCGACAGAACAAGTTACTGGAAAAATTAGACATTAACGACTTCATCCTGAAATTGAGAGAGGAGGAACTGAGGATGAAATACAGGTCACAGAAAGGATCCTATGACCAGAATCCTTCACTTTATAGATCCTCTTCCCCTTCAACAAATTCAGAAGCACCTCTTCAAACGACATTTGTGTCTAGTTCAACTGTTCCTTCCCAATCCACTGCTTCGGGATCTGAAACGTCAGGGTCGTCTTGCACCCAATATATAGTGCCTGAAGCAAATGCTACTAAGTTGAAGACTGAGAATCTCGGGAATATCACTGTGGAGGTTACAAAGGAGCATATGGACCTTTTAGCTGCGGTCGTTCATTCTTATGATGGTCTAGTTGTAGGAAAGATCGGAAATTGCCATCTGGCTGATAAGGATTACGAGCAGGTGGACGAGAATGAATTAAAAGAAGAATGGACATTATGTGGGCTTTAGCAAGTGCTGTCTGGTGAGTGAAAAAGTTTGTGAAGAAGATAGGACAGAATTTGATAGTCACAAAGGATACAACCTTTGGTTTTGACAAAACCAAAGTTACCTATTTTAACTGTGGAGAAAAGCGGCATTTCAAACGTGAATGTGTGAAGCCCAAGAAAACATGTAACAGTAATCCTTTCTCATCATTTAACTGTCAAGACAAACCCACGAGTGGAGGTGCATCGTCAAGTAAAGATACAAAGGCCTTGACTGCTCAAGATGATGAAGGACAAGATTGGACCTTCAAGTTTGTGTCTCCGGGTGAATCAAACATTGCTAATGTCGTGGGTTTGGATGATGACACTGCAAGTGAAGGTGAAATAGCAGTTGAACTAGTGATGTCGGATCATAAAGATACTGCTAATGTGGTCAATCACCTGATTGAAGAAGATCTTAGAACGACAAGTTTAGAATCTCCAGCATCCGAGGAATCAAACTCTGCGCTGATGGCTGATTCAACAGAATCTTCACAGGTAAGTACCAAAGACCAACTTTTTGAAAGTCATGCTTGTAATGAATGTAATAAGTTTAGAGAAAGCATTGATCTTAAATTTGCTAGGTTATTAGATCACAATGATAGCTTAGTAAATGCCTTACAACTGTGCACAGAAGCTAATCGGATTTTAAAACAAAATGAGTACAGTTATAAAGAGAAAATAGAACTTTTAAATAAACAACTAAGGGAAACCGAGGTTGTTGCTTTTAATCAAGCAAATGATATAAAGTTTTATTTGAACTCTTTGGAAGAAACAAAGAAAGAAAAAGCAGTTTTGGAAGTCGAAGTCAACTCGTTAAAACAAATACTGCACAGTTGGACTAGTTCTTCTCACATAGTTCAAAACTTAGTGAAAGAACGGAACAACGGGGAAGGGTTGGGTTACAAAGTGGTTCCACCACCACATGAGATATTGTTAAATGCTAAATGTAAACCAGTAAATAACAATCCTATTAAGGATCATGTGGTGTCCACTCCTCTAGTGAGTGATCTAGATTCCACGTGTAAACCGATGGAATTTGTTACTAAACAGAAGGAGGATACTTTGAAATCTAAAGGCAAGATGCCTATAATGAATTCGGAAGAACAATTTGAAAAGGTTAATGTAAAGTTAGGTTCAAACATGTCTTCTTCAGAATCCAAACTGACCAAACTAGTTAACCAAACACGTGCTTCACGTCAAAGTCCAAATAAACAAAAGGCTAAAGATGTTAAAAACGTTCAAACAATAAATTTTGTTAAAGAAACAAAAACATCTAAACAAGAAGTGTCCAAACCCAATCAGACTAAAGTCACACCTATTTCACACATTTCCCCACAGAGACAATTTTCCCAATATGTAGAAGGTAGATCATGCTACAATTGTGGAAAGAAACCAATTTCTTCAAAAAGAAGTTCTATTACTCCACCAAAAAGAAGTAATGAACCTAAACTTCAAACCGTAAGCCAGTCGTCTGTTTATCACAAACATGCCTTACACAAAACTGGCTTATGGAAAGAAAAGTCAAGTTTAGTGTCTGATACTGGGAACACTAAGAAGCATGATATGCCCTCACTTTAAATGGACAGTGGGTAGAATTTATGATGTGTGATGCCTCTGGGTCACCCAAGCCAGTTAAGGCTTGGGTACCTAACCTAAACTAATCATTTCCTTTAAATCTGCAGGGTGTCCGCTATAGTGCTTCTACAAATACGTGGATCGTTGATAGTGGGGCATCAAGGCACATGACTGGGAACTTGTCTCTCCTTTTCAATGTCAAACAAATTAAAGGGGGACATGTATCATTTGCTTGAAATAAAGAAGGATACATCAGGGCTCAAGGCGAAGTGGGAAACTAGAAAGTCAAGTTTGACAAGGTCAACTATGTTCAACAACTACAAAATAACTTGCTTTCTATATCCCAGATCTGTGATAAAGGATTCAAGGTAGTCTTTGACAACAAGAAGTGCTATGTGTTGAAGAAGGAGTATGTAATCCTGGAGGACCAAGTCATAATGTCAGCTTCAAGATATAATGATCTCTATGTCTTGGACCTATCAAAGGCCTCCACAACCGATCATCAAGTTCAATGGTTCTTGTCAAAGGCAACAGAGAAAGACTCCATTTCCTGGCATAGGAGAATGGGACACATTAATTCACGGAAGATGAATCACTTGATCCAGAATGATCTAGTGCGTGGAGTAAATGTTAAGAACTTCCAATTACCGGATTTTTGTGTCGCGTGTAAGAAAGGGAAAAAGACAAAGAAGTATCATAAGGAAAAAAAGTTCACTCAATTGACCTACCTCTTGAGCTTCTTGACATGGATCTGTTTGGGCCAGTTAGTACAAAGAGCATTGTCGGTGATTTGTACTGCTATGTAGTTACGGAGGATTACTCAAGATTTTCTTGGGTGATGTTTCTGAAATCCAAGTCAGAGACATTTGAATCATTCAAGGAGCTGGTAACTACATTGGAGTCACTCTACAAGCTGAAGGTAATGCAAGTTCGCTCAGACAACGACACCAAGTTCAAGAACCAATGGATGGAGGCATTCTGCAAAAAAAAACAGGAATTGTGCACCAGTTCACATCTGCCTACACTCCTCAAATGAACGGAGTTGCTGAGAGAAAGAATCAAAGCTTAATAGAGACAGCCCAGATAATGCTAGCCGTCTCGAAACTGCCTATCCAATTTTGGAACGAGGCAGTAGCTAATGCATGTTACACCCTAAATAGAACCCTGGTGGTGAAACATCATGGTAAAACGTGTTACGAGTTGCTCCAATGACGTAAACCTAATCTAGAGTACCTCAAACCGTTTGGCGCACCATGTATGCTGCTGAAGAAAAATTAGTCAGGGAAGTTTTGTGAAAAGGCTGAAGAAGGAATATTTCTAGGATACAACATACCAAATAAGAGAGTTTACAACAACTCAATGGGTCAAGTAGAAGGGTGGTGCAACGTCGACGTTCAGAGATACACCACCCCCCTGCTGGTAAAGGACCCGCATTCTTCTTCGATTATGATGGATTCTTTAAGTCCTTCAACATCCATCTCTCCCCTTCGAATGATGAGTTAGCGACCAGAATGATGTATGATGTCTTAAACACACCGTCTCTAGACTCGTCAACATCAGTTCCACACGGGGAGTCTTCTAGTTCTTTAGAGGGAGCACTTGATGTAAGTGACTCCTCCTCTGACGATGAAGAAGTGGAGACTGAACAGGTGAACCAGGAGGAACAGGTTCCTACTACAGCAAGTACACAAGCATCAAACCCTGATGCCTTTGACTCTTCGGAACCTCAAACTCCAACAACTTCAGATACTGAAGCTGTGGTTCACAATCTGGAAAGTGAGGTAGCTGTTCCCACCACTCCTGGATCCAGGTTAAATGTTTATCATCCTTTGGACAATGTCATTGAGATGTTCGATCAGGAGTACAGACCAGAAATCAACTATACTCAGCTGATTATGTCTCAGTCATGGAAAAGGGATATCTTCACGATGGTGCATATCGATGTTTTGTGTCTCAATTTGAGCCAAAATATTTTAGTGAAGCATTAAACCATGAGGCATGGGTAAGTGCGATGCAAGAAGAACTCCTACGGTTCAAGAAGCTAGGAGTATGGACCCTTGTGGACAGACCAAAAGGTGCTAAAGTCATTGGAACTAAATGGGTCTTGAAATGCAAGAAAGACGATCAGGGGTCATAATTCGCGACAAGGCTCGACTTGTCGTTCAAGGTTTTAGACAAGTCGAAGGAATCGATTATAATGAAGTTTTTGCACCTGTGGCAAGGATGGAAGCAATCCGTATCTTCCTAGCCTATGTCTCTTACATGAAGATCAAAGTTTATCAATTAGATGTAAAGAGTGCATTCTTTCATGGTGAAATCCAGGAGACAGTGTACGTCAGTCAACCCGAAGGATTTGAGGATCCGTATCATCAGGACGGAGTTTACAAACTAGATAAGGCTCTCTACGGGGTCCATCAAGCCCCAAGAGCATGGTATGAGAAGTTCTCGACTCATCTTGTGAAACACGGCTTTCGCAGAGGAGTGATTGATTGTACATTGTTCATCAAAGAAAAAGATGGTGACTTAGTGCTGGTACAGATTTATGTTGATGACATAATCTTCGGTTCCAAAAATGAAGATCTATGTAAAGAATTTGAAGCAGTAATGAAAGCTGAATTTGAGATGAGTGCCATGGGAGAAATGAAGTTCTTTCTCGGGTTACAGGTGGATCAGACACCAAAGGGAATATTTCTATATCAAACCAAGTATGTAGGTGATATCCTAAGTCGGTTCGATATGGAAAATGCTTCGGCAGCTGGAACTCCACTTGCTACAAACCACGATGTGGCACCCGACGAAAATGGTGATCTGGTGGATGCCACCATGTACCGTGGAATGATTGGATCTCTCATGTACCTCACCGCCTCACGACCTTATATCATATACGCGACGTGTCTTTGTTCCAGATATCAGGCGAATCCGAAAGTCAACCATCTCATAGGAGTCAAAAGGATATTTCGTTATCTGAAGGGTACTCCAACACTTGAGTTGTGGTATCCTCATGACGATGACTTTGAGCTTACTGCGTATAGTGATTCGGATTATGGCGGCTACAAAATGAACTACAAGTCAACTTCAGCAGGATATCAATTCTTTGGGAGAAGATTAGTCACGTGGCAGTGTAAGAAGCAAACATCGGTTGCTCTGTCAACTTGTGAACCTGAATATGTTGCTGCTGCAAGCTGCTGTTCACAAATCATCTGGATTCAACAGCAAATGCGGGACTACGGTTTGAAATTCTCTAACACTCCTATATTTGTTGATAATTCTGCTGCTATAGCCGTAACCAAAAATCCGGTTCAACATCCTAAGACCAAACACATCGGAATTAAATATCACTTTATACGTGATTGTTTTGAAAAGAATTTAATCGATGTTGTTAATATTAATACGGACTTTCAACGCGTTGACCTCTACACAAAAGCGTTTGATAAACCAAGATTTTTATATCTGTTAGAGGTCAACGGCGTGAAAAAGAAATGTGAAGTGATTCCAGAAGATGACAGTACTTAGTCCGACGAGTAGAGTTATTTTTTATTTTTTTAGTTTTAATTTTCTTTTAATTTTCTTATTTTAATCCTGTTTCTATAAAATCCAAAAACTCAAAAAATACTTTTGGTTTTAGAATTTTAAGGGGGGAATAGGTTAGGGTAGTATTAAATTAGTTGTTTTAAATTTCGGTACTTAAAAAAAACGAGGAAGGAGGACAGCGTAGCTAAAAGGATAGAAAACAAATCTGTGATACTGATTCAATGCTTATGGAAAATGATAGTACACGGGGAACATATTATTTGGAACTTCAAAATTTAAATGATTAAGATGCAAAATTCAAAGTATAAATCTGAGAAGTCTAAGCAAAATAAAAGGAAAAATGATAGTAAAACTAGTATGCTACTAAGGTAACATAGAGAAAGTAGACCTAGAGGTTGCAAGTTCATTATATGATGTGTCGGTAGATTCAACACAATAGATGAGTAGACCTCATTGGTGACTTAAATCCAAACTAAATTGTTCAACTTGCTGTGGGTATCCATCTTATCCCTAGTTAACACAATCAACGTAGTTCCAATAAGGGGTGACGAGCAAATAAACGCCACAAATGTGTGCGGATGACCATAAAAAGAGCAAAGCACGGAAAAAAAATTTGTAAGCGCTATCAAGCTGATAACAAATGTTGTTGGTGCGTTACGTGCAAAAAGAAAAGAAAAATGCTCTCACAAGAAGATAGGTTGTGTGCCTCTCTGCTGTGCGATGACACTGACCTGAGGATAAGCATAACCTAAATATTCTCGAATTCATTGTTGTTTGCGCCTCTCTGCTGTGCGATGGCACTGGCCTGAGGCTTGGCATCTATTTAAAAGCTCTTAGAATAGTTTCTTCTTGTCAAAATACCCGTAGACCGCTCAAAAATCTCCAAAGGAATGTTGATTACCATATAAGCATGGGATCCACAAATGTTTGTTGAAATAATTAAACTTTAATTCATCACCAATGAGTGTCAAAAATCTGTGTATGGATTTAAGAGGACAAGTAAACTGATAATCATCATGGCTGCAATTCTTGAAAGTCCAAATCAGCGTGTGCATCTTATAGCTCTAATATGATTTCCTAAACTTGCTAATGACTCTCGATAAAACCAAGAATCAAGCATCAAAAAGTTTTGGTAACATCTCCCAAATGATTCTGGAATACCTGTATGATTGCAAAATGAATCGTACCAGAAATGATTAACTGGAATTGAAGTTGTGATGTCCATGAAGTAAAATCAATTAGAATTATTCTAATAGGTCGTATTTCGTCTCTAATAAAAAATACAAAGATTTGTCTTGTTATTGTTCTTAATTTCAAAGTTGTTCTGGTTAGTTTTAGTAAATCGTAATTTAAGAGTCGAACTCAACAACTCGTCGTAATCTGGGATTCACTCACTAAAAGGGTCACGTCTGAGGTGACCAATGTGGGTTTTTCAAATGTAAAAGGATCACGTCTGAGGTGATCAAAAAATTTTCTAAGTTAAAATGGTCATGTCTGAGATCATCACCCCCCTCCAATCGCTCTCTCTTCGCACGATAGTACCGTTACGCTGCCAAAATTGTGATTGAGTGTTCTAGACTAATTATTGTTGCTTCTAACGATCTGTTGATTATACATGTAATGTGCGACGTAATCCACTCAAATGCTCATCAAATCATGCCCGAAATCAACTTAATTTGAGCCCTAACTAGAACCGACACTTAGTTCACAAAATAAAGCTGTAAAACTAAGTAAATTGCTAATTTAAAATGTGTTAGATGTTAGTTGGAACGATTGCGAGTCTAATGAGCCAAACCACAATGTCTAACATCAAGTCTTGCTCAAGATTTGAAATTTGAATGGAAAAACAGACTGTCATGTGAATGGACATACTGATGAACCTCAATCGCATGACTGAGCTGGGCAAATGGCACAATCACACGACTGAGCTGGGCGAATGGCACAATCGCACGACTGTACCATGCGTACGAGTTCAGTCGCACGACTGGTTCAACCGCATGGGACAACATACGACTAAGCCCAGTCCCATGCTCAATCGCACGAATGTGCTCAATCGTACGACTCAGACTCAGTCGCACTGTCCATTAGCACGATAGAACAGAAGGATTCAAGTCAAATAAATTCAAATGTCATTCATTTACACACAATCTAACGTTTATCTATCTTGTGTTACAGCAGCATGGCGAGTCGGTGGACGATGAGCACAAAGCACAACATATGTGCTCATCTAGACATTATGTCCCAGAACGCGTTTGAGTTCGCGGGCATTATTACATTTCTATGTAGACCGAGGATTTTCAGAGCTATCTCCACTCTGTGCACACCATACAGATCGATATAGTAGGCTTTCTGGGAAAGCGCGGTTGTAGATAGGTCCTCAGAGCCTCAGCGTATTAGGAGTTCCATCCTTGGTCAGGACATTGAGATTAGTGAGGAGGATTTGAGGACAGTCTTAGAGTTAGGAGATGATGGTGATTGCCCTACCAAACTGCATCCGTTGACAGTCCGAGGATATTTTCTTCGGGCTAAGTACTCGGGGGACATAAACGCAGGTGTGCTCAACAAGAGCAACCTGTGCCCCCAACTCAAGTACTTAGCCCATGTGCTGTTGAAGTGTATTGCCTCGAGAAAGGGCGGATTTGATGAGATGTCAGACCAGATCCAGAACGCGTATGTAGCTCTTGTGCTGAACCACCCGTTCAGCTTGTCGAGGATGATCTTCACCTACTTGGTGGAGAACATAGAGGCCAAAGGCAAGGAAGGCTTCTGCATGTACCCACGTTTCATTCAGATGATCATCGACCAGAAGCTTTCGTCATTGCCCAAGGAGAAAGAAGATGCTGTGGTGCTTATGGTGATGGATGATACCACCTTAGGCAGGATGAAGGTCTACCGGGGCAAGCAGGTGAAGCCCCCGGTAAGGAGGTTGTTTGGACATTTGGCCCGAGAGGACTACGTGGCGCCAGCTAGGAGAAAGTGGCGTCATGATGATAGTGACTCAGATTCTGAGCCAATTGTGCTCCCATCCGAGGATTCTGATGATGATGATAGTGGTGATGGTGGAGATACTGGCCCCACCCAATCTAGGGCCACTACCAGAGATGCTATATCTCCATCATCCACCCACCGAGGAGCTGATATGGCAGGATTCCATCAGGACTTCCGTCCTGATGAGGAGGAGGAGTCTGATGAGGAACCATTAGTTCGGACAGTGGGCAGCAAGGTGGTTACCACCGAGCGAGGGATTAGGGTGGTAGGTGGATGCCAGGGTGAGTCTGGGGAGGCTGATACTGATACATCTTACACCCTAGACCAGCCTAGCATCCAAGGGGGATCATCCTCCTTGAATGGATCGAGGAAAAAGAGGATGGCTCAGCCGCACGAGATGAAGAGTAAGAGACGGAGATTCACTTTGATCACCACCTCTACCACCACCACCACAGCTACCACCACCACAGCTACCACCACCACTACCACACCCTCCACCACTACTACCACACCACCCACCATTACTACCACACCTCCACCCTCCACTACTACAGTCATACCTCCACCAGTTATACCTATACCACCACCCATCTTTACCACAGCTACCACCACTACCACCACCCATCGAGCCGGGACTTCATCTCAGGTCCCACTGAGCTTTGGATCCTCTCTGCCCTCTGTTGGGTTAGAGGAGCAGCTGGCCAATCTAAACCAAATTGTGCTTAAGTTGCTTGCTACAGATGAGCAACGAGCTACGCAGCTAAACCAGCTAATGGAGCTCAATGCTGCTCAGGCTCAGCAGATAGCAGCTCAGAGTTAGGAGATTGCTGAGCTTCGTGAGCTGAATACTTCTTCAGTACAGAGGATAGATGATCTTGAGGCGAAGAACAAGAAGTTGATGCTACGACTCAAAGGCTCCAAAGATGAGCCCCTCAAGATCAGAGAAGGAGAAGATGATGGTGATGATGATGATGATGAGGATGATGATGATGAGATGGATGAAGAAGGTGATGGAGATGAAGGAGAGGAGAAGGGAGGAGATCAGGATGAAGGAGATGATGCTGCTGCATCAGCATCCACACAGGCTAGAGAGCGACGGTCAAAGAAGGCTCAGGATCAGGGAGCCTCACCCTCAGCCCCTCCGGCTGACGAGCCTGCTATTCAGGGCAAAAATCAAAAACATATCAGCAAGATGAATAATATGTTGCTCCCCTTCAGCAAATCAAGTCTCAACTCACAATGATTCTTGATTTTGTTGATGCATGTATGTCCCTAGATCATGAGCTGTAATGTAATAAATCTTGTCTGTCTGATTATGATGTAAGTTGTATTGATTAATGAAATGAAATGAATTGTTTGTTACATGTGATGTTTAATATTTCATTAATGAGTTGTGATTGAATTGATTGGGTTTATGAATGTTTGAATGAGTGCACATTATGTTATATTAAATAAAACATTCAAACGTAACTTAATGAAGTTCTCATGCGAATGGCCCATGTGTAACACCCCGAAAAGTCGAAACGAGCCATTAAGGATAATGGGCTAATTATTGGGTATTTTAATAAGGTAAAGAAATGGTCAT
Source organism: Flaveria ramosissima (assembly GCA_025215565.1). Taxonomy (NCBI): domain Eukaryota; kingdom Viridiplantae; phylum Streptophyta; class Magnoliopsida; order Asterales; family Asteraceae; genus Flaveria; species Flaveria ramosissima. The sequence continues at coordinate 18,108,131 of CM046046.1, read as the reverse complement.
GGGCTAAAATTAGGCTTATTGGGTAGTGGCCTATGGGATTAAAGGCCCATAATCAGCCCTTAAGCACCCAAAACCAGCTCCATCTCCATCATTACAACCCTAGCCACCAAAATTCGTAGAGAGAGAAAGTAGAGAGAGAAAGTGAAGAAAACTCAAGATTTGAAGCTTCCAAGGTGAAGAGATTGAAGATCTGGGTGTTGGAGCATCAAGATCTAAGAAAGAAGCAACAAATCCAGGTGAGAATCGACCTCTAAACCCTTCTGTAGATCAAACCCGGATTCTAGGGTTTTGGGTTTTGAAAAGTTGCAAAGAATCGCATAAAGGTCACATTTTTACGTATGAAAACATGTATAAAGCTTAGATTTAGTCTCATGGATGATAAACTAAGAGATTGGACGTAAAAAGTTATGATTTTGGGTTAAAAATGGTCTGGACCGTAATTTTTATGCGATCTGCGAAACTGTGTGTTCATCCAGCGAATTTGCATATTCAATCAGCGAAACTGTGGATCTTCCTGCGAAATTATAGTTTCGCAGGTAGTTTCGCAGACATGGTTTTCCAACGAAAGTTGGGCGAAACTGGCAGTGAAACTGGCAGCGAAGATGCCAGCGAATGTGCTAGCGAAACTAGCAGCGAAACTGCTGGTGAAACTAGCAGCGAAAGTGTTGGCGAACCTAGCTGCGAAATTGCTGATCTTGCAGCGAAATTAGCAGCGAATTTAGGCAGAAATTAACCCCTTTAAGTGTTAGCTATTCTGCAGGTTGTGTAGTGGGATCCAGCCCGGCCCCAGCCAGGGGCGTTGCCCCTTGGACCCCACTAGGGGCTGCTGCCCCTAGGACCCCGCTGTCAGGGGCTGCCGCCCCCGAACCCCCGCTGTCCCGCGGCGGTTCGGTTATGTTTTATGATGATTTTACTTGGCATGACGTGTACTTAATAAGATAAGTATTATATATACTAAAGTGGAAGATGATATTAATGAAAAGCGAAACTTAATGAATGTTACCCCCGGGCCCGTATGATGATGAAAAGTCTTGCAAGCACTATGATAGACTTCACTTATGTGAGTCTGATGTATGATGATGGATCTGTATTCATGAGCGGGCTATGTGCCTTGCAGTGTGGATCAACTGTCGGGGGTTAGCTACCGTTTTCATGTGTACCGACAGGGATTGGCATTTGTTGTCAATCAACATGGAGCTCTTGCTTTGTGCAATCTCGTTTATGATGAAAGTGAAAGATAATGAAAGAATGAAAGATAATGAAAGAATGAAAGATAATGAACATGCTTATTATGATGCAAGTAATGTTATGTACTAAGATGTATGCATGGTCATTATATGAAGGATAAAGTTTATATTTTCTTATATTATTTAAAACTAGAACTCGCTCAGCGAAGCTGACTTTTATGCATAATAGTTGGTAGGTAAGTGCTGATGCTGGGGATGGCACACGGAGCTACTTGGGGAGCTATGGATGGCATTCCTACTTATGAAATCTTTATTGTAATTTAAGAACAATTAGCATGTTTTGTTTGAAATTAAAGGACAAGTGTATGAGTACAATATGATTTCTATGTTTTAAATGAATGTCTAATTATTTCCGCTGCAATGTTTCATTATTAAACTGATTTTATGCTATGATTAACCAACTGTGAGGCTTCCCGGGAACGGGGCCTTACAAGTTGGTATCAGAGCCAAAGTTTAAGAGAATTGGGTAAACTATTTTCAAAACCTAAACTTAAACTGAAAATGGGACCGAATGAAGGATGCCAATCCAAGTAGCTACGTGCCATCAGGTAAAAGTTTCAAGTAAAACCGGAATTATGTGCTGTGCTATTTGTTTATGTGCTTGTAGATTTGAATACTGATATGTGTTAGGATAGTGATGCTTGGACAGGAGGGTAAGGTAAGTGGTTAATCACACTTGGCCACTGTAATTAAGGACTTACCATACTTATAATGATCTGAGCAATTATCTTGAATAACCACTTTGGTGTTTGAATCTTTTAGGAATAGTTATGGCTGGTAGAAAATCTGGGAAGGCAACCGAGGCGGTGCTCGTGGCGGGCGTACTACTGAGCCACGTGTCACCCGGAGCAAAGCTAAGGCTCCCGAGACTGTTCATGAGGAGTCAGACCTCCATAGTCACCCGGAGGGGGAGGGATCGCACGACTGAACCATACTTATGGCCCAGTCGCACGATTGAACAATACTAACCTATAAATAGACCCAATTCGTGGGAAAACAAAAGCATTCATCCCATTACGATTCTAGACGTACCCTAGCCGTCCAGAAGCCTCCCAAATCGTTCTCCAAGTTCACAGAACACATCAGATCGGTTCCTAATCGATTTCTGATGTTGATTTAATTCTTGATTGATTCATCGTGTGTTCTCACTGATTGGATCGCCAATCAAATAGGATTCCGCACTATTTGAGTTGGTTTAACACGCAATCACTCGGTATTTCGTTCAAATACCAGGTCCTAACAAGTGGTATCAGAGCATTGGCTCTTGATTTCGTGTTGATTCAATCAAGATTGCATAAAAGTTTGTGTTTTTGCACGAAAAACGCAATCTTTAGCATCAAAAGTGATCTTGGACGTTCCCTGCTCATCGAAGTTCAGTTTCTACAGACTTAGGCGATTTGGACTTGCGAAATTTTGAATTTTTACGGCTGAAACCCGTCAAACCTAGAAATTTTCGCAAAACAGTAGCTTCAGTCGCACGAGTGATCCATTCGCACGACTGGACTCCATTCGCAGTGCTCATTCGCACGACTGGACCTAGTCGCACCCTCATTCGGCCGACTGAACCGTTCGTTCGCATAGCTCATACGCACCAGATTCATTCGCACGACTGAACCATTCGCCCTGTTCAGTCGCACGGTTGAACCAATCGCAGAGTTCATACGCACGATAAGACCATTCGCATCCTTCAGTCGCATCAGTTAAAGTTTATTTGATTAGATTCTAAGTTTATTAGCCATGGAAGATCAGATGTCAGCCTTTACTGCTGGGAAGGACTCAAGAATTCAGAACCTGCTGTTGCTTGAGAGTGAGGTGGGTAATCACAATAAACCACCAAAGCTCTTGACTTTAGATGAGTTTCCCCACTGGAAACAACGTTTTGAGATCTACCTCAATGGAGTAGATCCTAATCTGTGGGAAGCTATCGAGGTTGGTTATAGTACACCGGTGGGAGCAGATGGAGTAAAATTAACGTTAAGTGGGATGACTGACGCACAGAAAGTAAAGTACAATGCAGAGAAAAGGGTTTATGCATTGATCACTCAGTCAATCCCCAAAGACATATTCCACCAGTACTCAGAGAACAAGCAGTCCAAGAAACTGTGGGATGAGCTAGAGAAGAGATATGATGGGAATGCATCATTGAAGGCAATCAAGGCAAAGGAGTTAAAGAAGGAATTCGATAACTTCTCATCGATTGGTAACGAGAGTTTAGATGAAGTCATAGACAGATTCTACCACTTGATGAGCGAGTTGCATACACATGGAGTGGAAACGACTATGGAAGAGAAAGTAAGCAACTTCGCAGACGGATTGCCTGATAAGTGGGCTTCATTCGTGTCGAACCTTAGACAGAATGAAATGCTTATAAAGTTGGATATAAATGACTTCATTCTCAAGTTGCGTGAAGAAGCTCTTAGGATGAAGTATAGAGCTCAAAAGTCTGCGTACACACAGAATCCAGCTTTATACAACGCCACGCCTCAAGCTAAGACATCTGGAGCACCTCTCCAGACAGCATTTGTGTCTAGCTCGTCAGGTCCTTCACATGCTTCTCCTTCTGGATCAGACACGTCAGGGTCATCTTGTACCCACTATATTGGATCAGAAGCAAGTGCTGCCAAATTGAAGACCGAGAACCTCGGTAATGTGACCGTAGAAGTAGCACGAGAGCATATGGATCTTCTAGCCGCAGTAGTTCATTCATATGATGGACTTGTGGCTGGGAAGATTGGAAACTGCCATCTGGCAGATGAAGACTACGAGCAGGTAGATGAAATGGAGCTTGAAAGAATGGATATAATGTGGGCCTTAGCTAGCGCTGTCCGAAGGGCAAAGAAGTTTGTTAAGAAGACAGGACAAAATTTGATAGCTACTAAGGACACCACATTTGGCTTTGACAAGAGCAAAGTGACCTGCTTCAACTGTGGAGAGAAAGGGCACTTCAAGAGGGAATGTGTCAAGCCAAAGAAGACGGGTAATGGGAACCCGTTCTCATCCTTTACTCGCCAAGACAAGCAAGCTTCCAGTTCTACTTCATCAAACAAGGACCCAAAAGCCTTGACTGCTCATGGTGATGAAGGACAGGACTGGAGTTTTAGATTTGTCTCACCAGAATCTAACATTGCCAGTGTTGAATATTGATGATGATTCTGCGAGTGAAGGTGATCTAGCAGTTGAAATAGCGATGTCACACAGTGAAGAAACAACTGCAGCTGAGGTCAGTTACAAGCCAAAGGAGGAGACTTCCACGTCAGAAACAGAAAAGTCAGAATCACCAGAACCAGAGACGTCTGATGCTGCGTTGATGGCTAACTCTTCTGAAACAACACAGGTAAGTACAACTGACCAAATGTTTAATAATCATGCTTGTTCTAACTGTGATATGTTTAGGAATAGCATTGATGAAAAATTTGCTAGGTTATTAGATCACAATGATAACTTAGTAAAAGATTTACAACTATGCACTGAGGCCAATAGAGTTCTAAAACAAAATGAGCATAGTTATAAAGAAAAGATAGACCTATTGACTAAACAACTTAGGGAAACCGAAGTAGTTGCCTTTAATCAAGCAAATGACATTAGGTACTATCTAAACTCCCTAGAGGACACTAAGAAGCAAAAGGCAGTTCTAGAAGTAGAAGTTAATTCCTTAAAACAGAAACTGCATAGTTGGACTAGTTCTTCACACATAGTTCAACACTTAGTGAGAGAAAGGAATAATGGGGAGGGATTAGGCTACAAAGTGGTTCCACCACCACCTGAAACCTTGATGAACACCAAGTCTAAACCAGTAAACAACAACCCAATCAAGGATCATGTGGTGACCACTCCTCTTGTTACTAATCCAGACACATCATGTTCATCTACTGAATCTGGACAGAAACAAAAGGAGGCCATTTCAAAGGCAAAGGGTAAATTGCCTTGTGTTAATCTGGAAAATGAATTTGAAAAGTTAACTTAAAGTCAGGGTCAAAAGAGTCAAATCAGAACCCAAAAAGACTTTAAACGTTAATTTTTCACATGCTACAAGTCAAAACCAGTTAACCAAAAAGTGGAACAAGTTAAACAGGTTAAAACAGTTAAATTTGTTAAACCAGAGAAAACATCAAACTTGCTAGAGTCAAAACCTAAACTGATTGATGTTCCTAAAGTGTCACGCATTTCTCCACAAAGAAAGTCTACTCATAAAGTTGATAGCAGAGTGTGCTACAACTGTGGAGAATGTGGACATATTGCTTCCTATTGTCCTTTCTATCAGACACCTAGGAAGAAGATTAATCTTCAGGACTCTAGACCTAGGTCTTCTAAGAGGAGTTCTCTAACTCCACCTAGAAGATCTAGTGAACCTAAAGTCCAACCTGTAAGCCAGACGACTGTTTATCATAACAGGTATTGCACAAATCTGGCTTATGGAAAGAGAAGTCATCCTGTGTGTCTGATACTGATGACAAGAAAGAATCTGAGCTACCCTCACCCTCTAAAGGTCAATGGGTAGAGTTTATGATGTGTGATGCCTCTGGGAAACCCAAGACAGTAAAGGCTTGGGTTCCTAACCTAAACTAATTACATTTACTTGATATGTGCAGGGTGTTCGGTATAGCGCTGAGACTAACACGTGGATTATAGACAGCGGAGCATCCAGGCACATGACGGAATAGAGCCCTGTTATAAACGTCAAACAAAATAACGTCAAACAATAAAGGAGGGCATGTTTCCTTTGCAGGAAACAAGGGAGGATACATCACAGCACAGGGAGAAGTGGGAAATAAAAGTAAGTTTGATAAGGTGAACTACACTTCAACAACTTCAGAATAACTTACTTTCTGTTTCCAAATCTGCGATAAAGGATTTAAAGTCATCTTCGACAACAAGAAGTGTTACGTGCTGAAGAAAGACGATATGATTCCAGAGGACCAAGTTCTGATGACTGCTTAAGCTATAAGGACCTTTATGTCTTGGATCTGTCAACAGCTGCTCCAACGGATCATGAGGTGGCAGTGCTTTCTATCTAAGCTACTGAGAAGGACTCAATCTCCTGGCATAGGAGAATGGGACACATTAGTCAAAGGAAGATGAATCACTTGATTCAGAAGGATTTAGTGAGAGGATAAATGTCAAGAACTTCCAACTTCCTGACTTTTGTGTGCTTGCAAGAAAAGGCAACAGACAAAGAAGTCTCATAATGAGAAAAAGTTCATTCAATAGAACTTCCTCTTGAACTTCTCTTCACATGGATCTGTTTGGTCCCAGTCAGTACAAGGAGCATTGCAGGCGATTTGTACTGTTTTGTGGTCACTGATGACTACTCAAGGTTCACTTGGGTAATGTTTCTGAAATCCAAATCAGAAACATTGAGTCATTCAAGGAATTAGTCACCACTCTGAATCTCTCTACAAGCTAAAGGTTAGACAAGTACGCTCAGACAACGGGACCGAATTCAAGAATCAATGGATGGAGGCATACGCAAGGAAAAGGGAATTGTTCATCAATTCACTTCAGCCTACACGCCTCAGATGAATGGTGTTGCTGAGAGGAAAAATAGAAGCTTGATAGAGACTGCACGGACCATGCTGGCTGACTCGAAACTGCCTATCCAATTCTGGAATGAGGCAGTAGCAAATGCATGTTATACACTGAATCGAGTCCTAATAGTCAAGCGCCACGGAAAGACATGTTATGAGCTACTACAAAGACGCAAACCGAATTTGGAGTATCTTGAACCTTTTGGCGCGCCGTGTACACTTCTGAAGAAGACGCAAGAAGGAAAATTCAGCGAGAAGGCAGATGAAGGAATCTTTCTAGGATACAACATACCGAATAAGCGAGTTTACAATAACTCAACGGGTCTTGTAGAAGTGTGGTGTAATGTCGACGTTCAGAGATATACCACGCCACCTACAGGCAAAGGACCTGCCTACTTCTTCGATTATGATGGATTCTTCAAATCCTTCAACATACCTCTCTCTCCATCGGATGATGAGTTAGCTACTAGGATGATGTATGATATTCTGAATACACCATCTAGCACACAGGGAGAATCATCTACTCAGTCAGGGGGAGTAGTCGACGACAGTGACTCCTCCTCTGAAGATGAAACTGAAGCAGATAGCCAGAACAGTCAGGAGGAACAGGTTCCAGTTCCTGAAAGTCCACAAGCATCTACGAGTGATGCTCCATCGACTTCAGAACCTCAAACTCCAACTACCTCAGATGCAGAACAAAATGTTCATAATCTCGGTTCTGAGGTGGCTGTTCCAACTACTCCAGGATCACGACTAAACGTCTATCATCCCCTTGACAATGTTATTGGGGATGTCAGATCAGGAGTACAAACCCGAAATCAGTTATACTCAGCTGATTACGCCTCGGTTATGGAGAAAGGATACATTCATGATGGTGCTTATCGATGTTTTGTCTCGCAGGTTGAGCCAAAATATGTTAGTGAGGCACTAAATGATGAGGCGTGGGTGAGTGCCATGCAAGAAGAACTTCTGCAGTTTAAGAAGTTAGGTGTATGGACTCTGGTTGATAGACCTAAAGGTGCTAAAGTCATTGGCACTAAATGGGTACTAAAATGCAAGAAGGATGACCAAGGGGTCATTATCAGGAACAAAGCTCGACTGGTGGTTCAAGGTTTTCGCCAAGTCGAGGGAATTGACTACAATGAGGTGTTTGCACCCGTGGCAAGGATGGAAGCTATTCGTATCTTCCTTGCCTATGCATCGTACATGAAGATCAAAGTCTACCAATTAGATGTAAAGAGTGCATTCCTTCATGGGGAAATCAGAGAAACAGTCTATGTAAGTCAACCCGAGGGTTTTGAAGATCTTACCATCGGGATAGAGTTTACAAGCTCGACAAAGCTTTATAGGGCTTCATCAAGCTCCTCGAGCTTGGTATGAGAAACTCTCAACTCATCTTGTGAAACACGGCTTTCGCAGGGGAGTAATTGACTGTACACTGTTTATTAAGGAAAAGGATGACGACCTACTGCTTGTACAGATATATGTTGATGACATAATCTTCGGGTCAAAGAACGAAGAGTTATGTAAAGAGTTTGAAGCAGTAATGAAGAAAGAATTTGAGATGAGTGCCATGGGGGAGATGAAGTTCTTTCTCGGGTTACAGGTGGATCAAACACCTGATGGAATCTTTCTACATCAGACCAAGTATGTAGGAGACATTCTCAGTCGCTTTGACATGGAGAATGCTTCTGCTGCTGGGACTCCACTTGCTACGAATCATGATATAGCACCTGATGAGAATGGAGATCTAGTAGATGCCACTATGTATCGAGGAATGATCGGATCCCTCATGTATCTCACTGCCTCAAGACCTGATATTATGTATGCTACATGTCTATGTTCAAGATATCAGGCTAAACCAAAGGTCAACCATCTGATCGGGGTCAAGAGGATTTTTCGTTATCTGAAGGGTACACCCACACTTGGATTGTGGTACCCTCATGATGATGACTTTGAGCTTACCGCGTATAGTGACTCGGATTACGGGGGCTGCAAGATGAACTACAAGTCTACGTCAGCGGGGTGTCAATTCTTTGGGAGAAGATTAGTTACCTGGCAGTGTAAGAAGCAGACATCGGTTGCATTGTCAACCTGTGAAGCCGAATATGTTGCTGCTGCAAGTTGCTGTTCACAAATCATCTGGATTCAACAGCAAATGCGGGATTACGGTTTAAAATTCTCATCTACTCCTATTTTTGTTGATAACTCCGCTGCAATTGCAGTAACTAAAAATCCGGTCCAACATCCTAAGACCAAACACATCGGTATTAAATACCATTTCATAAGAGATTGTTTTGAAAAGAACTTAATTGATGTGGTTAAAATTAATACTGATTTTCAACGCGCTGACCTGTGAAGTCACTGGATCGGTAAACATCCGAGCATGTTCTTGACGGGAGGATAAACAACAGCAACCAAAAGTCAATCAATAACACGAACTATAAAAAAATTGGTTTCATTGATAAAACCTAACGATTACAAGCTCGTTACAACATAAGAATCAAGACTCTTGGCAAGGGGAGATCGAGCATGATCTCCCCTCTCATCCGGCAGCCCTAGGCCCCCGGGCAGACTCCCTCCCCAAACCCTTAATCTCTCTACACATTGAAACTGGTATATATAGGCTTCGGCCCATATTAGATACGACTGGGCCCATTCGTGCGATTGGACCATGCGTATGGTTCAATCGTACGACTGGACCATGCGTATGGTTCAATCGTGCGACTGGACCATACTTATGGTTCAGTCTTACGAATGACCCAATCGCATCTCTCAGTCGCACGACTGGCCCATTAGTAAGGCTCAATCGCACGACTGAGTCTCATTCGCATATGCTCCTGCGAATGACCCAGTTTCACGTGTTTACAACATATCAGGTTTATACATTAAGTCTAGACTATTCGACAAGCGACGGACACACTATATATGACAATATATGCTCCAACAAATTCCCCCTTGGACGTTGCTTGCGAATAGTAGATAACACCTCTTACAATCTTCAGTCAATCTTTGCTCTGGTTGTCAATAGAATCAAACGAAAACCATATTAGCCAACGTTGCCGATCCGTCAGGTCGCTACAATATCCCTGAAAATGAATTTAGGCACAATAGCTTTCGTTTACTTTGTAGAACACCATCACAGCATCAAGATTCCCCATATGACTGATTTTTCCAGATAATGACATGAACAGTTTTCCATTGCTTCAATCTTCACACAGGCTAACCTGATTAACATTAACACCTGCAGAAATTCCCCCTCACAATCGGCATATCCCAATATATAGACGTTGTGCTCTCTTGGCGTCTTCATACGGTGTATTGGGCAAAAGGTTGAAGGTTTCAATCCACAACTGACAATCTCAACCAAATCAGCATGCATGTAGATTCTTCATCGGAAACCGGCTCACATCATCACTTTCTGATTGCGTCTTCAATCTCTCTATACATGGATTCCCCCTAGGAATGAGAATCCTATCTGTGCGGATAAATATAACTTGATTGGCCCATAAATAGTCAGATGCTCCTGACTACCCCACAAAATCAGCACTGACTGCTGACATCTTCTCTTCTCTCTTTCGTGTTCCAACTTCATTCACCTATTCTGGAAGTCCAACGAATAATGGGGTATACATCGAACTTATTTGACAAAAGAATCTCAGGGTGAATGTGCCTTGCTCATCCTCAAATCTGTGCAAAAGTAGTTCCAGACTTTTTCGTTTTTTTTTTTATTTTTTTTTTTATTATTTTTTTTTTTATATTTTTTTTTATTTTTTTTTTTATTTATTTTTTTTTTTTGGTCTGGAACACCGTTCATCCGTATGACGTGGAGGACAAATATCACATCCATGTGAATGGATGATACGAATGATATATTCGTGAGACTGGTCATAAGACTGGTCCAGTAGCATGATTGGTCATAAGACTGGTCCAGTAGCATGACTTGTCATAAGACTGGTCCAGTAGCATGACTGGTCATAAGACTGGTCCAGTAGCATGACTTGTCATAAGACTGGTCCAGTAGCATGACTGGTCATAAGACTGGTCCAGTCGCATTCCAGTCGCATTCCAGTCGTACTCCAGTCGTACGAATGGTCCATTAGCATGGTCCAGTCGTACGAATGGTCCATTAGCATGGTCCAGTCGCACGACTGGTCCATTAGCATGGTCCAGTCGCACGAATGGTCCATTAGCATGGTCCAGTCGCACAAATGGTCCATTAGCATGGTCCAGTCGCACGAATGGTCCATTAGCATGGTCCAGTCGCACGAATGGGTCTGTACGCAGATTTTCAGATCTGCAGCCGCCAAAGCTGCCCAAAACCCTAATCTGACGAATTTTACATGAACGGAAACAAGATAGGCATCATCAGATTCGCAAGGGTGATAGGAACGTGGTTTCGAGTTCGATTTTGACATAAAACCAACACACGTTACCAAATCTGAGCAAAACACGAAGAACACGAAGTGGGTTTAACGTCAAGATTTGAAATTTGATCCAGAAATCAAGAGCTCGGGTTGCTAGAATGATTGTTAGATCATTCCAGCAGTAACCGGCTCTGATACCAATTGTGAAGTCACTGGATCGGTAAACATCCGAGCATGTTCTTGACGGGAGGATAAACAACAGCAACCAAAAGTCAATCAATAACACGAACTATAAAAAAATTGGTTTCATTGATAAAACCTAACGATTACAAGCTCGTTACAACATAAGAATCAAGACTCTTGGCAAGGTGAGATCGAGCATGATCTCCCCTCTCATCCGGCAGCCCTAGGCCCCCGGGCAGACTCCCTCCCCAAACCCTTAATCTCTCTACACATTGAAACTGGTATATATAGGCTTCGGCCCATATTAGATACGACTGGGCCCATTCGTGCGATTGGACCATGCGTATGGTTCAATCGTACGACTGGACCATGCGTATGGTTCAATCGTGCGACTGGACCATACTTATGGTTCAGTCTTACGAATGACCCTATCGCATCTCTCAGTCGCACGATTGGCCCATTAGTAAGGCTCAATCGCACGACTGAGTCTCATTCGCATATGCTCCTGCGAATGACCCAGTTTCACGTGTTTACAACATATCAGGTTTATACATTAAGTCTAGACTATTCGACAAGCGACGGACACACTATATATGACAATATATGCTCCAACATGACCTCTATACTAAAGCCTTTGATAAACCACGTTTTCAATATTTATTAGAGGTCAACGGCGTTAAAAAGAAAAGTGAGGTAATTCCTGATGATGAAAATGTGTAGTCCGATGTCGTTTAGTTAAATTTATTTTATTTAATTTGATTTGTCTATTTGATTTTATTTTTATTTAACTCATGTTATTTTGCTGTTAATTAAAATCCTAAAATAATTAAACCAGAAATGATTTTAGTATTTTAGGGGGAGAATATGCCAGCAAGTTAACATTAAAAAAAAAAAAAATTAAAAAATGAGGGAGAAGGAGTAGCTAGCTGAAATAAGGTAGATTGTGTCTGTGATACCGATTCAATACCTTTGGAAAATGATAGTACACAGGAACAAATCAAGAGGGACTTTAAAACTTAAGTTTTAGAAAGATGCAAAAGTTCAAAGTATAAATCTGTGTAGTCTAAGAAATACTAAAAGGAAAGATGATAGAAAACTGGCAACTCCTAAGGTGACACAAAGAGAGTAGACTAAGAGGCTGCTAGACCATATATGATATGTTGGTAGATTCAACACAATAGACAAATAGACCTGATTGGTGATTTCAAGATAAAACTAAGTTGTTCAACTGACTGTGGGCTTCCATCTTATCACTGGTTAACACAATCAACAATATTCCAATAAGGTGTAATGAGCAAGTAAACGCCACAAATGTGTGCGGATGACCATAACTAGAGCAAAGCAAGAAAACATGAAAGACAAATGCAATAAAGCTAATGACTTATGTTGTTGGTGCATTTTGTGCTAAATAAAATAATCTGCTCTAACAAGGAGATAGGTTGTGTGCCTCTCTGCTGTGCGATGGCACTGACCTGAGGATAAGCATAACCTAGATATTCTAGAATTCATTGTTGTTTGCCGCCTCTCTGCTGTGCGATGGCACTGACCTGAGGACAGGCTTCTCTTTGAAAGCTCTAAGAATAGTCTCTTCTTGTAATAATACCCGTAGACCGCTCAAAAGCTCCTGAGGAATGTTGATTACCATATAAGTGTGGGATCCACAAATGTTGGTTGAAATAATTAAACCTAAATTAGTCACCAGTCTGTGTCAAAAGTCTGTGTATGGATTTAAGTGGACAAACATACTGACAATCATTGTGGCTACATTCTCAAAGGTTCAAATCAATGTGAAAATCTAAGAGTTTTAGTATGATTTCCTTTCGTTGCTAACGACTCTGGATGAACACCGAGAACTTGAGCATCAAAAGGTTTAATAACTAGTCCCAAATGATTTGAATTGCCTGTATGATTCCAAAAATTGAATTGCTCCAGGTATGATAAATCTAAGTGGAAGCTATCTATTCCCGAAACAAATCCCGCAGATATCAATCTCTGGATTTATCTCTCACAAAAAGCCAAAAATATGTCTGTTTATGTAATTAGTTTAAAGTCTTAAATTAGTTAGTCGTTTTAAGTTTTAATTTGAGTCAAGTGTCGGGCTACATCAGGAAAATCAGAAGGAATCAACTCACTAAAAGGGTCATGTCTGAGATGACCATATGTGCTTTGAAAGGTTAAATTAGTCACGTCTGAGGTGACTAAGTGTTTTAAAAGGGTCACGTCTGAGGTGACCAAAGTGGTTAAAAAGGTCACGTCTGAGGTGATCAAAATGTTTTCATGATAAAAGGATCATGTCTGAGATGATCAAAGGCTTATAATGTTAATTAAATTAATCAAAAAGAGTTTAAATGTAAATTGGGAAAAATGGCAGAAAATTAACTAAGTATGACCCATTCGCACGAATGGACCATACGTATGGGCTAACCATACGAATGAAGTCCATTCGCACGAATGAACTATGAGTATAGAGCATCCAACCGAATGGACCATACGATTAGTCCAGTCGGAGGATTGAGTGCGAACGAGTAAGTCAGTCGCACGACTGAACTTCAGTCGGACGACTGGAGAAGGGCGACTGACCCAATCGCACGACTGAGTCCCACTCGCACGACTGAAAGGTGCATATGAACTCAGTCGCTCGATTGGAACTAGGGTTAGTATAAATAGAAGAGGAGTCGGTCGCAGACACTCATCACCCTCAAAGAAACCCTAATTCGCACGACTAAAGTCACTCTGCCAAAATTTCGTTTGATCTCCTTAAAACCTTCGTTTCTTGCATACTGATCATTGACTTCGATTCTACAGGTAATTTGCGACAAAGAAACATCAAAACATCGTTCAAATTCGACTCTGAATCGGGATAATCAGACCCGATAGAAAACTAAGACCTGTGTGACAACTTGACCTAACTAAATGACTCAAGTAAATGAAATTAAAGATGTTAGGTGTTACACTAATGAGTTGCGAGTCGAATAAACCAAAACACGAAGTCTGAAACTCAAAGTTGGTGAAAAAGCAAAATTGAATTGAACGGACAGGAGGTCATACGACTGGACAAGCGGATGAACTTCAGTCGCACGACTGAAGGGAGCGATTCACTTAACCGCACGACTGAACCATACGAATGAGACTCAGTCGCACGACTGGTGTAACCGCTTAAGAGTACATGCGCATGAGTCCAGTCGCACACTCAGTCGTGCGCATGAGGTCATTCGCACGTCTGAACCTCAATCGCATGATCCAGTCGCACGACTGTCTTCAGTCGTACAACCTCAATCGCATGACAGATAGTTTTATTCAAAGTCTAAGTGTTTCATTATACTCTTAGCCAATGGAACTAACGTTTATATTGTTATGTGTTACAGATGGCGAGTCGATGGAACATGAGCACCAAGCACAACATATGTGCTCACCTGGATTTGACATCCAGGAATGCAGCTGACTTCACAGGCATTATTACATTTCTACAGAGATCCAGGATCGCTCATGCTATATCCACTCCATGCACACCATACAGATCAGTGCAGCAGGCCTTCTGGGAAGGCGCGTCTGTAGATAGATCCACTGAGCCTCATTGCATCAGGAGCTCGATTTTTGGTGAGGCGATCACTATATCAGAGGAGGATCTGAGGATTGTACTACAGTTTGGGGATGATGCGGATTGTCCTACTCGTCTACACCCCCTCACTGTTAGAGGATGCTTCATGAGAGCCAAGTACTCTGGGGACATCAATGCTGGGGTACTCAACAAGAGTAACCTCTGTCCCCAGTTTAAGTACCTTGCGCACGTGCTGCTGAAGTGTATAGCATCCAGGAAGGGAGGTTTTGATGAGCTTTCCGACCAGATCCAGAATGCATATGCTGCGTTGGTGCTGAACCACCCGTTCAGCTTCTCCAAGATGATATTCACCTACCTGGTGGAGAACCTCGAGGGGAAAAGGAAGGAAGGCTTCTGTATGTACCCCAGATTTCTACAGATGATCATTGACCAGAAGCTTCCCTCCCTGCCGAAGGAGAAGGAGGACGCTGTTGTTCTTGAGGTTATGGACGACACTACACTTGGCCGGATGAAGGTATACAGGGGGAAGCAGGTGAAGCCCCCTGTCAGGAGGTTGTTTGGGCATCTGGCCCGTGCTGATTATGTGGCGCCAGCCAAGAGAAAGTGGCGCCACGAGGACAGTGACTCGGATGTTGAGCATATTGCCATACCAGATACCGACTCTGATGATGATGATAGCGGCGACGCCGGGGATGATATGCCTGCCCCATCTAGAGGCACTGATTCAGACGTTATTCCCCCGGGGTCAGCCACTGCCGGAGAGGTCGCTGAGATGGCCGGTTTCCATCAAGAGTTTGTGACTGGTGATATAGAGGAGGAGGAGTCAGATGAGGAGCCCCTCACCAGGACTGTGGGAAGTAAAGTTGTTCCCACAGACCACGGGCTTAGGGTGGTTGGTGAACACCCTAGGGACTCCTCAGAGAGAGACACTGACCCGAACTATGTTCCGGGTTCAGTAAGCAGAGCTGCAGGGGGAGCATCCACTTCCACCGAAACTAGGAGGAAGCGGATGGCTCAACCCCATGGATTGAAGAAGAAGAAGCGTCGCTTGACCTTCGTTACTACTACTTCCAGCACCACAGCTACCACTACCTCCACCACTACCACCACTACTGACATACCACCCATCACCACAGCCACCACAGCCACTACTCCCACTACCACATCCACCACCTTACCTACCACCACCGTATCCTTCCCATCCACCACCAGACCATTCACCCCTACTTCACCAGCATCAGCCCACCGACCCATATTCACCACTGCCACTGCCACCACCACCACACATCATGCTGGACCTTCAGCCCAGCCTTCACATGCTTATGGATTCACTCTACCTCACATCGGGGTAGAGGAGCAGCTCTCAGCGCTAAACCGTATGGTGATGCGTCTGCTTGCTGCGGATGAGGAGAAGGCGGCGCAGATCCGCCAGCTGACCGACCTGACTGCTGCCCAGTCTCAGCAACTGGCAGAGCAGGCTCGGGTGATCGACCAGCAGAGAGTCGAGGTGTCCCAACTCCAGGACATGCAGGCTCAGTCCGTCAAACGAATAGAGGAGTTGGAGACGACCAACAAGACTATTATGTTGAGGTTGAAGGGGTCGAAAGATGAGCCCCTGAAGCTAAAGGAAGGAGACGGGGATGATGGAGATGATGATGATGAAGATGAGGATGATGATGATGAGGAGACTGAAGAAGACAGGACAGAAGGACGTGATGATGATGACGAGGCAGAAGGAGGGGATGCGGCTGCATCGGCCTCTGCTTCAGGTCAAGAGCGGAGATCTAAGCATCGACAAGACCAGTCATCCACTACTTCTGCTCCTCCAAGCGACACGCCCCAGATTCAAGACAAAAGTACTGATTAGATGTTTTATGTATTTATTTATTTTGTACTTGAATCATGTAATGGAAAACAAGTGTATTAAATGTTTATATATATTAAGTTAATATAAGTTTGTTTGATTAATTACTAATGGTTTATGTGTTGAATGTTTATATCAAACAGATCCAAACTTTCAAAGGGATGAGTTTGACTTTGCTCCCCTTCAAATGGTCAAGACTCAATTAACCATGATTCTTGACCTACAAGGGATAGTGAGACGGTCTGTGAGTTATACCCCTGAAGAAGGGGAGATAATTCATGACCTGTCTGATGAGCAGCTGGCAGAGATGTTCAGACTCAATCCCGATGAAATAGTCAAGGACGCTCCAACAGTTGATTCAACCAATGATGAAGAAGAAGAAGAGGAGGAAGAGGAGCCTTTGCAGGAGAGAGCATGAGGCTGTAATTACGGGGCATTTCAATTATGCGAACCCCCTACTGTTGATGGTAACGGCACTGCTGCTGCTGCTCACCAGTGGGTGAGAGAAATGGAAGTTGTTCTGAATATCAGCGAGTGCCAAGAGGATCAGAAAGTGAAGTTTTCTGCCCACTCTTTCATGGTCTCAGCTTTATGCTATGGGACAATATTGTCCAAGCTGAGGGTAGCCGAGCTATCGAAAGAATGAGATGCCCGGAGTTGAAAAGGCTAGTGATTGAGGAGTTCTATCCTCACCATGAGATAGACAAAGTTAAGAGGGAGCAGGGCATAGAGTACTTCAGGTTCCCACATGATCTGAAGACTCTACCTGGTTTTGAGCTCAACCAGCTGGCTAAGCTAAAGCTGCTGTATGCTGACCCAAGAAAGATGTCAGGCTGATTTGAGGCTGCCCTGAAGAAGGAGTACCACACCCGATGGGTTAACTTCAGACCACAACAGCCTACGAGGTATATAAGAAGGTCTGAGGTTGATGCCATTACGGGCAAACCAAAGATTGTGCTGAAGTGGAGTCCTCCGCGCACTATGTCAAGAATCCCTCTCAGGGAAATGCCACAAGACTTCACTCCCCACTTCAAATGGTGGTACTATGATTGGAGAACCGCTGAAGCTGTCATAGTGTTGAATAAAGAGGGCCAAATGGATACTATCAGGGTATTCGACCCAATGTGGCTAACCAACTTGTCTGCTAATGATGTCTACACATTATACAAGTGGCCACTATTCTATGACACGCAAGATATTGTACAAGCCCTCCAATTCCAAAATGTCATAAGACTCTGCTTTGCGTTTGAGATACACGCAGGAGTCACTAAAGAGGAGAAGTACAAAAAGTATAAGGAGGTGATGCAGAAGACAAGAGAATAGATAGATCTAGGTCCAAGGGGGAGTTTGTTGATGCATGTATGTCCCTAGATCATGAGCTGTAATGTAATAAATCTTGTCTGTCTGATTATGATGTAAGTTGTATTGATTAATGAAATGAAATGAATTGTTTGTTACATGTGATGTTTAATATTTCATTAATGAGTTGTGATTGAATTGATTGGGTTTATGAATGTTTCAATGAGTGCACATTATGTTATATTAAATAAAACATTCAAACGTAACTTAATGAAGTTCTCATGCGAATGGCCCATGCGAATGGACCACACGCATGAATAACTTCATACGATTGACTCAATCGCACGACTGAAATAGGAGACTGGATCAGTCGTATGATTGACACATAAGATTGACTCAATCGCACGACTGAACACTCAGTCGTGCGGATGAATCAACCGCATGGTTCAATCGCACGACTGAACCATACTTATGGCCCAGTCGCACGATTGAACAATACTAACCTATAAATAGACCCAATTCGTGGGAAAACAAAAGCATTCATCCCATTACGATTCCAGACGTACCCTAGCCGTCCAGAAGCCTCCCAAATCGTTCTCCAAGTTCACAGAACACATCAGATCGGTTCCTAATCGATTTCTGATGTTGATTTCAATTCTTGATTGATTCATCGTGTGTTCTCACTGATTGGATCGCCAATCAAATAGGATTCCGCACTATTTGAGTTGGTTTAACACGCAATCACTCGGTATTTCGTTCAAATACCAGGTCCTAACAGATTTACAAGGGATTGTCAGACGGTCAGTGAGCTATACTCCCGAAGAAGGAGAAATCATTCATGACCTGACTGACAAGCAACTTGCTGAGATGTTCAGGCTAAACCCGGACGAGATTGTCAAGGATGCTCTTACTTTTGAGGTGACAAGTGATGATGAGCTCAACGACATAGATGAAATCGAGATAAAGGATGTCACTGCTGACCATTATCCAGAGTACACTGACCGAGAGGGAAATGTCGTCCCCAACTTTGGTGATACTCTCGGTAGTGATACATTTGACAAGCTGGATCACATGGAGAAAGAGATTGAGAAGACCGAGGGTCAAGCCCAAGCCTCAGACACTGATGTTGACATCAAGAAGGCTGAATGGGCGGCCTGTTTTGCTGAGATCCGAGCCATGTGTACTGCACAAAAGCCAAATGTCTACACCAAGCTATACAAAGTCAAGAAACACTTAAAAGTGTCAGGCAAGATCATTGCATGGGCTTATTTTGAGGATCTGAATATGTATGCAGTGAAAAGAGAAAAGGGCATAGAGTACTTTAGGTTCCCACATGATCTAAAGACTATCCCTGGTTTTGAGCTCAACCAGCTGGCACGCCTAAAGTTGTTGTATGCTGACCCGAGAAAGATGTCAGGCTGGTTTGAGGTTGCACTAAGGAAAGAATACCACACCAGGTGGGTTAACTCAGACCTCAACAACCGAAGAGGTACATCAGACGGGCTGAAGTTGATCCCATTACTGGAAAGCCTAAGGTAGTGCGGAAGTGGAGTCCTCCGCATACAATGTCCAAAATCCCTCTAAGGGAAATGCCACAGGACTTCACTCCACACTTCAAGTGGTGGTACTACGATTGGAGAACATGTGAAGCGGTCATAGTATTACAAAAAGAGAGCCAAATGGATACTATCCGGGTGTTTGACCCTATGTGGCTGACCAACTTGTCTGTTGACGATGTGTATACATTATACAAGTGGCCACTATTCTATGATTCGCAGGATATCGTACAAGCCCTCCAGTTCCAGAACATGATAAGACTCTGTTTTGATTCGAGATACATGCCAGATTTACAAGAGAGGAAAAGTACAAGAAGTTTGAGGAGCTAATGAAGAATGTTAGACAATGATGTAAACTAGGTCCAAGGGGGAGTTTGTTGATACATATGTACCTAGTTTAGGAGCTAAATGTAAATTCTTTCATGTCTTACATATATGTACTGAATGAGTTGAATGAAATGAAATATGTGATTGATGCTTATATTGTTTAATGTTTCATTGTTTATTGTATCGTAACACATATTGAACTAACTATATAGGTTTGTGGTTGTTTACATAGTTCTTAGTCAAGAATGGTTGAGAAATGTGTTTAAACTTAATCGTATGAAGTATTCATGCGAATGGACCATGCTAATGGACCATACGCATGAACACTTCATGCTAATGGACCAGTCGCACGAATGAACCAAGAGA
Organism: Flaveria ramosissima; assembly: GCA_025215565.1. NCBI lineage: Eukaryota > Viridiplantae > Streptophyta > Magnoliopsida > Asterales > Asteraceae > Flaveria > Flaveria ramosissima. Next base: position 18,087,838 of record CM046046.1, on the reverse strand, counting down.
CTGGATCAGTCGCACGATTGAGACATAAGACTGGCTCAGTCGCACGACTGAACCTTCAGTCGTGCGTATGGACCAATCGTATGATTCAGTCGCACGACTGAACCATACTAATGGTTCAGTCGCACGATTGACAAACCCTAACCTATAAATACCATTTAATTCATGGAAAAACGTAACACTTGAAGAATTTCGACTCACATACGTACCCTAGCCGTCTAGAGACTCTAGAGATCCTGTTCCAACTTCATAGATCGCAGTTGACCGTGTTCTAATCGTTCATAACATTTATTTAATCTCTAGATTGATCGAAACTGCGTTCTCATTGATTGGATCGCCAATCAAATAGGATTCCGCACTATTTGGTTAGGTATACACGCATAATCAGTTAGTACTCCATCCGTACACTGTCCTAACAAGAACAATTAGGAAAATTTTCAGAAAAAGCCTATGATGGTTTCTTTGTTGGATATTCTTCAATATCTAAATCATATAGGATTTACATTCCACAACATAACATTATGGAAGAAACTCCTAATGTGTCATTTGATGAATCCTTATTTCCTAAATTTGTAAAATGATCATCATGGTTGTTTGATATAGATACACTAACAGACTCATTTAACTCTGGTTATTTGAATAATACAGGATCTGATGATACATGTTATCCATTTGTTCCCCAAAATATGAATGAAGTGTCATTGTTTGCTGATCCTCCAAGAATTCAAACATCAAGTATCATGAAACAAGGAACAACCAATAATAACAATAATGTTGCACAAGTCCAGCAAAATGGATCTACATCCTCAGATGGAAACACTTCATCAACAGCTGCTGACTCTGCATCCGCAGATGAGCATCATACATCTGGAGATATGAATAATGCCTCAGCAGCTGTTCCATCCACCTCTGTAGATATTCAAAACATTAAAGATGCTCAACAAATCCCATCCGTAGATGTGCCTGTAACTCCTAAGGAAGCAGAAAATCCATCCGTAGATGTTCCTGTAACTCCTACGGAAGCACAAAATATTTTCGGCGAAGTTCCTGCGGAAGATATTGACAATGCACCTGATGTTCAAACTCATGAAGAAGATCACTCCACTTCCAATAATGAAAATGAGGAACACTTTGATTACTTCATAAATTCATCAGTTGGGTTGGATCCATCTGCATCAATGGATATGACTAACTTGTAATCATCTATCTAGTTGAATCTACTCCAACAACAAGAATTCATAAGACTCATCCAATAAACAACATCATTAGTGATCTTAATGAAAGAACCACAAAAAGCCAAGGGGGAGCTGCAAACATCTGCCTTTTCACTTGTTTTCTTTCACAAGTGGTTCCTTCAAACATCACAGCTGCACTAAAAGACAATAGCTGGATTGAAGCTATACAAGAAGAGCTCAACAATTCAGAAAGCAAAAAGCCTAGAATCTAGTTGATTTACCTGAAGGTCAACATCCAATTGGAACAAGGTGGCTCTTCAAAAACAAACTAGATGACAGAGGTATAATTGTGAGAAACAAAGCAAGGTTGATTGCACAAGGTTACTCTCAAAAAGAAGGGATAGACTATGATGAAGTTTTTGCACCAGTTGCAAGAATTGAAGCCATAAGTGTTTTCCTAACCTATGCATCATATAAGAAGTTCACTGTCTATCAAATGGATGTCAAATGTGCTTTCTTATATGGGAAAATTGATGAAGAAGTCTATGTAGCTCAACCTCCTGGTTTTAAAGATCCTCATTACCCACACAGGGTATACAAGCTTGACAAAACTCTGTATGGTCTTCATCAAGCACCAAGAAAGCGGTATGAAACATTTTCATCTTTCTTGCTCAAGCATGGATATAAAAGGGGAACTATTGATCAGACTCTCTTTTTCAAACAAGAAAATCAAGATCTCTTGGCGGTTCAAATTTATGTTGATGATATTATATTTGGATCAACTAACAAGAGATTATGTGTAAGCTTTGAAGAGTTGATGAAATCTGAGTTTCAGATGAGTTCAATAGGAGAGTTAACTTTCTTCCTTGGTGTACAAGTTCATTAGAAGACAGATGGCATCTTCATCAATCAAGAGAAGTATATACATCAAATATTGAAGAAGTACAACCTTGCTGATACATCTTCATGCAAAACACCTGCCTTAACAATTGATAAGATTGTACCTGATCCTACAGGAAAATCTATTGATCAAAGATTGTACAGATCAATGATAGGATCACTTATGTATTTAACTACCAGTAGACCTGACATTATGTTTGTTGTGTGTGTTTGTACTAGGTACCAATCAGATCCAACAGAGTCTTATCTGAATGCTGTGAAGAGAATTTTCAGATATCTTAAAGGGAAACCAGTCCTTGGACTTTGGTATCCAAAGAATGGTGACTTCACTCTCTACTCATATTCAGTTACTAACTTTGGAGGATGCAACAACAACAGAAAATCCACAACTGGTGGATGCCAATTTATAGGACCAAGACTTGTTTCATGGCAGTGCAAAAAGCAAACAAATGTATCTGTATCCACAGCTGAGGCTGAGTACATAGCTGCTTCAGCTGGTTGCTCTCAAGTTCTGTGGTTGCAAAACCAATTGCTTGATGGTTACAATTTCCTTTAAACTCCAATTTACATTGACAATTCAGCTGCTATGTTTATAACTGCTAATTCGGTGCAATATAGTAAAACAAAGCATATTGAAATTAGATACCATTTTCTGAGAGATTGCTTAGAAAAAGGTTTGATCAAGTTAGTCAAAATGGATACAACAAATCAGCTTGCTGGTTTATTCACTAAAGCCTTTGATTCAGTTAGATTTAATTTTCTAATTGAGTCTCCGGGCATGATTAACTTAGATTAATCATTATGAACAAAGAAAAGCATGTGTCTGTCCTTGTAAATATAATAATAAAAAAATACAAAAATATTGTCTTTCATTATTATATCTTTTGATTTAGCATGACATATGCTGGGAAATGATAGTACACTATTCCTTTGCTTACTTCCTGGGTTCATATATATCATTAAAATCTGATCAAAGTTTCTTGATATGTGAGTAGGTTCATCTTGAGTGAAAACTACACTAAGAGCATGCCAGACATAATGAAAAGGTGACTGTCTGTGGAAAACTCCATTTTGAGGATCAAGCAAGTGAGTTTTATTCTAAGCACACTATGTACACTATTCTCCAGCTGATGTGGCCAAATCACTCATCTAAGCACACTATGTACCAACACTTTATAATATCTATCTTTGCAAATCATATTTCATTTGTGTTGTGTAAACAAAGACCTGGGTGTATGTTCACCATGGTTTACATTTGTAACCAGATGGTGAAAAGATCATGATCCTCATCATCCCTCTGTTTTGTGTAAACAAAGACCTGGGTTAAAGGCACCTCTGTTTTACGGAAGTAAAGACCTGGTGACCTGATGGTGATCATATCTAAGCTCTCAAAAGAATCCTCTATGATCAACTGTATATTAAATTCAGAGCTATTACATCAATGCATTAATGAGATGTCAAATGTATCTCAAGATAAAAATTATAACTTAAAGTACATAGTTTCTAAGTGTGAAAAAGTGATGTTTGACTAACAAAGGGAGGACAATCTCTAAGTGATTTGAATGTGGAGCCCATAACAGTTACTCACTAATAAACATGAAAACATGATAAACATCATGCCTAGTTGTCACAATACTCTTGTTTGAATTTAAGTGGACAAACATACTTGCAATCAGAACTAAAATCAAGTATCATTTCATCAAACAAATTAATCAGGAAGATGCTTAGTGTTATAGTATGATCCCATTCTATGTATATATATGCTTGTACATAGTACTCAATTCATTTTTGTTTAATTTAATTTCTTTCTTTTGATATGTTTGGACAAACATGTGTCTTTAATGATATTCTTCTTATAAATTTATGATAAATGCATAAAGTCACCATTGATAAAAAATTTAGGGGGAGTAGATTCATGAAAACAAGTTAACAACAAAATTGTCAAATGAATTGTCAATATGAAGGAATTGGAACCAAAGCACTAACTTGGCTTTTGGATACATGAAGTTTTTAAATTTATAAATCTTCTTGTGCACAAATTGTCATGAAAATAAAGTCAACAAGGTCTAATAGCAATAAATGGTTCTATTACTTGATTAGGACCATACAATAAAATAAGTTTCAATCTTTGCATTTCAAACATCAGCAGAAGCTATAATGCATTCTTAGCATCAGCAGAAGCTACAGTGCATTCTTAGCATCAGCAGAAGCTACAGTGTGAAACTTAAGGGAGAGTAAAATATGACTATCTGTAGATTGGTAACCTACGAATGAGTTAATACTTAACAAGTATAATTCATTTTCATAGATTGGTAACCTATGAAAAATCAAGTTATACTTTAATTCAATTTTAAATTTCAATTAGTTAGGCATCCGCAGATGTCCTACGGATGAACTGAAATCTGCGGAACACAAATTCCACGGAAGAGTGATAATAAAAAAACAAAATGGGACCCACTTCATTAAATAAATGAAATTAATGTGTCAGAGTGAGTATAAATGATGTTTTTGACTTAAATATTCATTATTCACTTTTTCAGACCTAGAAAAACCCACTCAACAAACTTTTTCCCCTTTCACAAACATTCAAAACTACCGAATCAAAACATCAAACAAACACATAATCTTGATCTCAGATCATTGTTTTGAAGGTAAATCATGTCATAATCATCAATAATGAACTGTTTGATTCTTGATTATCATTAAAACTGTTCGTATCCTTATGTCTGTAATGTTGATTCTAATCTATTCTTCTTAACTCTCATGAACAGATGGCTAATCGATTTGCGAGAGAGCATAATGTGTGTGCATTTCTCAATGTTGATGACCCTGTATCGGAAGGGTGTCGGGACATCATCAGATATCTGTGACGATCCAGGCTATTCTATGCTCTAACAACAGAGCCTATGATTCATCAATCATATATAGTTGATTTCTGGAACTCCGCACGAATAAAAGAAGAGGGAGAATCGAAAGTTATCGTGGTGGAAGTGAAGAATCAAAGACTAAGGATGGATGAGTAGACCATCAGGAGGGTTGGATACACTAAAAGAAAAACAACAACCATCAAAGTCATTGAAGGAAATCAATACACTCTTCCCATAACTGAGTGGGGATATGTGGAGAAGACTAAAGAACTGGTGCTGATGAGAAATGAAGAAAAGAAGAAAGCTAAGAGTATAAGGATGTTTGATCCAATTGAAATTAAACTTCTGCATCCAAGCTACACTTCATACCTACATGATAAGTTCTTCCTAAGACTCAAAGATAATCAAGGTCAGAATGACCTACGCCTGTATTTGCATATCATACAAGTCATTGACAAACTGCAAGCAAAAGCACATAAAAGAAGAAGATATGAGGCTGGAATGTTGAAAGGAGCTGATATCAAGAAAGTAACTGAACTGAGAATGTCAGAACAAGATGAGCTAGAAATAGTCAACAATCAAAGTGTTGTGGAACTCTGACAACAAAAAAAGACATTCTGGGATTAAGTTTTGAGACACTTCAAAAGATATGCAGAATAGAGATCAAGTACAAATACGATGATCAAAATGATGCAGTATCTTATTTCAACAAGAAGATGGTGTCAAGAATGAAGGAGCTTTCAGTTTTGAAGAGCTGATTATAAGTGTCTAAGCCTAAGGGGGAGTATTGTTAGATCTAGGAACACTAGGTCTAGATCCTTTTGTATAGGCTTAGAACTTTAATCAAAACTTGTAATGAATATTTGTAATTCATTATTTTGATGTATGCTTTATGTATATAGGTTAACCCAAATGTATATTGATTTATGTGTATGATTGTAGGGTAAAACATTATGCTTGGTCAATTTATGAAATTGACTAAGTGTAAGTAACATCTACGGATGAACATATTTGTTCTTCCGTGGATATGTTTCTTACAAAAACAAACATCTGAAGATCTTCTGTGGATGTACAACAAGATCTGGAGTTCAAGGATTCAAGTAAAGAGTTTAAGTGAAGACTCCTGCGGAAGAGTAAACTTCTACGGATGTGCAATCACCTGTGGAAGACAATCCAGCTGCGAAGTCCACTTAAATAATACAAGTGTTACAAGTTAACAAGTCAACAAGACAAATTCAAATCCCAAGATATCTGATGTTTCCTTAACAGAAACATGTGTGCCTATAAATATGAGTCCTAGGTTTCACATCAAAGAATGAGCAATACGAGTGAACACACAGGCGACCAGACGGCAAACACAAAACATCACATCAATTCACACAATCAATCAAACACAAACCCTAGCAGCCGTCACATTAATATTTCACCAACATCAACACATTCAAAGCAATTATTATTTATAGCATTCATAGTTTATTCATCTGTAATCATTAATCAGTTTTAATGAAATACTTTTGAATTAAATCATGTTTGTTTATTTATTGTGCTCTTATCATTGTGTTCGTCATAATCAACATTTATTATGTTTGATATTTATTTATTAAACAATTAAACAAGGTTAATGTTCATTTCGCATTCATTAACTTTATTCCCTTCTAACACTGATAATTCCTGATTGCGATTCTTGGATTCACAATAATTACAATTTATCTCTAAATATATTAAAACCTAATTTTAATTTAATCATCTTAATTTTTTATAAAATCTTTATAGACTTTATAAACTCATAAAAGCTTTGTAATTTGATTATTTATTTTAATTAATATTTAAAATCTTATAAATATTAATAACCTTTTAAAATTTATTTTATAAATTATAAAATTATTATAAATTGTTTAAATGATGTAATAAATAGAAATTGAATAAAATAATTGTCAATATTGGTTAAATTACACATTAAACGCATTTGATTCATTAAAATAAAATAATTTTAATAATGAATTTTTCTATCATATGATAGTTCAAAGTGGGTTCGGGTTTGAGTTTATAGTTTGAAAATGAGCGGATGTTACATCTAAGCCCTAAATGTGTATTTAGAAGTCCACTAATCTGCCTCATGTGAAAAAGTATCATGTTAGCTAAAGAATTAGTAGTGAGTAAAAACAGGTTTGAATACACATATAGATTGCTTAAAATTGATCGAAAACAATTCAATTCACATGGCAATGTTAAAACTTATCAATAGTGTAACATAGAAGACAAACCAACCTAATCAATGCTAAATTGACTCGATCCATAGACGAAGCCTTATAGATGTATGATTCTAGTTTCAATCACCATGCGAATAAACAAATATGGTGAGTTTGTCAAACCAATAGATCTATCATTGTTATCGTGATTGCATGAATTAATGATTGTGTTATCATCTAGTTTATCTAACTATGCACACATAATTATAAGTAATAACATAACATGTCTTGAATTGAATTTTTAAATATAAAACAATTGATTATATAAGTTTCACATGATTTCCTCAAATAATAAACATATAAAAATAGGCAATGAAAACTCACTTTGATTTTTGAATGCTAAAATGCTACATTAGACACCAATGATTTCCTTCTGGCTTTATCCTAAAGGATGGTGTCCTAGATTAGAATAATAATATGATCATAGACTAAATATGAATAAGGGTTTCAATTGAAATTTGAGTTTAACAAAATACTTTAAATAAATTAATGTATTTATATATCTTGATTAAATAAATTAGAATAAATTTATTAAATTAACTAAGATTGAAATTGATAATAAATCATTATTGAAATTGAATAATTAAATATTACTTAAATATTTAATATATAATAATTGATTAGATAAAGGTTGAGTATTAAAGTGGGAAAAATAATTAATTTAATAATTAATTATGAAATAACTTGGTCAAAATAATTAATTGAATAATTAATGATTTAAAAAATTTTCATAATATAAATTTTAAATGATTTAGAATCATTTTAGGTTGATTTAAAATAATTTTTAAAAAATTTGATACTTATAAATGAATTAGCAACGTTTTTATAAGATTTATATTCTTTAAAAGATAATACATTATAAAATTATAACTTTTAGAATTTTTAATAATTAATTAATAACTTCTGAAATAGATGAAGTTAACAAAATAATTATTTAATTTAATAATATATTAATAAGTTATTTGAAATTTAAAAAAATACAAAAAATGATTTAAAAAGAATATGGGGAGGCCTGGTTCGAATCCGGGTCTCCTCTAGAACTAAGGAGAATGTAAACTAGTTGGCTAGCGGCCCAATTTTGTGGTTACGACTAACTAGAAATTATATAACACAACTTAAAGAAAAACCCAAATTCGATGAACCTTAGATCTGGATTCCAATTAATCATCAACTCACGATTGTTAATGGATCGATTTTGAATACAAGTTTGAATACATATATAGATTGCCTAAAATTGACTGTAAACAAATTCAATTCACATGGCAATATCAAGACTAATATTGCAATAGTGTAACAAAAAAGACAAACCAAAGACAATCAAACCAAATGATTGAATTGACTCGATTCGCCGACGAAGCCTTATAATTCATTGAATGAATCTGGTTCTAATCACCGTTCGACTAATCATATGGGGTGGGTTTTGTCAAATTAATAGATCTTTTATGTTGTCGTGGTTGTTTAATTTAATTATTATGTTACATCTAGTTAACCTTAGTATAAAAATATAATTGCAAGAAATAACATAGCATTTTTTTGATTTAGTTTTAAAGTAGAATAATAATTGTTGGATCGGGTTATGGACTAAAAAGACTTTTCTAGAGATCGGTAGATGACAACTACGAAATCTAAGTCAACTGTCTTGCTAACAAACAGATATAGTTTGAGTAGAAGTCAAGACACAACATGTTCTTTTAAAGTATTCACTTGATTAATATTTTCTGATTACACAGAGTAAATATTAGTTATATAACAAGTGGGCTCTCAACTTAACCTCAAAACTATACAAGTAAGAGGTATTTATACTAAGAAAACTAAACACTAAGAATAAACATTACATATTGCAGGAACGGTGAAGGGTATGCACATACAACACAACAACACAATGAGGAGAGTTACTTAGAACACTTAACAGATCAAATAGGAAACTGGTTAACTTAAGAGAAAGATGCTAAGAACACAAGTAAGAATGAGACAAAACAAGATAGCAAACAAAACAAGTATATGGTTTTCAAGAATTCTATATATTGTTTCTCAAGTTTTATTACAAATGTTACAAAGCATACTTAGAAAGTTACAAGTACTTGAGATACATATACTACATCCTATAGCTGGCCATACTTTGAAAGCCAGCTGGATACATAAGACTAGACAACAAAATCAAATCTAGAGTCAAAAGGCAGATTGTCTTTTGACTAGTGACTATGACATGCCATAGCTCACATCCTAATATATTACAAAAAGGATAAAAGTACATAAAGTAGAAAAGCATAGACTCAAGACCTCAATGTACAGTTACCAAAAGCATGGACCTTTTCACCAACTCATGTAAGTTGGTGACTAATCAGAGTTGCAGCGGAAAGGTGGTCTAGCTTTATGGTAAAGTACATCAGATAAAATCATGTCTCTAAAAGTCTTCGGAAGAAATCTGTCTTCACTCTTTGGCTTTGGAAGACTTTGTCTTTGAAGCTTTAGAAGACTTCACTTTTGGCTTTGGAAGATGTTCATCTTGGCTTCGGAAGATTTTACACTTAGAATATTTCTAGTGCAAGGTGTAAAACTTCCGAAGCATTTCTACTTATGTTCTTCAGTGTATGTATGCAGAGAGACTTTGAATGTTTTGGTTGCATCAGACTTATAGGAATCCTTACAAACTCCCCCTAGGCTGATGCTACCAAAACATTTGAAGATCTTCAGCTGTTGATTGTTCTCATAATGATGATGACCATGCCCTTCTTCATTAGATGGTCAGGATCACTCAAACTCTCATAGTATCTTCTCATCTCAAAGAGATCATGCAGAGGTAGGTTGAATAAGTCTTGCCATGCGTAGACATCTTCACCACCTTGATCTCTGATCACATGCCATCTCTCTGGATTAGTTGTGAAGGTCCAGCATAAGATAGGTCTCTCAGCTGCAAGAGGAGGCACTTGGATTAGAGTTGATTGGGCTGCCTCTTCATGCACTTCCTCAGGTTGATTTGACTCAGCCTGAGGCATAGAGGTGGATGATTCAGACTTCTTCTTCTTCTTTGACTTTGTTTTAGAAGCCATCCTCTTCCTCCTCTTTGAGGACTTTAACTGAGAAGACTGGTTTGCAGCACCTTGTTGATCAGTCTTGTCTTGCTTAGTTGGGTGTTCCTCCCTCATAGGTTCAGAAGGAGATGGAGTTTGACCCTGCTGTGGATCAGAAGATGAAGCTTGCTGCGGCTCAGCAGGAGGTCCAGGTTGTGTTGTCTCAGGTTGTTCAACCTTAACCTCCACTTCAGGAGGAGCTTGACTTGGAAGGGAGTGTAAGTCAATTAGCTCTCCACTTTTGATCTTCTGCTTGATTACCCTAACATGCTCATCCATTGTGGATAGAGACATAGGGCCAAGTTTCCTTCCGGAGAATCCATACAACTTCAAGAAGCTCATCATCCTTTGTCTGGTAGCAGACTTCTTCATACTCTTTTGGATGATGGCTCTTGACTTTGCAGCCTCTTCCCTCATCTTTCTCTTTGTTGCCTTTTGTTCATTGAGTACTTGAAGTTCAAGCTGTTTGAGATACTCAAACTCAATGTACTCAAAGGACAAGGGAAAAAGTGCAGATGCTTGGTAGAGACATATGGCACTCAGGTAGTTGATCATGTTTTGCCTATCTGTTTCCTTGTCTACCTGAGGTTCTTGTGTAGCTGCCACAGTATCTTGCACAGGGCTTTCTTAAACTGGAAAGAGAGTAGGAACATGCTTGTATAATCTTTTTTGTCTCTTCTCCTCTTTAATTTGGAGAAGTAGCCTTGCTTCCTCTGCTTCCTTCATCTCTCTTGACACTTCCATGTCAGCCAGTTCATTGAGTTCCTCTAAGGGGAGAGATATAATCTCATCTATGTCATAGTTCCTGGTCTGTAGGTAAGTAATCCTGGCTGCCCTCAACTCATCATCTTAAATGTTTGTTCTGGGGGCAGCCCTGATTGCAGCTTGCATAAAGCCTGAAGACCCGGAGAAACTTTCTCCCCTTAGCTTCCTCTTTCCCTCTCTCCTCCTCCTCAATCTCCTCAGGAGTTAGAATCCTTTTCCTTTTGTCACCCACAAACCTTTGTGACATAGGGTGGAGAGAGCTTTGGCCTTCATTGCTTGGTGTAGCATACAAGCTCTGGCCAGAGAGAGGTTGTGATACACCTTCACCAGTAGGTGTTTCATTAAGGGGATGAATTTTTGAAGTAGTTGTTGGTGTGACAGGGCTCTCAGGCTCTATCACTGGGCCTTCAGCCAAGGTTTTCCCTTTGAAGCTAATCTCAGGGTCTGCCTCAACATCCAGTTGCCAATGACATTACCTGATTGCCTTTGTCTCCTTCTTAGACTGAACTCTTCGGTAATTCTGTCTTGAATCCTTTGTGCCAGCCTGTCAGCTTGTCTAGATTGACTTGGGTTGACAAGTGACATGTTAATTAGATCAAGACCTTAATAGTAGTTCAAGGTCTGAAAAATTAAACACCTCTTGCTGCCCTTAAACTCTTTGAAGAATGAGGGCTCTTCTATCAGCATCATACCTCCACCCAATAATGTAGTTTGAAGTTTCTTGGGGTGGGGATGATATAGCCTTGGAATGCCTTCCTCAAAGAGACTCTAAATGAAAGAGTCTATAGATTCCACATCAATGTGAACTTGAGGAAGTTGCTGAGTATGCACAATTGCAAGTGAGGATGGTGAGTCCTCAATGTCCATACTCCCTGAAGAACTCCCATGTTCTGTGAATGTAATGACTTTCTCTCTCTTTTTGGTAGCATCACCCTCTTGCATAGGTGAGCTAGGAGTTAGGTCAATCACATTCACAGGTTCTTGTGTTCCTGGTAAAGCTCTTCTTAAAGGTCTCCCAGCTAGTTTTTCCCTGAGATAAGATATCTCAAGTTGCTAATCATTGACCCTGTTGTGCACGGTAGTCACCTAAGATTCAAGGTGACTAACCTTAGAGACTAAATAGGAGCATGTGTTTGATAGTTTTTGCACCTTTAGTATCAAGTTCCCCTCATCTTCATCAGAAGAATCATTGGGGGATGAGATGATTGGACCAAAGTCCTCTCTCTCACCACCAGCTTCAGGTTCTTGGCTCCTGGATTTCCTCTGCACATTGACAGCGTCAGTTGAAGTGTCAATGGGCTGAGTTGCCATGGTTGAGGTCTTAATGATGTAATCACTTGCAGAAATGGGAGCCTCTTCCATATGAACCTCCTGAACAGGTTTAGGGAGATCCACCTCAGTGATAGCTGACTGATTTGGGCTAGACAAAGGAGACTCAGGAGTACTCATCTCTCTTTGAGTAGGGGAAGATTAGAGAGACTCATGGTACTCACTGAAACCTAAGTCTTCATCAGTATAGATTTCAAGGTTGGGAATGGGTTGATTTAAGTCTAAAGGCTGGGGATGATAACTGTCCCCTGAAGGTTGTTCACTTGAGTGTTGAGACTCAGAGTGAAGGCTTAAGGCAGTTGGGCTTGTGAGCTCATCAGATTGAGCATGAGGAACCTCAGCACTGATTCTTGAGGAGATGGGAGTGGTTTGCTCCTCAGGGGAAATGGGAGCTCTAGTATCCACTTCCTCCTGTATGGGTGAGTGTATGGGGCCTGTACAAGCTCAATAGCTTGTACAGGGGTTCGTTTGGATTTTTCTTTGGTAGGTGAGGGTGATTTGTGGTCTTTTTGGTGGTTGGGAGGTAGAAGGTGTGGGTTCAACACTAGCTTGTGTTGCTAGGTTGTCACCTTGAGCAATGAGCTCTAACATTTTCGGGATAAGGGTTGTGTCTACCCCTGAGAAGCCTACAGTTGTCTTCTTCATGATTTAAAATATGTCGGGCTTCATCTGTCCCAATTTAAGAATATTATCTGTTTCCCTTAACTGTGAGCCTAGTTCACAGTTGAGAATGTGTTGAATATATCTAGGAAACATATAATACTTTAAGGAGTCCAAGTTAGCAAGAAAATTTGTATAAACAAACTAAGAGTATCTGAACTTGATCCCTTGAACCATTCCATTCACTATGAAGGAGAGATCCTCAGGAATCTGGTATCACTCTCCATGCTTGTTTGACAAGCTGTGGATAACCACATGAAGTAGGTATTTCCACTGGGATGAGACCTTCCCTTTCCTAAAGGTCTTTACAGAGAAATCTCCCCGTAGCTGATCTGCTCAAAAGAATGATTAACAGCTTCCTTTGGGAAGGACAACTCACCTTCTTCATCATCCAGCTATAAGTGAGTATTGATGATGGCCGGAGTGATGAAGATTGTCCTCCCTTACACTATGGCAGACAGTGCCTTCTACCCATCCATAATGACCTCTTGACAGGTCTTCCAAAATTCAAGAAAATGATCCTCATAGAGAGTAGAATCTATGGTTAGGGAGGTGAAGTAGTTGGATAGAGCCAGAAAACGGCAAACCTTTGAGAAACTATCATCTTTCTCAGAGTTCAACAGAGCAACCTGGTTGTGTTTACTATGAAGTTGCGTAGAGAAATCAAGGTTGTTTCTGCGGTTTAGGTTGGCCATTTTGAGAAGCTTAAAGGTGAAGGAAGATGAAGAACAAAGGCGGTTTGGGAGAATTTAGGTTTAAGGAATAGAGTAATTGAAGAAGATAGTGAAAGAGGGGGGAACCATTGGGTATTTATGTGAAAAAGATTTGAGACAAAGTTAATGAAAGAGGATAAACTTTGAAATCCGGATGTCGGTCCCACTTCTATAAGTAGTTTACTTTTGCACAAAAGTAGTTTTGTTGGAAGTCGATAAATCTTCCGAAGGTTATTTGCTTCGGAAGTTCTGAAGAAAAAGCTTTTGAAGGCAAATTGGCTTCGGAAGATATTTCAAAGGTTTTTGATAATTTTGCTTCCGAAGAGAATTAACACTCAGAGTTTTTATTCTAAAAAGAATGAAAATGTCCGAAGGTAAATTGCTTTCAGAAGAAAATTATTCTTATAAAACATATAAGTACTTAAGTTGATTTTAAACTTCGAAAGATATTTCAGGAATTTCTTCCGAAGGTAAAATTGCTGAAGTAGTTATTTATTTACCAAGACATAAATTTCTTCTGATGGTAATTTTAAATCTTCCGAAAAGAAAAGAGATCAAAATTTTAAAAAATCTAAAAAAATGTCTTTTGAAAAGATTTTCTTCCAAAGAAAACAACGGCTTATAAAGATGATGAAATAGACAACTTAGGACACAAGGTTTTAGAAATAATATGATTAAATTTTAAGAAAAGCTATTTAAAATTAATCATCCCAATAGTTGATACAAGATATTTAAATCTTTGTTCATCAAAAGCTTTGGTGAACAGATCAACATATTGTTCATTTGTGTTAACTTTGACTAGTTTGATTAAGCCTTTTTGAAAGTTATCCCTAATCAAATGATACCTGATATTGATATGTTTTGTCCTTGATTGTGGCACAGGATTTTCTGTGATTGAGATAACACTATTGTTGTCTATGTGGATGGGAGTCTCCTTGAAGTTGAATCTATAGTCCAGCATCTGATTTTGAATCCAAAGCACTTGAGCACAACAGCTTACAGCAGCAATGTATTCAGCCTCAGCAGTTGATGCAGACACACATGATTATTTCTTACATTGCCAAGAGACTATCCTTCCACGAAGAAATTAACATCCCCCTGATGTAGACTTTGCAGTCATGTTGCAACCACCATAGTCACTCTCTGTATAAGCATACAGATTAAAGTCAGAATTCTTTGGATACCAAAGGCTAAATGATGGAGCACCTTTGAGATATCTTAAAATTCTTTTGACAGTGACCAGTGTGACATCTTGGGGTTGGCTTGATATCTTGCTCAAATGCATGTAGCAAACATGATATCAGGCCTGCTAGCTGTGAGGTACATAAGAGACCAATCATTGCCCTGTAGAGATGTTCATCAACACACTCCCCCTCAAGATCAGGTCCAAATGAGTGGTTCCTGGCTATGGGTGTCTTAGCAACCTTACAATCAGTCATATTGAACCTTTTAAGTATGTCTTGTACATACTTTGACTGACTTATGAAGATGCCATTTTCAACTTGCTTCACGTGAATTCCTGGAAAGAAATTGAGTTCCCCCATGGCACTCATTTCAAACCTGTCCTTCATCAGCTTCTTAAAGTCTTTGTAGAGCTTTGGATTAGTTGACCCAAAGATAATGTCATCTACATATACTTGAACTAGAATTATGTCATTTCCTGTTTCTTTGATGAAGAGAGTTCCATCTATAGTAACCCTTTTGTATCCATGCTGACAGAGATACTGAGATAGAGTCTCATACCACTTCCTTGGTGCTTGGTGCTTGGTGCAACCCATAAAGAGCTTTATCAAGCCTGCAGAATAATCTCGATGATCAGGATCTGCAAACCCATGTGGTTGTCTGACATATACCTCTTAATCAATCACCCCATAAAAAAAGCACACTTGACATCAAGTTGGTAGAACTTGAAGTTCTTAAATGCAGCAAAAGCTAGGAATATCCTAACAGCTTCAAGTCTTGCTACAAGAGCAAAGACATATGTGTAGTCAATTCCTTCTTCTTGAGTATATCCTTGAACAACTAGTCTTGCCTTGTTCTTGATGATAAGTCCTCTATCATCCTTCTTATTCCTGAACACCCATTTGGTTCCTATGGTAGTCTTCCTTTGAGGAAGAGGACATAGGTTCCATACCTTTTGCCTTTTGAATTGAAGCAGCTTCTCTTGTATAGCTTCAACCCAACTTCCATCCTTTAGAGCCTCATCAATTTTCTTTGGCTCTATCTGGGACAAGAAACAAGAGTGAAGACAAACATTTGCATCATGGGTTTGTCCTCTTGTTCCCACCCCTGAATCAACATCTCCAATGATGTTTGTGGTAGGATGAGACTTGTGGATCCTTAGCTGAGGGATCACAGCAAGTTTCTTAGACAGATCTAAATTTGAAAAATTCCGATCTGGCAAGGAGGATTCACCCTCCACATCAGCACACTTATCAAGATTGACTTGATCCAATGAGTGTGTGACATCATTGATGTTGTCTTTAATGGAGTGGTTATCAGCATCAAGGAATTCCTGATCACTATCACCACCACAATTTTCTCCAACATTTAAAGCTCCTTCATTTGAGTTTTGTGCCTTTAAGCTGGAATTTGAAGGCACCCCAGAAGTATCAGCGGGATTTGTGATTGATGTGCTGGTAGAAGCTTCATTTGTGGGATTGGTTACCACTGGAGCTGAAGATGTGTAGCTTGAAGGTCTCCTTAGCTTAAATCTTGGGTCAGGATCGCCTGTAGGTAGTATATCTGTGGACCCTGAAACATGCTCACAAGATTTGTTAAAACAGTTGGTAAAGATCAAATAGCCAATCCGGACCAGAACCTTTCACACTGGGAGTGTGCTCATTGAAAATCACATTTGCTGACTCCTCAACTACTCTAGTTCTGAGATTGTATACTCTATAAGCTTTAGCTTGAGAAGAGTATCCAATGAAGTGTCCATCATTTGATTTCTCAGCAAACTTGGCAATTTGATCTTTGGTATTCAAAATGGTGCAAGGACATCCAAATGACCTGAGAAAATCAATGAAAGATTTTCTCTTGTGCCAAAGTTCATAAGCAGTCTTACCATGTGTCTTAACTACTAAAACTCTGTTTTGCACATAGCAAGCAGTGTTCACTACCTCTGCCCAGAAGGTGATAGGCAGTTTAGAGTCAGACAACATAATTCTTGCAGCTTCAATTAGTGTCCTGTTTCTCCTCTCAGCAGCACCATTTTGCTTAGGAGTCCTGGGAGCACTATATTGTCTTGTAATACATTTTTCATCACAAAATGTATCAAGGATTTGATTCTTGAATTCAGTTCCCTGATCACATCTTATAATTTTGACCTTGTGATCACATTGATTCTTAATCTTTAAGATGAAATTCTTTAGAATCTCAGGGGTCTCATCCTTAGTTCTAAGAAAGAAGACCCAAGTGAATCTAGTAAAGTCATCTGTGATCACCAAACAATAGGAGGTCCTTCCTAGACTCATTACACTGGTGGGGTCAAAGAGATCCATATGTAATAAGTGTAGGGGATTAATGATAGAATTTCTTTCCTTTGGCTTGTGAGATACCTTGTGTTGCTTCCCCTTCAGGCATGCAACACAGTGGTCATCACCTGTAAACTCTTTCTTTGGTATTCCAGTTACCAAATCATTCTTAATTAATTTATTCATGTTTTTAAAGTTTGCATGGCACATTCTTTTATGCCAGAGGAAAGACTTATCATTATTTGCTTTAGATAGAAAGCATGAAACTTCTCCTAAGGGAGATGTTTCTTGCAAATCCATCTTGTACATTTTCCCTTTCCTGGGGGCTCTGAGCATGATGCGCTCATGAGGAATGACCAACCCGGGCCTGAGAACAATGCACTCATGCTCAGTGAAGAGCATGTTATGACTCTGATCACAAAATTGGGATAGACTCAAAAGATTATACCCAAGCTCCTTGACAAAGTTTACCTTCTCAATGCTGAGCTTACCATTTGTGACTTTGCCCCTTCTTGTAATGTAACCTCCTGCATCTCCTCTAAAACCAACTGGTCCTCCATCAATTCTTTCAAACTTTTGGAGTAGTGACCTATTGCCTGTCATGTGCTTGGAACAGCCATTGTCAATGATCCATACATTTCTGTTTGTCTTGAGCTGTTCCTGCACAAAAGATATGGTTAGTTACATTTGGAAACCGAAGCCTCATTGGTCTTGGGCTCATCAAAAGAAGTTGAAGACAATGCAACAGTAATTGATCCTATAGTCGTGCTAGAAGGATCATTTGCTGATGTTGATGAAGAACTTTCAGCCACTTGGTCTTTCTTTGACTTCCACACCACCTTTGGAAGCTTAGACTTGACCTTCAATACTTCGGAAGTTTTGTTGACTTCGGAAGTTTTGATGACTGCACCTTCGGAAGATCTTGCTTTCACTGCAGCAGGCTTCAGTGCTTCGAAAGTATTCCTTTCTTCCGAGACCAAATTTTCTTCCAAATGCAAGTTTCCACTTGTCTTCTTCTTCATTTTGGAACTTCCGAAGGAAAGAGATTTTCCTTCCGAAGCTTGCTTCTTCTTCTCCAAACTCTTAGAAGTTTCTTTCTTGGTTATGTGGAGAGTACTCTTTGGATTGTAAACACAATCCTTAGCAAGATGAGAGGTACTCCTACACATGACACAGTCCATTTTCTTCCTTCTAGGAGTTTTTCTTTGTAAACAAGGCTGAACTTGATCACTTTCCTTCTCCATCTTCATCTTTACAGATGTTGTGGCAATTATTGTAGGGATAGAACTACCTTTGGAGCTGGATGGTTCAGGTTGTACTGTAACATCTTGTATTTTCTTGTTAACTAATAGTTAATGTCGTTTACTCTTGTAAGGACCAAAGTTGTCAATTATGAAACTTATGGGTTGCTTATGCCTTTAATTCTTCAATTTGAAAGTTAATAGTTAATTATGAAATTGAACATAATTGTAAGTAATAATAATGTTACTATTACTAATAATAAATTATAATAACAATAATAATAATAATGGTATTAATAATGAAAAAGTCCTAATAATAATAATAATGCTAATGACTAATGGCAATATTAATTGATTTACGAAAAAAATTCTAAGCTTGGAAATGTTTAAAACTTAAAATAGTTAAGTTAAGGGGGTTTATTGTCAAGTTAGAAACTTTAATATAAAGTTTTGTGCATGAAATAATAACCAATTAAACCACAAGGACCGAAGGTGTAACTTTAAAAGTTACATCCCAACCCCCTGCCCATTTTCCTTTTACGCAAATCCGGTCACAAATTCCGGCCAATCTCCGGCACGCTCCGGCGAGCCCCACACACAACAAATTTCGTCGATTCATGACTTGAAAACATCACCGAACCATTTTGGAATATGATTCGAACCCTTGTACAACATTTAATCGAATTAAAACCTCCGTTATCAGTCGGATCGATTGAATAACCGAAGCTTTAAACACCATAGTCGTTTGGGCATTAACTTTCAATAATAGTCTAATTAATCGAACATGAACAATCGTATACCTAATTCTAATCGATTGCAACACACAAATTGTTCTGGAAAACACAAAAACAACACCTTCGATCGTCACCTTCCTTTCGAACCTGCAACTTGGTCGAAAACTATCTTCAGAGCATTCTAGCTTAAAATTGTTTGAGGGCTTTGCATCCTAAACACCCATTGAAGCTTCATACGAAGGGAATTTGATTATCATCAACGTTTGCACCTTAAAGCACTTACACGCAGTTGTGACTCGTTCGTAAACCCGAGAGCATCAATTCGAACTCAATTACGTAAGTTTCGCATATCATTATACTCGTTTTAACATGGGGAAACAAAGCCCTAATGTTAATTTGATTAACATGTTCGAATTGAGGATCAATTTGATGGCAAACGATTCTAGGGTTTATAAGAATTTGGGGAATTATTTGAAGAATGGTTTTAACAATTAATTTACGTTTTAAGACAAGAATTGGGCTTTTGCCCGTTGGTTAACAACAAACACTTATGCATGGCAGGTCAGGGGTTCGAACCCTGCCCCTGCCATGTTTTTATTTTGGCAGCTTTCTTTTATTATTATTTTTTTATTAAATCAGGAAAAAAACTATTAATATAATAATAAATCTAATTAAATATTATTTTGTTAACTAAAACATTTCAGAAATTATTTAAATTTTAATATTTTAAAACTTATAACTCTTAACTTTAATTACTTGTTAAAAATAAAAAGATTATAAAAATATTACTAAGTCATTCATATGTTATAAAGATATTATAGTCCAAACTTGGATTATTCCAAGACACTCCAAAATTACATATTTCAAAAATTTTAAATGTTTAATCATAAAAATGGCTATTTAAATAAATATTTAAGTATTCATCTTATCATTTAAGCATGTATATCATAATTAGTTAATAAAGTTATTCGTTAACTTTTATTTAAATTCTTGAAATTTATAAAACAATATAATTTGATTTATTCTTATTTTTAAGGTTTCGTATTATAAAACATTTATGATAAATCATTTTAAAAGCTCAAAACTTTATAAAATGATTTTAAATAATTTTAACGTCATTTAAATAAGTATTTAATTAATTCTCTTTATCAAGTTTTTAAATAGTTAATTATTAAATTAATTAATTCTATTCACATATTATACTTAATTTTTATTAAATCAATAACCTAAATTTTTGAGACGTTTTTAACTGATTTATATTATCTTTATTAAACCAAAACGTAAACGATTCATTATTTTATATAATTATTTAAACCCCCAAATTTCCAATTGAAACCCTAGTTCACGTTTATTCAATAATCTTACCTTTAAATTTAACCTTGGAATATATATACGTTTAGGCAACTTGTAAGAGAAATCGTTGGAGTCTCGTTTAAATTCTTATCATCACCTTATATATATCAAGTGAGTATTTCTATACCCCTTTCTCATATTTCACACTTTGAGGTGAAACATGTTACTTTATAATCATTGCACTTGTAAACATTTGATTCTTGTAAACTTATGGCATTTCACCTGCATGTTGTGGTTAGTTGAACTTGTGGCTACCATGTAATGTCGAATATATGTACAATCATTAACTATTGCTAGCCTAGCGAAGTCATAGATCTATGGGCCAGACAAGCCTGCTTGGTTGATTGCTTGGTTGATCCAAGTACACTTAGCTAATCGTATATACTTTTAAACGTTTGAGACTTGTAAAACTTTGTTGAGGTTTGATTGTGCATTCTGTCTTACATCCCTAGTTACTTTGTTCTCTAACTTACAACATGAATTGCCATCTTTTATATACTTATGTATTGCAAACTATAGAAATCTCACCAACATTATTGTTGACCTTTTATTTTTAACATGTTTCAGGAAATACTCAAGCTTGATCGTCATTTTTGAAGTTGTTCACACCTAGGAATGAACCTAGTTAAATAAATGAATAAGCTTGTTATGTTTTCTTTATTTGAGACTTATGTGTAATAATACCTTTGAAACTTATGAATAATATTTTTTTGGATTTAATAATAGCGTTATGTGGCTGTGAACGATCTTAACTCTCACTCCTCGACGTTTCCGCCGTCAAGGTTGGGGTGTGACATGTACAATAGTGGTGCACAACTGATCAGCCTTCTTCTTGATGATGGGATGATTTGGACATGTACCAGAACTCTTGTTGATGGAGTTCAAGTTGGTGTATTCACCCTTTACCACTTGAAATCCTATAGAGATGAAGACTTGTTTCTATGCAGAATTAAAGGTGGCCTTGATCTCTTGAGCCTTCTTGGACTTTCTTTTGGCCTTCTTGATCAAGTTCTTTCTCCTGGACTTGGTCATCCCAACAGCTTTGCTCTCCTCAGAGGGATGGTGACCCTTCTTAGAATACTCTTCTTCACTCTTCTCAGAGCCATTCTCCACCATCTCCTTTTCATCCTCTTCAGTCAGATCTATGAGGGGAAGCTCATCTTCACAATTTTCACACCTAGGAGATCTTACAGACAAGATTGTGTGTGGAGGAGCTATCTCACAAGATCCCAGTCCCTGCTTATTTTGATAACAAACTTTTGCATGCAAGGATGAGGATATTATGTTCTTGAAGGTCTCTTCTTCAAGAACACATTTTTCTGCCTTGGCTTTGCTGATCACAAGCTCAGCCTGGCATTCATTTAACTTACTAATGAGGTCTTTGATCTGAGTCACGTAGTTTGTGTGCTCATGTTTAAGAGTTGAAATGGTTTTCTCTAACTCCTCTATCTTTAGTTTATAATAATTTTCAGCTCTCTTAAAATAAGCTTTTAAGATATTTAAGGACTCAAGATCAGATCTCATTTCTAAGTTATAGGGCTTGTATCTATTAACTTTAGCAATACATTCAGGAGTACAAAGATGTTCCAATACCTTGTCTTTATCGTGGTTTTCCATGAGTGCTTGGTTTGGAGATGCATCTTCTACCTGAAAGCTTCAGTCAAAGCTTCCCTCTTCAACAACAACTACAACTTGATGCTTTGGCTTCTCATTCTGGGGGGCTTTCTCAGTGTAGTTTGGTCTGGCTTGTGTTTGGCCACCATTTGTCCTTGATGCCTTACACTCCCTTTCAAAGTGTCCTATTTGGTTACAGTTGTAACACTCTACTTTGCTTTTATCCAGCCCAACCTTTCCACTGGGTGCATTGCTTGGAAACTTCCTCCCTGTCCTCTTGTAGAACTTCTTGGCTCTGTGAGTGAGAAGAGCCATCTGCTGGACTATCTCCATGTACTCCAGATCATCTGGATGGATGCAGTCCAAATCTTCAAAGGTGAAGAGAAACTTGATGTGGTTTCACCAGCAGAGACAAAGGCATGAGAAGAACTTGTCTCTTGGAAAGGACTTCCTTAAGTGTAGCTTTCTCTTGGAGTCTCTAGGAAGGTGATGAAAGGACCCTTTTGTGAGTTGTCAGGGTAGCATATAAGATGATGTTGTGGTTCAATGCTTTCCCTTTCAACCACATGGAGGGCTCAACTCAGTTGATTGGTGGAGTTTCCAGATGAGTTTTGCATGTTCATTTCCATCTGGTAGCCATTAAGAATACCATACAACTCTGTGAGAGTTAGAGTCTTAAGGTTCTCAGTCCTTTTGATAACAACACAATAATGTGTCCATTGTCTAGGAAGAGAGGACATAAACTTCCTTACAATGTCCCTATTCTCAAGAGTTACTCCAACATCCATTAGAGTATCCACAATCTCAACATACCTGAAGTATTGTTGAGTCATGGTTTCACATACCTTGAAGGTGAAGTTTTCAAACTGCTGCTTCAGGAGATTCTTCTTGTTCTCCTTTGCTTCAATGGATCCCTCATACATCAGCTTCAGTGCTTCCCATAGTTGATTGGCAGTTTTGCACTTCATGAAGTCTCTGTAGATGGAGTTTGGAAGAGCAGTTTGAAGGGTTGTCATGGCTTTCTGATCAATCTCTATTATCTTCCTGTCTGCTTTCAGAGTAATCAGCCAACACCTTTGGAATCATACCACCACCAGTAGCAGATGTGGTGCTTGCTATGTAAGGTCCTTCAACAACATAGTCCCACATCTTGGAGTCTTGAGACTTGATGAAGCCTTTCATTCTTTGACACCAAGTATCAAAGTCTTCAGGAGTGATCATTGGAGACTTTGTCATAGTTCCAGTTTCCATATCAGCTTTGGTAATAGCTTCCATTTGAGTTGTTAAGTATTTTGTGTGTGTGAGGGATCTTAAGATGGTGAGATATTATATCAAGAGCCTGGAATGCTCTGATACCAAATGTAGGACCAGTAAAGGGTATGCACTTACAACACAACAACACAATGAGGAGAGTTACTTAGAACACTTAACAGATCAAATAGGAGACTGGTTAACTTAAGAGAAAGATGCTAAGAACACAAGTAAGAATGAGACAGAACAAGATAGCAAACAAAACAAGTATTTGGTTTTCAAGAATGTTGTATATTTCTTCTCAAGTTCTATTACAAATGTTACAAAGCATACTTAGAAAGTTACAAGTACTTGAGATACATATACTACATCCTACAGCCGGTCATACTTTGAAAGCCAGCTGGATACATAAGACTAGACAACAAAATCAAATGTAGAGTCAAAAGGCAGATTGCCTTTTGAGTAGTGACTATGGCATGCCATAGCTCACATCCTAATATATTACAAAAAGGATAAAAGTACCTAAAGTAAAAAGCATAGACTCAAGACCTCAATGTACAGTTACCAAAAGCATGGATCTTTTCACCAACTCGTGTAAGTTGGTGACTAATCAGAGTTGCAGCGGAAAGGTGGTCCAGCTTTATGGTAAAGTACATCAGATAAAAGCATGTCTCTAAAAGTCTTTGGAAGAAATCTGTCTTCACTCTTTGGCTTCGGAAGACTTCACTTTTGGCTTCGGAAGATGTTGGTCTTGGCTTCGTTACACTTAGAATATTTCTAGTGCAAGGTGTAAAACTTCCGAAGCATTTCTACTTATGTTCTTCAGTGCATGCATGCAGAGAGGCTTTGGATGTTTTGGCTGCATCAGACTTATAGGAATCCTTACACATATATTTCTGGCTTAGGATACCATATGTACATCCTAGACAGACAATCAACACATCAGAGATTAGCTGTTTCAGTACAATATTGCCTCCAAAAGACAGAACATTGCAACCACCAATGTACTCGGGTACAAATAGTCTTATATAGTGTAATAGTCGATCAACAGCTCATCAAGTTGAGTGCCAATCGACAGCAGTCAATCAACAGCTCTTCAACTTGAGTGTTGATTGGCAGTGATTCAACACTTGCTAGAATTCGCCAGTTGACAGGAGTGCTGAATCTTTGAGTTTCCGGCGGCTTCATTCTCTTCGTAAATCAAAAATAGTAAATAACAATGATTGAATAAGTATAATATGATTTACCTAAAATATAACACTTATAAAAATGAGCTATGAATACTCACTTGATAGAAGATGTGATTTGAATACTAAAATGTGAGAATAAACACCAAAGTTTCCTTTCGGATTATTCTAAGGAACAATGTCTAACAAGAGTAATACTATGATTAAGCCTATATATGAATTAAGATTTTAATTGGAAAATGAGTTTAGTAATAAAAATAATGTAACTAATTTATATAACTTGATTAGATAAAATAGAACAAATTAATTAAATAACTGAATTTGAAAAAAGAAATTTTGATTAATTACTAAAATAAAATTATTATGTATTACTTAATAATTTAATTTATAATAATTAATTAAATAGAGTTTGAATATTAAATCATGAAAAATAATTAATTTATTTAGAAATTTGGTAAAATAATTAATAATATAATTGGTTATTTAAATGATTTTATAAATGTTAGTTTAATTTAATTCAAAATAATTTATATTTAATTTAAAAATGATTTTAATAAAATTTAGGATTTCATAAATGAATTAATATTGTTTCTGTAACATTTATAATCATTAAAAAATAATAAAATATAAAGTTATAATTTTTAGTAACTTTCAGAATTTACCTAGTAATC
Source organism: Flaveria ramosissima (assembly GCA_025215565.1). Lineage (NCBI taxonomy): Eukaryota > Viridiplantae > Streptophyta > Magnoliopsida > Asterales > Asteraceae > Flaveria > Flaveria ramosissima. Next base: position 18,062,585 of record CM046046.1, on the reverse strand, counting down.
TCTAAACTAATATTTGTTAACAAAATCACTTTTATATCAATATAATATATAATAATATTTTTTTGTAATTTAAAAATAATACCAAATTGAATTTTGAAAATATATGGGGTGCCCGTAGCCGAACTCAGGTTCTTTGTGTATAAGTTGAATGTGTGAACCAGTGGGTAGTAGCCCATATATGTTTTAAACCTGATTAATAATATATAAAAACATTAATTAATTTAAATCCTAAATTTGAATAAACCCTAATTATAGGTGGACTCAATTGGACACGAAATTAATGTTAGTACTCGAACTAAGCATAGTTCTTTTGTTCCCCACATGAAATAGAGAGAAAGAGAGAGAAAGAAAAAGAGAGAGAGAGTGTGTGTATCAAATTACCCGTTTGATGATTGAATTGAGGATGAACAAAATAATATAGTCGCGACTGAGATGAGATTCGATTTGAAGGTGATGATGATGTTCTGCTATAATTAACCTAGTATGAAGCATCAATTGATAATGAGGAATGTAAACCCTCACTCAATTTCGATTGAAATTGCTCAAATGGTATCAGACAACACAGTTGTAGGTTTGGGACGTTGATGGAGATCAAAATCAATTATCGTGTGTTTGATAGGTGAAATTGTTATGCCTGAAAGTTCAAAGATGTCGAGTAGAGAGTTTAGCCTTGTTTAAATACACTCAACTTTGTCTATTTTGAATCACATGAGTTTAATGTATAAGTGGGTGATTTTGAATTTGATTTGATAACAATTAGATTGTTTCAAGATTAATTGATTGAATATTCATAATTGTAATGATCATTGGAATGTTGCAAACCAGCTGCTTCGATAAATTGAACCCATTTTGATTCGAAACATTTCTGAATTTGAATATGAGATCGATTTCGAGTTTGAGTGTATTGAAACATATGTTTTAATAAAATATATAGAGATCATTTGTTCGAAATAGGTTTGTGAGATGATAGGAGCAGTTTATTTCAACTTTTAATAGAAAGAATTTGAGGTTTTGACCTCGCTAGAGTTCGCCAGTGCTTGACCGGAAAAGGGGAAGTCGACGAGGAGGGGTAAAAAGGTTTTAAAATATTTACAAGTTCATCCCTAAAATTATATTTGTTATCATTTTATGTGTAAAACCTTTTAATTAAGTTTAGAAATTACATTCCAACCCTTAAACTTAATTAAACTCTATTTAATAATAACAATTTATTAACTTATAAACCTTATAAATCTTGAAAAACTTATGAGTAAATTATAAATTTGAACTTAATAAACAAAATCTCATAATTAACATTAAACTTTATAAATTTATTAAAATTTCTTAATAAATTATAAATTTATATTAACCTGTTAAGAATAACATAATTATTGAATTTGAAACATAAAAATAAATAAAATGATTTAAATAATGAATTTGAGTTACAAAATTGACTCAAACGAGTGCAGGTGGCGTCTAGAGACCCAGACATTTCACCTGCCATTTGGTGAAACTACGGTGACTCTACGAGATGTTAGCATTTTGTGGAGTTTACCTATTGAGGGTCATGTAGTATTAGGGGATGAATGTCAAATGTCTATTTTTGAATATATTGAGTGGTGTCACAATCTATTAGGTTACACATACTTAAAGTTATTTGAAATCGATTTTTTTAAAATAAATAGTATTTTAAACCATATTAAGATAACTGCTTTAAATGAAGATGCTACAGATATTCAATGTATACAACGCGCATGGTGTGTAGTTCTAATTTATATTGTTGAACAATATATTTGGATACTAATAATAATCTTATTCCATTATAATATCAAATAATATTTAAAATTCAACAATGTGAGCCACCTAAGCTGAGTTAGTGCTATCCTCACGTTCTTATACAGAAACTTATGTAAGGCAACATCGCCGTAGGTTAAGGACATAGGAGGCCTGTTGTACCTTCTACAAATAAGGGCATGGACTCGGATTCGTAGCATGGCACCATGAATTTGATTTCAAAGCCCGTATGGTACTAGGTATGAAGTGTTAGTTATAATTTAATTAACTATTTTAATAATTAATAACTAGCAACTGAATAATTTTTGTACTTGTTTTCAAGGTGGAATGGTAGCCTACATCACGTAGACTTGACCTTACACGTTCTCAAAGCATTCCGTTCATAATTCCACTCGGTACAAGAGAATGAGTTAATTATTTTTTTTAAATAATACTACGACTAACAATTTTCTAACTTTATACATGTGTTTGTTATAGTTTTACAGTACGCCTTATGATTACATAATAGAACAACTACCAGACATTTGTACATCTAGCATCCATAGTTGGAAGAGCGAGTGTTTTATGATATTTTGGGATGTTGTGGAATGTCATGCCCCAGAAAGGTAATGAGACCGTTAAGATGGTCTCAACACATCCCCCGCCCAATCCCATTAACATGGTCCAACCATGCTCCTTACACAAAGTCACTCATTCCAGAAGGTAAAACTGGATGAATCACCATCACGAGTACGTGACATCTTCGAATGAGACAAAAAATAGTGTCTATGAGATACCAACTAACATCCCAACCCTTATCTGCAAATTACATGGATTGCTATACAAGACGTACGGTCAATACGTCATAGATCCAAGGGATGTTGAGGGTGGAATACCAACTGGATTTCAGAGTTACGGTAGGAGATCTTAAGTCATGATTAGTACATAACTATAGTAACAATAAATGATTGTACGTACATTAAATGTTATTACTTCTATTATTTTTTGTTTTGCAGGTGGATGGGTTTAGTCACGTATACCAGCAAAGCAGCCAATTTATGGACATGGGTGTAGAAAACTATTCTCAACACTTCAAGACGGTTCAAAACATGACTGTTGATATTAGGGAATGGTTAATGAAAATCAAAGATGATACAATCCATCTTATCTACAAACTGATCCGGTCAACTTAGAAAGGGATGACATAATACCACAATATGTAGCGCATTGGGAAAGGAGATGTGGTCAAAGACGAATCAGGGTAAACATTCAAGAAGCAAGAACGTCTAATTGTTAAATGGGGTCAACCTCCAATTATCAATTGGGAACATTTGATTTCCAAGCAGGGCCATCTGGTTTTCAAGCGGGTACAAAAAATTTTAAGAATATTACCTCACAAAGCCAACAAGATTATCCTTCGACATATTTAGATTACGGAGATGACTTCTCAAATTTGAACAATACACCCGACCAAACTATTTTTTATTATCATTCTAATATATCTTCACGACACATATTTAACTCAAATAATTTTTACACACCCAGTGACAACATGATTTCCATTTACCTCAAGACCACTCTCACCCCTTGGTTGATTACAAGCATTCAAATTACAATGTAACCCAACAATCAGAGTTTTGAAATCACCCATCCATGCCACTAGGTTTGGGCCTACAAATAAGCTAGATGACACAGTACACATACAATTTTCAAACTTCAAAACCTGCTCAACGAGATATAAGTTTCCCCAACCAACCCATTGAAAGGCGAAAACAACTAAAAGATAAGAAGAAAACAATATGTTTAACTAGAAACCATTATTAGTCTTTTTCTATATTGTTTACGTTGTAATCCTATTCTTGTATAAATAATCTAATGTCGCTTATACTTCTTTTTGTTGTCACCGTGTTTGCTATTTTCTAACTATTAAAAGAGGCGTATAACACCACAACGATAATTAAAACATAGACATAATACATGATTAAGTTTACTTAACAAGCGGTTTTCAAAGTAAAATGGTATAGACGTCTAATCAAGTGAGGTAAATAGAGAGATAATAAAGATGCAATTGTCCGCAACTTATACCCTGATTACCTCCATTTTCATGTGAGATTGAGCCTTTAATTCTTGATTATTTGCATTTCACATGCATTTCTTTGTTTGAGCGTTTATATCACATGATTACATGTATTTTAGAACTTGTCTAGGTTATACGCGTCGAGACCATAAACTTTAAACTTGTACAAAAGTGATAGAGGCACCTAGGATTTAGCCTTGTGTTTAGCCTGTGACTACACTACCCTGAAATTATCCACTAGTTAGACATGTTGAGCCGTTTATTTACCATTTTTGTTTACACCAACGTTTGCCTAGCCCTTATCTATTTAAGCCTTTTTGTGTTAACCATGTGTTTTAGAAAATCTGGCTAAGTTAGTGTTTAAATAGTGTCTATGAGATACCAACTAACATCCCAACCCTTATCTGCAAATTACATGGATTGCTATACAAGACGTACGGTCAATACGTCATAGATCCAAGGGATGTTGAGGGTGGAATACCAACTGGATTTCAGAGTTACGGCATGAGATCTTAAGTCATGATTAGTACATAGGTATAGTAACAATAAATGATTGTACGTACATTAAATATTATTACTTTTATTATTTTTTGTTTTGTAGGTGGATGGGTTTAGTCACGTATACCAGCAAAGCAGCCAATTTATGGACATGGATGTAGAAAACTATTCTCAACACTTCAAGACGGTTCAAAACATGATTGTTGATATTAGGGAATGGTTAATGAAAGTCAAAGATGATACAATCCATATTATCTACAAATTGATCCGGTCAACTTTGAAAGGGATGACATAGTACCACAATATGTACCGCATTGGGAAAGGAGATGTGGTCAAAGACGAATCAGGGTAAACATTCAAGAAGCGAGAACGTCTAATTGTTAAATGGGGTCAACGTCCAATTATCAATTGGGAACATTTGATTTCCAAGAAGGGCCATTTGGTTTTCAAGCGGGTACATCAAAATTTAAGAAGAGTACCTCACAAAGCCAACAAGATTATCCTCCGACATATTTAGATTACGGAGATGACTTCGCAAATTTGAGCAATACACCCGACCAAACTATTTTTTATTATCATTCTAATATATCTTCACAACACATATTTAACTCAAATTATTTTTACACACCCAGTGACAACAAGATTTCCATTTACCTCAAGACCACTCTCACCCCTTGGTTGATTACAAGCATTCAAATTACAATGTAACCCAACAATCAGAGTTTTGAAATCACCCATTCATGCCACTAGGTTTGGGCCTACAAATAAGCTAGATGACACAATACACATACAATTTTCAAACTTCAAAACCTGCTCAACGAGATATAAGTTTCCCCAACCAACCCATTGAAAGGAGAAAACAACTAAAATGATAAGAAGAAAACAATATGTTTAACTAGAAACCATTAGTAGTATTTTTCTATATTTTTTACGTTGTAATCCTATTCTTGTATAAAATAATTTAATGTCGCTTATACTTCTTTTTCATGTTTGTTATTTTTTTAACTATTAAAATAGGCATATAACACCACAACAATAATTAAAACAATAATTAACAAGCGGTTTTCAAAGTAAAATGGTATAGACGTCTAATCAAGTGAGGTAAATAGAGAGATAAAAAGATGCAATTGTCCGCAACTTATACCCTGATTACCTACATTTTCATGTGAGATCTTTCATTGAGAAGTTGGTCCTGGGGCTGAAATCATTGATGTCACACCCCAACCTTGACGGCGGAAACGTCGAGGTGTGAGGGTTAAGATTGTTCACAGCCACATAACGCTATTATTAAATCCCAAATATATTATTCATAAGTTTTCAAAATTACATTACAAGCATAAGTATCAATAATGAAATAAGTTTCAACATGAAATAACAAACATAATTATTTTGTTTATTAACTAGGTCCAAATCCTAGAATATGCCGGCAACATAAGTTCACTTCAAAACTTGGGGGTTTTCCTGAAACATGATAAAAATAAAAGGTCAACTATAAATAGTTGGTGAGTTTCCAAGGTTTTCATACATAATATGAAAAAGGTTACAAGTAGCAATTCATGTCATGGATTATAAGCTAGTAAGGTTATAGAACACATATCGTTACAACCAAACCTCGACTTGATTACAAGTATAAAAGATTGGCTAAGTGTATTTGGTTCCCTAGTGCACAAGCGTACGGCCCCTAGGAGTCGGCAATACCTCGACTTTAGCACCAAATAGGCTTGTCAGGCCCAAAGATCTAAGACGTCGCCAGGCTAGCAATAGTTAATGATTGTAAACAAATTATGTATCTCATATAATCACTTACAATACACAAATAACCATGACAAAATAATAAGTTGAATTGCATGTGATTTACAAGTCTCAAATGTGTATAAGTGTATCATGTATAAGCAATCATGTTTCACCCCAAAATAGTGTGAAAATATGAAAAAGGGGCAAGGAAACTCACATGGAAATAAGCGTTTCAAGATGATATAAAAGATTACAAGATAAATCCCAAGTGTCCATTACAAGCACCTAAATATATAATTTACAAGATGAAGATTAAGATTAATATATTGATTAATGTTTAAATAAGAGTTAGGGTTTCAATAGTTTTAGGGTTTTGATGAGTAATTATGTTTATAATGATGATGATAATAATTTAAACGAGGTTCCAAATGGTTTCTTTTACAAGTTGTTTAAACGTATAGATTTCAAGATTAGGTTTAATAATAAGATTACAATTTTTAGACATAAACTAGGGTTTCCAATAGAACTTGGAAGTTTAAATAAGTAAATAAGTAAAATAATAAATCATTTAGGTTTAATAAAGATGATGTAAATCAATTAAACCAATAATATGTGAAAAGAAATAATTAATTTAAAAATTAACTATTTAAAAGTTGATAAGGATATTACATATTAAAATCATATTATAAAGTTTTAAGCTTATTAAAATGATTTATTATAAAGGTTTTTAAAACCTTAAAATAAAGCAAATTATATTGTTTTATAATTTTCAAGAATTTAAACAAAAGTTAACGATTAAATTCATTAAATGGTATAACATGCTCAAATGATTTGATGAATAATAAATTATTCAAATAGTCATTTTAACAACTACTTGAATAATTATTTATCATTTAGATTTATAATGTTTTAATAAAATTTGAACCATAATAAGTTTTATTACACAAAAGAATTTATAACTTTTTAAAATAAAACTCCATTTAAAATATCGTGATTTAAACGATAAAATCTAAGGAAAGTTCGGATCACTACTATTTTGTTAATTATTTAAAATCTATGTTAATAATTCAAACATAACCTTTAAAATGTTTTATTACAAAGGTTTTTTTTTTATTGTTTAATATTTTAAAATATCACTGAAAATTATTTGACAACTTAAAAATACATTTAAAGGTTATAAAATATTTTTTTATATTTATTAGAAATTTTCTAAAGTTTATTTAAGGTTGGAAAGCACCTAAAAAATAATGAGGTTACCCGGGGTCGAACCCGAGACCTCAAGGTTGGGAGCTGGTCATGGAACCGGTGAACCAAGGCATACAGCCGCGGTTATCAACGGTTCCCAATAAACTTAAACACAATCCCAAGAATCCCCCTCCCAACCAAGAACCCTAGATTGGTGTAACCCAAAATTGAACACCCAGATGATTATGATAATGGAATTGATGTTAGGGCTTTGTTTCCCGATGTCGAAACGAGTATAATGGTATGTTTCACTTACACGATTGGTTTCGAATTGATGATGAACCGTAAGATGATAGCCGCGAATGATGGCTAGTCAAAAATCCGTAATAATCATGTCGATATAGTTCAGCTAATGAATGAAAAGCTTCCATAGTTGATGAGGAACAGAAGCCCTTTATCAATTGTGGTTGAAATCGACCGAAAGTTGAAGAGCAAAACGGTTGCAAGTCGCGATGTAGGGTTGTTCAAATTCAATATTTGGAGTCGTTTCAGGTGTAATTGTGTGTTGTATACGAGTATAGATTGATAGAGGATCGATTTGGTTGAATTAATTGGACTATTATGAAGTTTTAATCGTCAATTGGTTGAAGGTTAACGTCCGACGGTTACTCGAGCTCGAAAGCTCCTGTAACCGGTGTTTAATCTTCGATGTAACCTCCAAACGGTTCGATTCACGCTCACAAGTCAATTGAAAACGGTTTTAGCTAATTAATCGAAGTTATTGCGAGTTTAATCGACTACCGGAGCTCACCGGAGTCGCGGCCGGAAGTGGTGGCCGGACTTGCGGGCGTTAACAAGGGGAAGGAAACGGTTTAATAGTTCACATCTTTGGTCCCTGAGGTTTTCAAAAGTTTTCACTTGAATTTTATGGTTTTGTTTTAGTTTTAAACTAAATTACAATATAAACCCTGAAATTTTAAATGTTATTATTTTATGTAGAAAGTTAGTTAAATACAAGTTTTAAAATAATAGCACTTATATTATTTTTATTTATTTCAAAGGTTAACACTTATTATGATTATTATTATTAATCTTGTTGTTATGATTATTATTGTTATTAATATTATTATCACTAATATTATTATTATTAGTGCGATTATTTTATTTAAGATTATCAACACTTTAAATTTCATAATAATAAGCTAACATTATATCACTTATAATGTTACTATTATTATATTAATTTGTTAATCACCAAATTAATTATTAAGTATAACAACCCCAAAGTTTCAAAATGGCATGAAAGGTCCTTTTAAAACTTAACAAAGTTTATTTTTAATTTAACGAAATTAAGAGATGTCACAGTCTCCCCAACTTAAAAGAATTTCGTCCCGAAATTAAGAATGAAACAAAGGAATTGTAATGAATGGTGAGTGTTCAACGAACAGTGTTTGACGTTTGATTACAGGTGGAACGCTTCACTTTATGTAATCTTACAAGATCCTTAACATAATAAACGCGAGACGTTTTGAGATGAAACGTCGAAAAACGATGACGAGTTACCGTGGTACCTTAGATTCATAAGCCACAACTTCTAGAATATAATCTCGTAGTAAAGCGATATGTTAAAATCAATAAAAGACCACAATTGTAAGATATGTTAACCATCAAGATTTAAGAATCCCAAACGTCACTATATGAAACGATCTTAACGCATATCTTGAGAATATGCATCTCTCCTTTGACCAATCATCGGCCTAAGAATAATACGATATGTGAAGATTTTGGAATAAGTTCACAACGATGGTTAGAAACATTATTAAAAACAGAAAATAAATTGATCATCCAAATTAATGATCGATGTTTAACGACATACCACGGTATACAACTATTTGAGATAGATACAAGCCAATTTCTCGACCCGTTATCCCACATGAGTTGATATGCAATTAACCAATCGGCCTATAATGCACCAATAGTCATCATGACAGCTAAGATAAGAGACACTTAGTGAATGAAAAGTTAAACAGGAGACCCATAGGATCACGAATGTTAGGTCTTGTCATATGTGATGGTAAGACACTTGGATACATGCCAAACCCATGCCTACAAGTTACGAAGATTTATGAACCTTTATATCCGCGTCACAACGTAAGTAATAACGAGTCTCGTTGATCGAAATCAAGATAGTGTTTTAATGATTTTCAATGGTTAAGGATTAAAGACGATTTAAGAAATGACGTGAACAATAGGAAATGTACTTATATCTTGCAAGGTAGCAAATTTCCTAGTATAGTTTGCATACACAGTTCATCAAACCCATGAGTACAGTCGAGAACATTCGTATGACTAGAAAGACATAACCACAAGTTGATAATGTCTTTATTTAGTAGAAAGATTGTTTAAGAAAACTACCATCACACAATCACGTGTTGATGATATCTCAAAATGAAAGTTGATAAGTAGGGAATAAATGGTTCGATATAGCTAGATCAAATCAAAACATAAAGATAAAGGGAAAGAAATCAATTTAAATGCTCCAAGCTTGGAATCAAAATTAACCTAGAGTGATCGGGTCTCCTTTCAAGTTCAGAAACCATGCTTTGGCTTGATAGGTCCAAACACTGATATTTGTTCACCCTTCAAGTTACTACATGTTTCTTGTCACTTGATTAAAACCTTGGTAAGTTGGAGATCAAGAAATGAGAATAGTCATCAAGGTGCGGTTTTACTCCTAACTTGGTGGTGTATTCCCAAGGTATGACCGTTAACTTACCAATTAAAAAAATTTGATCCCAACTCCTTGTTGAGGATCCACAGAAATAAGACGAGATAACTCACCATTAAGGTAAGGGAAGTCACTCCTATCTTAACGGTGAAGTTTTACAAGAAAACAAAATATAACAAGATGAACTTCTTCATCAAAATCCAGAATTCACTCCTACTTTGATGAAGTCGTCTCATTTGAACAAATACAATTCTTAAAGATGATATTATCATCAAGGTATGGATTTCACTCCTATCTTGATGATTGAATTTCATAATAGCAAGAAAACAATCGAAGATTGACATTTGTCACCAAAGTACGGGTTTCAATCCTATTTTGGTGAGATCATGTCATTTGTGAAATGCCATTCCAAAGAAAATAATTGAATTCAATCCTCGGGATAAGGAAATCACCCCGATCCAGAGGATGAAATTTTATAAATCACAATTGGAAACCATTTATCAAAACGAATAGAGAATCATCAAAGTAAGGGAATCACCCCTGTTTTGATGAGTTAGAATTTAGGAAATACAAGTGTTCTTAGTCATAGGTTGACTTGCAACTCTTGCATCTCCCACGGTGCAAACGGTATGAAGTTCGACTTATCAACGAAAGGAAGAGAGTATCCATTAAAAATTCAGAAAATTTCAAGTTACATTAATGTAACAAAAGGAAAAATCATGCTTACAAGCTTAAGATCAAAGTTCAAGATAACAGAACTTGTTGTGGTATTCAAATCTTGGATGGTTTCAATCGGGAAGACGAAATTAAGAGCAGGAAATTATCCAACACCACAATGAGATGTGAACATTCGATTCACGATCGAAAGGAATACATGGACTTCTTAAGATATGTGATCAACCATAGCCTTATTGAAGACACGCGTACTTATAAGTGATCACTCATCTCAAGGGTTTCGAGTCAAGTAAGTGGATTCAATGATTGAGTCAAATCACCATTTACACTTTGCCTAGACAAAGTATCTTGAGATGTAGGAATTCCACCTACAGCATTTCATGTTCTTAGTTATGGGACACATCTTTAGGAAGACTTGAGAAGCATAAGTAACGGTTTAAATCTTTGAAGACCATTCGGTTTAGATTCCCAATATCTTTGGGTATATTAAGTTCCATGTTCACGTTGGTCAAGATATAGAAATAGTTTCATGAAACGCTCAACATGTAACGGTGTTTAAACGTAAGAGTTGAAATGTCGGTTAGGTTCAATATTAACAGGAACATTATGTATGATAAGAATGAAGTGATACCAGTTCAAGGAATCAAAGATTTTAAGATACGAAGAGGATGGTTCCATTTGGTAACGCATTACCATTTGGAATCGTTGACACGTCAAGGTAAATTGACCCATTTGCCATAGAGACTTGTGTATGTTGACCATAGTTTATCACTCACCCCAGAAATCCCCAGGTAAGCATAACTGGTCTCACAGTGAGATTTATACGATATGCTTGCCTAGCCCGAAGGCCTTTTGCCAGGAAATCCAGAATACAGGTGTCTATGTGTCACACAAGTTTCTTTGGTTTATGAAATCAAAACCTTGATGAGATTTTCATAGATTAGACACAGAGTCTAAGGAACTAAACCCACGATGATAAGTGTAGATTCCACATCTCGTTAAGAATAAGTTTAGGAAGTTCATTTTGTCGGGGAGAGTCAAAGAGTCAAAGTTAAGTTTAGGGAGACAAGTAACTAAGTTTAAGCATACATAAGGCAATCCTATGCTAAGGCATCAAGTTGCACAAAAGGCGTAGCATTATGTAGCATGCAAACAACATGTAAGCACAAAGGTATAAGGATCTTTCTATGAGGTTCATGCAACTATAGTCTAGGTCACCATTTCTAATAACCTAAATCCCTATAGTTATGGGCTCTGATACCAATCTGTCACACCCCAACCTTGACGGCGGAAACGTCGAGGTGTGAGGGTTAAGATTGTTCACAGCCACATAACGCTATTATTAAATCCCAAATATATTATTCATAAGTTTTCAAAATTACATTACAAGCATAAGTCTCAATAATGAAATAAGTTTCAACATGAAATAACAAACATAATTATTTTGTTTATTAACTAGGTCCAAATCCTAGAATATGTCGGCAACATAAGTTCACTTCAAAACTTGGGGGTTTTCCTGAAACATGATAAAAATAAAAGGTCAACTATAAATAGTTGGTGAGTTTCCAAGGTTTTCATACATAATATGAAAAGGTTACAAGTAGCAATTCATGTCATGGATTATAAGCTAGTAAGGTTATAGAACACATATCGTTACAACCAAACCTCGACTTGATTACAAGTATAAAAGATTGGCTAAGTGTATTTGGTTCCCTAGTGCACAAGCGTACGGCCCCTAGGAGTCGGCAATACCTCGACTTTAGCACCAAATAGGCTTGTCAGGCCCAAAGATCTAAGACGTTGCCAGGCTAGCAATAGTTAATGATTGTAAGCAAATTATGTATCTCATATAATCACTTACAATACACAAATAACCATGACAAAATAATAAGTTGAATTGCATGTGATTTACAAGTCTCAAATGTGTATAAGTGTATCATGTATAAGCAATCATGTTTCACCCCAAAATAGTTTGAAAATATGAAAAAGGGACAAGGAAACTCACATGGAAATAAGCGTTTCAAGATGATATAAAAGATTACAAGATAAATCCCAAGTGTCCATTACAAGCACCTATATATATAATTTACAAGATGAAGATTAAGGTTAATATATTGATTAATGTTTAAATAGGAGTTAGGGTTTCAATAGTTTTAGGGTTTTGATGAGTAATTATGTTTATAATGATGATGATAATAGTTTAAACGAGGTTCCAAATGGTTTCTTTTACAAGTTGTTTAAACGTATAGATTTCAAGATTAGGTTTAATAATAAGATTACAATTTTTAGACATGAACTAGGGTTTCCAATAGAACTTGGAAGTTTAAATAAGTAATTAAGTAAAATAATAAATCATTTAGGTTTAATAAAGATGATGTAAATCAATTAAACCAATAATATGTGAAAAGAAATAATTAATTTAAAAATTAACTATTTAAAAGTTGATAACGATATTACATATTAAAATCATATTATAAAGTTTTAAGCTTATTAAAATGATTTATTGTAAAGGTTTTTAAAACCTTAAAATAAAGCAAATTATATTGTTTTATAATTTTCAAGAATTTAAACAAAAGTTAACGATTAAATTCATTAAATGGTATAACATGCTCAAATGATTTGATGAATAATAAATTATTCAAATAGTCATTTTAACAACTACTTGAATAATTATTTATCATTTAGATTTATAATGTTTTAATAAAATTTGAACCATAATAAGTTTTATTACACAAAAGAATTTATAACTTTTTAAAATAAAACTCCATTTAAAATATCGCGATTTAAACGATAAAATCTAAGGAAAGTTCGGATCACTACTATTTTGTTAATTATTTAAAATCAATGTTAATAATTCAAACATAACCTTTAAAATGTTTTATTACAAAGGTTTTTTTTATTGTTTAATATTTTAAAATATCACTGAAAATTATTTGACAACTTAAAAATACATTTAAAGGTTATAAAATATTTTTTTATATTTATTAGAAATTTTCTAAAGTTGATTTAAGGTTGGAAAGCACCTAAAAAATAATGAGGTTACCCGGGGTCGAACCTGGGACCTCAAGGTTGGGAGCTGGTCCTGGAACCGGTGAACCAAGGCATACAGCCGCGGTTATCAACGGTTTCCAATAAACTTAAACACAATCCCAAGAATCCCCCTCCCAACCAAGAACCCTAGATTGGTGTAACCCAAAATTGAACACCCAGATGATTATGATAATGGAATTGATGTTAGGGCTTTGTTTCCCGATGTCGAAACGAGTATAATGGTATGTTTCACTTACACGATTGGTTTCGAATTGATGATGAACCGTAAGATGATAGCCGCGAATGATGGCTAGTCAAAAATCCGTAATAATCATGTTGATATAGTTCAGCTAATGAATGAAAAGCTTCCATAGTTGATGAGGAACAGAAGCCCTTTATCAATTGTGGTTGAAATCGACCGAAAGTTGAAGAGCAAAACGGTTGCAAGTCGCGATGTAGGGTTGTTCAAATTCAATATTTGGAGTCGTTTCAGGTGTAATTGTGTGTTGTATACGAGTATAGATTGATAGAGGATCGATTTGGTTGAATTAATTGGTCTATTATGAAGTTTTAATCGTCAATTGGTTGAAGGTTAACGTCCGACGGTTACTCGAGCTCGAAAGCTCCTGTAACCGGTGTTTAATCTTCGATGTAACCTCCAAACGGTTCGATTCACGCTCACAAGTCAATTGAAAACGGTTTTAGCTAATTAATCGAAGTTATTGCGAGTTTAATCGACTACCGGAGCTCACCGGAGTCGCGGCCGGAAGTGGTGGCCGGACTTGCGGGCGTTAACAAGGGGAAGGAAACGGTTTAATAGTTCACATCTTTGGTCCCTAAGGTTTTCAAAAGTTTTCACTTAAATTTTAAGGTTTTGTTTTAGTTTTAAACTAAATTACAATATAAACCCTGAAATTTTAAATGTTATTATTTTATGTAGAAAGTTAGTTAAATACAAGTTTTAAAATAATAGCACTTATATTATTTTTATTTATTTCAAAGGTTAACACTTATTATGATTATTATTATTAATCTTGTTGTTATGATTATTATTGTTATTAATATTATTATCACTAATATTATTATTATTAGTGTGATTATTTTATTTAAGATTATCAACACTTTAAATTTCATAATAATAAGCTAACATTATATCACTTATAATGTTACTATTATTATATTAATTTGTTAATCACCAAATTAATTATTAAGTATAACAACCCCAAAGTTTCAAAATGGCATGAAAGGTCCTTTTAAAACTTAACAAAGTTTATTTTTAATTTAACGAAATTAAGAGATGTCACAATTGAGCCTTCAATTCTTGATTATTTGCATTTCACATGCATTTCTTTGTTTGAGTGTTTATATCACACGATTACGTGCATTTTAGAACTTGTCTAGGTTATACGCGTCGAGACCATAAACTGTAAACTTGCACAAAAGTGATAGAGGCACCTAGGATTTAGCCTTGTGTTTAGCCTGTGACTACCCTACCCTGAAATTATCCACTAGTTAGACATGTTGAGCCGTTTATTTACCATTTTTGTTTACACTAATGTTTGCCTAGCCTTTATCTATTTAAGCCTTTTTGTGTTAACCCGTGTGTTTTAGAAAATCCGGCTAAGTTAGTGTTTAAATAGTGTGATTCAATTGTTATATTTGATTAGAAATCTCAGAAAAAAAAATGAAAAAAAAGAATAAAAAGAGGGAAAAAATTGACTTGAAAAAAAATGTCTATTAGTAGTTAGTTTGTTAAAGGATTCAAGTTTGGTCCTTTGTTTTGTTTATCATTTGCGTATTATTTTCGTGTTTAGGCTAACAAAGTCGGATTCCTCTAACACCTTAGCCTTGCTTTTCCGTTGTTTATTCCTACCTTTCACCCTAGCCACATTACAACCAATGTAAGACCTACTTGATTTGTCAAAGTTTAATTGTTAGTTGGTGAAGATGTGATACCTTTACAAGCTTATGACATTGTCGTGTCGTGATAATATCGAGAGTACCACAAATATAAACTAATACATCTTATACTAGTTCAGTAAATAAACCGAGAGGAGAGAACATTGTGAGAAGTTGTGGATTATTGTGTGTTTAAAGGCTTTATATGAACTGAGCTCAGTTAGAACGTCTATTTTTCAAAATCAGTATCATATTTGCTTGTTAAGTTATAATTCTATTGATTGTGACTGAATAGTTGGTTGTGTATTTAGGAAAACGGGTTACGCTAATTTGGTTTTACAGTTATGATTTTAAACTTGTTTTTGCTAGATATGTAGCGAGATGAGTTTTGCTTAGGGACATTCTAAGTGGTAAGTATTCCCACTTGTCATGCGGGTGACCCGGGTTCCTTCC
This sequence comes from Flaveria ramosissima, assembly GCA_025215565.1. Lineage (NCBI taxonomy): Eukaryota > Viridiplantae > Streptophyta > Magnoliopsida > Asterales > Asteraceae > Flaveria > Flaveria ramosissima. The sequence goes on along the minus strand of CM046046.1, from coordinate 18,046,554 downwards.
TCGGCAACGGTGCCAAAAACTTGATGTGTGAAAATATATATATTAGTTTATTATATTAAAAAAAATATCACAAATTAGTTTTAAATTTGGAAATTCCTAACTAAACTTCACACAAACGGCAAGTGTACCAGTCGTGATATAGTAAAGTTTAAGTAAGTCCGGATATCGAATCCGTGGACACTTTTGGCCGCTTTCGTTACTAAACCTCTATCGACTTCTAACCTGATTAATTTCATTAATTAGTAATAAACAAAATAAACAATTTAACTAAAATTAATTAATCTAAACACGAAGGATGAAATAAACAAATTAAGAATTCAAACTTGGAAACTTGAATACGATCAAATACGTGAAATAACTACCTAGGTGGGAATCCAACTAACATGCAATGACATAAAGGCAATGACTCGTATAACTATCTCTAAAAATACAGAAGTTTGGTGTTTATCATGCTTTTTCCCACGGTGGGGGTTTGGGATTGGTTATGGGGAGCATTCTGGTTGGGATTTGGTTTGGGATTGGTTGTGTTGCTGGAAGTTTGGTGTTTATCATGCCTTTTCCCATGTGTTCGGTAGTTATGACCCTGTCATCTTTTTGGGTGGGTTTTTAATTTTGGGTTAGGATGGAGGTAAAAAGGGGTGGTGGTCGTGTACAAACCTTAGTTTTTCTTGGTGGTTCTGGTTGGTTTGTTATCCCTTCTCCCTCATTTGGTCTGTTTTCGGGTGTATCCTCATCCCAGGAGTGCACCTGCCTAGGATCATTAAATACTATTGGTTAAAATTAGATGTTTGGAGTAATAGGTGTGGGTTGGGTATCAGCTTTAGCTAGGGAGTTACAAGGATGGTGAGGAGTGAATGGCTTTTGAGCCGTGTTACCCTTTTTCTTCCCCGGTCATTTACTCCAAACCCATGGGCGAAGCATGTGTTTACCGGGCCTTCTAATCTTATTTACTTTTGTATGTTTTGGGGGACCACTGGGAGGGTGGACTGGGGCAAGTTCTACTGGGCCATCGAGCTCTCTTTCTCTATGGTGGGGACCGATAATCCGATAAGGGATGTGCCTGTGATGTCTTTGGATCTTAGCTCATTTCACGCTACTGGTTGCATGATGGCTGAGAACTGGAAGCATCAAGGAGGGAAAGATACTGAAGATGGGCCATATTGGTGTTCTTTTATCTACAAGGAGTATTTGGCCCAGATTGTGCTTCAACCTTGTAGGAAGAGGAAGAACAACAAGCATGTGATTGCCCATTTTGGGTGTGGAGGAGTAAGGAAGTGTACTGGGCCAGAGAATGGCCCAGGCCCAAGGACGGTTCCTGTTGGGGGAAGAAGCTGAAAGTTTGATCCAAAGTGACTTAGAGGGATGGGCTGATATGGGCTCTAGAAGGGAAGACCACTTAATGTGGGCTTGTTGGAAGCATTGCCTACCTTATATCTCATTGTATTTGTGTGATAAACACTAATCAAATTGTTAGGAGAGGTACTAATTACGTCTGTAATAGATTGTATATGCTTTGGTTTGGTAGTTTTATTGACACTACCTGTTTTTGGTCTCAGGTGACAGAGATAAACCAGAGTTGTTGGTTCAATAGGGTTTTGAGAGTGTGTGTCTTTAGTGGGTTTCCAAAGGTTTGTTTTGGTTTTCACCCACGTACTCTAGGATGGGATGCACTCTATTTTTTGTAAATTGTTTCTGTTATTTATATAGTTTGTCGGGCTTGGTTCTTTACCCAAAAAAAATATGGATCTAGGGTTAACTAGTTATGTTGTTACTCCCCAAGAAAATCAAAGACATGTGTGAAGCACACGATAGGTTTATTAAAATGTCTAATAGAAGATCACCCCTAGGTTTTCTACCATATTATCTTTAAGATTATATTTTCGAACCCTAAGATAAAGGACAATTTTATTAAAGCTAATTAAATACCCTAAAACACTAACACCACGAGTGAAAGGCAAAATACGCTCTCGCGAAATTTAAACCTAACAAGCAATGGGTAGGAGGCTTTAAGCAATATCTATCACCCCTAGGTTCTAGATATGGTAGAATATTATAAATACTATCAAAATTATAGCCAATACTCCTAAGATTATTTCTAATCAAAGTTTAAGATTAAAAAAACACAAAGTAATTAATTTTTACGTGCAAACTTAATCTTGATGACAAACGCAATCAATCAAGATCAAACATACACGAGCATGACAATAACTTTTAAGTATAAAACAATACACGAGTCCATATTTAATTGAGAAAATAATCAAGTTCTAAGATTAATAAACGAATATACGAAAACAAAACCAAATATTTAGTCAAAACATATTAATTATCAACCAAACCTAGGTAGTACTAAAAAGTTAGCTACCCATAACGTTCAAAAACATCAAGAATAATAAGTTGCAAACTTTATAAACATGAATGAGATAATCAATGAAACAAAAAAAGTTATCGATCACAAAACGAAACCGAATAATCTTTAGTGCTTGTATGCTTCAATCATTGCTCCTCGATCTTGATCTTCACTTTAATTTTGCTCTCTAATCGTACTCCAAAGCTCCAAGTTTAATAAAACTAAAATGCTTTCTTCTTGTTTTCTTTTTTCGTCGCTGCCTCCTCTTCTAATTGCCGTCAAAAAATCAATCTTCTAGGCTTTCTTTGTGCGTCCCTTTATTTGCAACATGTTTGAGTCCGTGATGGTTTTAATCTCAGTGGGCTTATATTAAAAAAAATGAAACATATATTTTCATTGGCTTTACAATTTATAAAGTTAACTATTGATTTTCCATGGCCCAATTCTCACGTGGGTTGCCTGCACATATCCAAACAAAAGAATTAAGCAATTTATTTATAGTTACATTAATACATATTCATTTAGTATTTAACGTGGCTTTCAATTTCATGCAATAATAAAAACAATAGAACTCAAAAGTATTTAAAACACCTTTTAATTAAATTTCTGTTTTCACCAACGTTGATGTAATCTAAATATTCAATCCATTTTATTTTATTTTATATTTATTACTTAGATAAAAGATTTTAACAACTACTATATAATTAATTCTTAAAGCATTAAAATCATTAAATCAGTTTGAAATTTCACAAAATACATCATATCATTTGGTTAAAATCTACAAAATACGAATGTGAACCAAATATAAGTAAAATAATCTAAAACCCTCAAAAGTTACTCAAAAGCATAAGAAATACTTATATTTAATATGTATAGTTTAGATAACATCAATAATAAACTACAAACTATTTATAAAATGACATTATAACATATAATAGTTGTATTATAAATTAAAACATAGATTCAAAAATATTTTTAACGTCCTTGAATACTTTTCACATCCTTTTTTAATGTCCCATGCCACATAATCTGATATACAAATTTACAAGAGATATGGGTTAAAGCTTCAAAAGGGTGTGTGTTAGGTTTTATTGTCAAAATAAAAAAGACCCTATTCACGTCCATGATTCCAACTCTTCATGATTTCCTGCATTTGATGTACCCCGAAAAAGTGATGTAACCAACAATCTGATGTACAAATTCACGAGTGATGAGGTTAAGCTACAAAAAATAAAAAAAAAATATTATTCATTTCCGTGAATGTGAAGGACAGATAGTATATATATAAAAGAGTAAACTACACGGATCGTCCATGAGGTTTGCTTAAATTTCACCTTTCGTCTCTGGGATTGAAAAATTACACGATTAATCCTACGAGTGATGAGGTTAAGCTACAAAAAATAAAAAAAAATATTATTCATTTCCGTGAATGTGAAGGACAGATAGTATATATATAAAAGAGTAAACTACACGAATCGTCCATGAGGTTTGCTTAAATTTCACCTTTCGTCTCTGGGATTGAAAAATTACACGATTAATCCTAAGCTTTGAAAAAACATAACACGTTTCATCCTCTGGTCAAACGGCCGTTAAATAATTCCATCAGGTGACTGTAAAAGTATCATTTTACCCTTCAATAATAAAAACAAAAGGAAATCCTAGAAATAATAATAATAAACAACCTTTTCTGTTTGAAATACCACCACCGATGTACCACTTGCCACCACCGTCGTATCACTTGCCACCACCGCCATCGTTGATAATTACTTTGACAACAACACCTTCGGCAAAGTTAAAGCTTCTGGTCGCCATAAACAACTCATAACCACCGCCGTCGTTCCATTTTCCCTTGCCACTTGCCACCACTGTCATTGACAATTTCTCCTCCGACAAATCCTCCGGCAATGTTAAAGCTTCTAGTCGCCATAACAATTCTAACCACCATCGTCGTACCATTTTCCCCGACAACATCTCCTCAGTGAAGTTAAAGCTTCTTGGTAAAACACAATTGCTATCCTCCACCTACAAATCCATCACGGAGTGCCATTTACATCGGTTTTAACTTTGGTTGAAGCATGATTGCTATCTCAATTGATTGATATGAACGCTTGATCAGTGTCTAAAAGTGGTAAATGGTACGACGACACGAATCGGAACACAAATGCTATCTCAATCAATTCATGACTCTAAGCAAGGAAGGTCGTTGCCAGGATCTGGTCGGAACAAATTAGTGGTCGGCGTCGGAACGGAGGACGGATGAAGAAGCCAACGCTGGTGGGATGGTGGAACAATGGTGGTGGCAAGTCGTTGGAGGTGTGATGGGTTAATAAAGAAACATGTCGCCAGTGAAATTCGCCGAAGTGATGAAAGGATGGGTTAGGGGTGTTTTGAAAATTTAACTGCATTAAAGAAGGGTGTTTAGGTAAATTTATATTTTTCTTGACTTTTTTGTTTATTATTTTAGGTTAAAATCGTCATTTTGTAGATATTAACTTCGTTTGACCCAGGGACGGAATGTGTAACGATTTTTTTTTTCGAATCTTAGAATAAACTTGTAATTTTTCAATCCTAGGAACGAATGGTAAAATTTGAGCAAAACTCAGGGATGATCCGTGCAATTTACTCTAAAAAAGATAACACTGTTAGGGTTTGGTTGTAAGATATCACACTTAGCTCCGTGAATGGGGTCACGAATCCTACATCCCTTCCGTGAATGTTGGTTGATCCCACATGGATGTCCACCTCATCATTTGCTCATCAACAAGACAATGATCGGACGTCACCTCACCACTTTCGTGATTACCATTCATGGAAGGCTCAAATGTAACATCTCGTATTTTCGTTAAATTAAAAGTTAACTTTGTTAAGTGCTTGTAAGGACCATTTATGAAATTTATGGATTTCTTATGCTCATTTCTTATTATGTCTTTAATTCTTTAATTCGAAGTTTAATAATGTTAAATACTAAATAAATAAAATATAATTAAGATAATAATAATAGTAATATTAGTAATAAATAATAACCAATAATAGTAATGATAATAACAAAATAATATTGTTAATAATAATAAAAAAATTGTAATTGTTACTAAACTTAACAATGTTTTAAAACTTTAAGTAATTAAAGTTTAGGGGGGGTTTAAACACCAATTTAGAAACTTTAACATGGAGGTTTGTACATAAAATGTTAACTGTTAAACCACAGGGACCAAACTTGTAAATTACAAAACCCAACCCCACCCCCCTTTTTCTTGCCCGTATTTCCGGCCACCGGCTGGCAAGGCCTACGGCCGGCTCCGGCCACCTTTTAAACATCAAATTTCTGTCTTTCTTGATCCCGAAACCGTTCTCCAACCTTCTAGAACCGATTTCGAACTTGATTATGCCATTTATTTGCCTTCACAAGCCGGTTAAGAACCCCAAACAACCAAATAACCGACGCCCTTAAACTCGATAACCGTTCGGGCATTAAACCTTAATAATACTCTAATTAAATGAACCATTATCGAACGTTTAACTAGTCTTAAGCTATTATCAATTGCAATTGCATCTGAAACAAACGTTAACCGCCCTCTCGATCTCAACCTTCACCGCAAACCTGCAATCACGCAAACATCATCGCGCGGTCTTCGAAACCTGAAATTAACGGAGGGCATTTCATCTTTGGAACCATTAGAAGCTTCCTGCGCAACCAATTTGGTTAACATCGTCGTTTGAACATCAAACCAGTGCTACGTTGGTCACGGTTGTTCTTCGAGTTGTGTCATCGAAATCAAATCAATACCGGGTAATTAATCATATCTATATGTTCGAAATTACATGGGGAATCAAAGCCCCATGAAAATTTCAATAAACGAATTCGATTTGGTGTTTGATTTGGGTTAAGATCAAACTAGGGTTCATGGGATTTGGGGGAAATTTTGTTGATTGTGTTTTATAATTCAGAAACGGTTACCTAACACGGCTGGAAGCCTTGGTTCACTGGTTAGGACACTGCCTTGTTAAGCATGAGGTCCCAGGTTCGAACCCGGGCACCCTCATGTTTTGTTTTTAAGGCTTATTTAGCCTAAAACTAATTCTAGAAAATTTTTAAAATGTATAAAAATTGCTTTTATAAATTCCAAATATTTTCAAAAGCTTCCAAATATTTTCTGTAAATTTTTCTAAGTTTACATAAAAATATTTTATTTATAAAACATTTTAGCAAAGTTTGTTTGAATAATTTTCTTATAAAATGGATTTTAATAATAATTAATAAAGTATTGTTGGTCTAAAAAGTTTCTTTTCACATAATATTGTTTAAATCATGATTATTTCAAGTAATTACTCAAATATTATATTTAAACTTTATTAATCATTATAAACGATTCAATTTCATTTTCTCTATATTTAAACATATAAATAATATATTTTGTACTTAAAATATTTATAAAAAATGCCCAAATACCCAAATTGAACTTTAGTCCTCATTAATTCATTAACACTTGTTATTAAATTTAATCTTGTAAATATATATATATAGGTGCCTCGTGACGTTTTATCTTGGAACGACGTATATTAATCTTGCTAATCTTCACCATATACTTATTTGGCATGTGAGTTTTCTTGCCCCTTTTTCATATTTTCACACTAATTTGGGGTGAAACATGATAGCTTATACATGATACACTTATACACATTTGATACTTGTAAATCACTTGCAATTCAACTTATTATTTTGTCATGGTTATTTGTGTATTGTAAGTGATTATATGAGATACATAGTTTGTTTACAATCATTAACTATTGCTAGCCTGGCGACGTCTTAAATCTTTGGGCCTGACAAGCCTATTTGGTGCTAAAGTCGATGTATTGCCGACTCCTGATGACGTATGCTTGTTCATCATGGGAACCAAATACACTTAGCCAATCTTTTATACTTGTAATCAAGTCGAGGTTTGGTTGTAACGATATGTGTTCTATAACCTTACTTGCTTATGACCTATGACATGAATTGCTACTTGTAACTTTATCATATTATGTATGAAAACCTTGGAAACTCACCAACTATTTATAGTTGACCTTTATTTTTATCATGTTTCAGGAAATCCCCAAGTTTAAAGTGGACTTTTAAGCTTGCAATAAAACTAGGACTTGGACCTAGTTAAATAAACAAAATGTTATGTTATGTTTTGATTTATGATTGAACTTAACTCTTGTTTAAGACTTATGGTTGTATTTCATTTTAAGACTTATGAAAAATAATATTTGCAATTTAATATAGCGTTATGTGGCTGTGAACAATCTTAACCCTCACATCTCGACGATTCCGCCGTCAAGGTTGGGGTGTGACAGATTGGTATCAGAGCCCATAACTATAGGGATTTAGGTTATTAGAAATGGTGACCTAGACTATAGCTTATGCATGAACCTCATAGAATAATATTTATATTCTTGGAAATATATATATTGTTACATGCTACATAATGCTATACCTTACTTATGTGCAACTTGATGCCTTAGCATAGGTTTGCCTTGTAATTTTTTAAACTTTGTTACTCGTCTCCCTAAACTTACCTTTGACACTTTGACTCTCCCCGACAAATGAAACTTCTTAATCTTATTCTCGACGACACATGGAATTGTATACTTATGCTTATGACTTGAATCCTTAGACTTATGTCTAATCTATGTAAAATCTCATCAAGGCTTTGATTTCATGAACCTAAGATATTTGTATGACACATAGACACCTGTATTCTGGATTTCCTGGCAAAAGGCCCTCGGGCTAAGGCAAGCATATCGCATAAATCCTACGGGACTAGTTATGCTTACCTGGGGATTTCTGGGATGAGTGATAAACTATGGTCAACATGCACAAATTTCTAAGGCGAGTGGGTCAACTTACCTTGACGTGTCAACGTTTCCAAATGGTAATGCGTTACCAAATGGAACCATTCCATGTGCCTTACAACTTTTGCCTTATCCTTGTTGAACTATGATCCTTGTTATTCCAATTCTCGTATCTAACTCATTTTGTATATTCCAGCATGTCTCGTCATCATGGAAAGTGTGGAAGTTCCGACCGTAAGCTAGCCGCCATGATTGCTCGACAAATGGCTGCTGTCATCCCGACCATGGTTGCTGAACTTAATAGCACCTTAATGACCAACGCTAGCAACAATGGAAATGGTCATGGAGAGAATAGCAACAACCAAAACGGGAACAATCAACACGGGAACAATCAAACTTGCACTTTCAAACACTTTAGCTCTTGCAAGCCCACTAGTTTTAGTGGCAAGGAAGGAGCCACTGGTCTTCTTGAGTGGTTCGAAAGCATGGAGAATACGTTTATCAATTGTGAGTGTCCCGAGACGCTCAAGGTTCGTTATGCCACTAGTATGCTCCAACAAAGGGCACTTACCTGGTGGAATAGCGAGAAGAGAAACCGTGGTCCTGAAGTTGTGCTAGCACTTACCTGGGAAGAGTTCAAGAACATCGCCATCGCGAAGTTCTGCCCAAGAAGTGAATTGCAAAAGTTGGAAGAAGAGTTTTGGAACTTGAAGCAAAATGATGGTGATCATTTGGCCTACTCAACTAGGCATCATGAGTTGAGTATACTGCTGCCTCACATGGTCGACACTGTCCCCCGCAACATCGAGAAGTTCATTAAGGGTGTACCACCCCAAATTCAAGATGCCGTGGTGGGTAACCAACCCACAACCTTGGAAGAAGCCATTACTATCACCGCTCAACTCACCGAGAACCATATACGAGCGGGCACCATGTCTGTGAAAGGTGCAAAGAAGGTAGAGAAGACGGCTACCGAGGCTTTTAAGGAGACCAAAGCTGAACCGTCTTACAACAACAAGAAGCGCAAGTTCACACCGGCGCGCAATTATGCTGTGGCTGCACCCAAACAACCTCAAAGACAACTTGTACCTGCGGCTGCACCTGTGGCACAAGTGCCTGGGGCTAGGGCTTATGCTGGTCCTCAGCCTATGTGCAACATTTGTAGGTATCATCACCCGGGAAATCAACCATGCCGTATCTGTACTTTATGCGGTAAATATGGTCACTTGGTGGCGACTTGTCACCGTGCACCTAACAACGCCGCTGTGGTCACAAACCGTGTTTGCTACAACTGTGGGGAACCTGGTCATTTCCGCCCACAATGCCCTCGTCTTGTGGGTAATGTTCCACAAGCCCGAGGACGTGCTTTCAACATCAACGCAAATCAAGCACAAGCAAACAACGATGTGGTGAATGGTATGTTAACTTACCTTTAACTTTTGTGACCTAATTCTTTTTATGTGTTACCTATGTCGTTAAATACCTTTAAAATTGAACAGGTATGTTCCTTATTAATAAAACTTATGCCTATGTCCTATTTGATTCTGGAGCCGATAAGAGTTTTGTTTCGTTAGAGTTTGAACCCATACTTGCAAAGCCACATACGAAACTAGAAAGACCTTTTACCGTTGAAGTTGCCGACGGAGAACCGATCACCGTACGTCATTATTCGTGATTGCATCTTAAGTCTTGGCACGCATGATTTTCTTATCGATCTTATCCCTATGAAACTTGGAATCTTTGACGTCATCATTGGTATGGATTGGTTAGCCAAAAACCATGCCGAGATCATTTGTTTCGAGAAGTGCATTCGTATACCGTTACCCTCTGGAGATACGTTGAAAGTGTTTGGTGAAAAATCTTCCAAAGGACTTAAACTCATGTCTTGCACTCAAGCCCGAAAGTGCTTAAGCAAGAAGTATATGGCCTTCTTGGCTTATGTGGTCAACACGAAAGTCAAAGGGAAAGAACTTAAGGATGTCCCTATCGTACGAGACTTTCCTGAAGTATTTCCCGATGACCTTAGTGGTTTACCTCCCGTGCGTGAAGTCGAGTTTAAAATTGACTTGATACCGGGAGCAAACCCCGTGGCTAAGTCACCATATCGACTTGCACCATCGGAAATGCAAGAACTCTCTAGTCAAGTTCAAGAGCTATCCGAGAAGGGCTTCATCCGTCCTAGTTCTTCGCCTTGGGGTGCACCTGTTCTATTCGTGAAGAAGAAAGATGGAACGTTTCGTATGTGCATCGATTATCGTGAGCTTAATAAGCTTACCATCAAGAACCGTTATCCTCTTCCCCGTATCGATGACTTGTTTGACCAACTTCAAGGAGCTGCTATTTTCTCGAAGATCGATTTACGTTCTGGCTATCATCAATTGCGAGTCCATGATGATGATATCCCAAAGACCGCTTTCCGTACTCGTTATGGGCACTATGAGTTTATGGTGATGCCTTTTGGTTTAACCAATGCTCCTGCTGTCTTCATGGATCTCATGAACCGAGTATGCAAGCCTTATCTAGACAAGTTTGTGATCGTCTTCATTGATGACATACTTATCTATTCTAAGTCCAACACCGATCATGAACTGCATTTGAGATTGGTTCTTGAGTTGTTAAAGAAAGAGCAATTGTAAGCGAAGTTCTCGAAGTGTGATTTCTGGCTCGAGGAAGTTCAATTTCTAGGACACGTGGTGAATAGCCAAGGAATTCACGTTGATCCTGCAAAGGTGGAAGCTGTGAAAAATTGGTGTGTTCCTACAACTCCTACCGAAGTTCGTTCTTTTCTTGGTCTTGCTGGTTATTATCGGTGATTCATTGCCAACTTCTCGAGGATCGCGAAACCGCTCACTACTTTGACACAAAAGAATAAACCATTCGAGTGGGGTTCCGAGCAAGAAGAAGCTTTTGAAGCGTTAAAGCATAAGTTGTGCAATGCTCCTATCTTGACCCTACCCGATGGAAACGACGATTTCACCGTGTATTGTGATGCATCTAAACAAGGCCTTGGTTGTGTTCTCATGCAACGAGGGAAGGTCATAGCTTATGCATCGAGACAATTGAAGGTTCACGAGGTGAATTACACAACACACGATCTCGAGCTTGGTGTTGTTGTCTTTGCTTTGAAGATTTGGAGACACTACTTGTATGGTACACAATGTATAGTCTACACCGATCACAAAAGCCTTCAACATGTTTTCAATCAAAAAGATCTCAATATGAGACAACATCGTTGGGTGGAGTTGATTAGTGATTACGATTGTGACATTCGTTACCATCCTGGTAAAGCAAACGTTGTAGCCGATGCACTAAGCCGTAAGATTCACAACAAGATGAGCTCATTCCAAGAAATTCGCGATCGACGTCAATGGTTTGACACTTTGAGTGAGTTCGATACTGAGATCCGACTCGATGTCAACGAGACCACCGTACTGCTACAAAACCTGAGAATAGATAGTGACATCGAGTCTAGTATCCTGGAGGCTCAACAAATGGTACAACGAGAAGGAAGAATGAAGGATGAATTGGAGCATAATCTTCTAACCCAATTGGAAACGAAACCTAATGGATTGATGTACTTCGTAAATCGAATTTGGATTCCAAATCGCGATAACCTTCATACCTTTATTATGAACGAAGCTCATCAAACTCGTTATTCTATTCATCTTGGTTCCGATAAGATGTACATGGACCTACGTGGTCAATATTGGTGGCCTGGAATGAAGAAAGACATAGCGACTTATGTAGCTAAGTGCCTCACATGAACGAAGGTTAAAGCCGAACATCAACGTCCAAGTGGATTACTTGAGCAACCCGAGATCCCTATGTGGAAGTGGGAACACATATCCATGGACTTCATAACCAAGCTACCCCGAACCTCCCGAGGACATGATAGCATATGGGTGATTGTTGACCGATTGACCAAGTCGGCACATTTTATACCCATACGTGACACTTACAAGACATCAAAGTTAGCTCGTATATACGTTGATGAGATTGTAAGTCGTCATGGGGTACCTCTGCACATCATATCCGACCGAGATGCTCGTTTCACTTCACATTTTTGGTCGTCTATGCAAGAACTCTTGGGTACACAACTAGATCTAAGCACGGCTTATCATCCTCAAACTGATGGTCAAACCGAGCGAACGATCCAAACCTTGGAGGATTTGCTACGCCTTTGTGTTCTTGACTTTGGTGGTGATTGGGATACGCATCTACCGCTCGCGGAATTTTCGTATAACAATAGTTACCACTCGAGTATCAAGATGGCACCGTTTGAAGCACTTTATGGTCGTAAATGTCGTTCACCGATCTGTTGGACCGACATTGGTGAAAACTTCATCACTGGTCCTGAACTTATACAAGAGACGACCGATAAAGTTTCTATCATTCGCAAGAACCTTGAAGTGGCGAGAAGTCGTCAGAAGAGCTATGCTGACAAGCGACGTAAGCCATTGGAATTCCAAGTTTGGGAGATGGTTCTTCTTAAGGTTTCACCGTGGAAAGGTGTGGTTCGCTTTGGAAAGAAGGGCAAACTGGCTCCAAGATTTGTAGGACCTTTCAAAATCCTGAAAAGGATTGGGAAAGTGGCTTATAAACTAGAGTTACCTTCCGACCTTAGTGGAGTTCATCCTGTATTTCACGTCTCAAATTTGAGAAAGTGCTTGGCTGACGAAAGTCTGCATGTCCCGTTGGAAGACATCCAGATTGACGAGTCATTACATTTTGTCGAGAAGCCTGTTGAGATCATGGATCGCATAATGAAGAAGACTAGAACCACAACAACCCCAATTGTCAAGGTTCGTTGGGAAAATAAACGTGGCGCTGAATTTACTTGGGAACGTGAGGAGCACATGAAGAAGAGATACCCGTTCTTATTTGTATAGTTTCATTTCTTTTAATTTCGGGACGAAATTCTTTTAAGTTGCGGAGACTGTAACATCTCGTATTTTCGTTAAATTAAAAGTTAACTTTGTAAGTGCTTGTAAGGACCATTTATGAAATTTATGGATTTCTTATGCTCATTTCTTATTATGTCTTTAATTCTTTAATTTGAAGTTTAATAATGTTAAATATTAAATAAATAAAATATAATTAAGATAATAATAATAGTAATATTAGTAATAAATAATAACCAATAATAGTAATGATAATAACAAAATAATATTGTTAATAATAATAAAAATAAATTGTAGTTGTTACTAAACTTAACAATGTTTTAAAACTTTAAGTAATTAAAGTTTAGGGGGGGTTTAAACACCAATTTAGAAACTTTAACATGGAGGTTTGTACATAAAATGTTAACTGTTAAACCACAAGGACCAAACTTGTAAATTACAAAACCCAACCCCACCCCCCTTTTTCTTGCCCGTACTTCCGGCCACCGGCCGGCTCCGGCCACCTTTTAAACATCAAATTTCTGTCTTTCTTGATCCCGAAACCGTTCTCCAACCTTCTAGAACCGATTTCGAACTTGATTATGCCATTTATTTGCCTTCACAAGCCGGTTAAGAACCCCAAACAACCAAATAACCGACGCCCTTAAACTCGATAACCGTTCGGGCATTAAACCTTAATAATACTCTAATTAAATGAACCATTATCGAACGTTTAACTAGTCTTAAGCTATTATCAATTGCAATTGCATCTGAAACAAACGTTAACCGCCCTCTCGATCTCAACCTTCACCGCAAACCTGCAATCACACAAACATCATCGCGCGGTCTTCGAAACCTGAAATTAACGGAGGGCATTTCATCTTTGGAACCATTAGAAGCTTCCTGCGCAACCAATTTGGTTAACATCGTCGTTTGAACATCAAACCAGTGCTACGTTGGTCACGGTTGTTCTTCGAGTTGTGTCATCGAAATCAAATCAATACCGGGTAATTAATCATATCTATATGTTCAAAATTACATGGGGAATCAAAGCCCCATGTCAATTTCAATAAACGAATTTGATTTGGTGTTTGATTTGGGTTAAGATCAAACTAGGGTTCATGGGATTTGGGGGAAATTTTGTTGATTGTGTTTTATAATTCAGAAACGGTTACCTAACGCGGCTGGAAGGCTTGGTTCACTGGTTAGGACACTGCCTTGTTAAGCATGAGGTCCCGGGTTCGAACCCGGGCACCCTCATGTTTTATTTTTAAGGCTTATTTAGCCTAAAACTAATTCTAGAAAATTTTTAAAATGTATAAAAATTACTTTTATAAATTCCAAATACTTTCAAAAGCTTCCAAATATTTTCTGTAAATTTTTCTAAGTTTACATAAAAATGTTTTATTTATAAAACATTTTAGCAAAGCTTGTTTGAATAATTTTCTTATAAAATGGATTTTAATAATAATTAATAAAGTATTGTTGGTCTAAAAAGTTTCTTTTCACATAATATTGTTTAAATCATGATTATTTCAAGTAATTACTCAAATATTATATTTAAACTTTATTAATCATTATAAACGATTCAATTTCATTTTCTCTATATTTAAACATATAAATAATATATTTTGTACTTAAAATATTTATAAAAAATGCCCAAATACCCAAATTGAACTTTAGTCCTCGTTAATTCATTAACACTTGTTATTAAATTTAATCTTGTAAATATATATATATATATATATATATATATATATATATATATATATATATAGGTATATATATATATATATATAGATCTATATATATATATATATATATATATATATATAGTCTATATATCTATATATATCTATATATATATCTCTATATATATATATCTCTCTATCTCTATATATCTATATATCTCTATATATATATATATATATATATATATATATATAGGTGCCTCGTGACGTTTTATCTTGGAACGACGTATATTAATCTTGTTAATCTTCACCATATACTTATTTGGCATGTGAGTTTCCTTGCCCCTTTTTTATATTTTCACACTAATTTGGGGTGAAACATGATAGCTTATACATGATACACTTATACACATTTGAGACTTGTAAATCACTTGCAATTCAACTTATTATTTTGTCATAGTTATTTGTGTATTGTAAGTGATTATATGAGATACATAGTTTGTTTACAATCATTAACTATTGCTAGCCTGGCGACGTCTTAGATCTTTGGGCCTGACAAGCCTATTTGGTGCTAAAGTCGATGTATTGCCGACTCCTGATGACGTATGCTTGTTCATCATGGGAACCAAATACACTTAGCCAATCTTTTATACTTGTAATCAAGTCGAGGTTTGGTTGTAACGATATGTGTTCTATAACCTTACTTGCTTATGACCTATGACATGAATTGCTACTTGTAACTTTATCATATTATGTATGAAAATCTTGGAAACTCACCAACTATTTATAGTTGACCTTTATTTTTATCATGTTTCAGGAAATCCCCAAGTTTAAAGTGGACTTTTGAAGCTTGCAATAAAACTAGGACTTGGACCTAGTTAAATAAACAAAATGTTATGTTATGTTTTGATTTATGATTGAACTTAACTCTTGTTTAAGACTTATGGTTGTATTTCATTTTAAGACTTATGAAAAATAATATTTGCAATTTAATATAGCGTTATGTGGCTGTGAACAATCTTAACCCTCACATCTCGACGATTCCGCCGTCAAGGTTGGGGTGTGACAGATTGGTATCAGAGCCCATAACTATAGGGATTTAGGTTATTAGAAATGGTGACCTAGACTATAGCTTATGCATGAACCTCATAGAATAATATTTATATTCTTGGAAATATATATATTGTTACATGCTACATAATGCTATACCTTACTTATGTGCAACTTGATGCCTTAGCATAGGTTTGCCTTGTAATTTTTTAAACTTTGTTACTCGTCTCCCTAAACTTACCTTTGACACTTTGACTCTCCCCGACAAATGAAACTTCTTAATCTTATTCTCGACGACACATGGAATTGTATACTTATGCTTTGACTTGAATCCTTAGACTTATGTCTAATCTATGTAAAATCTCATCAAGGTTTTGATTTCATGAACCTAAGATATTTGTGTGACACATAGACACCTGTATTATGGATTTCCTGGCAAAAGGCCCTCGGGCTAAGGCAAGCATATCGCATAAATCCTACGGGACTAGTTATGCTTACCTGGGGATTTCTGGGATGAGTGATAAACCTATGGTCCACATACACAAATTTCTAAGGCGAGTGGGTCAACTTACCTTGACGTGTCAACGTTTCCAAATGGTAATGCGTTACCAAATGGAACCATTCCATGTGCCTTACAACTTTTGCCTTATCCTTGTTGAACTATGATCCTTGTTATTCCAATTCTCGTATCTAACTCATTTTGTATATTCCAGCATGTCTCGTCATCATGGAAAGCGTGGAAGTTCCGATCGTAAGCTAGCCGTCATGATTGCTCGACAAATGGCTGCTGTCATCCCGACCATGGTTGCTGTACTTAATAGCACCTTAATGACCAACGCTAGCAACAATGGAAATGGTCATGGAGAGAATAGCAACAACCAAAACGGGAACAATCAACACGGGAACAATCAAACTTGCACTTTCAAACACTTTAGCTCTTGCAAGCCCACTAGTTTTAGTGGCAAGGAAGGAGCCACTGGTCTTCTTGAGTGGTTCGAAAGCATGGAGAATACCTTTATCAATTGTGAGTGTCCCGAGACGCTCAAGGTTCGTTATGCCACTAGTATGCTCCAACAAAGGGCACTTACCTGGTGGAATAGCGAGAAGAGAAACCGTGGTCCTGAAGCTGTGCTAGCACTTACCTGGGAAGAGTTCAAGAACATCGCCATCGCGAAGTTCTGCCCAAGAAGTGAATTGCAAAAGTTGGAAGAAGAGTTTTGGAACTTGAAGCAAAATGATGGTGATCATTTGGCCTACTCAACTAGGCATCATGAGTTGAGTATACTGCTGCCTCACATGGTCGACACTGTCCCCCGCAACATCGAGAAGTTCATTAAGGGTGTACCACCCCAAATTCAAGATGCCGTGGTGGGTAGCCGACCCACAACCTTTGAAGAAGCCATTACTATCACCGCTCAACTCACCGAGAACCATATACGAGCGAGCATCATGTCTGTGAAAGGTGCAAAGAAGGTAGAGAAGACGGCTACTGAGGCTGTTAAGGAGACCAAAGCTGAACCGTCTTACAACAACAACAACAACAAGAAGCGCAAGTTCACACTGGCGCGCAATTTATGCTGTAGCTGCACCCAAACAACCTCAAAGACAACTTGTACCTGCGGCTGCACCTGTGGCACAAGTGCCTGGGGCTAGGGCTTATGCTGGTCCTCAGCCTATGTGCAACATTTGTAGGTATCATCACCCGGGAAATCAACCATGCCGTATCTGTACTTTATGCGGTAAATATGGTCACTTGGTGGCGACTTGTCACCGTGCATCTAACAACGCCGCCGTGGTCACAAACCGTGTTTGCTACAACTGTGGGGAACCTGGTCATTTCCGCCCACAATGCCCTCGTCTTGTGAGTAATGTTCCACAAGCCCGAGGACGTGCTTTCAACATCAACGCAAATCAAGCACAAGCAAACAACGATGTGGTGAATGGTATGTTAACTTACCTTTAACTTTTGTGACCTAATTCTTTTCATGTGTTACCTATGTCGTTAAATACCTTTAAAATTGAACAGGTATGTTCCTTATTAATAAAACTTATGCCTATGTCCTATTTGATTCTGGAGCCGATAAGAGTTTTGTTGCGTTAGAGTTTGAACCCATACTTGCTAAGCCACATACGAAACTAGAAAGACTTCTTACCGTTTAAGTTGCCGACGGAGAACCGATCACCGTACGTCATTATTCGTGATTGCATCTTAAGTCTTGGCACGCATGATTTTCTTATCGATCTTATCCCTATGAAACTTGGAAGCTTTGACGTCATCATTGGTATGGATTGGTTAGCCAAACACCATGCCGAGATCATTTGTTTCGAGAAGTGCATTCGTATACCGTTACCCTCTGGAGATACATTGAAAGTGTTTGGTGAAAAATCTTCCAAAGGACTTAAACTCATGTCTTGCACTCAAGCCCGAAAGTGCTTAAGCAAGAAGTATATGGCCTTCTTGGCTTATGTGGTCAACACGAAAGTCAAAGGGAAAGAACTTAAGGATGTCCCTATCGTACGAGACTTTCCTGAAGTATTTCCCGATGACCTTAGTGGTTTACCTCCCGTGCGTGAAGTCGAGTTTAAAATTGACTTGATACCGGGAGCAAACCCCGTGGCTAAGTCACCATATCGACTTGCACCATCGGAAATGCAAGAACTCTCTAGTCAAGTTCAAGAGCTATCCGAGAAGGGCTTCATCCGTCCTAGTTCTTCGCCTTGGGGTGCACCTGTTCTATTCGTGAAGAAGAAAGATGGAACGTTTCGTATGTGCATCGATTATCGTGAGCTTAATAAGCTTACCATCAAGAACCGTTATCCTCTTCCCCGTATCGATGACTTCTTTGACCAACTTCAAGGAGCTGCTATTTTCTCGAAGATCGATTTACGTTCTGGCTATCATCAATTGCGAGTCCATGATGATGATATCCCAAAGACCGCTTTCCGTACTCGTTATGGGCACTATGAGTTTATGGTGATGCCTTTTGGTTTAACCAATGCTCCTGCTGTCTTCATGGATCTCATGAACCGAGTATGCAAGCCTTATCTAGATAAGTTTGTGATCGTCTTCATTGATGACATACTTATCTATTCTAAGTCCAACACCGATCATGAACTGCATTTGAGATTGGTTCTTGAGTTGTTAAAGAAAGAGCAATTGTGCGCGAAGTTCTCGAAGTGTGATTTCTGGCTCGAGGAAGTTCAATTTCTAGGACACGTGGTGAATAGCCAAGGAATTCACGTTGATCCTGCAAAGGTGGAAGCTGTGAAAAATTGGTGTGTTCCTACAGCTCCTACCGAAGTTTGTTCTTTTCTTGGTCTTGCTGGTTATTATCGGTGATTCATTGCCAACTTCTCGAGGATCGCGAAACCGCTCACTACTTTGACACAAAAGAATAAACCATTCGAGTGGGGTTTCGAGCAAGAAGAAGCTTTTGAAGCGTTAAAGCATAAGTTGTGCAATGCTCCTATCTTGACCCTACCCGATGGAAACGACGATTTCACCGTGTATTGTGATGCATCTAAACAAGGCCTTGGTTGTGTTCTCATGCAACGAGGGAAGGTCATAGCTTATGCATCGAGACAATTGAAGGTTCACGAGGTGAATTACACAACACACGATCTCGAGCTTGGTGCTGTTGTCTTTGCTTTGAAGATTTGGAGACACTACTTGTATGGTACACAATGTATAGTCTACACCGATCACAAAAGCCTTCAACACGTTTTCAATCAAAAAGATCTCAATATGAGACAACATCGTTGGGTGGAGTTGATTAGTGATTACGATTGTGACATTCGTTACCATCCTGGTAAAGCAAACGTTGTAGCCGATGCACTAAGCCGTAAGATTCACAACAAGATGAGCTCATTCCAAGAAATTCGCGATCGACGTCAATGGTTTGACACTTTGAGTGAGTTCGATACTGAGATCCGACTCGATGTCAACGAGACCACCGTACTGCTACAAAACCTGAGAATAGATAGTGACATCGAGTCTAGTATCCTGGAGGCTCAACAAATGGTACAACGAGAAGGAAGAATGAAGGATGAATTGGAGCATAATCTAGGGAGAATTACATATTCCCCCCTATAAACTTCATTAATTGCATATATACCCAACTTAAACTTTTAATTACAAATTTCTCCTTGTAAAACTTAGTTAATTACAAATATACCCACATTAAGAGTTTAATTACATATATTCACTTCTAAAACTTAGTTAATTACATATATACCTAAACTAAAAGTTTAATTACATATACCTATTTTATTAAATACAAATATTACATATTTATCCATTTGATTATTTTTATTAAAAATAACTTATATAATTAGTATTTTACTCTTATTTTTATTAAACTATAAAATTATGTATTTTTTTACTAGCTTTTCGAGTTTTGACTATTTACTAATATTTTAATTCTAATGTTTTTTTTAACCTTTTTATGCTAATTTTTTCTAGTTCCTGTACGAGACACTTCCAGTCTTATGCAACATGATCCGAACACATATTTTTATGTTGTATAATGAGGCAGGAAGTGTCTCGTATAGGTACCATAAAAAATAGCATATAAAGGTAAAAAAACAAAAAAAGAACATAAAAACGTTAGTATGTAAATATTATAAATAATCAAAACTCAAAAAACGAGTAAAGAAGAAAAAACCATAATTTTTTAATTTAATAAAAAATATGAGTAAAATACTAATTATATAAGCTATTTTTCATAAAAGTAATAAGATGAGTAAATATGTAATATTTATATTTAATAAAACATATATACGTAATTAAACTTTTTGTTTAAGTGCATATGTAATTAATTATGTTTTAAAATAAGATATATTCAATTAAATATATAATTTGGGTATTATATTACTTAAGTTTTATAAGAGTATATATATTATTTAAAATTTTAGTCAAGTACTACAGGGGATACAAGTAATTATATATATATTAATTATCAATTTTCTTATAAATTATGAGTTGTACTACATGTTTTAAAGATTGTATTCAATTTTGTCTTATTCTTTTTAATTTTAACTTTTTCATTTTAACCAAACACTTTTACATCTTTTACATTTTAACCTAACTATTTTTTTTAACTTTTAACTATGGTCCCTATACTTTTTATATTTAAAAAAAAATTTGTTTTACGTTTTGGCCCACATTTTGCGAGTTAACACGACGTATTGTGCGTGTGTAGTTTAACGTTTTTACGCTTTTTCCCTGTTTAACAGTCCGTCGCAAAGCGGTTGTCCAAGATCGACTTAGTTATTATTTTATATGTTTACGTATCACCTAATAGTGGTCATTTGTTATATGTTTGGGTTGATGATCGCTAATAATGATGTGTCTTTAGTCTACTTTGACATAGTTTACGCGAAGGTTAATACTGGTTCTCCCTAATCTACATCTCTCGGAACGAAATGTGAAATGGAGTGCCAATTCATGAAATCCACGGATACCATAAGAAAGACCTGATGAGAAGTATGCGAATTGTGAATGTTATGATCCTCCATATGCAACATTCTAGATAAACCCATAGCTCAAGGTGGTGGACGTTCGATCTCATTCTCCTCAATGTAGGTATTCCTCCGATAACCTCAGTTATGTGAACTGGCTGATTTACGAAAGCTTAGTATCATAACCACATTTCACTCATAGCATCATCATTTTTGTTTGATCATTGCATTGAACATGCTCAATGTGTTTGACCTAATTTTCTCAGCACCGCTAATGCTCTTCGTAAACAATGTCCACTAATTACTTCAACCATCACACAACCCATGGGTATGAATTTGTTAATGCTGAAAGTCCTTTACTGTAAGATCATAATCTAGATTTCCCTGTGCAGGAAATCAATATATTTGAGGGTCTAAGCTATTGGAATATTATATTTGCACTAGCAGGTGAAATCAATCTGACTCCATGGAATATAATTCTGCGATTTCATTCATCCTGTACATGGTGCTATTTTCTCATTATTGCCTTGATGTATCTTATTTTAATAATGTATTTTGGGGTGGTTTCTCATGGCTAGACATGATTCTGTTTTGGTATTTAGTGTTACGGGTGAAGTCTAATGTAGAGTAGCTCATCGTAGAATTACTTGGTTAGTGTACATATGGTTAGTGGGATTTTTTTATGGTCCGTGCAGATCTACATGTCACTTACACTTCAATAAAATTGCGTTGTTGACCTAATAGTTTCACATTGATTCCTGGCTTTATCGTCATAACATTTCTGTATGTCTTGGTATAAAAATATTACATTGTAATCATAGTGTGTACTGAATTTTGTTCATATCAATAAAATTCCCTTTAGCTTGGTCATGGGCGTATCCATGGATCCTGCAAAACATTAAATGTACTCGTTCTTATTATTTTTTCACACTTTAAGTTTCATCTTGTTTGTGCTTGTGTGCTGTCTGGGTTTTCAATGTAAAGAGAAGGATGATGCATTTTATCAACATGTTTGAAACTATGGCCTGAATGGACCTCATGTACGAACTATCCTATTTTCTGATCCAAATCAGAGGGGGGTTATAGTTCTGAAAGATCATTCTCAATACTCAGATGAGGATAGAGAGAATATCCACAGATGACAATTGCCATGGCTTCAATGGGCTATTTCACTGCAAATCAGCAAGGGAACTATAAGAAAGTTTGATTGAGTTATTATAAGAGAACCTTGATCAGTTGTTGTAGCAACAAAATGAGATGTTCACCTACTATCCGGCCAACAGTTAGATTATGATCTTGGTAAAGTCTAGAACACCCTGTTGTAATATTTGGGTATTTCTTCATATATGTTAATTTTCTAAAGATAAGTTTATCTTAGAGCCTTAATGTAACCAGAGATAAATTTGTTTTTTTTTCTTGTCTGTCTATGCAAGCAAGTACATGTCAGTACTCATATCATCTTTTGAATGAATATTAGAATATGATGATCATATTGAACTTATCAGTCTAGCAGCATCTTGAATATAGAGAGTAGGAAGCATAGTAGGGAACTGTTTTCCCTATATGAATAAAAGCATATAAACTAGAATTTGTTATTTTATTCTCAAAATGTGCCGTCCAACAATCTAGTCATTATTGGAATCTAAAAAAGGCTGCAACTTCCCTTTTAAGATGGTCCTCAAGTTCATAATGGCCAGTCATGTTGTGTCAAGTTGGCATATATATCAAGTTGGCATTTATGGGGAAACCTTGATCCCAGTTCTTGAGTTTAATCTGTTGATTTTGTTTTCCTCTCTCTACTTTTAATATACTCGTCAATATCATATTGAAGGTTCATGCAGTAACAGTGGTATACTATTCAATTAAAGACTAAAGTTTGTATAAAGTTTCCGGTTCACCAACAACATATGCTGCTGTCACCAAGAAAGCAATGCTTTAGTGGTTCAGTTTCTCAAAGCTTGTTGCTGTAAATAAACCATCTATTCGTTTGTTTTATTTTTCCCTATAATTATAAGGGTGTTCATAAATTGTTTAAACTGACCAAACTGCCCAGCAAGTTGGCTGTTTGAGATTTGTATGGTTTGGTTCACAGTTTAGTGGTCTTACTGTCCAGCCAACAGTTTGGAACTTGGAACCGGCCGTGTAAACCGAGCCGACGTTTAACCTTTTCTTTATTTATATTTGTAATATACAGTCTAATGATTTTCAAAAAAGGAAATAAAAGAGCAGTTTACCACCAAACAAAGAAATTGTTTGGCATTTAGGGTGAAATACTGAAACCTTGATCCAGTTCTTGAGAGTTTAATCAGTTGATTTTGTTTTCTTCCCTACTTTTAATGTACTCATCAATATCATATTCAAGGTACATGCAGAAACAGTGACATACTATTCAATTAAAGACTAGAGTTTGTATAAAGCTTACTGTTCACCAACAACATCTGCTGCTGTCACCAAGAAAGCAACATTTTAGTGGTTCAGTTTCTCAAAGACTGTTACTTTTAATAAACCATCTATTCATTTGTTTTTAATTTTCTCTTTAATTATATGGATGTTCGTAAAATGTTGAAACTGACCGAACCGTTAGTCGGCCGTTGAAATTTATATTGTTCAGTTCACAGTTTAGCTGTTTAACTGTCCAGATAATAGTTTGGAACCTGGAACCGGCTGTGTAAACTTAGTCGACGTGTAACCTTTTTTTTATTTGTGTTTGGAATATACAGTCTAATGATTTTGAAAAAAAAAATAAAATAGCAGTTCAAACCACCAACCTCCCAAAACGTCAACACAACCAACCCAGCCGGTTTTCTTTGTCGTTTGCCAAAAAGTGTAGTTAGTGATTCGGCCCAGAATTTTTATCAAAACCTGCTCAAGGTGACCTTGAACACCCCTACAGTAATTAATATTCTAGCATTGGTAAACTCTGACAGGCTAGTTTGTGGTTCAAAATTGTTTTTCCGTATAAGTTGTTCATCCAATCAGCTGTGTAAATATGCGCATCTCTTAATGAGTGAATAATGAAGTCTCAAATAAGAAGTAAGAACTTTGGTGTCATTTCTTGAACTGTATTTATCAATTTCTGTCATCTAAATGATATAGGCGTGAGGACATCAAGAGCTGGGCATGGAGCAAAATCTATAGGCAAAAGTGATTGGCAAAGGATATACATGTGCAAAGGTATGAATTTGTTGTATTTACCCTCCTGCATTACAAGAAAAAAAAGTAGACACTTTATGATTCGAAGAGGCTCTATTCAGCTTGTACATTGATATGGGTTATTACAGATTTATAAAGATGAAGAACTTGATTACATCTTCATGTCATATAACTGATTGTCGGGCAAAAGAAATTTTGCCCCTTGAATTTGTAAAATAATTTACATCAATTTAACGTTTGTGCATGTTCAACTATTAAAAGGTTTTACAACTTGTTAAAGAATGAATATTGACTCTTCCAAGAATTTTCCTGATCCTTATTCATAATCTTAGCACCGGATCAAGCAACTCTTTTCAAAAGAGCGACTCTCTAATCGTCGAAGTCTCAAAAAAGTAGAAGAAAGAAAATAAAGAAAAAAGAAATTCAAGTCAAGTTGTCTTATGATTGCACATCAATACTCATATTGTCTTTTGAATGAATTTAGAATATGATGATCATGTTGAAATTATTAGTCTAGCAGCATCTTGAGTATAGAGAGTAGGAAGCAATGCAGGGAACTGTTTTCCATATATGAGTAAAAGCATATTACCAAGAATATGTTATTTTTATACTCAAAATATCCCATCCAACAATAGTCATTATTGGAATCTAAAAAGGCTGCAATTTCCCTTTTGGGATGGTCCTCAAGTTCATAATGAACAAGCATGAAGTGTCAGTAGATATATATCGAGTTGGCATTTATGGGGAACTTGATCCCTGTTCTTGAGTTTACGCTGTTGATTTTGTTTTCCTCTCTCTCCTTTTAAGATACTCATTCATATCATATCAAGGTTCATGCAGTAACAGTGACGTTCTATTCAATTAAAGACTAAAGTTTGTATAATAGTTTCCTCTTCACCAACAACATATGCAGCTGTCACCAGAAAAGCAACATTTTAGTGGTTCAGTTTCTCATAGACTAATACTGTAAATAAACCATCTATTTGTTTGTTTTATTTTTCCATTTAAATATAGGGGTGTTCATAATTTGTTGAAACAACCGAACTGCCTAAACCAAAGCATATCGGCCAGTTCGGCGTTTGAGATTGATATGGTTTGGTTCAAGATTTGGTTTTGGTGGTTTAGTAATTTAACAGTCCAGACAGCAGTCTAGAACTTAGAACCGGGTGTGTAACCCGAGCCGGCTGTTTAACCCTTTTCTATATATTTACTTTTGGAATATACAATCTAACTATTTTGCAGGAAAAAAAACAGAAAATCATTCAAATCAATAAACAGCAAAAACCAAACTGTCAAGACACCCTACCCAGCCAGTTTCTTTGTCATTTCCGAAAACTTTAGTTAGTGTTTCGGCTCAGAACTTTTGTCTAAAGTACCAAATTGGACTGAACACCCCAACATTTAATATTATAACATTGTATAAATCTGGCTGGGTCAAGTTTTTGGTTCAAGATTGTTTTTCCCTTTAAGTTATGCATCAAATCAGCTGTGAAAATATATGAATCTTTTCATGAGTGAATTGAGAAATTCTCAAATAAAAAAAAAAATAAGAATTTGGTGCCATTTCCTAAACTGCAAACATCAACTTCTGGTTTCTAAATGATACAGGCACGAGGAGGCCTAGAGCTGAACACAGGGCAAAATGTTTATGCAAGAGTGCTTGGTCATGGTTATAGATCTGCAAAGGTATGGATTTATGCATTACAAGAGAATAAGTTGACTTTGACTTTTGGAGTCAAAGAGGTTGTATTCAGCTTTTTATATGGGTTATTACCAATTCATTAAGAGCCAAAGAACTTGATAACTCCATATATAACAAAAGTACAATAGAAAGACATTTTCTCAAAATTGTAAATTAATTTACATCAATTTAACATTTGTGCATATTCACCTACTGAGAAGATGTTACAACTTGTTCAAAGAATGAACTTTGACTCTTCTAAGAAAATTTCTTGAGCTGTATTCTTAATCTCCGCACTGGATTATAACTCTTATCTAAGAGTTACTTTCTAATAGCTGAAGTCTCAAAAAAGTGAAAAGAAAATAAGAAAAAGAAAAGAAAATAAAAGTCAAGTTGTGTTATGAGTTGGATCACTCATATGCAATGGGAACTGAATTGAGCTCATGATTTTTTTCCAAACTAGTTCACCACAACATATTGGTTTAAAGGGGTCATTTTCTCCTTTCCAAAATAGCTGTCATAAATCTAATACTCCCTTTTGAAAAATTCTCTGGCCAGGGGCAAGTATCGCTAATGGGTCATACGCCAATTTCCTCCGTTGAACAGTCTCCCATCGTTGGCCATAGTGGGCCCGCCATTCATCTTGTGTGGCATAATGTGGTAAATATTGTTTTATACCAAGTTGGGCTTCTTCACAGAAATCAATTATTCTTTTATTTTGACTCAAAATATGTTCTAAACCATCTTTTCCTGTGGACAAAGGATTTGCTTGTGATAGAAATGCCACTAAATAAAATATATCTTCCTCTGGCAATACAGCTGAAGTCATGTTGTTCCATCTGAAATACATAAATTCTCACATTACTCCCTGTACAATTTACGTTTGACAAACTACCCCTTCACTTCATAGATAGGCATATAGTATTCCCATAGAAAGCGACCCCTATCTTTTCAACAACAGATGAAAAATGAATCTTAACTAAGATATCAGTAATAGATTCATTCATCATTTGTTGTTATGTTGTATTTTTAAATTAATAGTTAGAACCCTTACTTTGATTTGTTGACTGGGTAGACAAGGACAGGACCATTGCTTGTATCTACTAGAATATTGCCAAAAACTTCCTTGGCAAATTTGTGAATGTTACTTCTTGGAACAAGAAGATTAAGCCACGGGTGTGGCACGTCCCATAATCCTTTTTCTTGTAATTTGATTTCTGCTGTATGAACTCTGTCTAAAAACTCTACATATGTGACTTCAGTCATGAAAAGTGTTGATGGTATATAATTCAACTTAGATAACATGCTCTCAATTTCCTGCACCAAATACAGGTAATAAGTATTACAAAAATAAAATAAAATTAAGATAATAATAATAAAATGAAATAAATAAATTCTTGGCATTTAAATGACTCAAGGATGCATATAACATGCCTCACCTCATTAGTTTCAACAATCTTGTCTGGATTGAAATATTTGGCCAACTCAAGGCAAAAAAGTGTTCGTCCTTCTGATCTGAATCGACTGGCTTGATCATCATCTTTTGGGTTAAAAGATGATCTCCAATTATTAAGGAGACCTGTTTTGTTTACAAGTACAAGCCCCTCTATGTAGTCAAACGTATTTTCTGACGATATCAAGTGTTCTTGATCTCGTGTAAATGTTGAGAAATCCGAGTAAAGCACTCTGATCCATTTTACCTGGAATTTTCATCAACCTGGTAAGTCTTTTAACCATATATATTAATTTTTTATTTTGTGTTGTAGATATATAACATTTATTACCATCTGTGCAGCTGGTTCTAATGAAATTCTTGCTCGAGTTATTATCCCATATTGACCAAGTCCTCCAAGAACACCACTGAAAAGATCTGCATTCTGTTGTTCTGAACATGTCACCACCTCTCCCTTCCCTGCATCCAGCATCTTGGTGATAAGGTGCAGTTTCTTTAATACTTTTATTTTTACAAATATATATGTTATTTTATCATTAGACAAACCTGTAACGACCTCCAGTTGGTGGACATTACTGATCTGTGGACCATGGCGAAATGCTTGTCCACTGATGCCTGCATTGGACAAAGTACCACCAACTGTTAAATGCAAATAGTCTGTCCAAGATTTTGGTGTCAGCCCATATTTAAGGCTTTCATGGAGGATATTAATCCATAATTCCCCTCCAGAAACATCCACATAAGGTGCATCCCCAATCTGGAAATGCATTTTTGGCATTTTTAATGATTCCATATTGATCACAACACCGTGGTGAGCCTGTGCTTGACCTTGAATGGAGTGACCATGGCCTCTGGCTGCAACTGTGAGCTCTGAGCTAGGACCAAGTTCCCAAACATGCCTAATCGTTATGGCAATATCAGAAACGGATTTAGGATGCAAGACTGCTAAAGGGAGAAACTGATATAGGTTCCCATAATCTTTAGCTGCAAATTCATTGTTGGTGAAACTGAAATGTCCATTGACATTTATTGTGGTTAATGAAGATGGGATGTTTGAAAAGCAGAGGTTTAATTGAATAGCTATAAAGCTCAGCAACATGATCATAAAACTTCTTATGAACAATAAGTTGGTAAGTCTAAAAATATTAACAGACAGAAAACTCATTTTTTTGGTTATGGACTTATGAAAATGAGCTGTGAATTTAAAGAGAGAATTTTGTTGGCAGTGGCACAGTCAACCTATCTTCAGTGATAAGGATCCGTGTGTAGACCGTCCGCTTAAAGTTTCAACCCCTTTTTAGCTTCCCTTTTGGCATTTGTTTATCTCAAATAAAAAAAGCCATGATACATGTCATATTGAGGATGAAAAAGTAACAAGAAAGAAAGATTTCACAATCTCTGCACTTATTTCCTCACAGTTGCAACCATATTTCCACCTTTTTTCCCATCCTAAGTTTCTATTTCTTTGCCATGCTACAGATCTATTTGTCAAACCTTTAAGGGGATGGCAAAGTGTAAGAACCTAGGTTTGAATCTAGCTTCCACTCATTTTTTTTTTCCTTTTAATCGCCTTGAAGGTCGCGTGGCATAGCACATACAACATTTATCTGATATCATTGGTTAGGAGGGTATTAGTGGGGGTACTGAGTTTTCCCCGTTCTCACAATTACTAAAAAAATCTGTATGCCAATTTCTAGAAAAAAAATGATTTGTTCATTGACATATAATGACAGGTGTCCGATCACCAGTGGCTGCCATCCGTTGATTTGCCCGAATCAAGATGGCATCTTAGGGTCCACAAAATCAAGTGAATTTCAATAAAGTTGTGTTTGGGACCTCTTAGCACCATTGCCATGGACATGGAGTTGACAGCTCACAAGAAGCCACTGCTTGCCCATATCAGCTATAGTCAAGTAAGAAACTGGATCTTTTTTTTTTAATTATTATTAAAAGTAAACAAAAGTTTTTGTTTATTGTTTCGTTACAACTAATTCTAGTATATTCAGCAACTTTTCCTTTGCAAAATACTTAAAGTTAGGGGGTCTAGTGGTGTTATTGGTCTGTGACATATTTGTTTCTTTGAATATTTAATACTCAAAGTTGAAGCATGAAGGTCCATTGGATGCCAATATTCATATCCTGTCCCTGTTTAAAACAACACACTCACCCTTTTTTGTTTGTGGGATATCTAGTGTGAAACCTGAACCATTGAATCCTAGTCCTTTCATTTGTGGTTATAAACCTAATTTCCTGTCATGCTTTTCTAGCTATGACACCGACCATTTAAAATAATAAGCAGGGTTATAGGCCATGTTTACCACTGATTACATGCTAGATGTATATATGTGTGTACACATGTCTATGCCTAGAGTACAAGTGGATTAGTGATCATATATGTTGGTGATGATAAGGGGACAAGTGGGGTATGCCACCATGAAATTGAGATTGGCTGGGCTGCCATTAATGGGGTCCTCTAGAAGTTGGCCATCATGCCATTGATGCTAAAGAAAAGGGGTTGGTAGGATTTAGATTGATTTAGGATTTTGCTAAAAAACTCTAATTAAGATTAGAAGTAATCATTAGTGTTTTATCTAATCATGTTTAATGTCTAACTTTCATTCTCTTGTACTCAATGTTGTTTTGTCTGATTCACACCATGAATCATATTCTAGCAATTCATGTCTCATATCCTCACTTTGTACTTGGCCACAAACAAATCAAAATCCTTGTTTTTACTGTGTTTGTACATATCTTTCAACATTTCTATCTGACCAAATCAGATGGGAAATGCACATGCTTTGTATCACTTCATGTCGGTTATCTTGACGCTTTGGACTTTTTGTTGTTTTGTTGATTCAATCATATAATTTTTGGTTGGCGGTTTTTGTCACGTGAAAATTACATTATTTATATTTCAAGACATTTTACCAAATTTACTTATTTGTTTCTTCTTAGCATCAAGGACGTTGAAGTTGTTGAATTCTAGTCACAATAGTTTCTAATTGGGGCACTTTGTAACCCGTTAGTCAAATCCTTCATTCTTGGTCTAAATGAGAGATATTGAGTTATAGAAAACGTCAACATCAAATACCATCAACCTGGTTTTAAACGTATTGGTTGTAAATGAGTAATGTTTTATGGAAACTTTTCAGCCTAAAGTTTTGTTGGCTCACTCACAAAGCCATGAGCTCTCGACAGCAAATTCAAGAGATAGATCAGACAGTACTTTTGGTAAGGTCATGCATTTTACTTTTATTTGGTAAATGATGACACTAAAAAGACCTTTAAAATGCTCATCTAACTTTTACAATTTAAAAGGGGTTTCAACACAAGTCCGTTACCTTTATATGTTATATTTATATGGGTAGAGTTATAATAAAAAAATACATTTACTCTAGAAAAACTAAAAGAAGGTTATGAGTTTGACATATTCTTTCTATTTTTTTAAAGAAATGTATTTTGATAATTGTGTCAAATATGTTAGGTTATTGTATTAGATACGTCAGGTTATTGTGTCAGATATTTCAGGTTATTACATCAATTTTTTTCTAATAATTTGTTATATGTATTTATCATTGCCTTTTTTGTTTTAAATTATTTCGTATTATTTTTGTTTTTGTGATTTTATAGATTATATAAATTTATTGTTATTTTATTATTGTGTTTTACAATTAAAAGTACACAATGATATTATTATACTAATGTGTTTATTAAAACTCATCATGAAAGGTGTTTAACAATGACAAGAAGAATTATATCATTTTGTGTTATTTTGTTATTATTTAATTTGTATTAGATGAATTATTTGTTATTTAACATTATATTTTCATAGCAGAAGTATATAACAAGGTGATTTCACTATTGTGTTTTTCAGAACTCATCATGCAGGATTGAGTTTGGTCACTCAACATAATTGTTATCTCTCAAACTCACTAAGTTACACTCGGATTGATAATGCAAAACCTCTTAAGAGTTGATAGTAATATAATAAGTAAACAAACACAAGAGAAAGGTTTTTCAAGATATTTGTACATATTCTCAATTCAAAATATTATAGGACTCTTACAAACATAACAAATGAGTTACAATGCGAAACTATATATACTACTATCTACAGCCGGTTATACTTTGATACCACCTGGGAACTTACTACTAGACAAATACTACATTGCTAGAAGTAAGACATCTAAGATAAAATACTATCTAAGATTTGGTAGTTATGACATGTCCATTACTTATCTTTTGTCACCAACTAAAGTTGGTAATTGTACTAACTGATAAGGAATGAACAGTGGAATAAAGTATGGTCAATTACATGGGCGTGGGAAAGCGCCATGCAGTATCTCTAAGGTTGCAGCGGCTTGTCAAAAGGAACATACTTATGTCCACTGGTTCATATAGGTTCTTTCGAAGCCACTTATACTTCGGAAGAGTCTACTTCTTCCAATGTCACACCCCAACCTTGACGGCGGAAACGTCGAGGAGTGAGAGTTAAGATCGTTCATAGCCACATAACGCTATTAATAATCCAAATAATATTTAAGCATAAGTTTCAATTGTCACATTACAAACATAAGTCTCAAAGGAAATAAAAGCATTACATAGAATGTAACAAATCATTCTATTTTATTTATTAATCTAGGTCCACTCCTAGATGTGCAAACTTCAAAGTATAGAAATCAAACTTGGGCGTTTCCTGAAACATGTTAAAAATAAAAGGTCAACAATAATGTTGGTGAGCATTCCATAGTTTTTAATACATAAGTATATAAAAGATGGCAATTCAAGTCATAAGTTAGTGAATATAGTGATTAGGGATGCTATAAACAATGCAACAAACAAACCTTGACAATGTTTTACAAGTCTCAAACGTTAAAAGTATATACGATCAGCTAAGTGTACTTGGGTCAACCAAGCAGGCTTGTCTTACCCATAGATCTATGACTTCGCTGGGCTAGCAATAGTTAATGATTGTACATATAACGCCATAACATGGTAACCACATAAGTTCAACTAACCACAACTTAACATGATGAATTGCCATAAAGTTTACAAGTCTCAAATAAGTTTACAAGTGCAAAGTATAAGTTAACATGCTTCACCCCAAAGTGTGAAATTAAACAAAAAGGGGTATGGAATACTCACATGATCAAAAGTATTTATTGGATGATTAATAAGAAAATAATCAAAAGCGTCGATACAAAGTAGTCCTTCACAATGCACCTAAAATATATGTACTCACAAGGTTAAGGTTAAATTAAAATAGATTTAACGTTTTAATGGAAACTAAGGTTTTAATTGGATTTTGGGATGTTAATAATTTATAACCCAACTAACATGATAAATTTTGGTTATGCTTTGTCAATATATTATTTAATCGTTTTAATACTACGAAATAAGGAAAACATTTGTCCCAAAGTCTAAACATAATTTAAAACAATTTTTTAAGATAACTCTTATTTTAAACAATAATATATATTTGTTATTTGAACAAATAATGATTAGATGAGTTATAACAATATTTAAGGTCTATTTTATAAGAAAATAATTTAAACATATTATTTGAACAAAGAACTATTTATTAGATTAAAACCACATTTTAAGTTTAACTTATAAGAAATAATCTAAATATATCTTTTGAACAAATAATAATTTAAATAGTTAATCAACATTAAAAATCCATTTTTTTATAAAAATTTAACTAATTATATCATTTATTTTGTAAAAATAAACTTCTAGACAATATTTAGAAACATCTAAAATTTTCAGCTTTTATAAAATGTCTTTTTATAATTTTTAAAAATATTTAAGAATGTTATAGAAGCTAAAAAAATCTCAAACAAAAAATGTGGAGTGGCCCGGGGTCAAACCCGGGACCTCCAGGTTCTGATGGGGACGGGTTACCATTAGGCGAGGTCGCCTGTGCCTAACAAAGGTTGGGTTTTAATTCCTTAAAACACAATTCCAATGAATCCCCCATATGAACCCTAGATCAAGATGGATCAAATTGAACCCCAAATCGTGGTTGTTAATGAAATTAATCATAGGGCTTTTGATCCATACATAGAATCGAGTATGCCACAATGTTTAATTACCTAGATTGTAGTTTGAATCGATGTAGATGAGCAAGGTACCAGTCGCGACCGTGGATGTTGATCCTAAAGGATTTGCTTGATGAAAATCCAATTAATTGTAGGTTTAGCTTCGACAGTGGATGAGAAACGAAAGCCCTTTATCAATTTTGGTTTAAATTATCCGAAAGGTGGATTTCGACAAGGTTGCAGGTTGCGGTGATAGTGGGTGCTCGAATTTGATGTTGTTGTTTGTTTCAGGTAAAAATTGAGAGTTGTACAGATTAGAGGTAGATAAACGTTCGATTTGGTGGAGTTAATTGCATTATTATTGGTGATTAAGGCTCGAACGTCTCTAGGATTGAAAGCTTCGATTACCCCTTTCGATTGGGTGGGTTTTCGACGTTTAATTCCTAATTATTAGAATCATTAAAGTTCGAATCATCGCACAGAACAATTTGAAACGGTTTAAGGCTTCGAAACCGACTGTTTTTGGCATTTGGGACTCGCCGGCGCCGCGCCGGACATGGCCGGCCGGCGACCGGGATTTCGGGGAGAGAGAAAAAGGATTGGGGGGTTGGGTTTTGTATCTTTACATAAATGGTCCCTGCGGTCTTAGATATTAACACTTTATGCAGAAACTTATGTTTCAAGTTCCTAAATTGGCAAAAGCACCCTAGACTTCCTTAAACCCTTTTAAGTTTATTAAGTTTTACATATTGTTATTTTTGATAATAATATGATTGTTATTATTTTTCTTAATTATTACTATTGTTATTATTATTATTATTATTAGTCATATTATTACTAATATTTTTATTATTATCATTATTAACTTTTACTATTATTCTTAGTATTATTATTATTATATAATTTACTATATTTCCTTGTTAATATTATTATTAAAATCTTTATTATGATTGTTACTTATTAACATTATCAACTTTCAGATTAAATAAATTAGAGACAAATTAAAGCAATATGTATAAGACCCCATAAGTTTCACAAAAAGCATAAATAGTCCCTATAAAAATAAACGGCGTTAACTTTTAATTAACCAAAATTACAAGATGTCACAGTCTCCCCAACTTAAAAGAATTTCGTCCCGAAATTAAGAATAAAGCTAAGAGAACAAATGCGGGTATCTCTCCTTCATATGATCCTCACGCTCCCAAGTGAACTCAGCTCCACGTTTGTTTTCCCAACGGACTTTGACGATAGGTGTGGTAGTTGTTCGGGTCTTCTTCAGGGTTCGATCCATAATCTCAACAGGCTTCTAAACGAAATGCAAGGACTCATCAATTTGAATTTCCTCTAGTGGAACATGCAAATTTTCATCAGTCAGACACTTCCTCAAGTTCGAGACATGGAAGACAGGATGAACTCCGCTAAGTTCAGAAGGTAGCTCCAGTTTGTAAGCCACTTTCCCAATTCTTTTCAGAATCTTGAAGGGTCCTACAAAACGTGGGGCTAACTTACCCTTCTTCCCAAAACGTACAACACCCTTCCATGGAGAGACCTTAAGAAGAACCATGTCGTCGACTTGAAACTCCAACGGTTTGCGTCTTTTATCGGCATAACTCTTTTGACGACTTCTAGCCACCTCAAGGTTATTTCGAATTTTGGAAACTTTGTCAGTCGTTTCTTGAATAAGTTCCGGACCAGTGATAAGATTTTCCCCAATGTCAGTCCAACAGATTGGGGAACGGCATTTACGACCATACAAAGCCTCGAATGGTGCCATCTTGATACTTGAGTGATAACTATTGTTATACGAAAATTCCGCGAGCGGTAAATGCGTATCCCAATCACCACCAAAATCAAGGACACAAAGACGCAGCAGATCCTCGAGGGTTTGGATTGTTCGTTCGGTTTGACCATCGGTTTGAGGATGGTAAGCCGTACTTAAATCCAATTGAGTACCCAAGAGTTCTTGCATCGAAGACCAGAAGTGCGAAGTGAAACGAGCATCTCGATCGGAAATAATGTGTAAGGGCACGCCATGACGACTCACAATTTCGTCAATGTAGATTCGAGCTAGCTTTGAAACCTTGTACGTATCTCGTATAGGTATGAAATGTGCTGTCTTGGTCAAACGGTCAACGATGACCCATATACTATCATGACCACGTGGTGTACGGGGTAACTTGGTTACGAAATCCATGGATATATGCTCCCATTTCCACATAGGGATTTCAGGTTGCTCAAGTAACCCACTTGGTCGTTGATGCTCGGCTTTGACCCTTGCACACGTGAGACACTTAGAAACATAAGACGCGATATCTTTCTTCATTCCAGGCCACCAATATTGACCACGCAAGTCCATGTACATCTTATCGGAGCCAGGATGAATGGAATATCGGGTTTGATGAGCTTCGTTCATAATGAAGTGTCGAAGATTATCACGATTTGGGATCCAAAGTCGATTCAAGAAGTACCACATGCCATTCGGTTTTGTCTCTAGTTGTGACCGAACGTTAGACATCAAATCTTCATCCTTCCCTTCGTCGGTTAATGCCGCTTGTTGAGCCTCACGAATGCATAACTCGAGGTCACTATCGATCCTTATGTTTTGGAGCATGATAGTAGCTTTGTTGACATCCACATGGATCTCGGTATCAAATTCTCCTAGCGTATCAAACCATTGCCTTCGATCTCGAATCTCTTGAAGCGAGACAGTCTTATTGTGAACCTTGCGACTTAGCGCGTCGGCTACAACATTCGCCTTGCCAGGATGGTAGCGAATGTCGCAGTCGTAGTCGCTAATTAGCTCGATCCATCGTCTTTGTCTCATGTTGAGATCCTTTTGGTTAAACACGTGTTGGAGACTCTTATGATCGGTGTAGACTATGCATTGCGTTCTATATAAATAGTGTCGCCAAATCTTTAATGCAAAAACCACAGCACCAAGTTCAAGATCATGAGTTGTGTAGTTCACCTCATGAACCTTCAATTGCCTCGACGCGTATGCTATAACTTTGCCTCGTTGCATGAGAACACAACCAAGACCTTGATTAGAGGCATCGCAATATACGGTAAAGTCGTCGTTTCCATCGGGAAGTGTGAGAATAGGAGCGTTACACAACTTGCGTTTCAATGTCTCGAAAGCCTCTTCTTGCTCGGGTCCCCATTCAAAGAGTCGATTCTTTTGGGTTAGCGCCGTTAATGGTTTAGCAATCTTCGAGAATTTTGCTATGAACCTACGGTAATATCCCGCTAAACCCAGAAAAGAACGAACCTCGGTTGGGGTTGTGGGAACACACCAATTCTTCACGACTTCAATTTTAGAAGGATCAACGTGAATTCCTTGGCTATTCACCACATGCCCTAAAAATTGGACTTCTTCCAACCAAAATTCACACTTGGAAAACTTAGCGTACAATTGCTCCTTCTTCAAAAGTTCAAGAACTTGTCGCAAGTGTGTCTCGTGATCGACTTTCGTCTTGGAGTAGATAAGAATGTCATCAATGAACACGATTACAAACTTATCCAAATACGGTTTACATACTCGATTCATGAGATCCATGAACACGGCAGGCGCATTGGTCAAACCAAAAGGCATAACCATGAACTCGTAGTGTCCATATCGAGTACGAAAAGCGGTCTTTGGAATGTCATCATCGTGAACATGTAGTTGATGATACCCAGAACGTAGATCGATCTTTGAGAATTGAGTTGCTCCTTGAAGTTGGTCGAAGAGATCATCGATTCGAGGAAGAGGGTATCGGTTTTTGATAGTAAGCTTGTTGAGTTCCCGGTAGTCGATGCACATACGAAATGAACCATTCTTCTTCTTCACAAACAGTACAGGTGCACCCCACGGTGATGAGCTAGGGCGAATGAAACCCTTATCGGTCAACTCTTGCAATTGACTAGCTAATTCTTGCATTTCAGACGGTGCAAGACGATAAGGTGATTTAGCCACAGGGTTTGCACCAGGGATTAAGTCAATCTTGAACTCAACTTCTCGCACGGGAGGTAACCCTTTAAGATCCTCGGGAAAAACCTCGGGAAAGTCTCGCACAATAGGAATGTCTTTCAACTCCTTACCATTGGCTTTCGTATTAACTACATATGCCATGAAAGCCATGTAGTTTTTACTTAAGCACTTGCGGGCCTTAATGCAAGACATGAGTTTGAGTCTTTGAGATGATTTCTCCCCAAAGACCTTCAAAGTATCCCCAGTCGGTAAAGGAATTCGGATACACTTCTCGAAACATAGAATTTCCGCACGATGTTTGGCTAACCAATCCATACCAATGATAACATCAAAGCTTCCCAATTGCATAGGAATAAGGTCGACGAAGAACTCGTGTTCGTTAAGGCTTAAAGTGCAGTCACGTATTACGATGTCCACAACAATAGATTTTCCATCGGCGACTTCGACCGTGAAAGATCTTTCTAGGTTGACGCGCGGTTTAGAAAGTAAAGACTCGAATTCCAAGGACACGAAACTCCTATCGGCACCCGAATCAAACAATACAGATGCATAACGATTATTTACAAGATACATACCTGTTTGGTAACAACCTATTATTGGTATGATGAACATAGATAGGAAATTTTACAAGACAAGAAAGGACTAAAAGAAATTCAACGGCGTACCATTCACCACGTCGTTGTTGGCTTGTGCTTGGTTGGCGTTGATGTTGAAAGCCCTTCCACGAGCCGGTGGCACGGTTCCCGCATTGCGAGGACATTGAGGGCGAATATGACCAGCCTCGCCACAGTTGTAGCAGGTTCGGTTGGTAAGCATGGCAGTGTTGTTTGGCGCACGAAGACAAGTAGCCACCAAATGACCATACTTTCCACACAGAGAGCAGACTCGGCATGGAATGTTGCTTGCATGATGGTACTTGCACGTGTTACACATAGGATGTGGACCAGCATAAACCTTAGCCATGGGAGCTTGATTCGCAACCACCATTTGTTTTTGAGGAGCATTAGGGGCGGTCACGGCGTAGTTGCGTGTCGGAATGAACTTACGCTTTTTGTTTTGAGAAGATGACTCGGCCCTTACCTCCTTTGTTGCCTCGGGTATCACCTTCGTAACAGACTTGGAACCCTTTGCCGACATAGTGCCAGCTCTTATATGATTCTCGGTGAGCTGTGCAGTGATGGTAATTGCTTCCTCCAAAGTTGCAGGCCTACTACCCACCACGGCATCTTGAATTTGAGGTGGCACCCCCTTGATAAATTTCTCGATGTTACGGGGCACGGTGTCCACCATGTGTGGTAGGAGCATACTCAACTCATGATGCCGGGTGGAATAAGCCAAATGATTCCCACCATCCTGTTTGAGGTTCCAGAACTCCTCCTCTAACTTTTGCAACTCGCTCCTCGGACAAAACTTTTGGATCATGATCTCCTTAAATTCCTCCCAAGGCAGTGCCAAAGCAATCTCAGTTCCACGATTTCTCTTTTCACTATTCCACCATGTGAGTGCTCGTTGTTGAAGAACACTTGTGGCATAGCGAACCTTGAACTCGTTGGGGCACTCACTAACAATGAACGTGTTCTCCATACTTTCAAACCACTCGAGAAGTCCAGTGGCTCCTTCTTTTCCACTAAAACTAGTGGGTTTGCACGAGTTGAAGTGTTTGAAGGTGCAAGTACGGTTGTTCCCTTGTTGATTGTTCCCATTTTGATTGTTGCTATTGTCTCCATTAGCACCACTATTGTTCCCGTTGGTGTTGTTGTTGTTGCTATTAGCCATTAGTGTGCTATTAAGTTCAGCAACCATAGTCGGAAGAACGGCAGCCATTTGTCGGGCAATCATGGCAGCCAGCTTACGGTCGGAACTTCCATGCTTTCCATGGTGACGAGACATGCTGGATATACAAAATGAGTTAGTTACAGGAGCGGGGATAACAAAGGATAGTAGTTTAACAAAGATAAGCTAAGGGTTATAAGGTACACGGGATGTTTCCATTTGGTAACGCATTACCATTTGAAAACGTTGACACGTCAAGGTGAATTGACCCATTTACCTTAGAAACTTGTGTATGTTGGCCATAGTTTATCACTCATCCCAGAAATCCCCAGGTAAGCATAACTAGTCCCGTAGGATTTATGCGATATGCTTGCCTTAGCCCGAGGGCCTTTTGCCAGGAAAACCAGGATACAGGTGTCTATGTGTCACACAATATTTCTTAGGTTCATAGAATCAAAACCTTGATGAGATTTATATAGATTAGACATAACGTCTAAAGATCCAAGTCATAACATAAGCATAAGATTCCACGTGTCGACGAGAATAAGGTTAAGAGAGTTCATGTTCGGGGAGAGTCAAAGAGTCAAAGCTAAGTTTAGGGAGACAAGTAACAATGTTTAGGCAATCCTATGCTAAGGCATCAAATTGCACATAAGAGGCATATCATTATGTAGCATGAAAAGTATATAATTTACAAGATAGAAATATAATTCTATAAGGTTCATGCATACTATAGCCTAGGTCACCATTTCTAATAACCCAGATCCCTATAGTTATGGGCTCTGATACCAATCTGTCACACCCCAACCTTGACGGCGGAAACGTCGAGGAGTGAGAGTTAAGATCGTTCATAGCCACATAACGCTATTAATAATCCAAATAATATTTAAGCATAAGTTTCAATTGTCACATTACAAACATAAGTCTCAAAGGAAATAAAAGCATTACATAGAATGTAACAAATCATTCTATTTTATTTATTAATCTAGGTCCACTCCTAGATGTGCAAGCTTCAAAGTATAGAAATCAAACTTGGGCGTTTCCTGAAACATGTTAAAAATAAAAGGTCAACAATAATGTTGGTGAGCATTCCATAGTTTTTAATACATAAGTATATAAAAGATGGCAATTCAAGTCATAAGTTAGTGAATATAGTGATTAGGGATGCTATGAACAATGCAACAATCAAACCTTGACAATGTTTTACAAGTCTCAAACGTTAAAAGTATATACGATCAGCTAAGTGTACTTGGGTCAACCAAGCAGGCTTGTCTTACCCATAGATCTATGACTTCGCTGGGCTAGCAATAGTTAATGATTGTACATATAACGCCATAACATGGTAACCACATAAGTTCAACTAACCACAACTTAACATGATGAATTGCCATAAAGTTTACAAGTCTCAAATAAGTTTACAAGTGCAAAGTATAAGTTAACATGCTTCACCCCAAAGTGTGAAATTAAACAAAAAGGGGGTATGGAATACTCACATGATCAAAAGTATTTATTGGATGATTAATAAGAAAATAATCAAAAGCGTCGATACAAAGTAGTCCTTCACAATGCACCTAAAATATATGTACTCACAAGGTTAAGGTTAAATTAAAATAGGTTTAACGTTTTAATGGAAACTAAGGTTTTAATTGGATTTTGGGATGTTAATAATTTATAACCCAACTAACATGATAAATTTTGGTTATGCTTTGTCAATATATTATTTAATCGTTTTAATACTACGAAATAAGGAAAACATTTGTCCCAAAGTCTAAACATAATTTAAAACAATTTTTTTAAGATAACTCTTATTTTAAACAATAATATATATTTTTTATTTGAACAAATAATGATTAGATGAGTTATAACCATATTTAAGGTCTATTTTATAAGAAAATAATTTAAACATATTATTTGAACAAAGAACTATTTATTAGATTAATACCACATTTTAAGTTTAACTTATAAAAAATAATCTAAATATATAATAATTTAAATAGTTAATCAACATTAAAAATCCATTTTTTTTATAAAAATTTAACTAATTATATCATTTATTTTGTAAAAATAAACTTCTAGACAATATTTAGAAGCATCTAAAATTTTCAGCTTTTATAAAATGTTTTTATAATTTTTAAAAATATTTAAGAATGTTATAGAAGCTAAAAAAATCTCAAACAAAAAATGTGGAGTGGCCCGGGGTCGAACCCGGGACCTCCAGGTTCTGATGGGGACGGGTTACCATTAGGCGAGGTCGCCTGTGCCTGACAAAGGTTGGGTTTTAATTCCTTAAAACACAATTCCAATGAATCCCCCATATGAACCCTAGATCAAGATGGATCAAATTGAACCCCAATCGTGGTTGTTAATGAAATTAATCATAGGGCTTTTGATCCATACATAGAATCGGGTATGCCACAATGTTTAATTACCTAGATTGTAGTTTGAATCGATGTAGATGAGCAAGGTACCAGTCGCGACCGTGGATGTTGATCCTAAAGGATTTGCTTGATGAAAATCCAATTAATTGTAGGTTTAGCTTCGACAGTGGATGAGAAACGAAAGCCCTTTATCAATTTTGGTTTAAATTATCCGAAAGGTGGATTTCGACAAGGTTGCAGGTTGCGGTGATAGTGGGTGCTCGAATTTGATGTTGTTGTTTGTTTCAGGTAAAAATTGAGAGTTGTACAGATTAGAGGTAGATAAACGTTCGATTTGGTGGAGTTAATTGCATTATTATTGGTGATTAAGGCTCGAACGTCTCTAGGATTGAAAGCTTCGGTTACCCCTTTCGATTGGGTGGGTTTTCGACGTTTAATTCCTAATTATTAGAATCATTAAAGTTCGAATCATCGCACGGAACAATTTGAAACGGTTTAAGGCTTCGAAACCGACTGTTTTTGGCGTTTGGGACTCGCCGGCGCCGCGCCGGACATGGCCGGCCGGCGACCGGGATTTCGGGGAGAGAGAAAAAGGATTGGGGGGTTGGGTTTTGTATCTTTACATAAATGGTCCCTGCGGTCTTAGATATTAACACTTTATGCAGAAACTTATGTTTCAAGTTCCTAAATTGGCAATAAAGCACCCTAGACTTCCTTAAACCCTTTTAAGTTTATTAAGTTTTACATATTGTTATTTTTGATAATAATATGATTGTTATTATTTTTCTTAATTATTACTATTGTTATTATTATTATTATTATTAGTCATATTATTACTAATATTTTTATTATTATCATTATTAACTTTTACTATTATTCTTAGTATTATTATTATTATATAATTTACTATATTTCCTTGTTAATATTATTATTAAAATCTTTATTATGATTGTTACTTATTAACATTATCAACTTTCAGATTAAATAAATTAGAGACAAATTAAAGCAATATGTATAAGACCCCATAAGTTTCATAAAAAGCATAAATAGTCCCTATAAAAATAAACGGCGTTAACTTTTAATTAACCAAAATTACAAGATGTCACATCCAAGGCTTGTGATGATTTTCACACTTCGAAAGTCATTGTCTTGGAATCTTCTAAGTATTGAACTTCGGAAGAAGGAAGACTTTGTCTTCAGAAGTTAGAGTTCCTTTTCGGAAGCTCTGTTAGTCTTGACCTTCGGATGTTCAACATTTGCATTCGAAAGTTATTCATCAGTTGCACCAAAAATGTTCTAAGTGTTTGTTTTGGTTGCACCAGCCTTATTTGATCCAACAAACTCCCCCTAGGCTAATGCTACCAAAACCTTACTTGTTTCTACTTCTCAAAACTTTCAGCACCAAGGATAGGAGATACTGATCTGTCTCTTTGTTCTTCCCTGATGTGGTGTTGAGAAGTTTGTACAAATATTTCGTAGACAGCAGATCAAGTCT
Organism: Flaveria ramosissima; assembly: GCA_025215565.1. Taxonomy (NCBI): domain Eukaryota; kingdom Viridiplantae; phylum Streptophyta; class Magnoliopsida; order Asterales; family Asteraceae; genus Flaveria; species Flaveria ramosissima. Next base: position 18,003,350 of record CM046046.1, on the reverse strand, counting down.
GTCACTCTAAATGATGTGTACCCTTTGTTGTGTCCCTCTGAAGAGAGTTAGTTGACGAGAGTTGTAGTCATACTCCCATCTAACTATAGATTCCAATTCAGGGCCTTCACACATTTGAAGAAAGGCTTTGCCTTTAGTTGCTGACCCTTCCTTTTCATCTTTCTCTTTTAGCTTCAACTCTTCTTCAATCTTGGCCCTTGCAGTTAGTTCAGCCAGATGAAGACTGTTAGTAGCTACCTTCGAGTTGGAGGGATTGGAGAATGGTTTCTCTGCTAACTCAGCAATATTAAATCTGCTTAAGTGTAGCAGAGAAGAGTCATTAAGCCGGCTAGACTAGACTTTTTTTTCCTTGGAACAAGAGGTTGAGATGATAATTTGTCTTTTTTCCTAGTGTCCAGTAGAGTCACCAGTTTTCATCTCAGCTTCTTCTCTTCTTCTTCTTCAAGAGAGTCAGAGTTAGTTGCCAAGAGTTTGAGAGCTTGGTCTAGTGTTCCTTTAGGTAGATCAAGGAATTGTTCTCTTGTGAGGAAACATGAAGAGCCATCAATGAAGGTTAACTTGATGGACCCCTCCTCACAGGAGATATCGCTCAGTGTAGTACATTTGATTAGCTTCATCTTGATCTCCTTAAACTCATCTAAGGTCAAAGGTTAAGAGGGTTGAGAGGATGACTTAGGTGGCTGTTGGGTAGATGATGATTGGGTTCTGGAGTGTGTTTTGAGTTTAAGAATAAGTAGTGAAGGTGGTTGTTTTGATGGAATTGGTGTGGGAGATGGTATAGATAATGGTATGGGCTTAGGAGTGTAAGGTTTAGTGGTTGGTTCGGTTTTGATGGGGAAAAGAAGAGGAGTTGGTTCTGATTGACGTTGTGGTTGTGGTATGGGTTCAGAAGTCATCCCCTGCATTCTTTTGTACATCTCTTCCTTCTTCCTGAGCGAATGTCAGCCTTGATGTCACTGACATGTCGCTATAGGGTCTTCTCATACATGGGGCCAACTTGCCTGCTAGAGAAGCCATGGGCACTGAGATAATCCTTCATCCAGGCTTTATCTCCCTGTAGGATCGGGTTTTGTCACTTAAACACTTAGTTTTTCTCTCAATACTCACTTGTAACACACTCGGATCAGATGAATTAGAATTTCTTCTAAGAGTTGATAATAATATATTAAGTAGCAAAGAACACAAGGAAATAATTTTCAAGGTACTTGTATATATTACTTCTCAACTCAAAGTATTACAAGACTCTTACAAGCATATTACATGAGTTACATTGAGAAACTATATATACTAGATCCTACAGCCGGATATACTTTGATACCAGCTGGAAACCTACAACTAAAGCATATACTACAATGCTAAAGTTAAGGTATCTTAGATAAAGTATTATCTAAGATATGATAGTCATGACATGTCCATGACTTACCTTTTGTCACCAACTAAAGTTGGCAACTGTACTAATTGATAAATGTGAATAGTGGAATAAAGTATGGTCAACTGCATGGCTTTTGAGAAAACGCCATGCAGTATATCAGATGTCTGCAGCGGAGTGTCAGAGAGACTATACTTATGTCCACTGGTTCATAGTAGTATCTTCCAAATGTTAGTTGGCTTCGGAAGAACAAGTTCTTCCGAAGCCACTTATACTTCGGAAGAGGCTACTTCTTCTGAGGCTCGAGAACTTCTTCACATCTTCATACTTCGGAAGTTGACTACTTATCTTTTCTTCTAAGTCTTGAACTTCGGAAGTGAATACTTTGTCTTCGGAAGTTGGAGTTTTCCTTTGGAAGATGATCTTGCACTTTGTCTTCGGAAGAACTCCATTTCCTTTGGAAGTTCCACACTTAGCTTCAGAAGTCCTTTATTAGTTGCATCCAAAATAGTCTAAGTGATTTGGTTTTGGTTGCACCAGCCTTTCTAGATCCAACAAACTCTCCTAGGTTGATGCTACCAAAACATCACTTGTTTCTGCTTCTCAAAACCTTCAGCCTCAGGGACATAAGATGCTTGTCTGTTTCCTTGTTCTTCACTGAAGTGGTGCTGAGAAGTTTGTATAAGTCATTAGTGGATAGGAGATCCAGTCTATCACTCTGAATGACATGGACCCTTTGTTGTGGCCCCCCTAAAGAGAGTTAGTTGACGGGAGTTATAGCCATACTCCTATCTAACTATGGATTCAAGTTCAGGACCCTTAACCATTTGAAGAAAGGCTTTGCCTTTGGTTACTGATCCTTTTCTTTCCTCCTCCTCTCTCAGTTTCAACTCTACTTCAATCTTGGTCCTAGCTGTCAACTCGGCCAGATGAAGACTACTCAGATGATTTCTGATATGGCAGCTACCTCAGAGTTGGAGGGGTTGGAGAGTAGCTTCTCTGCTAACTCAGCAATATCAAATCTGCTTAAGTGTAGCAGAGATGAGGCATTTAGCCTGTTTAGCTCTCCACTCTCTCTAAAACAACAAAGTTCTGAGAAGAGTCTTCGAACCTCCACTGGATAATCCTCTTTCTAGGCACAAAAGGTTGACTTGGCACCTTGTCTCCTTTCTTTATATCCAGTAGAGTCACCAGCCTTCTCCTTAGCTTCTTTTCTTCTTCATTCAGAGAATCTGAGTTGAGGTTAAAGAGCTTTACGGCTTGGTCCAATGTTCCTCTGGGCAGATTAAGAAATTGATCTCTAGTGAGGGAACATGAGGATCCATCAACATAGGTTAGTTTGACAGACTCCTCCTCACAAGAGATATCGCTCAGGGTTGTACAATTGATGAGCTTTGTTTTGATTGCCTTGAACTCCTCTAAGGAGAGATGTTTAGAAGGCTGAGTGGATGGCATGTGAGGTTGTTGGGTAGGTTGTGGTGTTTGGGTTCTGGCAAGTGTTTTGGGTTGGAGGATGGGTAGTTTAGGTGGTTGAGTTGAGGAAGCCGGTAAGGTTGATGGTGTAGGCTCAGGGGTGTAGGGCTCAGAGGTTGGTTCAGTCTTAATGGAAAATGGAAAATGAATTGGTTCAGGTTGTGATTGGGTTTGAGGTTGGGGTTGAGTGGTTGGTTTGAAGATCATCCCCAGTCCCCATCTATACATCTCTTTCCTCTTCCCTAAGCGAATGTCAGCCTTTATGTCACTGACATGTCGCTTAAGAGTTTTCTCAGACATTGGACCCACCTGCCTGCCAGAGAAGCCATGAGCCCGGAGATAGTCTTTCATCCAGACTTTCTCACCTATCTTTCTAGAAGCAGCGAGTCCTGCTTCTTCTTCCTTCTTCTTCTTCAACCTCAGCTTTTCCTTAGCAGCTTTCTTTCTCTCCTTCTCCAATTGATCTTGCTCTTTGTTGAAGAGCCATAAGATCGTATCATTGTCATGTGGAGATAGTTCTTCTAGAGAGAAACCCCTAGAGGTTAGGAAATTTATCCTTTCCCTCTTAAGCTGCTGATCAGCTTCTTTTTTCTCCTTCTCTCTCCCTTCCTCTAAGGCCAACCTTGTTGGTTCTTCCTTTTGCTGAATTTGCAGCAAAGTTGCCTTTTTTTAACTCAGCTAACTCCTCTAATGGTAGCAGGAGTACATCTTCATTCACAGCTTCTAATTTGACAAGTCTGTCAATGATTTCCACTCTTCTTCTGTTGTTGATAGCCTCCTGGTTGGCTGCAGCTGCTTGCAGCTAGCAACTTTCCAGTTGGAAGTCTACCTTTTCTCTTGAGCTTTTCTAACCTTGCTTTCTCCTGAAGCTCTTCCTTAGTCATCTTCCTCTTTCCTTTGACATTTTCTAAAGTGCTAGACTTTGGGGGTTCTTGGATGGAAGGTTCAGGTTGAGTGGTGGTAACGGGAGCTGGAGTCAATGATGATGTTTGAGCTAGGGGTTGAGTGAGAAAATCCTCTCTATTAACCTCAGATGCAAGTTCTAGAATTGCATCTGTGACTTCTAGATCATCGTATAAAGAGAATAGTCCTTCCACGGCTACAATCTCAGCTTCGGAAGATTCAAGTTATTCTTCCAAGGCTTTGACTTGTGCTTCGGAAGTCTGTGAGAATGCACTCTCTGTCCTAACTATCTCAGTTGCTAGGCCATCAGTCATTGTTTCCCCTTCGAAATTAATCTCATGTTCCACTTGGACCTTAGGTTGACCAACTCCCTCAACAATAGTAGAAGGTGCATTCAATCTTTGAAGCTCTTGAGCTCCAAAGTAAATCACAGACAAGTTAGGACTTGGTTGTTCAATAAAAGATTCCATCAGGAACTTGTGGAAGAACCTGTTGAGATCTTGGAGAATCCTTTGGTCTACTTGAATAACAACTGGAGGAGGCTCAGGAAAAACTGAAGCTTGTTGAATGGGGTATCTTGAACTTAAGGAAATGAGAGCTTGACTCTGTGGTTCCTCTTAGATTTGTCCCTAAACACTCTCCCCCTCTTTGGTAGCATCATCTTGAGAGCTTGATGAGTTAGAGGAAGAGGTCAATGAGACCTGAATTAGTACATGCCTAACAGACCTCTCAATCTGTTTCTCAGCTAGTTTAGCCTTGAGATTTTCAATCTCAAGTTGCTGAGTGGCAGACCTATCCTCTAAAGTCCTAACCTTAAATTAAAGGTTTGAGACTTTAAAAAGTTGGTCTTGAATGGTGAGTGGCAGTCTTTCCTCATCTTCTTTTGAAAAATCATGGGGAGATGAGGTAACATATCTAGTATGTTCATCCTCACCACTAGATGTGGTTTCTTGGCACCCTGGTTTCCCTTGGCTAGTGATGTCTCTTTTAGAGTCATGAAATAGCATGGTTGCCGTAGATTCAGTCTCAGTGATATTACCACTGTCCTGAAGGTCCGTTGAGGCTCCTTTAGTAGTGGCAGCTGAATCTACATGAGTCCCCTCCACACCAGTGGGACTCACCTCAGTTATGGCTTGCTGATGGGGGCAAGAGATAAGAGGTCTCTCTAGGCTTTGTTGATCCTTGAGGAGGTGTTGTGGATCAACTTTATTGCCCTGAAGAGACATAGGGAGCGTTTGGTTGGAAGGAATGGAATAGAATGGAAGAGAATTGGAAAACTAGTATAATTTTCAAGTAAAATTATGTTTGAGTGGGTAATGGAATGTAAAACAAAGGGAAAGTTTGACCTCAAAACAAAGTGAAACTGTGCTGCCGAAACTATAGTTTCGCCCGACAGAATCAATAGTTTCGCCGGGTAAACTAAACAGCTGACTATGAGCGAAACTACAGTTTCGCTCATAGTTTCGTTGGACTACAAAACCAAACAAAATAAACTACATTAAAAAGTAAACTAACATTAAATCTATTACAAAGTAATATAAACATAATCTAATCTAAGGTGAGTCCAACCTATACTTGATCTTCAATACTCTCCCTAGGTTGGATCTCACCGCCTTCAATTGTCTTGATTTGTCGAGTCTGCTCCAATCTCTCCCGCTGCATCTGATGTATGTTTATCTGCTCTTACAGCTTCTTCCTCGGGGGCTTTAGACATAGATTCTCCCCGGTCAACTTCAGTCTCCCCCGCTGCCTCTGATATATCTTCATCAGCTCCTGCAGCACATTCCTTGGGAGCTTCAACCATTAATTCACTTTGATTTGCACCTGCTTTATCAGCTCCCTCGGGACGAGCACTAGCTTGCACAAACTGTCTTGCCAAATCACGGACATCCGTATTTAGATCATCTTCAGCTCTCACCTTCTCAGCTAGCTCCTTCACTTCTGTCCTCACCCCTCTAACTTTATTACCCACAGTCATAAACAGACTGGCTTCTTTTCTCGTCTCCTCCCCTCTCCCTACTTTAATTTGGTTTTCACAAAGAACTAGCAGGTCTTCATCACAAAATCCAAATAGCTCCATTGGATCAAACAATCTAAGCTTACCCCCGCTCTTCACCCTGATCACAGCCTCCCTCGTATTGTTATCATAAAACCACTTTTTAAGGTTCTGTAATTGCTGGGGGAAGGGATCTGACAATCTAACCCTGTTCACTATTTTTGAGGGTTTCAGCCTCAGCACAATCTTTTCCTTTCCTGTTTCCCAGTCCTTATCCTTTTTGGATCTTCTTCTTTCAGCCTTCATAAACCCCGAATGACTCAAAGTTGTCATTCACACCATTCCTGATCTCCTTCTCTAGAAAAAAGTAGCTCTCTCACTCATATGAGCATCTAGTAATGGCAGCACCGCTAGTCTACTCAAATCCCATTTAGGCAAGGTCTTGAACGCCTTCCTCTTATGCAGGTAAGTAATTCCTCCCCCTCTCCTCTTTATCATAAACATTTTGAGGCCGAGGTTATACTTCCAGCTGACGATTCTCTTATCAGCTTCAGTCTTACTCAACCCTTCTATGTTTTGGAATAGGGGAGTTAGCTCTTCAGTCCCTTTCTCTTTTACAAACCACTCATCCTTCGCCATCTCAAACACATCTCCATCATCATTACCCTTCTTAGCAATATAGGTTAGAGGTCTCTCATCAACCTCATAAATTCGGGTTCAATATCGTAGTCAACCAACTGCTCATCATCATCTTCTTCATCAATCAATCCTTTCTCAGCAGCCTTTCCAACATTCTTAACAGGATTCTCTCTCACCACCTTTTCACCAACCAAATCTTTCTCAAAATCAAACTGCATATTCACAAAACCAGCCTCAAATATCTCTTTAACATTCTCCACATTCGCAGTCTCTTGCTTTGTTCTAGATCCTCCTACTTCCTTAGCCGCTACACCAGGTGTGCCCTCTCCTGCCTGGGAGGATGTACCCACATTTAGGAATGAGTACTTCGAAGTATCATACAAATCATCTAGCTCACGTTGAGTTAGTTGATTGGGCAGGCTGGCTGCAGCCTTCAGTTCATTTACTTCCTCAACCAATCTCTTGATTAATTTGCTCTGATACCATTTTGTTGGTCCATTTGATCGATTTGCAGTACAAATGAGATGTTGATTCATTCAATATCAGATACAATAAGAAATAACAAAGATAAAGAACACTAGAACAACCACAATGTCAACAAATAAGAACAATAATGATCAATACAATCAACATTAACAAAGCACAAATGTATTTCTGTGAATAAACTGCTTACAATAGGTCTCTTGCAATAATGATAATCGATTAGGTGTTGGTCCAAGTGATCGAAAAACAGTGCAAATGATGTGATGAATTGCTCAATATCTAACAAGCATGCTAAACAATGACAATAGAGAAGATTGAATACAATTCTAACTCATACTTGATAACAAAATGATCAAAGACAATCAATAACATAAAGCACAATGATATTTCTGTGTAATAACTGCTTGAAATAGGTAACTTGCAACAATGATCCACGATTAGGGTTTTGCAAGCTTACCTTAAAATGAAAATTAACAAGGGTATATATAGCAGTCTTAGTTTCGCAGACAGTTTCGCTGTCAGCGAAACTGTCATGCCGAAACTACAGTTTCGCCCGGCAGAACATAAGTTCGCCAGGTAAACTAGAACAGCAGACTGTGAGCAATTTACAGATTCGCTCACAGTTTCGCTAGACTGCTAAAAACACACAAAACTAAGTACATACAAAAGGAAACTAACAGAAGTCCTATTACAAGTAAAGTAAGCAATCTAAACTAAGGTGAGTCCAACCTATACATGATCTTCAATACTCCCCTTAGGTTGGATCTCACCGTCTTCACTCTTCTTGATTTGTCTTATCAGCTCCAGTTTCCTCTGCTGCGATTGATCTGTCTTTGTCACCTCCTGCAGCTACTTCTTCAGAAGCTTCAGCAAATGATCCTCCATGGTCTTTTCCTGCATCAATAGCTTCTTCGGAATGACCACTAGCCTTCGCAAATTGCCTAGTCAGATCTTGAACATCCATATTAAAGTCATCCTGAGCCCTTACCCTTTCAGCTAACTCCTTTACCTCAGACCTTACGCCCCTGATCTTGTTGGCAACATTCATAAACAAACTAGCTTCTTTCCTAGTTTCCTCTCCAGCCCCAGCCTTAATGTGATTTTCACATAATACTAGTAGATCTTCATCACAGAAACTGAACAACTCCATTAGATCAAATACTCTAAACGCTTTTCCATGTTTAACTCTGATCACAGCTTCTCCAGTGTTGTTATCATAAAACCATTTCTCAAAGTCCTGTAGTTGTTGGAGAAGAGGATCAGCCAATCTTACCCTGTTTACAGTCTTTGGAGGTTTAACTCTTAGAACAATCCTTTCCTTTCCCGTCTCCCAGTCCTTATCCTTCTTTGACCTCTTTCTTTCTGCCTTCATATACCCGAAAGACTCAAAGTTGTCATTAAGCCCATTCTTTATCTCTTTTTCAAGAAATGTGGCTCTTCCACTCAGATGAGCATTAATCAGTGGTAGAGTTGCCAAACGCCTTAAATCCCATTTAGGCAAGGTCTTGAAAGCCTTCCTTTTAAGCATATAACTGATATTACCTCCCCGTCTCTTGATCATAAACATCTTTAAGCTTGAATTATAACACCAGCTTATGATTTTCTTGTCAGCCTCCTTCCTACTCAACTCCTCCAAGTGTTGGAAAAGAGGATTGATTTCTTCTACCTCCTTCTCTTTCACAAACCAATCATTTTTATCCATCTCAAACACATCTGCATCATCCTCTCCCTTTTTAGCAACATAGATCAATGGTCGTTCCTCAACTTCATAGAACTCAGGTTCTGAATCATAATCTATGAGCTGTTCATCTTCCTCTTTCTCATCAACCAACCCCTTACCTTTCTCAGGAACTCCTTCAGCAGTATCTGTTACTATAACTTCTTCACCAACCAGATCTTTTTCAAAGTCAAATTGCATATTTACAAATCCAGCCTCTATAATATCCTCCTCGTCATTTCTTCCAACATCCTCTCCTGGAGCTTCCCGATCTCCAGCATCAGTAGTTGCTGCACCAGATGTGCCATCTCCTACCTTAGATGAAGTGCCCACATTCAGAAATGTGTACTTTGATGTATCAGTCAGATCATCTAACTCAGATTGAGTTAGTTGATTAGGTAGGCCGGCTGCAGCCTTCAGTTGTGTAATCTCTTCAAACAACTTCTTCACCAGTCGGTTTTGATCAACAAGCATCTTCTGCATACCTTCAATCACTTCATCTTTTTGTTTTTCTCTGATTTCCTGGTTTGTGAGTTTGGTCTTGATCATACTCAGTTCATTAGCCAACGAAGTATTCAAATTGCGTATCATATCCTCATCAAGATTTCCACTAGCCTCTCTTCTTGTTGTAGATCCTTCATGTCTATGCTTGGTTCGTCTCTCAGGTTCAGCAAAATCAGCTTTCTTCTTTGACCTTCTTTCTTTTTCAACCATAACTTCCTCAGCTTGTGCAGCAATATCTTCCTCAAAGTCATAGTCCTTTTCTTTGGCATATCTCTTTCTTTTCTTTGTAGCATCAGCTTGCTGTACTCTAGTTTCTTCAGCTCGTTTATTTTCTGATTCATCCACCCGTTTAATATAGCTCCAGCGTTCTGGAGGATACATGTTTTCCCAAAGATGGGTGATCTTTCCACTGAAGTCGTGGCGAATGGCACATCAGTCAGCAAAGATACGGGGATTCATTTGTACCAGCCTCTTTATCTCTCCATGTTTTGGTACATGAGGTATAAGATCATCAAATATCATCTGAAGAAATCGGGGATACAGCAGCCATTTGTCTTTCTTTAACGCCATCACATTCTCAGCCATGCACGCAAAAATTAGTCTGGCAATATTGGCCTTTTCACCTTTACAACATAACACCATTGCCTTAGCCCAATCAATGTTAAGACCATCGGATCCACCTTTACGGTGATCAAGACACATGATAAAAACATGAGCAATGTATCTCCACTCTTTAAATAAGAATGACTTCTTGATCTCCTTCTGAGAACCAAAAGCTGGTCCCTCATATCCCATACTTCTAAAGGCTTGGAACACCTCAGAATCTGTCATGGTGACTTCATCTCCTGAATCTTCTTCAAGTCTTAGAATCCTTGATACAGTCTCAGCAGTGATCGTCACTTCTTGATCAACAACTTTAGTAGAAATCCGCTGTGAATCTCCTCGAGTATCATACTCTACAGATCGCCAGAAGTCTCTGATATGAAGATCATAGATGGTAGGCGAATGAGATATGGCATGGGCTATAGGTGATCTTTGAAGCCATCTAATACAATCTCTAAATCCAGCAGCCTTTGGATGAGTATCATCTAAAATAGCGGTGATATTGTTTCGCTCATCAAACTTTAGATTAACCATGATAACCTGAAGAAGAAATCAGATAAGTTGAATGAGAAATTAAGAAGATAAGGAAATAATAATAAAACAATGAAAACTAACAGTTTCGGCAAGCGAAACACTAGTCTCGCTCATTAAAACATGTTAGTTTCGCTGACCAAAAGACAGTTTCGACTGGGCGAAAATTATTTAAAATAGATTCGCAGGTAGTTTCGGCAGGCGAAAACATAGTTTCGCTAGCAAAAACATATCAGTTTCGCTGTCCAAAAAGAAAATATGACCAGGCGAAACTGTACAAGCTTAAGTCCAAATTCTGCGAAACTGAAAATAGGTTGGCAAAACTGTTAAGTTCGCACGGACAGCACAACCTTACAGTTTCGCTGAGAAGTAATGAACTTTCGTTCAGTTTCGCAGAATAATTTTCAGTTTCGCTGGATAAACAGCGAAGACACCGAAGGGTCAAAATCCAAATGTCTTAAAAAGAGTTAATATTAACCAGATTAAATGATTGATCACTGTTCGAAACTCACATGCGAAGCAAAAGAAACAATCAATCGAACCAAAACACAACAAAAACTCAGACTCGCCAACTAAAGTCACGGATAAGCCCTAGAAAACTACACAGGTCGATCTTGCGAAAATGAGAGAATAATTTCGCAAAACGACTTATATAGCAAATAGTTTCGCAGACTGCGAAACTATAGATTCGCCAGACGAATATACAGTTTCGCCCAGAGAATCTGCAATTTCGTTGAGAGATAGCCAGTTAAAAACTAATAAGAAAGCCTAGCGAAATTGCAGTTTCGTCATGCGAAACAATGAGCGAAAGAGTAGTTTCGTCACCCTTTTTTTATATTTTATTATTATTTTTATTAGAATAATGAAGAACGTCATACAATGAGATCTAAATCAATCAGAGATCGCATCCTCTAGGTATTTATGAACATAAAGATGATCGAAAATCATCGACCGGCAATGAGATCATACTGAATACGAGACCTTATCACAATCTGCACAGGAACAGTTGAAATTAGAACAAATCAATAACGATTGTTGATATATTTGTCCACTTAAACTCATGCCTTATTTTTTTTCAACAAACAGCTTATAATTTGTTAAGGTTCAATTAGATGCTTTAGAATGTTAGGACCCCACAATCATTTGGCAAAAACCCTCACCCAACCTCAGGATTTCTTGAATTTTGAATCAATCTATACGGAGCAAGGCTTGTGCATTAGTGTGCAAGTGATTATAAACAGAATGTTTCATTCTGAAAAGAACTCATCGATTAGATGATTTGACATAATTATATCAAAATGGTGAGAGCTCCAGATCTATACTCACGTATAACAGAGGAGATGACCATTTAAACATGTGCTGATGAGAGCTCCAGGTCAGTACTATCATACAGCAGAGGAGATCATCACTCCAGGTCAGTACTTTCGTACAGCAGAGGAAATTAGCACAAAGACAAGTTACACAAGTACAAAAATACACCAGACATGGTCCAGGGATATGACTTATATGAACATGATGGGTGAAAGATTCATTCTCAATCCAATTTTTATCAGGACTTAGTTTTGGTGCAGGCCAAAACAATTGAGTAAATCCAGACATCCTTAAGCATAATGTTTTAATTTAAATCATAGAGCTACTGTATACTTTATTCATCAGGCTGAGTCTATCAAGCATATCGTTAAAGAATCTGATCGATTCTTCTTGAAAAATTTTATGTGAAACAAAAACCAGTATCAGTTACTATCATTTCTCATTGAAGCACCGGTCATGTATAAAGAACATACTTAGAGGATATAAAATCATTTCTTGTCATTTTAAATTCCGACCTTAGGATATGAAATTACTCCTCCAAAATTTTATTTTCAAAGAATAGATAATTTATATAAATTATGAAAATTATTTATAATTTATTTATTAATCTTTTATATTTCGAAAAAAAAGGGGTGACGATACTACTCTTTCGTTCATTGTTTCGCATGACGAAACTGCAATTTCGCTAGGCTTTCTTATTAGTTTTTAACTGGCTATCTCTCAACGAAATTGCAGATTCTTTGGGCGAAACTGTATATTCGTCTGGCGAATCTATAGTTTCGCAGTCTGCGAAACTATTTGCTATACAAGTCGTTTTGCGAAATTATTCTCTCATTTTCGAAAGATTGACCTGTGTAGTTTTCTAGGGCTTATCCGTGACTTTAGTTGGCGAGTCTGAGTTTTTGTTGTGTTTTGGTCCGATTGATTGTTTCTTTTGCTTCGCATGTGAGTTTCGAACAGTGATCAATCATTTAATCTGGTTAATATTAACTCTTTTTAAGACATTTGGATTTTGACCATTCGGTGTCTTCGCTGTTTATCCAGCGAAACTGCAGATTATTCTGCGAAACTGAACGAAAATTCATTATTTCTCAGCGAAACTGTAAGGTTATGCTGTCCGTGCGAACTTAACAGTTTCTCCAACCTATTTTTAGTTTCGCAGAATTTGGACTTAAGCTTGTACAGTTTCGCCTGGTCATATTTTCTTTTTGGACAGCAAAACTGATATGTTTTTGCTAGCGAAACTATGTTTTCGCCTGCCGAAACTACCTGCGAATCTATTTTAAATAATTTTCGCCCAATCGAAACTGTCTTTTGGTCAGCGAAACTAACTTGTTTTAATGAGCGAAACTAGTGTTTCGCTTGCCGAAACTGTTAGTTTTCATTATTTTATTATTATTTCCTTATCTTCTTAATTTCTCATTCAACTTATCTGATTTCTTCTTCAGGTTATCATGGCTAATCTAAAGTTTGATGAGCGGAACAATATCACCGCTATTTTAGATGATACTCATCCAAAGGCTGCTGGATTTAGAGATTGTATCAGATGGCTTCAAAGATCACCTATAGCCCATGCCATATCTCATTCGCCTACCATCTATGATCTTCATATCAGAGACTTCTTGCGATCTCCAGAGTATGATACTCGAGGAGATTCACAGCGGATTTTTGCTAAAGTCGTTGATCAAGAAGTGACGATCACTGCTGAGACTGTATCAAGGATTCTAAGACTTGAAGAAGATTCAGGAGATGAAGTCACCATGACAGATTCTGAGGTGTTCCAAGCCTTTAGAAGTATGGGATATGAGGGACTAGCTTTTGGTTCTCGGAAGGAGATCAAGAAGTCATTCTTATCTAAAGAGTGGAGATACATTGCTCATGTTTTTATCATGTGTCTTGATCACCGTAAAGGTGGATCCGATGGTCTTAACATTGATTGAGCTAAGGCAATGGTGTTATGTTGTAAAGGTGAAAAGGCCAATATTGCCAGACTAATTTTTGCGTGCATGGCTGAGAATGTGATGGCGTTAAAGAAAGACAAATGGCTGCTGTATCCCCGATTTCTTCAGATGATATTTGATGATCTTATACCTCATGTACCAAAACATGGAGAGATAAAGAGGCTGGTACAAATGAATCCCCGTATCTTTGCTGACTACTGTGCCATTCGCCACGACTTCAGTAGAAAGATCACCCATCTTTGGGAAAACATGTATCCTCCAGAACGCTGGAGCTATATTAAACGGGTGGATGAATCAGAAAATAAACGAGCTGAAGAAACTAGAGTACAGCAAGCTGATGCTACAAAGAAAAGAAAGAGATATGCCAAAGAAAAGGACTATGACTTTGAGGAAGATATTGCTGCACAAGCTGAGGAAGTTAGGGTTGAAAAAGAAAGAAGGTCAAAGAAGAAAGCTGATTTTGCTGAACCTGAGAGACGAACCAAGCATAGACATGAAGGATCTACAACAAGAAGAGAGGCTAGTGGAAATCTTGATGAGGATATGATACGCAATTTGAATACTTCGTTGGCTAATGAACTGAGTATGATCAAGACCAAACTCACAAACCAGGAAATTAGAGAAAAACAAAAAGATAAAGTGATTGAAGGTATGCAGAAGATGCTTGTTGATCAAAACCGACTGGTGAAGAAGTTGTTTGAAGAGATTACACAGCTGAAGGCTGCAGCCGGCCTACCTAATCAACTAACTCAATCTGAGTTAGATGATCTGACTGATACATCAAAGTACACATTTTTGAATGTGGGCACTTCATCTAAGGTAGGAGAGGGCACATCTGGTGCAGCAACTACTGATGCTGGAGATCGGGAAGCTCCAGGAGAGGATGTTGGAAGAAATGATGAGGAGGATATTATAGAGGCTGGATTTGTAAATATGCAATTTGACTTTGAAAAAGATCTGGTTGGTGAAGAAGTTATAGTAACAGATACTGCTGAAGGAGTTCCTGAGAAAGGTAAGGGGTTGGTTGATGAGGAAGAGGAAGATGAACAACTCATAGATTATGATTCAGAACCTGAGTTCTATGAAGTTGAGGAACGACCATTGATCTATGTTGCTAAAAAGGGAGAGGATGATGCAGATGTGTTTGAGATGGATAAAAATGATTGGTTTGTGAAAGAGAAGCGGGTAGAAGAAATCACTCCTCTTTTCCAACACTTGGAGGGGTTGAGTAGGAAGGAGGCTGACAAGAAAATCATAAGTTGGTGTTTTAATTCAAGCTTAAAGATGTTTATGATCAAGAGACGGGGAGGTAATATCAGTTATATGCTTAAAAGGAAGGCTTTCAAGACCTTGCCTAAATGGGATTTAAGGCGTTTGGCAACTCTACCACTGATTAATGCTCATCTGAGTGAAAGAGCCACATTTCTTGAAAAAGAGATAAAGAATGGGCTTAATGACAACTTTGAGTCTTTCGGGTATATGAAGGCAGAAAGAAAGAGGTCAAAGAAGGATAAGGACTGGGAGACGGGAAAGGGAAGGATTGTTCTAAGAGTTAAACCTCCAAAGACTGTAAACAGGGTAAGATTGGCTGATCCTCTTCCCCAATTCCATCATCTTTTTCTTCTTTCTCATTTACAAATGACACATTTTCTCTTTTGAATTCCTTGAACAATTCAAATCCATCTACCTCTTCATTACTTTCAACAAACTCAGCAACTAAAGCATGATTTATCTCAGTTCTTGTTTCCAGACACTCCAGTCAAAGTTAGAAAATAAGACATACTCTTTTTTGTGATTCACATCTTCCTTTTCTTTCTCTGCTGTCAGTCTTGGTACTCCGAAATTACTAGGATCTATGACAATTGGTAATGGACATTCACGTTTGAAATGTCCCAATTGTTTACAATTAAAGCATCTCAATTTCGACTTATCAAACCCCAGTTTTGAAGTAGATGTTTAATAATTTGTTATTCATTAGTATTCTATTCAAAATTCAATTAAATTCATGATATGTTATTACTTGTAATTATGTGTTCCTAGTTAGATAAACTAGATGTTAGCACAATCATTAATTTATATAAACCACGACAACAATGATAGATTTATTAGTTTGACAAACCTACACCATTTGATTATTTGAGGGATATTGAAACCAGATTCATGCTTATTCATAAGGCTTCATTTGCAGACAGAGTCTTACTCATTAGGTTTGATTGTGTTTGATTTATCTCTTTTGTTACACTATTGCTTTATAAGTCTTGACATTGCCATGAGACTTGAATCATTTCAACCATTTTAATTCAATATATCTATGTATGCAAATCTGTGATTACTGACTGACTAACTATTTAGTTGACATTGCTATGAGAGTTGACTAATTTTATTCAGTATATCTATGTAAAAGCACATGATTTCAGGAAATTTTGCTTAAGTTAGATTACATGCAAACATCTACGATGCTGGAACTAAACATATAAAAAGACATCTATTATCTTTATTTAAATTATTGTTTGATTGTAATGAATGGTTTGAATAGTATTTGTCAATGAAAATTAAAATTAATTTTATTCTAATAGTTTTTAGAAAGTGTTATGAACAATGGATTCACCATCGTACGCCACGATGATTCCACCATCGGTGGTGTGTGATAAGGAATTCTAACATTTAAATGTTATTACATAAAAATCATTCAAGTTTCAGATGGGGTAAAGCATGTATCCTTCATATTTAAATGCACACTTTAGTGCACTTTTTCACACTTTAGTGCATAGTGCACAATTTGTGCATCATCCAACTTTCTAGTGGGGCAAGAAAAGGTTCTTCCTTTCTACATAAATTAAGAAATCATCTTAATCACCATTCTATATACCCATAAATGTTGTTTCTTAAATGGCTTTCCCTCATATGTCTTGCACTTTGATAAAGTTTGTTTGATATTGCTTATGACAATAACGTGATTCTTATGATTTAAACATGCGACAGGTTAATGGTTCACAACAGTTTCATAGTTGGAGATTATCAACTAAACATACTTACTACATCAAATAGGGAACCAGAAAAGGAAAAAATAAACAATCAAGTAATAACACTCAAGAACACAAAGATTGGTTTTTAAGGATGGTGTACATTGCTCTAAAGTATTTTACTAGTGTAACAAAGCTTAGTACTAAAGACCGATACATGAGATACTTTATACTACATTCTACAACGTACCATACATTGAAGGCCAGTTAGACAATAATCTAGATAACAAGATCAATGTAAAGTCAAAAGACAAATTACCTTTTAACATGTGACTATGACATGTCATAGCTCACATCCGATTGTATTATAGTAAGGATAAAAGCACTAAAGTAGGAAGTCATAGATAAAAGACCATGATGTATAGTTGACAAAATTAAAAAGGTAATTACCAACTTATATAAGTTTGTGAATATTTAGAGCTGACAACGGTTTTCTGCTTTTGTTAAAAATGTGTCAGTAGATTCATGTCTTGTTAGTCTTCACAAGAGTTTAGTCTTTAAGCTTTGGAAGAATTTGTCTTCTAGCTTTGAAAGACTTCACCTTTTACCTTCGAAAGAGTTTGTGAATCCAAGGATTGCAATTAAGAATTATCAGTGTTAGATTGGTTCGAAATAATGATTGTGGAATTATCACTAATCGTTGTTCAATTGATTGAATATGAAATAACAAACACAATAGAAGTACTAGTGAAGAACAGAAAAATTAAGTATAATAAATAAATGAACACTATTTGATTTAAAAGGATTTATTAAACAGATTAATGATTACAAATGATCAAATATAATTGCTAACGGTGATGTTTTCTATGTCTATCGATGATTTTGGTGTAACTGATGTGACGGCTGCTGGGGTTTTTGTGATTGATTGATCGTATCGATTGATGTATTGTTAGGTATTCAGCCGTCATCAAATTGTGAACCTAGGTCTGGTATTTATAGGCTCATGGATATACTGCTAGGGTAACAATAAATCTCTTGGAATCAGTAACTTTCTTATTTAGGAAAGAAAGTTACTCAGAGAATGGTATGACGTGACACTCTCTGACTGAGTTAAAGTCGTCCGTGGAGGTTGACTTTATGACATCGCTCAGTGATTGACTTGTTGACTTGATGTACTTTGTAACGTACATGCAAGTGTTGGTCTTTCGTAGGAGTTTTTCCTTCTGTAGTAGTTTTGTCTTCTGTAGGAGTTTTGTCTTCCATAGGAGTTGAACTTCATTGGAATGCAAGTTGTTCATCCGCAGATCTTTGGTGTTCCGAAGGGGTCCCTTGACCGCAGAAGATCCTCGGATGCACTTTGTATAAGATTATTTATGGAAGAACAAAATGTTCATCTGTAGATGTTTCTTACACTTAGTCAATTTACAAAATTGATTAAGTATATAGTGTTAAGCCTGCAATTACACATAAATCAACACAATTATGGGTTAACTTATATATGTACAAATCATACATTAAGATAATGATTTACAAGAGATTATTACAAACATTAATTAAGGTGCTAAGCCTATACAATGTATCTAGACCTATCAAATCTAGATCCAATAATACTCCCCCTTAGGCTTAGACACTTGTAATCAGTTCTTCAAAATTGACAGCTCTTTAAATCTTTACACCATCTTCTTGTTAAAATAGGAGACTGCATCCTTTTGATTATCATACTTGTACTTGATCTCCATTCTGCAAATCTTCTGTAGTGTCTCAAAACTTGATCCCAGAATATCTTTTTTAGTAGTAAGAGTTGCCAAAACATTGTTATTGTTTACAATCTCAAGTTCATCCTTGTCAGAGATCCTTAAGTCTATGACTTCAGGAATCTCTATCCCCAACAACTGCCCAAATTCAAATTTTCTTCTTTTGTAGGCCTTAGCATGCAGTTTGTCAATGACTTGAATTAGATGCACATATAAGCATAAGTCATTTTGGGCTTGTTTATCATTGAGCTTAGGAAAGAACTTATCATGAAGATATGAAGTGTAGCTTGGATGTAAAAGTTTAGTTTCTATGGGATCAAAAAGTCTTATACTCTTGGCTTTCTTCTTATCTTCATTTCTTAGTAGCACCAATTCTTTGGTTCTCTCAACATATCCCCACTCTGTAATAGGTAATGTGTATTGAATGCCTTCAATGATCTTGATTGAAGCTGTTTTTCTATTTGAGTATCCAACCCTCCTCAAAAATTCATCATCAACCAATGTAGATGAGTTGGATTTTGATCTTCTTTGCCCTTGACTTCTTTTCTTGTGCTCAGCATCTTCCCTTCTTGCTTCCTTTAGCACATCATCCTTGAATTTTGTTTTTAATTTCCCCACAGATACAGAGAAGTCTCTTCCTCTTGGGCTTATTGGGTAGTTTGATATGATTAAACTCTGGAGATCATGAATATCCGCATCAGGCAGCAACAAGATTTATTCAAGTAAATGAAAGTATTCAACTCTTCCAGATACCATCTTTATTAGTGCGCAGTCTCACTCTGGATCAAATTTCCAGGCCATAATCCTGTTTTCCTCAGCAGAAGTGGGAGTTGTGATGTGATCAAACAATTGGATTAGAGAAGATTTTCTCTCACAGTTGTACCCAGTGGCCATACTTTTCAAGGAATTACCTCTTTAGGTTCTCTGATGAGTTTTTCTTTTCCTTTTTGTTAATCATGGCTTTCAACTGTCACTGGCTCAGTAGGGGTCTTTGCTTGATGTTCATAGATAGGATTTGGAACTTCAGTCCTGAATCTTACACCAGTTTCCAATTCCCTCTTCATTACATGCTCCATCATTCTCCTCAGCTCTCCCATTGATCTCCCTTTTAGCTTATGTATCTTGTAATTGTTACCTTGCAACTAGCAAGTCATATTGTATTTGCTAAGTTTAACTGTCACACAGTGATCGAGCTCTTTTGTTTTCTGAATAGATTGAAATGTTGTGAATGTTTCGTAGCTGCAATTTGGAATCATGAAAATAGCAAGCTCAAATTCTTTAAGTGAATCCTTCATTTCAGTCATATTCATTGTTTCAACCATGTCATAAGGAAACCCATGGTTGATCAGTGTCATGAACATAGATGATTGTGGCCTCTCTTCCAGGATGTCTTTTGTAGTCAACAATTCATCATCTTTTTGTTCCTTTTGTTCTTTTGGAGAGTCCACCTTGGTTAACTCTGCCCATTCTGCATCACTCTCAGCATAATCAAGTGAAATTGGCTTCATAGTTGACAAATCTACAGAAGGAGTGTGCTTTGGTGACATAATTCTTGCTCTTTTTGCAGAATCCTCGGTTTCCATTACCTTCTTCTCGCTCTTTCCCAGATACGTTCGTTTCCAGCTGTATGGAATGATTGTCTTTGAGGCTTTAGCAGATTTTTTTGTTGTTTTTGTTGATGCAACACTTGATTCAAGGGCACTTATCTTCATTTTCAGCTCATCAATCTCGGCATCTTTTCTTTTCAGCAGAATAGATTATTCATTAAGAATCTTGTTTGCTTTATTGTTCTCCATCACAAGCTTCTCCCTTTCAGCCTTTTCATGTTCAATGGATTCTTTGAGTTCTCTGACTAACTCATGTAGAGCATTGATCACTTCATTGTTTTCTTGGATATTATCTCTTAATCTTTTCCGGGAGGCTTCTTGTTTCAGCAGTTGGTCCTCTCTCTCCCTTATCATACCTTTTAGCTCTCTAATTCTCTCCAATCTTTTGTTTGACTTTATGGTAAGTTTGTTATACTTAGCAACCAGATAACTTTTTCTCACATCAATATCATCATCTTCCAGGCCATCTTCATGATAAGCTATAGCATCAACATACTTTTCTTCATTCACAGCCTTTTGTTCAACCTCTTGCTCTTTTGCCTTCTTATCATCCAAACACAGTTCTTTAGTTTTCTCTTCTTGCACAGCCTCATTCTCATCCTCAAGATTTATCACTTCTGTTGGAGCAACACTTGCAGGGCTTGAGGTTGATTCAACTGCTGGGAATATTGGCTTTTGATGAGGTGATTGTTGAGAGGGTTGAAGATTGAGAGAAAATGAAATAGGTTCAGTGATACTGGTGTTGAGTGATGATGGAGATTGGGGAATGGATAATGTAAGACCCCGTTCCTGGGACGCTTACAGTTGGTCATTCATCGCACATAAAACATACATTTACATTCATACTTCATAAATATCGCAGCGGAACATTAAAATAAGCTTTCAGTTCTATATAAATGCTTTTGCAAGTTAATACAACATTCATTACAAAATAGTTTGTTCGCATTACAATGCAAAAACATTAATCAAAAGAATGCTATCCCAAAAGAGCCGAGTAGCCTTGCAGTGCCATCCTCAGCAATCATTACATGCCAACTGGAAAACATTTAAAAAGTCAGCGTTGCTGAGTGAGTTCTAGTTTTATTATAAACATACTTTACTTTCATTTAAAACCATTCGTTACTTTTGCATGATCACACATCATACGTACGCATAGATAATATCATTATTATCTTCTTCATTCATTCATTCGTTCATTCGTTCCATTTAACTTTACTTGCGCATCGGACATCATCCGTACCAATACCATATGCTACACCCCGATCAGTCTTAGCTACCGGGCTGAAGTCAATTAATGAACAGCTAAACGTATGCCACGGTACTAGGGGTAAGCGGTAGAGGTTCTACATTAATGGTCAATCACAAAGAAGGACCCGTTATCCGATGCATGCAAGACGTTTCATTTCTTTCCACTTTACGTTACATAATACTTCATTTCATTCATAACATAATACGTAAAGCCATAGGAAAGATAAACATACATCATACTAAGGATCATTAACATGCATCAACATCACATCATACAGGGCAACCTCATACATACATAACATGCATCAAGCATAAACATGCAACATCATCATCACTATGCCCTACATGCTTTCTAAGGCCATAACAGTCATCTTACATGCTCTTACGGGAACCTTTACGTCAAAACTTACATCTGCACTTTCCCCCGAAAGTCAAAAGTCTAACTACACTTTCCTTCGGGTGCAACAGCCCTATTCGTGCGTATGGACACCTTCAGTCGCATGGCCTCCATGCGACTGAACATCATGCGATTGGACTCATGCGGATGAACATCTATGCGTATGGACATCCTGTCATGCGTATGGACCTCATGCGGATGGAACTAATGCGAATGAACACCTATGCGACTGATCTAATGCGAACGAACTCATGCGACTAAGCACTTATGCGACTGAACTCTCAGTCGCATGACTGCCCATACGACTGGACTCCCAGTCGTGCGAATGGAATCTTAGTCGTGCGAATGAATCCCAATCGTGCGAATGACCCTCAATCGCCTCTCAATCGGCCGTATGGCCTTCATTCGGTCGCATAGCCCTAGCTGATGCAGAATGGAGTTCATCCCGAACCCAATCTGCCATTTTCGGCCTCCAAGCTCATCCAAACCCATTCTAAGCCTAAATCAACCATCCTAGACCTTAGGAATGCATACCACAACACCATACAAGCACACACAAGCCCGGAAACATTCACGAAACGCATCACACACATCACACCCAAATGGGTCAAACACACACACATACAAAAACGGGTTTTTAATGCTTTCCAGCCTCAAAATCAGTTGAAAACAAGTAAAAATGGGGTCCTAGAACTCACACAAACGAGCACAACGACAAGGGCTTCGATTTGGCTTGCTACACAACGAGTTTGGCCACCCGAATCACCCGAACCGACCCTTTTTCTCTTTTCTTCTTCTTTCTCTCTTCCCCTCTCTTTGAAAGCTGAAATGTGAGTGTGGGGGAGAGGGTAAGGGCTGCCCTCTCCCTTATATACTCCCACTCGCCCGACTTCCTTTCGTTGGCGAGTTTGGCCCCTCGACTTTGGACTTTATTTCTTTTTCTTCCTTCGTCGGCTTCAAAATAATAATTAAGCGGGTGTTACAAGTCCACCCCCCTTAAATAGGTTTCGTCCCCGAAACCTGTTATTTCTCAAACAAACGTAGATAATGTTGTCTCATTTCTTCCTCAGTCTCCCACGTTGACTCGGATCCCTTCATGTGCTTCCACTGTACACGCATAAGAGGAACTACTTTATTCCTCAGCCTTTTCTCTTTCCGATCGATGATTGCCACTGGTTGCTCTACATAATTGAGCCGTTCATCTACTTCGATATCATCCAGTGGAACAATCATATCTTCATCAGCTAAGCACTTCCTTAGATGAGATACATGGAATGTCGGGTGAATTCCACTTAACTCATCCGGTAACTCTAGTCTATAGGCCACCTCTCCTACCCGAGCGATGATTCGGAAAGGACTTATATACCTTGGGCTCAATTTGCCCCGCTTTCGGAAGCGAATGATACCCTTCCAAGGTGAGACCTTCAACATAACACGGTCACCCACCGGGAACTCAATCGGCCTGCGTCGTTTATCAGCATACGACTTTTGTCTATCTTTGGCTGCCTTCATGAAGGCTTTAATTTTCTCAAGCTTCTCAGTCGTAGCCTCGATTACCTCGACGCTCCCCAATTCCTTCTAACCAATATCACCCCAACAAACGGGTGTTCTGCATCTCCTTCTGTATAGCATCTCATATGGAGGCATACCGATGCTGGCATGATAGCTGTTGTTGTATGAGAATTCGGCTAACGGTAGGTGGTCATCCCAACTTCCACCAAAATCAATCACATATGCCCGAAGCATGTCTTCCAGTGTCTGAATGGTCCTTTCTGACTGACCATCAGTCTGGGGATGCTAAGCCGTGCTGATATGTAACCTCGTCCCCATAGCGTCGTGGAATTTCCTCCAAAATTTAGATGTAAAACGAGTGTCGCGATCCGACACAATAGACACCGGCACACCATGACGAGTTACAATTTCCTTGATGAACAGATCAGCCAACCTCTCTGATGAATATGTCTCGCGGATCGGTAGGAAGTGAGCACTCTTCGTCAAGCGATCAACTATCACCCATATGGCATCATACCCTTTCGGGGTACGCGGCAGCTTTGTAATGAAATCCAGGGTGATGTGCTCCCACTTCCATTCCGGTATATCCAAAGGTTGTATCTTCCCATACGGCTTTTGGTGCTCGGCCTTCACCTGTAAGCAAGTAAGACACTTACTCACATACTCCACCACATCGCGCTTCATACCCGGCCACCAATAATCTTTCTTCATATCATGGTACATTTTCGTGGCATCAGGATGAATGGAGTACCGAGTCTTGTGAGCTTCATCCATTATCTTCACCTGTAGATTCCCAAAATGAGGAATCCACACACGACCGAATCGGGTTCTAACACCGAGTGTGTTTTCACCCAACTCCGCGGCCAGACCTCTCATTCTTTCAGAGTTAAGATGATCTTCTTTCAATGCCTCATCTTGAAACTCCTTAACCTGCTTCATTCAGAGGTCATGATCAATTGGTAAGCTTTCACCCGAATCGGATCGGGTCTCTCTTTTCGGCTAAGGGCATCAGCCACCACATTGGCCTTGCCCGGATGGTAGTGGATTTCACAATCATAATCCTTTATAAGTTCCAACCACCGTCTCTGCCTCATGTTCAGATCCTTCTGGTCGAAGAAGTAATTCAGACTCTTGTGGTCAGTGAATATGGTGCACTTCGTCCCGTAGAGGTAGTGCCTCCAAATCTTTTAATGCAAAGACCACGGCTGCCAGCTCCAAGTCATGAGTAGGATAATTGACCTCATGAACCTTCAACTGCCGGGATGCATAGGCTATAACCTTTCCTCTTTGCATTAACACGCACCCTAACCCCGAGTAGGAAGCATCAGAATAAACCACCAGATCTTCACTTCCATCGGGTAAGGACAGAACTGGAGCTTGAGTCAACCTTGCCTTCAGTTCCTCGAACGCCTTCTCTTGAGCTTGACCCCATACAAACTTCACATCTTTTCGGGTCAACTTAGTTAGTGGAGAAGCAATCTTAGAGAAGTCTTGGATGAATCTTCTATAGTAGCCCGCCAAACCCAAGAAACTACGAATCTCGGATGGCGTCTTTGGTGACTTCCATTGCATAACCGCCTCCACTTTCGCCGAGTCCACCATAATCCCGTCAGGATTCACCACATGACCTAAGAACTGAACTTCGCGCAACCAGAACGCGCACTTGGAGAATTTCGCATACAACTTCTCCCTTCTCAACGTCTCTAGAACTTCCCGAATGTGACCGGCATGATCTGCTTCGCTCCTCGAGTAAATCAGGATATCATCAATAAACACGATCACTGATTTATCCAACATCGGCCGACACACTCGATTCATCAGATCCATAAAAGTAGCTGGCGCATTGGTCAAACCAAAAGACATGACGAGGAACTCATAGTGACCATAACGCGTGCGGGAAGCTGTTTTAGGGATATCTTGTTCCTTCACCTTCAACTGATGATAGCCAGATCGAAGATCTATCCTTGAAAACCAACTGGCACCCTAAAGCTGATCGAACAAATCATCTATCCTCGGTAAGGGGTATCGGTTCTTAATCGTCAACTTGTTCAGCTCACGGTAGTCAATACACATCCTCATACTACCGTCTTTCTTCTTCACAAATAATACTGGAGCACCCCAAGGAGAGATACTCGGTCTAATAAACCCCTTATCAAGCAGCTCTTGCAACTGCTCCATCAACTCTTTCATCTCGGTCGGAGCCAACCGATACGGTGCTTTGGCGACAGGTTGGGCACCCGGTATCAGATCAATTTGAAATTCAATCTCTCTGTCAGGTGGCACTCCTGATAAGTCTTCTGGGAACACGTCTGGAAAGTCACACACAACCAGTACATCGGCTAGTTGTGGTGTTGGCGTATCCACATCCTTTACATAGGCCAAGTAAGCACTACATCCACGCCTCATACACTTTCCCGCCACCGCCATCGAGATCACCTTCGGAATCGTAGTAACCCGATCATCATAAACTGTCACTGAACTACCGTCAGGCGCCGACAACCGAATCATCTTCTTGCGACACACAATGTTCGCCTCGAAGTCCGCTAGCCAATCCATCCCAAGAACCAAATCAAAACCACCTAGCCATCACGAATGGTCTAACAGGAAACTTATGACCCTCAAGCTCCACATCACAGTTCTCTATCATCTCAGAAATCCTGGTAGACTTACCTATGGCAGTTTCTACATCAAAGGGCGCATCAACTCGTCTACTACTAACAGGCAGCTTAGCACAGAAAGCAGCAGAAATAAAACTCTTACTAGCACCAGAATCAAATAACACAGAAGCTAAAGTTTGGTTCACTAGAAACGTACCGGACACAACATCAGGGTCTGTCCTAGCTTCCTCCTATGTCTTGGTGAATGCCCTCGCGCTCGCCCTCGGTCCATCACCTCCCGTCCTCTTCGCCCCGGAACTCTCATCCCTCGGCTTCTTACAATCCCTGCTCATATGACCAGTTTCCCCACAGTTAAAACATTTGCCCGACAGGCAATCCTTCGCCATATGCCCTGTCTTCCCACACTTGAAGCACACATTCGATCCCATCCTACATTCTACCGCATGCTCCCTTCCACACTTGCCACACCTCCTCGACCCCGCTCCCAGTGTGGCCACGCGACGGTCATCCACCCGTGCCTTTTTGTTACCCGTCGAGGCATCACCCCGACCAAACCTCTTCCCTTTCCAGTTCCGATCACCACCACCCCTCTTATTTGCTTTAGTCACCACCACTTCCCTCTCATCATATAGTCTTCCGGCCAAATCGACCGCCGACCTGAAAGTGCTTGGCCGGGCGGCGATCATATGCCGGCGAACATCCACCGGTAAGCCCTGAATGTACCTCTTGATCTTCCAAGATAGAGGCGTCACCTGATCCAGCACCAACCGTGCCATCTCATTGAACTTGGTAGTGTATTGCTGATGTGTCATGGATCCCGCCTCCAGCTGCAGGAACTCCCTCTCTATCTTATCCATCTCCCTGTGAGGACAGAACTCCTCAATCACCATCTTTTTCAGTTCGGGCCATCTCATTCTCCCGATTGCCCGGTTATCCTCAGCTTGGACAATGTTATCCCACCAGCATAGTGCCGAGTCCACAAATGAATGAGTGGCAAACTTCACCTTCTGATCTTCCCGGCACTCGCTGATGTCGAGAACAGCCTCCATTTCTCTCACCCATCAGTGAGCAGCGGCAACATTTGCATTACCGTCAAAAGTAGGGGGCTTGCATCTCATAAACACCCCGTAGTTACAGCCTCGGGCCACCTCTCGCACAGGCTCATCTTCCTCTTCCTCGTCTTCGTTATCAGAGAAAATCGTTTCAAGCTCCGGTTGCTCCCGCTCCCCCGAGGCCCTATTTCTCTCCTTTCTTTCTCCCTCCTTCACCGCCTTAATGACTTCGGTCACCACAGACGGTAAGATTGTCTGCATGACCTAGTGTACTTCTTCAACAACAGCCTCCTTTACCGAGGCCCTCAGGTTTGCAGCTTCCGGATGAGGAGTCTTTGGTTCTTCAGGAACCACCTTTTCGACCCTTGGTCTTCCTCTCTTGGGTCGCGGCTCAACATCAGGCCCGCCACGGCCTCCACCCCTAGATGCTTTAGAAGATCTACCTCCAGCCATTCTCTAACTCTCACTGAAAGATTCAAACACCAACACGGTCATTCGAGGAAACAACTCAGTTTATGTCAAGTATAGTAAGTCCCTAATTACAGTGGCTAGTTGTGATTAGCCACTTACTTTACTCTTCATACCCCAAGTATCACCTGTCCTGACTACATCAGTATTTAAATCTACATACAACACATAACCACATACCATGCGCACATAAAACCGGTTAACTTTAAGAAAATACCTGATGGCACGTAGCTACTCAGTTTGGCATCCCATTCCCCTTTCGTCCCATTTTCAGTTTAAGTTAAGGTTTATTTTGAAAATTTACCCATTTCGCTTAAACTTTGGCTCTGATACCAACTTGTAAGACCCCGTTCCCGGGACGCTTACAGTTGGTCATTCATCGCACATAAAACATACATTTACATTCATACTTCATAAATATCGCAGCGGAACATTAAAATAAGCTTTCATTTCTATATAAATGCTTTTGCAAGTTAATACAACATTCATTACAAAATAGTTTGTTCGCATTATAATGCAAAAACATTAATCAAAAGAATGCCATCCCAAAAGAGCCGAGTAGCCTTGCAGTGCCATCCTCAGCAATCATTACCTGCCAACTGGAAAACATTTAAAAAGTCAGCGTTGCTGAGTGAGTTCTAGTTTTATTATAAACATACTTTACTTTCATTTAAAACCATTCGTTACTTTTGCATGATCACACATCATACGTACGCATAGATAATATCATTATTATCTTCTTCATTCATTCATTCGTTCATTCATTCCATTTAACTTTACTTGCGCATTGGACATCATCCGTACCAATACCATATGCTACACCCCGATCAGTCTTAGCTACCGGGCCGAAGTCAATTAATGAACAGCTAAACGTATGCCACGGTACTAGGGGTAAGCGGTAGAGGTTCTACATTAATGGTCAATCACAAAGAAGGACCCGTTATTCGATGCATGCAAGACGTTTCATTTCTTTCCACTTTACGTTACATAATACTTCATTTCATTCATAACATAATACGTAAAGCCATAGGAAAGATAAACATACATCATACTAAGGATCATTAACATGCTTCAACATCATATCATACAGGGCAACCTCATACATACATAACATGCATCATGCATAAACATGCAACATCATCATCACTATGTCCTACATGCTTTCTAAGGCCATAACAGTCATCTTACAAGCTCTTACGGGAACCTTTACGTCAAAACTTACGTCTGCACTTTCCCCCGAAAGTCAGAAGTCTAACTACACTTTCCTTCGGGTGCAACAGCCCTATTCGTGCATATGGACACCTTCAGTCGCATGGCCTCCATGCGACTGAACATCATGCGATTGGACTCATGCGGATGAACATCTATGCGAATGGACATCCTGTCATGCGTATGGACCTCATGCGGATGGAACTAATGCGAATGAACACCTATGCGTCTGATCTAATGCGAACGAACTCATGTGACTAAGCACTTATGCGACTGAACCCTCAGTCGCATGACTGCCCATACGATTGGACTCCCAGTCGTGCGAATGGAATCTTAGTCGTGCGAATGAATCCCAATCGTGTGAATGACCCTCAATCGCCTCTCAATCGGTCGTATGGCCTTCATTCGGTCGCATAGCCCTAGCTGATGCAGAATGGAGTTCATCCCGAACCCAATCTGCCATTTTCGGCCTCCAAGCTCATCCAAACCCATTCTAAGCCTAAATCAACCATCCTAGACCTTAGGAATGCATACCACAACACCATACAAGCACACACAAGCCCGGAAACATTCACGAAACGCATCACACACATCACACCCAAATGGGTCAAACACACATACATACAAAAACAGGTTTTTAATGCTTTCTAGCCCCAAAATCAGTTGAAAACAAGTAAAAATGGGGTCCTAGAACTCACACAAACGAGCCCAACGACAAGGGATTCGATTTGGCTTGCTACACAACGAGTTTGGCCACCCGAATCACCCGAACCGACCCTTTTTCTCTTTTCTTCTTCTTTCTCTCTTCCCCTCTCTTTGAAAGCTGAAATGTGAGTGTGGGGGAGAGGGTAAGGGCTGCCCTCTCCCTTATATACTCCCACTCGCCCGACTTCCTTTCGTTGGCGAGTTTGGCCCCTCGACTTTGGACTTTATTTCTTTTTCTTCCTTCGTCGGCTTCAAAATAATAAATAAGCGGGTGTTACAGATAAGGGCTGAGCATTTTCACTGGCTTGGGAAACTGGTTTAGTAGCACCAGTGTTTAGGATGTTTGTGAGTGTATGGGAGAGATGGGCAAAGTGTGCTCACTTGCTAGAAATGTTGTAAAATTCACTAGGCGCTAGTCGGGCAGCGAGTTTGGGACTAGGGATTAATCGGGATTAATCAGGATTAATCGGATTGGAATTGTCATATGTAATTTTTAGTTTTATATATAAATACACACATTTTAGAATGTAATTTTAATAAAAAAGTTCAGTTTTATATATAAATATACATATTTCACCGGATTTTCTAAGTTTTTGCCGGAATTTTTGAATTCGCCGGAATCCCGCCGGAATTCGCCGGAACCCTACCGGGAAGTTGCCGGAATCACCGATTTTTGGCCGATTAAGACCGCCTAGGTCCGCCAAGGTCCGATTTTGACCGATTACCGATTGGGGGCTCCGATTATATGAAATCGCCAAGGTGAACCTCCGATTGGCAATTACTCGCCGACTAATCGGCTCCTATCGCCTAGTTTTGCAACACTGCTTGCTGGTGATTGTATTGGTGGTGATGGAGGGTGATGTTGAATTGGTGATTGTGGGTGAATGGGTGAGATGGGCTTGGTGTTTTCACTGGCATGGGAATGAATTTATGGAGATTGATGATGATGGTGTATGGGTGATTGTGGTGGAGAATGAGAAGCTTGTTCAGTATTAGCAAGAGAGTTGTCTTGTTGATCTTCCCACACCAACTCTTAAGGAATATTGGCATTAGGATCGACCACATGTGCAAACATGGGCATATCTTCACCTTCATACTTTCCACTGATCTTGTTTAGAACAGATCTTCCCAAATGAGCTTGTACAAAGACATCACCTACTCTTTCTATCCCAGGCAGCTCAGCATTAATGATTAGTTGTAGGAACTTTGGAAACATATACATCTTATCAGCTTTCCGTACTCTGATTTGGTCACACAAACATTGAAATATGTATTTTGAGTAGTTGTAGGTCCTTCCCTCAAATATTCTAATGATTCCAGAAGAAACGTGCCTTGAAAACCTATCGAGGCCTGATTTCCTATTTGAAATACATTTCTGATAAGTGTGACATAAGATTCTATATGGCTTGCACAGTCTTCCTTTCTTGATTTCACCCTTATAAAAATCACCATCATAACCCATCAAATAGTAGATCTTCTATACGTACTCATTCTCAAACACATCTGGGTGACCAGCCTCATGTTCTCCCAACTCAGAACTCTCCTAATAATTTGTTCAAAAACCCTCATCTGCTTATTCATAATCTCTATAATTATCACTTCACTCTCTCCTTCTTGTTCTATCACAGGAGAGTTCAAGAAGTCAATAATGTGCTGTTGATAGATTACAGGCTCCACCGTTAGCGTGTAGAACAGCCTGGATCTTCTTAAATAGCGTATGATGTCTTGACACCTTTCAGACACAGGGTCACCGGCATTTAGAAAAGCACATACGTTGTGCTCTCTAGCAAATCGATTAGTCATCTATACATAAGAATGAAGAAGATAAGGTTAAAACAAAGTTATCGAACATAAGAATGTGAAGAGTTTTGATGATAGCAATTCGTTATTGATGATTAGGATATGTTTTACCTTGAAAGCAATGATCTAAAATAAAGATTGAGTTCAAGTTTAGTGTATGGTTGATGTTTTGATTCGGGTAATTTGAATGGGAGGGGTGATGTTTTATAGAACGATATTCTAGGTCAAAAAATGCTCTGTAAAAGTGAATAATGAATGCTTAAGTAAAAAACATCATTTATACTGCCTCAGACTTATTAGTTTCATTTATTAAATGAAGTGGGACCCTTTTTCCTTATTACCCTTCTATGGAATTTATTGATTCCGCAGATTCTAATTCTTCCGTTGGACATCTACGGATGCCTAACTTTAAAGAACTGAATTTTGATGAAGTATAATTTGATTTTCCATAGGTTACCAATACAAGGAAATGTATTATACTTTTAAAATATCACCACATCCGTAGGTTACCAATCTACGAATTGTCATATTTTTCTGGTTTATGTTTCGCACTGTAGCATCTACTGATAAGTGAAATGCACTGTAACTTCTGTTGTAGCTTCTACTGATAAGTGAAATGCACTTTAGCTTTTGCTGAAATGTAAAGTTTGAAACTTATTTGATTGTATTGTTCTATCAAAATGATAGAGCCCTTTGTTGCTTTTGGACCTTGTTGACTTTGTTTACGTGACAATTTGTGCAAGAAAAATTATAACTTGAAAAAGCTCATGTATCCTACAGCCAAGTTAGTGCTCAAGTTCCAATTCCTTCATTTGACTATTGATTTGACAACTCAGATTTCAAGCTTTCATAACAATTCAGATTTCAAGCTTTCATGTATTAGCTACTCCCCCTAAATTGGTTATTAATGATGATACATTCATCATAAATTTATGAAGAATAATAACATGAAAGGCACATGACTGTCCAATAGACTTAAAAAAATAAACTAAAATAAACAAAAGTGAAATATTTTGTACAAACATATATAAACATATAATGGGATCATACTATAACACTAAGCATCTTCCTGTTTAATTTGTTTGATGAAATGAGACCTAAATCTAGTGCTGATTGTAAGTATGATGTTCCACATAAATTCAAACAAGAATATGGTATCAACTAGGCATGCTGTTTATCATATTTTGATGTTTATTATGGGCTCCACATTCAATTCACAATAGAGTTTGTCCTCCTTTTGTGAGTCAAATCATCACTTTTTCACACTTAGAAACTACGTACTTTAAGTTATAAGTTCTATCTTGAGATGTATTTCACATCTCATATGCATTGATGCAAAAGCTCTTAAGTTAGTATACGGTTGATCATAATGGATTCTTTTGAGAGCTGAGATATGATCATCATCAAGTCACCAGGTCTTTACTTCCGTAGAACAGAGGTGCCTTTAACCCAGGTCTTTGTTTACATAAAACAGAGGGATGATGAGGATCATGATCTGTTCACCTGTTGGTTACAAATGTATACCAAGGTGGTCATAAACCCAGGTCTTTGTTTACACAAAATAAAGGGAATATGATTTACAAAGATAGAGATTATAAAGTGTTGTTACATAGTGTGCTTGGATGAGTGATTTGATCACATCAGGATATGACTTACTTGCTGTATCCTCAAAATGGAATTGTTGGGTTTGTTAGAACATAAACATAGTTTAACCATTTAAACATTGTGAAAACGCAGCGGAAATGAACTTTATAAGATAATTTATGACCTGAAAAATTGAGTTCTATTTGGTATTATAAAGTTACAAACAAACCCAGGAACAAAGGATCTTTATATGGGAATAAGACTAGCTATAGAAACACATAAACATACAATATGGACAACCATAAAGAAGCTGCCATGAACTACCTTCCAGCAGCAAAAAGGGCGGATATGGAGGATGATATGGACCAAGAAAACGACCAAGGCACCAAAAGGAGGTCATCTCAAGCTTGTATACCCCAAGCACTAAAGCAAACACCTTCTTGGTAGGGAGAAGAACACCAAAATCAATCCAAAACCCTCTAAAATCTGCTGCTGGCCGAGAGAGTTTTGAGGAGAGAATAGGTTTTCTTTTGTGTGAAAAATGATGTATGTGAAAGGTCCCTTGCACACTCTATCTAAATATGTGTTTTCAAGACAACTTAAAATGATCCCATTGGACCATTTGGAGGCCGAAATTCAGCCTTCTAGAAGGGGTTTCCCACCCAAAGTTTTTAAATAAAAACACACATTAAAAGGTCATGTACATTATTTAAATTAAACCCCTTTTAATTTAAATGACTCTTTCATTTTATTATTTAATGTTACTTAAACCTATTTAAATAACAATACAAATAATAAAATTCATCAACAAAATATCCTTATAATTTGTTCCACTACAAATGCAATATTTAGAAAACCTATTTTCTAAATTTGGTGTCATTATTTAATTGCATGATCTATCATCAATAAAATAATTGTTTGTGTTTGCAAAGCTTGTTATTGGGTATAACCCGACTTGGATCATAACGTACTAACCGCATCAATATTCTACGTGTCTTGGGCATATAGAATCCAACACTCTCCCACTTGCACAAGATTCATAGAAAATTGATGCAAGCAGTAAATACCGCCTAACAACGGTTTACTACCCTTAATACGCATGACTTATAGCCATTCAATAACATCATCCCATTCAAGTATCCTACTTGAAATGATTTAGGTGAATTAATCATTTATCCTTTTGTTACAGATGTCATATTAAATCCAAGGACACAGAATGATCATTCCTTGTCGATTTAACTTAATCAGGCCTTAGACATCTTGCTCTCAACGAATAAGAGGAACAAATTCCATCTTGACTACATACGTTTCTCACAAACACCTCGTGTCACGCCTGAACATAGCCTTACGTACTGTCCATTATTTCAGGGCAGTGAAGAACTAGCTCAAGGTATAACACTTGGTGAATGTCAAAACCCAATATGTATCTCAGGTCTGAGGATACCAAATGATATTCGCCTTTACTCAAATTTACTTATGATCAATCTAGAAGATTCCATGTAGTAAAATTTGAGATGCGGGTCAGTCCAATATTTGTATCCCACAAATATCTATGAACTTTGGCACCAACCAATTGCTCTATATTCATTCCTTATGAATATCCACCAATCCAAATTCATAATAATCTTACCCTCATACTTGTTCCCACAAGTATGAACGACTACGGACATTTAGAGTAAACAATTTACCCATGGATTAAACATGCTAAATTGGAACATTCATTGAAATATTATGACCAAATAATTTTATTCAAGTAGTAAGGGAGTTCCAAATATCCAAATAGGAAATTACAGATGAAATCCAATAACTAGAATATCGAAGTCCCATGGCACAGGTATGACCTTCATGCTTTGCGTTTTCTAGGAGCTTCGTAAGAGGATCCGCAATATTTTGATCTGTGTGAACTTTGCGAATACATATCTTTCCTTTCTCAACTTCATCTCGTATGTAGTTGAATCTCCGCTTAATGTGCCTGGTCTTTTGATGAGCACGAGGTTCCTTGATTTAAGCAATCGCACCCTCCTTATCACAAAAGATCTCTAGGGGGTCCTGAATGGAAGGGACAACCCCTAGATCGGCAATGAATTTCTTCAACCATGCAGCTTCTTGAGCTGCCAATGAGGCGGCGACGTATTCAGATTCTGTAGTTGATAAAGCCACCACATCCTGTTTAGAGCTCTTCCAAGACACAGCTCCTCCATTCAGAATGAAAATGTATCCCGATTGTGATCGTGAATCATCACGATCGGTTTGGAAACTCGCATCCGTGTAACCTTTTACAACGAGTTCCTCATCACCAGATCCATAGATTAGAAACATATCTTTAGTCCTCCTTAGGTACTTAAGTATGTTCTTAATAGCCATCCAATAACTGCTTCCAGGATTTTGCTGGTATCGGCTTGTCATGCTTAAGGCGCATGAAACGTCCGGCCGAGTGCATATCATTGCATACATGATGGATCCAATAGCTAATGCGTTTGGGATTGCCTTCATTTTATCTTGCTCATCCTTTGAGCTTGGACATTGAGTCGTACTCAATATCGTTCCTCTTTGAATAGGTACCGTACCTTTCTTAGAGTTCTCCATCTTGAACCTTGTCAAGATCTTATCAATGTATGCACTTTGATTTAAACCAATCAACCGCCTTGATCTATCCCTATAGATCTTTATTCCCAGAATATAGGCGGCCTCACCAAGATCCTTGATGGAAAAACAACTTCCAAGCCAGGTTTTTACACCTTCCAAGGTTGGAATGTCATTTCCAAATAGTAGTATGTCATCAACATACAATACTAGGAAAGTGATGATGCTCCCACTAGCTTTCTTATATACACAAGCTTCATCAGCGTTCTTGATGAATCCAAATTTAATTACTTCTTCATCAAAACGGTGATCCAACTTCTCGATGCTTGTTTCAATCCATAGATTGATTTCTTTAACTTGCATACTTTGTCAGGATGTTTTGGATCGACAAAACCTTCAGACTGAACCATATAAACATCTTCCTCAAGATATCCATTTAGGAAAGCGGTTTTGATATCCATCTGCCAAATCTCATAGTCATAATGAGCAGCTATGGCAAACAATATCCTAATAGATTTTAGCATCGCAACAGGTGAGAAAGTTTCATCATAGTCAACCCCTTGAGTTTGAGTGAACCCCTTTGCTACAAGTATAGCTTTATAAGTATCCAAGTTTCCATGCATATCGGTTTTCTTCTTGAAAACCCACTTATTTCCAACTACTTTGGAGTTAAGAGGTGGTATAACCAAGTCCCATACTCGATTGTCATACATGGATTGCATCTCAACGTTCATGGCCTCAAGCCATTTGTCACAATCCGAATTGGACAATGCATCATGGTATGTGATTGGTTCATCGGAATCTATCACATAGCATCCATCAGTGAAAAATCCATATCTTTCAGGTGGATTACTAGTTCTACCAGATTTGCGAACGTTTTCTGTGTATTGATCAACTATTTGATCACTTTCAACATCCTCATGTTGAGTGCTAGTGTCAACCAAACGTGCATCGGGTTGCGGTTCTTGATCCTCTTCAAGATCCACAGTTCTACTACCAGTTCCTTCCATAAGGAACTTGGTTTCCAAGAACTCACCCTTTTTGGCAACAAACTCCTTTTGTTGTATTGGATCATAGAAATAATATCCCATAGAATCTCTTGGATATCCAATAAAGATACACTTAGTGGAACGGCTTTCTAACTTGTTCGAGGTGGGAGTCTTCACATAAGCCTCACACCCCCACACCCTCAAATATGAAAATGATGGAACCCTTCCATGCCATATTTTATAAGGTGTCCTTTCCACTTTCTTGGTTGGGGCCATATTCAAAATACGGGCCGCAGAGAGCAGATCAAAACCCCAAAATGATAGAGGTAATGAGCTTCTAGCCATCATAGATCGAACCATATCCAATAGAGTTCGATTTCTCCGCTCGGACACGCCATTATGTTGTGGTGTTCCCGGTGGAGATAGTTGTGAGACAATCCCACAACTTCTAAGATGGTCCCTAAAAGCATTATTCAGGTATTCACCTCCTCTATCGGTGCGGAGAATTTTAATTGACTTATTGAGTTGATTTTGTACTTCATTTTGAAAGTTCTTGAACATTTCAAAAGCTTCATCTTTGTGTCTTAACAAGTACACATACCCATATTGACTATAGTCGTCATTAAGGTAATGAAGTATCTTTCATTGTACCTTGTCATAGGTTTAAAGGGACCACATACATCCGAATGTATGATACCTAATAAATCCTTTGCCCTTTCGGCTTTGCCACTAAAAGGTGCCTTGGTCATTTTACCTTGTAAACAAGACTCACATACATTAAATGAATCACATTCACTTGTTTTTAAAAGACCATTCTTTTGTAGTGTTTGTATTCTTTTCTTGTTTATATGACCAAGATGGCAATGCCAAAGGTAATTGTCACTCAAATCCGATTTGAGTTTCTTGGTACTAGTTTGGTACAATAAGCTATCATTCAATGTATTTTCACGAACCAATTCATAGATACCATTGATGGGAATAGCTTTAAAGTAAAACATGTCATTCAAAGTAACATGGATTTCATTTCCAATAAATGATAATACATATCCAAAATGTTTTAATAGGGCTACGGAAATAATGTTCCTAGTCAAACTAGGAGCATACAAAACATTGTACAAAATTACTTCCAAACCATTTGAAAGTTTCAAGATGTAGTCACAACGGGCTTCAACTTGAGTAGAGGCTAACATCCCCTTTGTTAAAGTTGCTACTTCTTTTGAACCCCTGCAACAAATTGCAAATGTGAGTTCCACATCTGGTATCTAATACCCATGTGTTAGAGGATATTAAGTTTAAATTAATGTGGATCATGTATATGGTACCTGAGGTCTGCCCGGCATCCCTCTTTCCTTTCAACTCTTGGAGATGGACGAGACAATTTCTTGCCCAATGTCCAATCTCCCCACACTTGAAGCATGGGTCATTGGAAGCAACCTTTTGCTTTTTCTCCTGTGCTTTGGGTGGCACCCTTGCCACCCCTTTCCCCTTTCCCCATACGGGTCCCTTACCCTTGGCAACTCTTGCCTTGGGTGCGGGATGAGGCCTCTTCTTGTTCCCACCTTCATTAATGGTGAGAACGGGTAAAACCCTTTTACCCATGGCCGCCTTGGCCGTTTTGAGCATAGAGTGAAGCTCACCAATGCTTTTGTCCCAAGCATTCATGTTGTAGTTCAACACGAACGTCTCGAACTTTTTGGTAAGGCCATTGAGGATCAAATCTGTGGCCAATTCCTTTGAAACAGGACAATTTAGCCTTTCGAGACGGTCAATGTGACTTTTCATCTTAAGTACATAAGATGAAACTGATTGGTTGTCGTCCATACGACATGCATGGAGTGCTCGAACCGTTTCGAAGCGCTCAACCTCGCTTGCTGTTGGAACGTTTCCTTCAGTTGGGTTATCATGTCATAAGCTCCGTGATTCTCATACTCCTTCTGGAGATCCGGAGTCATGCTTGCCAACATAAGGCAAGACACTTGGACAGAGTCTTCAGTGTACTTCATCCAATCATTATAGGCCTCCTCATCATCCTCACTAGGTTGATCGGGGATAGGGTCGTCTAAAACATATGATCGTTTTTCTTGCTTGAGAACGATTCTCAAGTTTCGATACCAATCGATAAAATTGTTATGATTTAGACGTTCCTTTTGGAGAATCGCTCGTAAAGATTGGGCGGACATGGATGAATTATCATGATTATCATTATTATTGGTGGCCATCTACAAAATTTTAACAATGATCAATTTTAGTATTTTCGATATTGTTATTTTAATAATTAATACCTTTTAAGGTCATTTTCATATTAAAATCTAGAACCCAACATTACATTTAAATAGTGGTTAGGTGACCTTTATCCCACGATTTAAATTAATAAGATGGTCAACGATTGACGATTGCAACCATTTGCAACTTCTAGAGGTATGTGATCGACTTGAAACATCATATGTAAAGTCGGCATGTTAATCCCATCAACACCATTTGGAAACCATATCGTAGGTGATCCATTTGACATGGTTTGCAAATCAAGACACCCTACTTACACACACGTGTGAGTTTGCCAAATTAAGCGGTTAGGTGACCTTTATCCCACGAATATGGCATTCTCATCTCAAGTCACAAGTTCCCTCAAAATGGTTAGGTGACATTTATCCCACTAAGAGTCCCAAGTGACTCAAGTGTTGTGTAAAAAGGACGGTGTTGATCTTATTTTCAAAAAAAAATTAGAGATTTTATAATTCTAGTTTAGAAAACTCTATGTATTCATATTTGCATGCTTTCAAATACAAGATACCCTATGGAACATAGATTAAAACCCTTTTAATCTTTGAAATCATTAAATTGTATTAATAATCTTTTATTACCTTTTAATGATTAAGGCCCATTTAGATAGTTTGTTATGATCATTGAAGGATTGTTAAGCAAACATCATATATAAGCAATCAACCACAATACCATAATCAAACAAATATTAGTGCATAACCATAGCATCTAAAGTGGCCACACTTGTTTGCCATCACAAGTGTGGTCCATAGGACATTCCTAAGGGACAAAAGACAACACAAAAGGCTTCCATGAACCTCCCACTTGAAACCGCATCCAAATGCTCCATGTTTCTTGTGTCTTTCCTTTGTGCTTCTAACGCGTACATCTTCATATTACAAGATATTATATCCTAATACAAGATTTCTAGTAAAATGAAAAGTACATAATCTATTTATTACATCCCAATAATAAATAAATTACACTTTAAACCAAGCACAAATAAATGATTATACAACCCAATTGAATAAATAAATACAACCATTAAAATCATCCAAATAACACAAGGTCAAGGGCTAGGTTATGCACCATAATGAACAATGATCATATCATCCAAAACAACAATGAATCCCCACTAAAACCCACAAAATTTCAGCCAACACAAACTGAAATTTCGGGTTTTATCTTATCCAAACAAACAAACAATACAACATACATGTCTTTCAATGTTTAATCACAAGCATGTGTGATATAACTTTGAAAGTTTGGGGATTCAAAATACATGAATATAGCAGCCCCTAAAGGGGTTGTAAAGTCCCATAAAATGAATTTTTCAAGGACAAAACAAGCTAGCTATCCACATAACAGGCTCTTGATGCCAATGTTGGGTTTGTTAGAACATAAACATAGTTTAACCATTTAAACATTGTGAAAACGCAGCGGAAATGAACTTTATAAGATAATTTATGAACTGAAAAATTGAGTTCTATTTGGTATTATAAAGTTACAAACAAACCCAGGAACAAAGGATCTTTATATGTGAATAAGACTAGCTATAGAAACGCATAAACATACAATATGGACAACCATAAAGAAGCTGCCATGAACTAAGCAAAAAGGGCGGATATGGAGGATGATATGGACCAAGAAAACGACCAAGGCACCAAAAGGAGGTCCTCTCAAGCTTGTATACCCCAAGCACTAAAGCAAACACCTTCTTGCTAGGGAGAAGAACACCAAAATCAATCCAAAACCCTCTAAAATCTGCTGCTGGCCGAGAGAGTTTTGAGGAGAGAAGAAGTTTTCTTTTGTGTGAAAAATGATGTATGTGAAAGGTCCCTTACACACTATCTAATGTGTGTTTTCAAGACAACTTAAAATGATCCCATTGGACCATTTGGAGGCCGAAATTCAGCCTTCTAGAAGGGGTTTCCCACCCAAAGTTTTTAAAAAACACACATTAAAAGGTCATGTACATTATTTAAATTAAACACCTTTTAATTTAAATGACTCTTTCATTTTATTATTTAATGTTACTTAAACCTATTTAAATAACAATACAAATAATAAAATTCATCGACAAAATATCCTTATAATTTGTTCCACTACAAATGCAATATTTAGAAAACTTATTTTCTAAATTTGATGTGATTATTTAATTGCATGATCATATCATCAATTAAATAATTGTTTGTGTTTGCAAAGCTTGTTATTGGGTATAACCCGACTTGGATCATAAGGTACTAACCGCATCAATATTCTACGTGTCTTGGGCATATAGAATCCAACATGAATTTCTCACAAACAGTCACCTTTTCATTATGTTATGCATGCTTTTAGTGTATTTTCCACTCAAGCTGAACCTACTCACATATCAAAGCACTTTGGATCAGACTTTAATGAAAGTTAGGAACTCAGGATAGAAGCAAAGATATAGTGTATTATCATTTCCCAAATATATGTCATGCTCAACAAAAAGACACAGTAAATGAAGACAA
The DNA here is from genome assembly GCA_025215565.1 of Flaveria ramosissima. Classification (NCBI taxonomy): domain Eukaryota; kingdom Viridiplantae; phylum Streptophyta; class Magnoliopsida; order Asterales; family Asteraceae; genus Flaveria; species Flaveria ramosissima. The sequence continues at coordinate 17,962,614 of CM046046.1, read as the reverse complement.
TATTTTTGTATTTTTGTATGATTTTATGAATGGTTTTGGATTTTACTTATGAATATATACAATGACAGACTCATGTTTTTCTTTGTTGATGTTGATTAATCTAAATTAATCATGCCCAAAGACTAAATAAAAAGTTAAATCTAATTGAATCAAAGGCTTTAGTGAATTAATCATCAATCAGATTTGTTGTATCCACTTTGACTAAACTTGATTAAACCTTTTTTTGAGCAATCTCTCAAAAAATGATATCTAATTTCAATATGTTTTGTTTTACTATATTGCACTGGATTAGCAGTAATGAACATAGCAGCTGAATTATCAATATGAATTGGTGTCTGAAGGATGTTGTAACCAAAATCAAGTAATTGGTTTTGCAACCAAAGAACTTGAGAGCAACCAGCTGAAGCAGCTATGTACTCAGCCTCAACTATGGATACAGATACATTTGTTTGCTTTTTGCACTGCCATGAAACAAATCTTGGTCCTAAGAATTGACACCCACCAGTTGTGGATTTTATGTTGTTACATCCTCCAAAGTCACTATATGAGTATGAGCAGAGGGTGAAGTCTCCATCTTTGGGATACGATAAACCAAGGGTTGGTTTCCCTTTGAGATATCTGAAGATCCTCTTAACAGCATTCAGATAGGACGCTTTAGGATCTGATTGGTACCTAGCACAAACACACACAACAAACATTATGACAGGTCTACTGACAGTTAAATACATTAAGGACCCTATCATTGATCTGTACAATCTTTGATCAATTGATTTTCCTGTAGGATCAGGTACAATCTTGTCAATTGTTAAAGCTGGTGAGCAGTATCAGCCCTTCAAGATTTGATGAATATACTTCTCTTGATTAATGAAGATGCCACCTTGTGCCAATTGGATATTGACCTTCAGGAAGATCAATTAGATTCTAGACTTTTTGCTTTCTGAATTGTTGAAGCTCTTCCTGCATAGCTTCAATCCAGCTGTTATCCTTACGTGCAGCTGCGATATTGGGAGGAACCACTTGTGAAAGAAAACAAGTGAAGAGACAAATGTTTGCAACTACCCCTTGACTTCTTGTGGTTCTTTCATTAAGATCACCAATAATGTTGTCTATTGGATGAGTCTTATGAATTCTTGTTGTTGGAATAGATGCAACTGAAATAGATGATTCCAAGTTATTCATATTCATTGATGGAGAGGGATCCATCTGAGATGGAGAATCTTTGAAATAATCAAGTTCTTCATCATTTGATCCTCTGAAGCTGAATGGTATCCCTCCTCACGAGTTATTGAATCAGCAGCACTGTGAACACCTTTCGCAGGAACATCTACGTATGTGTTTTGAACATCCGCAGGAGTTACAGGAACATCTATGGATGATGTTTGTTGATCTGTTGACATAATTCTTTGGAATGTAATGAACCATCTCCAGAGCATGGAATATCTACTGGTGTGGATGGAACATCTGCTGATGCAATATCCATATCTCTGGATGCAGGACACTCATCTGCGAAGTCAGGGTTAGCAGGTGCTGATGTAGTGTTTTCATCTGAGGATGTAGATATGTGTGGTTGGTCTTGTTCTGCATTGTTTGCATGATATGAAGTGCCAGGGTCAATAACACTTGAAGTGTGAGTATGAATTCTTGGAGGATCAGTAGATAATGACACTTCATTCATGTTTGGAGGAACATAAGGATAACATGTATCCGTAGAACCTGTAGTATTCAAATAACCAGAGTAAATTGAGTCTGTGAGTGCATCTATATCAAACAACCATGATGATCCTTTAACAGTTTTTGAAAATAAGAATTCTTCAAATGAAACATTAGGTGTTCCTTCCATAATGTTTTGTTATGGAATGTAAACCCATTATGATTTAGATGTTGAAGAATATCCAACAAAGAAACCATCATAGGCTTTCTAAAAAAACTTCCCCAATTGATCTTTTGTGTTTAAAACAGACACATGAAAGCCAAAAGATCTAAGATATCCTATGAAAGGTTTTCTTTTAAATAAAAGCTCATATGGTGTTTGGTTATGTTCTTTGACAATTAATGTCTTGTTTTGAACATCGCATGCCGTGTTCACTGCTTCAGTCCAAAAGATGACTGGCAAATGTAAATCAGCTACTAATGTCCTTGCTGCTTTAATGAGAATTCTATATCTTCTTTCAACAACTCCATTTTGTTGTGGAGTTCGTGGTGCACTGTATTGCCTTGCAATGCCTTTAATCCTGCAAAAGGAATCTAAGACATTATTAACAAATTCAGATCCATTATCACTCCTGAAAGTTTTCACTTTTAAATCAAGTTGATTTTCAATCTTAGTGACAAACTCCATTAATGTTTCCGATGCTTCGAATTTTTGTTTTAAAAAAAGACCCAAGTGAATCTAGTGAAATCATCCACAATCACCAAACAGTATTGCCTTTTGCCAATGCTCATCATATTGGTTGGACCAAAAAGATCCAAGTGAAGCAATTTGAGTGGTGTTGAGTTTGTATTGATTATTTTGGATTTATGTGACACTCTATGTTGTTTTCCTTTATAACATGAAAAACAATGATTCGAACAATAGAATTCTCTCTTTGGAAGTCCAATGACTAGCTCATTTTTCACCAGTTTATTCATATTCTTCATGTTGAAATGAACAAGCCTTCTATGCCACAACTAAGATTCATATTCTGATGACTTAGATAGCAGGCATGTTTCACTGCTTGTGATGCTGTGTTGTTCATATCCAAAACATATTTGTTTCCTTTTCTTGATGCTTTAAGAAGGATCCAATCTTCTAGAACTGAAAAACCTAGATAAGAATGTAACAATTAGAGTTATCAAAATATGTGGTATAATTTTGATCAAAAATTTGAGACACACTCAGTAAATTATATTGTATATTTTCACAATAATTTACTTTCTCAAATTTGAGCACATCATTGGTTACCATTCCTCCACCAACAATTTTACCTCCCTTCTTATCCCCACCAAATGCCACATAAGAGGCATTTTTATGTTTAAAATCATGGAGTAGAGAACAGTAGCCTGTATATGCCTGGAACAACCACTGTCAACATATCACTTGTTGTCAGTCCTCCATGCTTGTTCCTGCATACATAAAGAAATCAATTACAATGGGGAACCCAAGCCTTAATGATCTTGGGTTTACCACTAGTGTCTAAAATTGTTACTCCCTCATGAATGAGACTTGATGTTTCAGTGTTGATTTTAGATTCAATTTGTAAGGCCCCGTTCCCGGAACAATTACAGCTGGACCATCATTGCTCATAAAACAATATTTACTTAATAAAAGCAGCGGAATAACTTAAAAACCATTTCGCATATTAATGACAGCTTTTTCAAAATAATACAATGTAGTTAACTACTACAAAACATCATGATTTGCATTACATCACAAAAACATCATTGTTATACAAATGGATGCCATCCCAAAAATGCCAAGTAGCTGCCCCGTGCCATCCTCAGCAACAAGCACCTGCCAACTGAAATATACATAAAAGTCAACATTGTTGATTGAGTTCTAGTTTTATAAATAAAATACTTTATATCCTTTTACAACTGTTCATTACTTTCATTCGCGATCATGCATCATACGTACATGTAAATCCAGGAACATCAAACTTGAATCAAATCATGAAGAATTAGATCAAAATATGATAATCACAATCAAAACCCCTTTGATCTCTATTGATTGCTAATAATATTGTTTACAAGTAAATCCCTCAATCAATTGGTCATTCAACTATTAACCTAATTCTAATTACAATTAGGCTATTTATAGTCTAGTTTAAGTTTCCATATTTACACATAACCCCCTAGACTATATATTTAGACTAAAACATGACCCAAAGAAAGTAAAATATATTTTGTTCACACAAAATATATTTATTACAATAAAACTCCTAGTCATCTAAATCTTCAACGTCTCGTCTCGGTTCCTCATCTCGAACGTGTCGGGTTTGACTTTTGTTGACTTTGACCGTGACGTTGACTTTTGTTGACTTTCATTGTGTTGATAATATAGACTATCTTTTCCAGCTCCAACAATACTCCCCCTTAGTCTATCATTATCAACGTCTTCATACGAATTCAGCCCCGAGAAATCAACTGTAGAAAGATCTTCAAATTAAAGCCTTTTGAATTTGATGAGAAAGATTTTTCATCTCATAAGCTCCCCCTATTTATATGCTCCCCCTATTCGAGTGCAAACTTTACAAGGATATTGGAACAGGTTTTCCAAATCTCTAATCTTGATTGCTTTAGAAGATGTAGGAGGAGGATTCCTAGCTCGGTATCTTTTGCAAACTTGAGGAACAGGTTCTTTGATCAGGTACACTGCTCAACTGATGATCGGCCATCACTTAAAGCAAAAATCTGAAACACATTCACAAACACAATATCGACATTTCTAATTAGATCATTTCATTTTAACAAAGTAAACCCGTGTTTATTTGTGTTTGAAAACAAGCGAACCCATGTTCGGTTGTACCCAATTTCTGTGAAATGCATGAAAATGATAAAATTGTAACAGCATAATATGGAAGACCTAAAAAAAATTTTGAAATGAAATTTCATTATATTTTTTTATTTTTAATGTATATATATTTATTATAACATTTTTTTTAATTTGTATATTTTTAATTACCGAGTACTTAATCGATCATGAGATCACATCCTCAAGATATACTTTAGCACAAAGATGACTTTAATCATCGACAAGCAATGAGATCACACTGATAACTGAATCTAATAACAGTCTTTGAATGATTTTGAAATTGTCAAACAGATCAATAACGATTGCTGGTATGTTTGTCCACTTAAACTCATGCCCTATCTTTTTCAACAAGCAGAAGATGATTCATTAAGGTTCGATTAAATGCTTTAGAATGCTAGGACCCCACAATCATTTGGCAAAAACCCTCACCCAACCTCAGGATTTCTTGAATTTTGTTACGATCTTTATAGAGCAAGGCGTGTGCATTAGTGTGCAAGTGATTATCAACAAAATATTGCATTCTGTGATGAATTAGATGATTTGACACTACTTAGACCAAAATGGTGAGAGCTCCAGGTCTATACTCACGTATAACAAAGGAGATGACCATTTAATCATGTGCCGATGAGAGCTCCAGGTCAGTACTATCGTACAGCAGAGGAGATCATCACTCCAGGTCAGTACTTCCGTACAGCAGAGGAGATTAGCACAAACACAAGACACATAAATACACCAATCACGGCTCAAAGATATGGCTTATATGATTTGTATCATGGTGGGTTAAAGATCAATTCTCAATCCAATTTTTGTCAGGACTCAGTTTTTGTGCAGGCCAAAATGATTGCGTAAATCCAGACATCCTTAAGCATGATGTTTTAATTTAAATCATTATGCTGCTGTCTACTTTATTCTTCAGGCTGAGTCTACCAAGCATATCATTAAAGAATCTGTTTGTTTTTCTATTATTTGCAATTAAAAATAAGATGTAAATCAGATAACAGCATCAGTTACTATCATTTCTCATTTTAAAAACGCAAGTCATGCAAAAACAAGCATTGCAAGAAGATATACAATCATTTCTCAATCATCTCAAATCAAGTTCCCAGTTCTCTTTTTATTTTTATTTACATATACTCTCCCCCTAAATTTTTATTTTTGTAAACTTTTTTTTTATTTTATATTTATATTTATTTTTTATTTTTTTATTTTTTTTTAATTTTTTATTTTTTTTAATTTTTTTTAAACTGTACAAAAATAAAAATTTATCAAAGAAGGTCTTCCAAACTATACTGATATAATGATAAAAAATGAATGCTCAAGAAAGATGCAGTGATTGTGAAGTAAGAACTATGATTGTGTAGATAAAAATCCAGATTGTGGATAAAATACCATGACCTTAACCTGTTTGTTCCGCCTCAAATTTGAATCAAGAACAACTCTGTCAGTAAACCGGATTACTAACAGTCCTCCTGAATTGTTCCTGCACTCATTAACAAATTAGTTAGAAAGGGAAACCCAGGCCATCGTGGTCCTGGAAGTTCCTTTTTCATCAAGATAAGTAACAAGCTTCTGCACACAACCGTTTAAACAATCGGGGATTGTTGTATCCTTCTTTTTAATTTGCCAAATTTGTTTTGGTTCAATTAACTTGGATTTGAATGAATTAAATTTGGAAATTATTTTCTGTTTAAGACCGGAAGGAAAAGAATTTGGTTTTAAATCTTTGGTCATTTTCATCTTTGAATCATGTGAAACCGGCTTCACATGAAAAGGTTTGGATGGAGGGTTTTTCATCCAACCATTCAAAGATGTGTGCTTTTTACCTCTTGATCCAGAGAAGCAACCCGTGTTGCCTTTACCGTCTGGAACATTCTTTTTATACTTACATTCAGAGAAGAAATTTGTTTTGCCTTTACCAATCGTAGTAAGCCTTTGAGGATATTTCTTTACCACATGACCTTCTTTTTCACACTCAAAACAAGCCTTGAATGGCTTTTGATGCTTGACTGAACCGTGTGATGCAGGTGGGGATGAGGATTGCTTTGAGCTTGTAGCAGATTCTTGCTTGTTTTGGCATTTGTTATGCTGAACAGGGAATGAGATCTTCACTGACTGACTAGATTGCTTTGCAATTGGAGAAGAGATCCGTATTGGTCTTGATTCAGCTTTTGGAATCTTTTGTGACTTGACAATGTTAGGAGACATCTTGATCTGTGAGGAACCAACACGCACCTCTGTGATTGATTCATCATCTGAGCTTGTCCAGTCTCGTATACACAGATCTGCTTCCAATGGATCTTGATTGACAGGAATAGGATGTGTTGTTGTCAGAACTTGATGATTAGGTGATTTCGGATTTATCTCTTCTTTCACAACCCTGACAGGCTCAAAAGTAGGAATTTCACCTGCTTTAAACTTATCAAAGAAGTTAGAAGAAATAGTAGATATAGATTTACAAACAACCGGGACTGAACAATCGTTAGCTTGACTGTCATCATTCGATTTATTGTATCCCATACCAGTTGTAGAATCATAATCATCTCGCACCTCTTTAAGATTCACACCGCTCAAACCTGCATGCAAACTACTATTAGATTGTTCAAACAAATCATTTTTAAGATGAGGTTTGGGAATTGGTGAATAACATAAAGTAGAAGGGGGTGGAACTGAATTAAATACAGTCTCACTATCAGATTTATATCCAATCCCATGTTTCACCCGCGCCCCTTGTTGTTTAGCAATAAGCTCATCCTTTTTCATGTGTGAAAGGGTCCATTTATCAAGCTTTGTTTGAAGCTGAGTTGTTTCAAATTGAGCTAAAACAGCCCTTTCTCTCAGAATATTAATTTCAACGTTACGCTCCAAAATGGTTCTTCTTAAAAGATCATTTTCAGCCAATGCTTCATTAAGTTTTCTTGAAAAAGCAATTTCATTTTTCTTTAATTCTTGATTGATTGTTTTTAATTCTTTTTCATTTTCCAATAACAATCTGTTTGCCTTATAAATCCCAAATAACCGGATTTTGCATGACGAAGAACACATATCCTGAACAGTCTCATAAGGAAGACCCATGATAGTTCGTTCTGCAGCTAAGCTCTTTTCACAGTTGCAAACCCTTGTGATTTCTTGATGTTCCTCTTCTTTGACCTTCAGCATCTCGTCAGCCTCAGATTCTTTCTTTCTTTTATCAGCTTTTCCAACCTTATCATCATCAGTTCTCACAGACTCTGGTTTAGTGTCACTGTCAACTCTCAGAGCTTCATACTTCTCTTCAACAGTTTCTCTGAATTTAGAGTTTAAATCTGAATCAGTTCTCAATAACTTCAACTTTTCAATCATCTCTGTTTTGTAATCAAGTATGCTTGTTACAGAAGACACAAGATCAGTATTAAGCGCGTGGGTTTGATGTGGGAACACGGCTTGCTGAAATTTGTTTCTTTGGATATCCAACTCGAGAGATTTTAGCTTGTTGATCATATCCATAAGTTTTGTGTCGACATAACCTCTTTCTTGCTTCAGCATTTTAACTTGATGATTCCATGCAGACGGAAGAGAGTTTAGAAGCTTTTGAATCTGTTCATGATTACTGAGATCAGGAACATGCTTCTTTAGATTATTTGCCACCTTTAAGAATCGATCAATCAAATCTGATAATTTTTCTTTCTTCATTGCTGCAAAAGAATCAAACCGGCTTTGTGCCGTTGTGAGATTATCTGATTTAAAATCTTCTGAAGATGACATGATTGTACGAATCTTTGAACAATTAAACGTCCCAAAAATATTTTTCCCAAAAAAATTTAGAATAATTCTCCCCCGGGAAAAATATATTCTTTTTTAAATGTCACGCTGAAATTATAGTTTCGCAGAGCTAGTTTCGCTGTGAACTCTAGTTTCGCTGAGCCGACAGTAGTTTCGCTGGAAATTTCGGCAGCAGTTTCGCTAGTCGAATGTCACAAATGGCTTAGTTTCGCTGATAAGTTCGCAGGAAACAAGCTTGAACTTTCGTTCAGAGATAAATTCGGCAGCAATTTCGCTTGATGATTGATCAAAAACACTATTGAACTTTCGTTCAAGGGAGTACTTTCGCTGAAACTCTAGAAAACAACTTCAGATCCAAAATAAACCATAATTTCGCTGAATGAAGATGACAGTTTCGCTGTAAGAACAGCAGTTTTGCTGGTCGATCTCAAAACCCTTTTTTACCTCAAAATCAATCTGAAATCGCCCAAATCTCAATGGATTTGAAATCTGATGATTAACAGAGCTTTCCCAACCAATAATAAGCAAACTTCAATCAATTTCCATATCAATAACACTCAAATCTAATCCGAATTTGATGAAAACTTGATATTGAACAAAAACAACCAAAACCTCAACTTTTCTCTCTAAAAATCTTCAAATCTTCAGTGAATTTGATCCAAAATGGCTCTGATACCAAATTGTAAATCCAGGAACATCAAACTTGAATCAAATCATGAAGAATTAGATCAAAATATGATAATCACAATCAAAACCCCTTTGATCTCTATTGATTGCTAATAATATTGTTTACAAGTAAATCCCTCAATCAATTGGTCATTCAACCATTAACCTAATTCTAATTACAATTAGGCTATTTATAGTCTAGTTTAAGTTTCCATATTTACACATAACCCCCTAGACTATATATTTAGACTAAAACATGACCCAAAGAAAGTAAAATATATTTTGTTCACACAAAATATATTTATTACAATAAAACTCCTAGTCATCTAAATCTTCAACGTCTCGTCTCGGTTCCTCATCTCGAACGTGTCGGGTTTGACTTTTGTTGACTTTGACCGTGACGTTGACTTTTGTTGACTTTCATTGTGTTGATAATATAGACTATCTTTTCCAGCTCCAACAGTACACATAGATAATAACATTATTATCTTTCATCATTCATTCGTTAACTTTCTTTCATTCATCATCGTACGTCATCGTTATCATTCACTTTCATTCATAATATTCTTTACTTATCTTTCGTACATTCGTTAACTTCTGATGACATGTACTGTACCCTGAACATTGTGCACGAAGCTGACCCTAGGGCCTAGGGCAAGTACACTCATCATTATCATTCATCTTTCATTCCGGACCAATACCATGTGCTATACCCCGCGAACATTATGCACGAAGCTGGTTACTGGGCCTGAGGTCTATCATAGACCTCGAATATTGTGCATGAAGCTGACTCTAGTACCTAGGGCAAGCGACAAGGATCCCATACGTATGGTCAATCACAAAGATTAGACTCCAGTGTGCATCCTTCCGGGTAGCTAACCCGCACACAGTTGAGCTAACACCCTTCATTGGGTGTGAACCTCCATACATTGCTTGCAAGACTTTCTTACATTCGTTCGTTCATTAATGCATGAATTCATACTTTCGTTACGTTCTTTTTATCATTATCATTAACTTCCGTTTTATGTTACATAATACTTCTCGTTCATTTCATACTCATAACATGCAAGTCACGGAAATAATACACAATAGGAACATAATAAAACACAACATGAACATACATAGCATCACATAAACATCACATACCCCATCACACATCATCATAAACATTGTGCATCATCAGTTCACATTCACATACATATGCACAACAAGCACAAGTCATCATAGAACATAACTGACCTCCACGGGACAGCGGGGGTTCAGGGCGGCAACCCCTGACAGCGGGTCCTAGGGGCAGCAGCCCCTAGTGGGGTCCAAGGGGCAGTAGCCCCTAGTGGGGTCCAAGGGACAACGCCCCTGGCTGGGGCCGGGCTGCCAGGTCAGCTTGAAGAAATTTTATCTTAACACTTTTGTATATCATATTTTGTTGTAGAAAAATCAATCTTTCTATTAAAACCTCTTAAAATCTTGATCATCTAAAAAGTATATTTGGTATGCATTTCCAGTCCCAAAAGAAGTTTAAAACCTTTAAAATAGGAGATCTAGAACTCACCCGAACCAATGAGTAGCTTCTCAATCAATCTTTCTAAGCAAGGGTCACACTACACAGCCTGCAGAGAAGTTAACACTCAAAGCAGTTTTGCCAGCACTTTCGCTGCTAGTTTCACCAGCAGTTTCATTGGCAGTTTCGTTGGCATCTTTGCTGCCAGTTTCGCCCAACTTTCGTTGGAAAACCATGCCTGCGAAACTACATGCGAAACTATAGTTTCACAGGAAGATCCATAGTTTCGATGGATGACTACATAATTTCGCTGGATGAACTCCCAGTTTCGCAGAACGGGTTGAAATTACGAACCAACCCATTTTTGACCCTAAACTTCAATATTTTACATCCAAATCCTTGGTTTATCACCCAATAAGCTATATCTAAGATTCTTACATGTTTCCTTACACAAAAACATGAGTTTTGAGCGATTCTTTACCACTTTCAAAAACCCCAAGCCCTAGAATCTGGGTTTACATTAAAAGGAAAAATTAAACGATGTTTCTTAGCTGGATCCTTGGTCTTTCTTGTTGTTTGGATGGCCACGAACACCGAACTTCAATCTCTTGATCACCCGAGCCTTGAATCACCACTTTCTCTCTACTTTCTCTCTCTACACTCTCTCTCTAGAAGTTGGGTGTTGAGTTGCAAATGAGAGTGGCTCAAGCTGATATGTTTATATATACCGAGCGTTCCCGGGATGTTAAACTCGCCGAACACCTAACTCGCGAGGTCTACTCGATCCATACCACATTCCTCGCTTATTTTCTTCGAATAATCCCGGCTAAGCCCATTATTATTGATTGGCTCGTTTCGACTTTATTCCGGGCGTTACACAATTGATTCATTATGTTTTGTTTGTGGTGAGGATGATCTGTTGAAGATGAGCTTGTGGAACTCTGTTCTTGTTTCTCTAGCCCTTCTTCATTCACCTTTTCTTTGTTTGGTTGCTGCTTTGATTTTAAAGATGATCCTTGATTGAAGAAAGTTTCACCATCCTTTGATTTTGATTGAGGTATTTGAGTACCCTTCTCAAAATGATCAAAGAAGGTATCATCAGTATTGGCTTTGTTTTCTATCAAATCCACCTTTTTATGAGGTGTTTTATGTTGATGAAGTGATTTTTCTTTCTTCTTTAAAGTTTTACCATCAACAGGTGGTTTCTTATTTGTTTTTGCCAACTTTTGTTTTCGCTACTGCTTTTTTGGCTTTGAATCTTCTTGATTATCACTTGATTGAGAGTCTGATTCAACCTTCTTAGATTGTTGCTTCTTTGTACTCTTTGTTTTGTTCTTTTTTTAATAACATTTCTGAGTGGAATAGTTATTTTTCTTACAAATTGCACAATATTTGTTGAAATAACAATCAGAGGTCATGTGATTGTTCATATTGCAAATGGAGCAATAGCTGTTGAAGTAACAATCTTTAATATTGTGATTTTTCATGTCACACCATTTGGAATACTTCTCCTCTGAATCATTTTCATATTCAATTACTTTCTACTTCTTTTGCTGCTTTTAAGCCTTCAAAATTTTTTCAAACTTTGCAGCAGATGAATCCTTGCCCTTCCCTGACATGATATCAAAGGGTTCTTGTTTAGCATGAGTTGATTTCTATTGCTTAAGATTCACAACTTTCTGTTGCTTTGTTTTCTTGATGGTGGTTGCAGCCTTTTGCTTCCGCATATCTTCTACTGAATCAGTAGATTTGTGCTTCCGCAGATCGGCTACTGATGAAGAAGCTTTCTTCTTTCGGAGAAATTCTGCTGATTGCGCTTGTTTTGCCTTTTCTGCAGAATATATTTTAACTTCTTTTGTAGATGTGCACTTCACACAATCTTCTGTTGAAGGTTTTTGCTGCTTGTTAAGTTCTTGAAGTCCTTCATTTAACTGAGCTATCCTCTTGCAGATAGTTTTCAACATGTTTCTTTGCTTAGGAGGATAAGGCAGCTTGGTTTCTTCAAGTACTTTTGGAATGATTGGTTCAAATGAGACATTCTTACCAATATCCAATACATCCACACTTTTATTAACATGTTCATCAGAATCATCCAAGTCATCACATTCATCATAGTCAAATGCTGTGTCATTTTGTTTGACATGTTCTGATTTAAAAGACTCAGTTTCACTCACCTCAAAATCATTTTCATTTACCAATTAATTAAGTTTTGTTTCAAAATTGGTGCAGGGCACAAAATGATTTGACAAACTGTTTGTCATTGTCTTAGGTAAAGTTGTATAATTATCATTCAGAGGGGGTGCAACAGCATTGTATCCCAACCATACATGTTCTTTGATTCAATATGAGAATTTAATAATTACTCATATTGCTGAGATGACAGTTGAAACTTCTGAAGTTTCACTTTAGTTGATGCATGATCAACCATGATTTTTGTTAAGGAAGTGGTCATATGCTCAACTTGGGCTTTTAAGCTGTAATTTTCAGAAACAAGTTTATCTAAATCTTTTTGCAAAGAGTTGATTTTGATTTGATATAGTTTATGCTCTCTTACATGAGATTCATTTAAAACCATTATTTCTTTTACTTTGTTAGCCAGTTGTTGAGCATGGACTCTATATCTTTCAACTTCCTCAACACATATAAATGAACATAATCTATCTCTTACCTCTCTGGCCATAGGTGGGACTTTGTTCTACATGTTGGCCAGTAAAGCTTGATTCTCTTCTAACACCTCCTTCTCATACATGCTCCAGTCACATGTTCCATATTGTAAAATTTTCAGCCTAGTTTTTTTTTGAATTACTAGGCCATGCTGATGAGCTTGTGGCTGGTAGGGATGAGTTGTTTAGCTAAAGTTGTCGGAAGGATCTTTGAGATGTTGGTTGATGAGATTGATATTGATGAGACTGATGTTGTCGATGTTGCTGATTTTGTCTCATGTCAGGAGTTGATTGTTGATTTCACTCTCTTGAGAAGTGTCCATAGAGATTGTATTTGAAACATCTCACCTTTGACTTTTCAACACCAATTTTGGTTGTTTTACTTGCTGCAGCCAAGTTTTTGTTTCTTCTCTGGTACTGATTGGCTCTGTATGCAATCATTGTCATTTGTCATTGAAGATCCAATTCCTGTACTTCATCTGGACGAAGTTCTTCCAGATCTTGTTGGCAGATATTAGCAGGTGTTAGAGTGCTGGCCAAATAAACTTGAAAGCTTGAGCTGAAAGCTGCAAATGCTGCTTTTTATTCTTCAGAGTCCAGAATCATAGTGATGCGCTCTGCTTGATTGTTGTTTGATGCAGACTTTGCTGATGATGCAGATGCATCTTTTCTTTCATTAGGTCTCCCTTTCTCTTTTCCTGACTTGCTTTGAGAGGATGTTTTTGAAGGCTTTGAGGCATAAAAACTAACTTCTTCCTCATATTCACTCAAAGTACAAGAACTATCATTATCATGGTTAGAAATAAAAGCACTTCAATACTTTTAGTTTCTTTAAAGTGATAAGGAGTGACATGTGTTCTCACACTCTTGTTTCTTGACTTTCATCCATTTCAAGAGCTTCAACTTTAGCCACCAATGTATCTAAACCAATGGTTTTGAGATCAAGGGTGTTCTTGAACATGGATACTGTTTGCTTCTAACTTTCAGGCAAAGTGTGGAGCATCTTTTATTTAAGTCCTCATTGGTATACTTAACCCCAAGATATTCATCTCGATTACCAATTCCATAAACCTATTGAGTTGTTGAGGAACTGATTCACCCTCAATATGATAAAATGTTTCATATTGAGGACGAAGTGTATCCTTCCTTATGCTCCTGATTACATCACGCCCTTCACAGAAAGTGTGAAGTATCTTCCATAAGGAATTTGCTGTTTTGTAGTTCTCACACCTGATTAGTATTTCTTCAGGTAAAGCCATACTACTCAAACTGTATGCTCTAATATTGACTTTAACCTTTTTAACATCCTCAGGTGATAGATCTTTTGTATTTATAGGTTGAGTATTGTCTTTATAATCCGGCCCAAGAGCTGGTGGAACATAAGGACCTTCAGTTATTGATACCCATAAATCATAATCAGTGTAATTCACATGATTCCTGAATTTGATTTTCTAGAATTTAAAATCCGCTTTGGTTTCCAACATCGGAGGTTCGTATGATGATCCAACGAAAGTATTACTCATTTTAGTCAAAATATTAGTGTTCAATCAAAACAGAATTCCTTTTTGAATGAACTAATTAATGACAAACAGTTTATTATTGAATAATTAAGTAATTAAAGTCACAAATCAGTCAATCCTCTTAATGATTATTAAGATCAAATCAAGGATGTTTGTTGATATATTTTGTTCAATTCATTTGAACAATTGTTGATTATCAATCAATAACACAGATCTACATATCAATTAATGTGAATATAGATCAATGTTAACCGAGCAATGTAACAATACTCGCCGAACGATGAATAACAGTTTGATTGTTTTAAATTGATTTACACCAAATCGTTGAGTATAAAGCCTTTGATCAGTTCATTCTATAACAACCTTGAATCAGAGTTATAAACTCTCAGGACGTTATGAACACTTTAAAAGCAATTTTACTCAAAATCAATAGATCTGATAAAAAAAACTGATAGATCTAATGAGATAAACAATCAATCAAACAATTCTAATACTGATAGATCAATAGATCTAAATAAATGAGCACTTGCCTCTAATACCACCTGTATATCCAAGGATCGTAATCAGAAATTATCAGTGTTAGATTGGGTTCGAAATAATGATCGCGGAATTATCACTAATAGTTGTTCAATTGATTGAATATGAAATAACAAATGCAATAGAAAATAATAATAAAGAACAAAACAATTAAGTATAATAAATAAATGAACACTATTTGATTCAAAAGGATTTCATTAAAAACCGATTAATGATTACAAATGATCAAATAATAATCACTAATGATGATGTTTGCTATGATTCTATTGAGGATTTTGGTGTAATTGATATGGCGGCTGCTAGGGTTTTTGTGATTGATTGATCGTATCGATCGATGTATTGTTAGATATTCAATCATCATCAAATTGTGAACCTAGGTCTTGTATTTATAGGCTCATGGATTTACTGCTAGGGTAACAGTAAATCTCTTGGAATCAGTAACTTTCTTATTTAGGAAAGAAAGTTACTCAGAGAATGGTATGACGTGACATTCTCTAACTGAGTTAAAGTCGTCCGTGGAGGTTGAATTTATGACATCGCTCAGTGATTGACATGCTGACTTGATGTACTTTGTAACGTACATGCAAATGTTGGTCTTCCGTAGGAGTTTTTCCTTCCGTAGTAGTTTTGTCTTCCGTAGGAGTTTTGACTTCCATAGGAGTTGAACTTCATTGGAATGCAAGTTGTTCATCCGCAAATCTTTGGTCTTCCGAAGGGGTCCCTTGACTTCATCAGCAGAAAAGTGTTCTTCCGCAGAAGATCCTCGGATGCACTTTGTTTAAGATTATCTACTATAACACCCGGTTATTTATTATTTTGAAGCCGACGAAGGAAGAAAAAGAAATAAAATCCAAAGACGGGGGATCAAACTCGTCAACGAAAGAAAGTCGGGTGAGTGGGAGTATATAAGGGAGAGGGCAGCCCTTACCCTCTCCCCCACACTCACATTTCAGCTATCAAAGAGAGGAGAAGAGAGAAAGGAAGAAAAGAGGAAGAAAGTGTCGGTTCGGGTTAGTTCGAGTGGCCAAAATCGTCGTGTAGCAAGCCAAATCGAAGCCCTTGTCGTTGTGCTCGTTTATGTGAGTTCTAGGACCCCACTTTTACTTGTTTTCAACCGATTTTGGGGCTGGAAAGCGTAAAAAACCCGTCTTTATATGTGTGTGTTTATGACCCATTTGGGTGTGTTGCGTGTGATGCGTTTAGAGTTTGTTTCCGGGCTTGTGTGTGCTTAAATGGTGTTGTGGTATGCATACCTAAGGTCTAAGATGGTTGATTTAGGCTTAGAATGGGTTTGGATGAGCTTGGAGGCCGAAAATGGCAGATTGGGTTCGGGATGAACTCCATTCTACATCAGCTAGGGCTAGGCGACCGAATGGAGGCCATACGGCCGATTGAGAGGCGATTGGTACTCATTCGCACGATTGGGACTCATTCGCACGATTGAGGGTTCATTCGCACGACTAAGGTTTCATTTGCACGATTGGGAGTCCAGTCGCATGGGGAGTCATACGACTGAGGGTCCAGTCGAATAGGTGCTTAGTCGCATGAGCCCATTCGCAAAAGGTCAGTCGCATAGGTGCTCATTCGCATTAGTTCCATCCGCATGAGGTCCATACGCACGACTGGATGTCCATTAGCATAGATGTTCATCCGCATGAGTCCAATCGCATGATGTTCAGTCGCATGGAGGCCATGCGACTGAAGGGTGTCCATACGCACGAATAGGGCTGTTGTACCCGAAGGAAAGTGTAGTTCGACTTCTGACTTTCGGGGGAGAGTGCAGATGTAAGTTTTAACGTAAAGGTTCCCGTAAGAGCATGTAAGATAGCTGTTATGGCCTTAGAGAGCAGGTAGGGCATGATGATGATGATGTTGCATGTTTATGCATGATGCATGTTATGTATGTATGATGTTGCCCTGTATGACCTGATGTCGGTGCATGTTAATGTTCCTTATTATGATGTATGTTTATCTTTCTTGTGGCTTTACGTGTTATGATAATGAATGAAATGAAGTATTATGTAACGTAAAGTGGAAAGAAATGAAAAGTCTTGCAAGTATTTGATATCGGGGTCCTTCTTTGTGATCGACCATTATTATAGAACCTCTACCGCTTACCTCTAGTACTGCGGCATACGCTCAGCTGTTCAATTATTGACTTCGGCCCAGTAGCTAAATAGTTCGGGGTGTAGCATATGGTATTGGTACGAAAGATATCCGATGCGCAAGTAAATTTATAATGAATGAATGAATGGATGAATGAAGAAGATAGCAAAGATACTATCTATGTGTACGTATGATGTGTGATCGTGCAAAAGTAACGAACGGTTTTAAATGAAAGTAAAGTATGTTTTATTAAAAAACTAGAACTCACTCAGCAACGCTGACTTTTTATGTGTTTCCAGTTGGCAGGTAATGTTGCTAAGGATGGCGCTGCAAGGCTACTCAGCTCTTTTTGATGGTATCCATTTGTATAGGGCTTTTGTGATGTAATGCAACAATATAATTTGTAATTGATTAACGATGTATTATTTGGCAAAAGCTTTTATAAAGTAATGAGATGTCTATTTTGATAATTCTGCTGCGATCTTTAATGGTATATAAAAGTAATTATATGTTTTATGTGCGGTGAATGACCAACTGTAAGCGTCCCGGGAACGGGGCTTTACAAGTTGGTATCAGAGCCAAAGTTTAAGTGAAATGGGTAAAATTTTCAAATAAACCTTAACTTAAACTGAAAATGGGACAGAAAAGGGAATGGGATGCCAATCTGAGTAGCTGCGTGCCATCAGGTATTTTCGTAAAGTTAACCGGTTTTATGTGCGCATGGTATGTGGTTATGTGTTGTATGTAGATTTAAATACTGATGTAGTCAGGACAGGTAATTCTTGGGGTATGAAGAGTAAAGTAAGTGGCTAATCACAACTGGCCACTATAATTAGGGACTTACTGTACTTGACATAAACTGAGTTGTTTCCTTGAATGACCGTGTTGGTGTTTGAATCTTTCAGTGTGATATAGAGAATGGCTGGTGGTAGATCCTCTAAAGCTTCTAGGGGTGGAGGCCGTGGCGGGCCTGATGTTAAGCCGCGACCCAAAAGAGGAAGGCCAAGGGTTGAAAAGGTGGATCCTGAAGAACCAGAGACCCCTCATCTGGAGGCTGGGGATGAGAGTGCAAACCTGAGGGCCTCGGTAAAGGAGGCTGTTGTTGAAGAAGTACACCAGGTCATGCAAACAATCTTACCGTCTGTGGTGACCGAAGTCATTAAGGCGGTGAAAGAAGGAGAAAGAAAGGAGAGAAACAGGTCTTCAGGGGGACAAGAGCAACTGGAGCCTGAAATGATTTTCTCTGATAATGAAGATGAGGAAGAGGAAGATGAGCCTGTGCAAGAGGTGGCACGGGGCTGTAACTACGGGGCGTTTATGATATGCAAGCCCCCTACTTTCGATGGAAACGGCACTGCTGTTGCTGCTCACTGTTGGGTGAGGGTAATGGAGGCTGTTCTCGACATCAGCGAGTGCCGGGAGGATCAAAAGGTGAAGTTTGCCACTCATTCATTTGTGGACTCGGCTCTATGCTGGTGGGACAACATTGTCCAAGTTGAGGGTAACCGGGCAATCGGGAGAATGAGATGGCCCGAACTGAAGAAGATGGTGATTGAGGAGTTCTGTCCTCACAGGGAGATGGATAAGATAGAGAGGGAGTTCCTGCAGCTGGAGGCGGGAACCATGACACACCAGCAGTACACTACAAAGTTCAATGAGATGGCACGGTTGGTGCCGGATCAGGTAACGCCTCTATCTCAGAAGATCAAGAGGTACATTCAGGGCTTACCGGTGGATGTTCGCAGGCATATGATCGCCGCCCGGCCAAGCATGTTTAGGTCGGCGGTTGATTTGGCAGGAAGACTGTATGATGAGCGGGAGGTGGTGGTGACTGAAGCGAATAAGAAGGGTGGTAGTGATCGGAACTGGAATGGGAGATGGTTTGGTCGGGGTGATGCCTCGACGGGTAACAAAAAGGCACGGGTGGATGACCGCCGCATGGCCACACCGGGAGCGGGATCGAGGAGGTGTGGTAAGTGTGGAAAGGAGCATGCGGGAGAATGTAGGCTAGGTTTGAATGTGTGCTTCAAGTGTGGGAAGGCAGGGCATATGGCAAAGGATCGCCTGGCAGGAAAATGTTTTAACTGTGGGGAAACTGGTCATATGAGCAAGGATTGTAAGAAGCGGAGGGCTGAGGGTTCCGGAGCGAAGAGGATGGGAGGTGAAGGACCAAGGGCGAGCGCCATGGCATTCACCATGACACAGGAGGAAGCTAGGACGGACCCTGATGTTGTGTCCGGTACGTTTTAGTGAACCAAACTTTAGCTTCCGTGTTATTTGATTCTGGTGCTAGTAAAAGTTTTATTTCTACTGCTTTCTGTGCTAAGCTGCCTGTTAGTAGTAGACGTGTTGATGCGCCCTTTGATGTAGAAACTGCCATAGGTAAGTCTACCCGGATCTCTGAAATGATAGAGGGTTGTGATGTGGAGCTAGAAGGTCATAAGTTTCCCGTTAGACCGTTCGTGATGACCTTAGGTGGGTTCGATTTGGTTCTTGGGATGGATTGGCTAGCGGACTACGAGGCGAACATTGTGTGTCGCAAGAAGATGATTCGGTTGATAGCGCCGGACGGGAGTTCGGTGACGGTTTATGGTGATCGGGTCATGATGATTCCGAAAGTAATTTTGATGGCGGTGGCGGGAAAGTGTATGAGGCGTGGATGTAGCGCCTACTTGGCTTATGTAAAGGATGTAGATACGCCAATACCACAACTGTCTGATGTACCGGTTGTGTGTGACTTTCCAGACGTGTTCCCAGAAGACCTACCAGGAGTGCCACCTAACAGAGAGATTGAATTTTAGATTGTTCTGCTACCGGGTTCCCAACCTGTTGCCAAGGCACCGTATCGGTTAGCTCTGACGGAGATGAAGGAATTGATGGAGCAGTTGCAAGAGCTGCTGGATAAGGGGTTCATTAGACCGAGTATCTCTCCTTGGGGTGCTCCGGTCCTGTTTCTAAAGAAGAAGGACGGTAGTATGAGGATGTGCATTGACTACCGCGAGCTGAACAAGTTGACGGTGAAGAACCGATACCCCTTACCGAGAATAGATGATCTGTTCGATCAGCTCCAAGGTGCCAGTTGGTTTTCAAGGATAGATCTTCGATCTGGTTACCATCAACTGAAAGTGAAAGAACAGGATATCCCTAAAACAGCTTTCCGTACGCGCTATGGACACTACGAGTTTCTTGTCATGTCCTTTGGTTTGACCAACGGGCCAGATGCTTTTATGGATTTGATGAACCGTGTGTGTCGGCCGATGCTGGATAAATCAGTGATCGTGTTCATTGATGATATCTTGATTTATTCGAGGAGCGAGATTGAGCATGTCGGTCACATTCGGGAGGTTCTGGAGACGTTGAGAAGGGAGAAGTTGTATGCTAAATTCTCCAAGTGCGCGTTCTGGTTGCGTGAGGTTCAATTCTTGGGTCACGTGGTGAATCCCGGTGGGATTATAGTGGACCCGGCAAAAGTGGAGGCGGTTATGCAATGGAAGTCACCAAAGACGCCATCCGAGATTCGTAGTTTCTTGGGTTTGGCGGGCTACTATAGAAGATATATCCAAGACTTCTCTAAGATTGCTTCTCCACTGACTAAGTTGACCCGAAAAGATGTAAAGTTTATATGGGGTCAAGCTCAAGAGCAGGCATTCGAGGAATTGAAGACGAGATTGACTCAAGCTCCTGTTCTGTCATTACCCGATGGAAGTGAAGACCTGGTGGTCTATTCTGATGCTTCCTATTCAGGGTTGGGTTGTGTGTTAATGCAAAGAGGGAAGGTTATAGCCTATGCATCCCGACAGTTGAAGGTTCATGAGGTCAATTATCCTACTCATGATCTGGAGCTAGCAGCCGTGGTCTTTGTACTAAAGATTTGGTGGCACTATCTTTACGGGACGAAGTGCACCATTTTCACTGACCACAAGAGCCTGAAGTACTTATTCAAGCAGAAGGATCTGAACATGAGGCAGAGACGGTGGTTGGAACTTATAAAGGATTATGATTTTGAGATCCACAACCATCCGGGCAAGGCCAATGTGGTGGCTGATGCCCTTAGCCGGAAAGAGAGGCCCGAGCCGATTCGGGTGAAGGCATATCAACTGATCATGACCTCTGATGTAATGAAGCAAGACCAAGAGTTTCAATATGACCTCTGAAAGAAGATCATCTTAACTCTGAAAGAATGAGTGGTCTGGTTGGGGAATTAGGTGAAAACACACTCGGTGTTAGAACCCAATTCGTTCGTCTGTGGATTCCTCGTTTTGGGGATCTACGGGTGAAGATAATGGATGAAGCTCACAAGACTCGATACTCCATTCATCCTAGTGCCACGAAAATGTACCATGATATGAAGAAAGATTATTGGTGGCCGGGTATGAAGCGCGACGTGGTGGAGTATGCGAGTAAGTGCCTTACTTGCTTACAGGTGAAGGCCGAGCATCAGAATCCGTATGGGAAAATTCAACCTTCGGATATACCGGAATGGAAGTGGGAGCACATCACCATGAATTTCATTACAAAGCTTCCGCGTACCCCGAAGGGGTATGATGCCATATGGGTGATAGTTGATCGTCTGACGAAGCGTGCTCACTTTCTACCGACCCGCGAGACATATTCTTCCGAGAGGTTGGCTGATCTGTTCATCAAGGAAATTGTAACTCGTCATGGTGTGCCAGTGTCTATTGTGTCGGATCGCGACACTCGGTTTACATCTAAATTTTGGAAGAAATTCCACGACGCTATGGGGACGAGTTTACATATTAGCACGTCTTATCATCCCCAGACTGATGGTCAGTCAGAAAGGACCTTTCAAACACTGGAAGACATGCTTCGGGCATGTGTGATTGATTTTGGTGGAAGTTGGGTGACCACCTAGCGTTAGCCGAATTCTCATACAACAACAGTTATCATGCCAGCATTGGTATGCCACTATATGTGATGCTATACGGTAGGAGATGCAGAACACCCGTTTGTTGGGGTGATATTGGTCAGAAGGAATCGGGGAGCGTCGAGGTAATCGAGGCTACGACTGAGAAGCTTGAGAAGATTAAAGCCTTCATGAAGGCAGCCAAAGACAGACAGAAGTCGTATGCTGATAAACGACGTAGGCCGATTGAGTTCCAGGTGGGTGACTGAGTTATGTTGAAGGTCTCACCTTGAAAGGATATCATCCGCTTTCGAAAGCGGGGTAAGTTACCCAAGGTATATAGGCCCTTTCCGAATCATCGCTCGAGTAGGAGAGGTGGCCTATAGACTGGAATTACCGGATGAGTTAAGTGGAATTCACCCGACATTCCATGTATCTCATCTAAGGAAGTGCTTAGCTGATGAAGACATGATTGTTCCACTGAAGGATATCGAAGTAGACAAAAGGCTCAATTACGTGGAGCAACCAGTGGCGATCATCGATAGAAAAGAGAAAAGACTGAGAAATAAAGTGGTTCCTCTTGTGCGCGTACAGTGGAAGCACAGGAAGGGATCCGAGTCAACGTGGGAGACTGAGGAAGAAATGAGACAACATTATCCATGTTTGTTTGAGGAATAACAGGTTTCAGGGACGAAACCTATTTAAGGGGGGTGGACTTGTAACACCTGGTTATTTATTATTTTGAAGCCGACGAAGGAAGAAAAAGAAATAAAGTCCAAAGACGGGGGACCAAACTCGTCAACGAAAGAAAGTCGGGTGAGTGGGAGTATATAAGGGAGAGGGAAGCCCTTACCCTCTCCCCTACACTCACATTTCAGCTATCAAAGAGAGGAGAAGAGAGAAAGGAAGAAAAGAGGAAGAAAGTGTCGGCTCGGGTTAGTTCGAGTGGCCAAAATCGTCGTGTAGCAAGCCAAATCGAAACCCTTGTCATTGTGCTCGTTTGTGTGAGTTCTAGGACCCCACTTTTACTTGTTTTCAACCGATTTTGGGGCTGGAAAGCATAAAAAACCCGTCTTTATATGTGTGTGTTTATGACCCATTTGGGTGTGTTGCGTGTGATGCGTTTAGAGTTTGTTTCCAGGCTTGTGTGTGCTTGAATGGTGTTGTGGTATGCATCCATAAGGTCTAAGATGATTGATTTAGGCTTAGAATGGGTTTGGATGAGCTTGGAGGCCGAAAATGGCAGATTGGGTTCGGGATGAACTCCATTCTGCATCAGCTAGGGCTAGGCGACCGAATGGAGGCCATACGGCCGATTGAGAGGCGATTGGGACTCATTCACACGATTGGGACTCATTCGCACGATTGAGGGTTCATTCGCACGACTAAGGTTTCATTCGCACGATTGGGAGTCCAGTCGCATGGGGAGTCATACGATTGAGGGTCCAGTCGCATATGTGCTTAGTCGCATGAGCCCATTCGCAAGAGGTCAGTCGCATAGGTGCTGATTCGCATTAGTTCCATCCGCATGATGTCCATACGCACGACTGGATGTCCATTCGCATAGATGTTCATCCGCATGAGTCCAATCGCATGATGTTCAGTCGCATGGAGGCCATGCGACTAAAGGGTGTCCATACGCACGAATAGGGCTGTTGTACCTGAAGGAAAGTGTAGTTCGAATTCTGACTTTCGGGGGAGAGTGCAGATGTAAGTTTTGACGTAGAGGTTCCCGTAAGAGCATGTAAGATAGCTGTTATGGCCTTAGAGAGTAGGTAGGGCATGATGATGATGATGTTGCATGTTTATGCATGATGCATGTTATGTATGTATGATGTTGCCCTGTATGACCTGATGTTGGTTGTTGGTCCATGTGATCGATGAACAGTACAATTGATAGAATAGTTTGATCAATATAACATACATAAGCCAAATAACAAACAATTGAGAGATGAATATGATGAATCAAGACATAATTGATATTTAAATGAACAAACTCACTCAATAACAATAAGCACAATGTAATTCAATGAAGTAACTGCTTGAGAATGATAGTTTGCAACAGAATTCCACGTTTAGGGTTTTGCAAAACTTATCATGCAAAATGAAATAACAATAGTATATATAGCAGTCATAGTTTCGCTGACAGTTTCGCTACAAGCGAAACTGTCATGCCGAAACTATAGTTTCGCCCGGCAGAACATAAGTTCGCCGGGTGAACCAAAACAGCAAACTGTGAGCGAAACTATAGATTCGCTCACAGTTTCGCTGGACTGCCAAAACTGCTAATAACTATCAAAATACAAAATGAAACTAACACAAGTCCTATTACAATGAAAAGTAAACATCTATACTAAAGTGAGTCCAACCTATCATGATCTTCAATACTCCCCCTAGGTTGGACCTCACTGTCTTCACTGCTCTTGGTTTGGCTCTGCAGCTCCCGTTTCCTCAGCTGCTGTTGATCTGTCTTCATCCCCTCCTGCAGCAATGTCTTGAGAAGCTTCAGCCACTGATTCTCCAAGATTAGTTCCTGCCTCATCAGCTTCATGCGAATGACCACTAGCTCTAGCAAACTGCCTTGTTAAGTCTTGAACATCCATAGCCAAGTCATCTTGTGCTCTCACCTTTTCAGCCAAACTTTTTACCTCTGCCCGAACTCCCCTTATTTTGTTCGCCACATTCATAAACAAGCTTGCCTCCTTTCTTGTTTCTTCACCTGCCCCCGCCTTAATATGATTTTCACAGAGAATCAAGAGATCTTCATCACAAAAACTGAATAACTCCATTGGGTCAAACACCCTAAATTCTTTTCCTTGTTTGGCTCTAATCACAGCCTCACCAGTGTTATTATCATAGAACCACTTCTCAAAGTCCTGTAAACGAGGAGGAAGAGGATCAGCCAGTCTTACTCTGTTTACAGTCTTAGGCGGTTTGACTCTCAAAACTATTCTCCCTTTCCCAGTCTCCCAGTCTTTGTCTTTCTTAGATCTCTTTCGTTCGGCCTTCATAAAACCAAAAGATTCAAAATTATCATTAAGACCATTTTTGATCTCCTTTTCCAGAAATACTGCCCTTTCACTTAAATGAGCATTAATCAAAGGCAAGGTAGCCAATCGTCTCAGATCCCACTTAGGCAAGGTCTTAAACGCCTTCCTCTTGAGCATGTAACTGATATTACCTCCTCTTCTTTTAATCAAAAACATCTTTAGGAAAGGATTATAACACCAGCTGATTATCTTCTTGTCTGCCTCTTTTCTGCTCAAACCCTCCATATTTTGAAACAGAGGGGTGAGTTCTTCAGCCTCCTTCTCCTTTATCAACCAATCACTCTTATCCATCTCAAACACGTCATTCTCATCATCTCCCTTCTTAGCCACATACACTAGAGGTCTCTCATCTACTTCATAGAATTCCGGCTCAGAATCATAATCAATCAACTGCTCATCCTCCTCTTCTTCATCAATCAAACCTTTACCTTTATCTGATGCTTCCTCATGAGTAGCTGTAACAATCACTTCTTCTCCCAAAATATCCTTATCAAAGTCAAACTGTAGATTAACAAACTCAGCCTCAACAATCTCATCTTCATCATTTCTGCCAGCCTCTTCTCTTGGAATCTCTTGTTCTCTTGTTTCAGTATCAGCTGCTCCAGAGGTGCCCTCTCCTACCTTTTATGAGGTACCAACATTCAAGAATGGGTACTTAGATATATCAGTCATATCATCTAACTCAGATTGAGTTAATTGACTGGGTAGGCCAGCAGCAGCTTTCATCTGTGAAATTTCTTCAAATAACTTCTTAATCAAACTGTTCTGATCAATCAACATCTTTTTCATTCCATCAATGACCTCATCTTTCTGTTGTTCCCGAATCTCTTGATTCATCAGTTTAGTCTTTATCATACTTAATTCATTTGCCAATGAAGTATTTAGACCACGAATCACATCCTCATCAAGACCAGCACTTGTTTCTTTCCCAGCTGTGAAACCCTCATGTCTATGTTTTTTTCTTCGTTCAGGCTCAACAAAGTCAGTCCTCTTTTTAGACCTTCGTTCCTTCTCCACCCTTATCTCTTCAGCTTGTGTATCTATATCTTCTTCAAAATCATAATCTTTCTCCTTTGCATATCTCTTTCTTTTCTTAGCTGCATCAGCTTGTTTCACCCGTGTTTCCTCAGCTCTTTTGTTTTCAGACTCATCGACTCGTCTGATATAATTCCATCGCTCTGGTGGGTACATGTTCTCCCAGAGATGGGTTATTTTACCACTGAAATCATGGCGTATAGCACAGCAATCTGCAAATATCCGAGGGTTCATCTGAACCAATCTCTTAACTTCACCGTGTTTAGGAACATCAGGAATCAAATCATCAATAATCATCTGAATAAAACGAGGATATAATAACCATTTATCCTTTTTCACCGCCATCACATTTTCTGCCATACACGCGAAGATCAATCTAGCAATGTTTGCTTTCTCTCCTCTGCAACATATCACCATAGCTTTGGCCCAGTCAAGGTTAAGTCCATCTGATCCACCCTTACGATGATCTAAGCACATAATAAACACGTGAGCTATATATCTCCATTCTTTAGATAAAAAGGACTTTTTAATCTCTTTCCTCGAACCAAAGACTGGTCCCTCATATCCCATTTGCCTGAAAGCTTGGAATACTTCAGATTCCGTCATATCAACCTCATCTCCAGTATCATCGTCCAGTCTAAGAATTCTCGACACATTCTCAGCAGTAATAGATAAATCATGATCAAGCACTCTAGCTGAGATCCTCTGAACATCTCCTCCGGTGTTGTATTCAGCTGATCTCCAAAAGTCTCTAATGTGAAGATCATATATAGTGGGAGAGTGAGAGATAGCATATGCAATGGGTGATCTTTGGAGCCATCTAATACAATCCCGAAATCCTGCCGCCTTTGGCAAAGTATCATCTAATATGGCAGTAATATTATTCCTCTCGTCAAACTTTAGATTCGCCATAATAACCTGAAAAGATCAACAAATAAATTTGAATAAGAAATACTGAGAATAAGAAAAATAAGATACAAACAAAAGAAACAATCAATTTCGGCAAGCGAAACAATAGTTTCGCTCACTAAGACATGATAAATTCGCTGAATCAAAGACAGTTTCGTCAAGAAAAACAAACAGTTTCGTCGAGCGAAACTATAGTTTCGCTCAAAGAAACTTGTTAATTTCGCAGAACAAAAAGCATTTTCGACAAGATTAGAATGATTCAAAGTAGTTTCGCAATTAGTTTCACCAAAAATTAATTTAGTTTCGCTATTACAAATTAGTTTCGCTGACTTAGGAAATTATAGATGAAACTGTGAAATAAGGATTAGTCTTTGCGAAATTAGATAAGATATGGCGAAACTGTTAAGTTCGCTCGGACAGCATAACTTTACAGTTTCGCTGAAAGACAGTGAACTTTCGTTCAATTTCGCTGAAACTTCAGTAGTTTCGCTGAACGAACAGCGAAACCACCGAAGCGACAAATCCAAATCGCTTAACAGAAACATGATGTAATCCAGATAAAATGGTCAATCTAAGTTCGAAACTCACATCCGAAGTGAACACCACTCAAAATCAGTCCAAATAACAATCTCAAAACAAAATCGCCGAAGGTCACTTAAAAAACCCTAAAACACGACCTGAACAAATTCGCGAAGTAATAAAGGAAATTTCGCAAAAATGACTTATATAGCCAACAGTTTCGCTGGCAGCGAAACTATAAATTCGTCCAGCGAATTTACAGTTTCGTTCAGTGAAACTGTAATTTCGCTAAAAGATAACTGGTTAACAACTTATAAGCTAACCTAGCGAAATTGCAGTTTCGCTTAGCGAAGCTATCAGCGAAAGAATATAATTTCGCACCAAAATTTTATTTATTTTTTATTTTATTATATTTTTTTTATTATTTTTTATTTTTATATTTTTTATATTTTTTTTATTTTTTTTTTTAACAATAATACTCAAAGGAAGCACATCACATAATGAGATCTAAAATAATCAGAGATCACATTCTCTAAATATTTTAGAACATAATGATGATTAAAAATCATCTACCAGTCATGAGATCATACTGAAAACAAGATCTGATCACAATCTGCACAGAAACCACAGAAATTAGAACAAATCAATAACGATTGCTGATATAATTGTCCACTTAAACTCATGCCTTATCCTTTTTCAAACAACAGCTTATGATTCATTTAAGGTTCGATTAGATGCTTTAGAATGCTAAGACCCCACAATCATTTGGTAAAAACCCTCACCCAACCTCAGGATTTATTGAATTATGAATCAATCTTCATGAAACAAAATTTGTGAATAAGTGTACAAATGATTATACACAGAATATTTCATTCTGAGAGAAATTCATCGATAAGATGATTTGACATAATTATATCAAAATGGTGAGAGCTCCAGATCTATACTCACGTATAACAGAGGAGATAACCATTTGAACATGTGCTGATGAGAGCTCCAGGTCAGTACTATCGTACAGCAGAGGAGATCATCACTCCAGGTCAGTACTTCCGTACAGCAAAGGAGATAAGCACAGACACAAGACATCTTAACACAAAATAAACCAGCAGAGAATGATGACATAACAAAGCACAATGAACGAAAGATTCATTCTCAATCCAATTTTTGTCAGGACTCAGTTTTTGTGCAATCCAAAATGAATGAGTAAATCCAGGCATTCTTAAGCATAAAGTTTAATTTAATCATAAGGCTGCTGTCTACTTCATTCATCAGGCTGAGTCTATCAAGCATATCGTCAAAGAATCTGATCCATTTCTTTTTATATTTTTTATTATGAAGCAGAATCTAGTGACAGTTACTATCATTTCTCATAAAATTACTGGTCATGTAAATAAGAAATATTTAGAGAATATACAATCATTTCTCATCATGTTAAATCCGATCTCAGAATACTGATATTACTCCCCCAAATTTTTATTTTCATTTGTCTATAATTATAGAAAAATTGTAACTTGATTTATTTTTTTATTGGTTTTTGTTTTTATTTATTTTTTTTAATTATTACCAAAGAAATAGAAAATGAAAATTTAAAAAGATATTAACCCAAGCATAGAAATCAATTCATAAAAACGAGGTTTATCAAACGTTTTTGTGAAAAGATCAGCTTTTTGATTTTTTGTATCGATGGGAATAATATTAATGAAACCCTTCTCTTGAGCATCACGAATCGCATGAATTCGGGTTTCAATATGCTTTGTGCGAGAATGATGAATGGGATTTTTAGCGATTCCAATGGCAGCCTCATTATCACAGAATAAAGGTGTATGAAGGAAATTAATTCCATAATCAATCATTTGGTGTTGTATCCAAAGAACTTGAGAGCAGCAGCTAGATGCAGCAATATATTTCAGCTTCCCCTGTAGAAAGAGAAACTGTTGTTTGTTTCTTGCTCTGCCAAGATACCAGACAATTACCCAAATATTGACATCCTCCAGACACAGATTTTCTGTTTAACCTGCAACCATTGGAATCACTGTCAGAATAAGCATGTAAATCAAAATTTCCACCATATGGATACCACAATCCGAGACGAGATGATCCTTTGAGATAACGAAAGATTCGTTTGACAGCTTTCTCATGAGAATCCTTTGGAGCCGACTGATATCTAGCACAGTAACCAACAGCAAAAGTGATATCAGGACGACTTGCAGTAAGATACATGAGAGAGCCAATCATAGATCAAAAAAGATGAGGATCAACTGGTTTTCCATTTTCATCTGGAGTGAGACACGTCTGAGCAGTAAAAGGAGTCATTTCAGTAGACGCATCATCCATTTTAAATTTCTTCAGAATATCTTTAATGTACTTCTCTTGGTGAATAAGAATTCCTTCTTTCTGTTGTTCAACTTGCAAGCCGAGAAAGAAGCACATTTCACCCATCATGCTCATTTCAAACCGTTGGCTCATCACTTCTTCAAACTCTCTACACAATTGAGAGTTTGTGGATCCAAAAATAATATCATCGACATACACTTGAACAAAGATCATTTCACCATTCACCTCCTTCTTAAACAAGGTCATATCAATGGTACCACGAGAATAACCATTGCTTAAAAGATATTGTGTAAGAGTCTCATACCAGATTCTGGGTGCTTGATGAAGTCCATACAAAGATTTATCAAGCTTATACACTTTATCAGGAAAATCAGGATCTTCAAAGCCTGGTGGTTGACACACATATATCTCTTCATCAATGTCGCCATAGAGAAAAGCACATTTCACATCCATCTGGTACACTTTGAACTGTTTATGAGCAGCATGAGCAAGAAATATACGGATTGCTTCAAGACGAGCAACTGGAGCAAAGACTTCTGTATAATCAATTCCTTCTTCTTGAGCAAAGCCTTGCACTACAAGTCTAGATTTGTTTCGCACCACCACACCCCGATCATCTGGTTTGTTCTTAAATACCCATTTTGTACCAATTGGATACTTGTTGGGAGGTAAATCAACTAAAGTCCAAACCTTAAGCTTCCTGAACTGTTGAAGTTCCAACTGCATAGACTCTACCCAACACGGATCTTGGAGAGCAGCATGAACATTTTTAGGAACAATTTGAGAAATGAAGCATGAGAAAAGACAAACATTAATCAGACCGGATTGACTTCGTGTGCGAACACCATCAGAAACAGATCCAATTACATTATCAAGCGGATGATCTTTCAAAGTTTTATAATCTCCTGAAGAAGGAAAGATAGTTGAAGAAGTATCAGCCGCCGGAGAAAGAGTAGATGAAGGTGTATCAATGACAGGTGATGAATCAGGTGAGTTAGGAGATGTAGGTGATAAAGAATCAGATAATGGAGCTTGATCAGGCATCGGAGACGATGAGCTAACATCAATTGAAACAGCATCAGTTACTTGTGGAATTGATGGAACAGACGATGAAGATGATGGAATAATATTCGTTTGAGTACATGGACTTGACATATCATCATCGAAAACTGGCAAATTGAATGAATTGAACACAGTATCGGAATCAAAGAACCATGCAGGTTCAGATTTAACTTCAGAAGGATTTGATTCTTGCCAATCAACATAAAATGGAAAGAAATGAAAAGACTTGCAAGTATTAGATATCGGGGTCCTTCTTTGTGATCGACCATTATTATAGAACCTCTACCGCTTACCTCTAGTACTGCGGTATACGCTCAGCTGTTCAATTATTGACTTCGGCCTAGTAGCTAAATAGTTCGGGGTGTAGCATATGGTATTGGTACGAAAGATATCCGATGTGCAAGTAAATTTATAATGAATGAATGAATGGATGGATGAAGAAGATAGCAAAGATATTATCTATGTGTACGTATGATGTGTGATCGTGCAAAAGTAACGAACGGTTTTAAATGAAAGTAAAGTATGTTTTATTATAAAACTAGAACTCACTCAGCAACGCTGACTTTTTATGTGTTTCCAGTTGGCAGGTAATGTTGCTGAGGATGGCGCTGCAAGGCCACTCAGCTCTTTTTGGTGGCATCCATTTGTATAGGGCTTTTGTGATGTAATGCAACAATATATTTTGTAACTGATTAACGATGTAATATTTGGCAAAAGCTTTTATAAAGTAATGAGATGTCTATTTTGATAATTCCGCTGCAATCTTTTACGGTATATAAAAGTAATTATATGTTTTATGTGCGATGAATGACCAACTGTAAGCGTCCCGAGAACGGGGCCTTACATCTACGGAAGAACAAAATGTTCATCCGTAGATGTTTCTTACACTTAGTCAATTTACAAAATTGACTAAGTATATAATGCTAAGCCTGCAATTACACATAAATCAACACAGTTATGGGTTAACTTATATATTTACAAATCATACATTAAGATAATGATTTACAAGAGATTATTACAAACATTAATTAAAGTGCTAAGCCTATACAATGTATCTAGACCTATCAAATCTAGATCCAATAGAGTTTTGTATTTGGCTTAGGAAGATTTGACACTTAGTTATTTTTTTTAAACATTATCAAATCTTCTGAAGTACTTCCGTGTACTTAAGTGCATGCTGAGAGATCTTTGGTTGACATCAAGCTCTAAGATAATCATCTTGATCTTACAAAATAAGACCAGACCTTTGTATCACTTAGTTCATCAATGGTTACTTATAGAGCAACATGCCTTGATGCTAGTTTCCACTACTTGCTAGTGTTGAAACCAGATTTGTTGTAAGGTAATTCGCAAACGATCATAGACTTTGAAGAATTCCAACTCATCATTTAGGACACACTAGACAATGGATGTCTTCATAAGATACTCACACATTATGGCATTTCATTACATTTAATGAAGAACAATATTTAAATTGTCTAAACACAAACATATCTTGTGTTATATATATTTGAATGATTCTTGTTAATTAGTCTCCATGGAACACCATAATTAACACATATTAATCTAGCATGCTTTAGACTCAATACTTTAGCATGTGAATAGAAGATGCATCATTCTAGTTCTTCACAACTTTTTAAGGAATATTACACTATTCCCTAACCACATTTACTCTTCAACTTACATAAACATACATCATCATTCAATTCAGGATCATAACTTCTTTAATCTATAAGGTTCCACATCTTACTCATATGAATTTTTCTAAAAAAGTATCAATATGAGTCATTATGGCAAATTTATTTATCAACAAAATCAACAATTCAACATTATGTTAAGATATAGTGATTACAGATTAATATCCATAATATCGAATACACACATATTCCCGTAAGTGATTTACACTTTACCAGTGTTTGAAGACTGAACATATATACTTAATTTAGTAATCATGTGAAACAAATGCAACTACTATTTAGCAATTATGAACCAGCTAGTAATTTGTAGCCAATTAACAACATAAGTAGTTGCATTAGTTATGAGTGAATAGTGCCCGATACTTTTTGACAACAGCCAACTAGCTGTCACTCACTCACCCGAAATTGAGACTCATATTCTCTTCGAATTTTAAATAATATTGAGTGTGATAAATACGTCTACTTGTTGTTTTCTGAAAATCACGTGTTACGAGTTACGCATGATTAGTATAAGAATCATAGTGACATATTTCTTTCATATATTATAATTCAAATGTAGTGAATTCTCAACTTCATGCACATGTTTTATATCCAATGTATCATGCATGAATATAAATAACAACACCCTAGTCATTGTCGTGCAAATTTCTTCTTACACTATTAAATTTAATTTATATTTATTAACATGCGAATTATTTTAAAAGTTTATTACTTGCATGTGAGTTATACATAAATTTATATACTTGTCCACAAAAATAATATAACATAATAAGTAAATCAAATAAAATACAAAATTTTATTGATAATAATTTAAATAGGATACATAAGTGATTTGTAACATATAAAACTTATATAGTGTTGTTATCTTCAACACTTTCATCACTAAATATATTTATCACATCCGGTAATTAGTCCTCCAATAGGGTTAGTCTATACAACCCAACTACTATGGTTCCAATAGCACAAAAGTGGCCGGATTCCCGATTTCGAACATATGCAAATTATCTCCCGATACAAATAAGATCGAGTAACCAATACTATTCAACTTGCTTGGAGATATTGAATCATTCTATACGTTTGGAATATGAACAATATTTTCTAATGTTGATATTGAATCCTTCTTTACGTTTGGAATATGATCAATATTTTCTAACGTTAGGGAACATCTAGTTGAATTTTCTTTCAATGTTCCTATGCCAACTGCTTGTGTCTTATGACCATCTAGCAACATGACCTTTTTTGTCAACATGACTTTTTTGTCAACCTCACTATAGTTCTAGAAATTAGATCAACTAGAACACACATGAACAACGAATCCACTCATCAAGAACCATCAACGACAAGTAATGACTCGTGTCATTTCATACATTTTCAGAATGAATCCAATGACATCTTGTGGCACGTTTTGAGGTACTCCCTCAATGAAACCCCACGCTAGCATATCATCATTTTCCTATTGAATGCTGATACTCATGTCTTGAATAGTCTCCAAGATATCCAAAATAACAAATCGTTTATATAACCAATCACTCAGAAGTAGTAGCGCTTAAACAATTATATAAATGTTATAAGATAAACTATTTATATCTTGATCACTAATATCAAAGCATATAAACTTTAAATAATTTAACCTTCATAACGCTAGTTTTAACTCACACATTAGGCACTAAACGTTTAATAAAACGTTTTGAAACAGTTAATGTTTATAAAAAAAATGCAAACACGCATGTTGACAGTAACCATCATTTCATATTATTTCATAACATCGCTTACGTACCCCTCAAATTAGAATTATAGGTTTACATAAAATATTAATGTAATGAAACGGCATTTTTTATATAATAATAAACACTAACACGTTTATTAAATGTATAAATAGGTACATAAAACATTTTGACCTTAATGAGGAAAAAAGTGTTGGATAATTAACCGAATTCTAACTCACACATTAGAAAATTAATCATTTACCTAAAATTTGATTTAGTTGTAAGATTTATAGACTAAACCAATTCTAACACTTATGTTAGAAAATAAGCGATCAACGATCGTTTATATAAAACTAAAATTGAAGACAACGCATTTGACTTGTAACACGGCAGTTTGGACTCAAGATTGTATTTCAATCTCATACAAGTCCACCCAAGAGTTGTACAAAACAATTTATTTCCTAAAAAATATATCATATTTAAAGGAATTTTAAGATTGTCATAACAATCTCATGAAAATATATTTCAATTTGTAGGACATGGGTTCATTTTTATTAATAATTAATAAAATTATAATCAAATTGTTAATGGGAATTACATAATTGCAATATTGCATACAAACCAAATGTAAGTAGTAACAAACTTTACAAACCAATTCAAATCGTAATTTTCAGAGAGAACTAAGGAAAAGGTTATGTGGTGGTTGATAATTTTTGTTCAACAGAGATCACTTATAACAAATTTCGCGCCTTTTCTTAGACAAATGTGACTGTCTCCTAGGGTACAATAACCAAAGCAATATGTTTGTACTGTCGAAGATATCCTCTTACCCAAGGTTACCACTAAAACAAATGTGTCTTGAATAAGAGCATGTAAAACGAAGAATGTTGGATATTCTTTAAAGAGTGTGTGTGGTTTCTCAAACACATGTGGGTTTTCCAAACGTCTAAAACAAGAACCCATATGTCTTGTATTTATACCAAAACCGGAGAATATAAAGAGTCAGTCACTTAATACACAATTTAATTCTATTTGATTTGTGAATTAATTTTTATATTAGTATACAAATTAATTCAATTTCATTGTGAATTAATATTCCTGTATTTCATCAGATTGTTCGCTTCCACATAGAAGTGCCAATTATTTGCAACTTGACCTACTTCAAAGTCTAATGGTGTCATGGTAGATGATTTATAGTAACTCGTTATCTATTTTATTCAATCATTTTAGCTTCGTTTTAGCTAAAATGCAAAGTTATTAATAAATAATTATTTTATTAACGAACATGAATATTATTAATGTTCAAAACAAGTAAAAAATTATATATTTCACTTAAATATCCAACATTAGAAGTATTGTTCATTATTTGAAACCGGTTAAGCATATGGTATAATTGATAATTGTGTATAATTGATAACTCTGTGAATACCTATCCATCTTATCCCTTATCTTCCAATCCTTCTGTCTTTTTTACATTTATGTTCTTCCGTATCTTCTTCTCATTTTCTCTCCAAACACACATCTTAATTCTTCTCTTCTGATATTTGGCTTCTTCGCCAATGAATGTGCCTCTGACCCGAGCAACGAAGCAGATGAACATGTCAAGATAAAGTAGAAAATCAATTGATATTATCCTAATAAAGTAATAACATAATTTAAAAATAAAAATAAATAAATAACGTATTTAACGTTATTGAAAGAGGTGTTTTTGGCTCATACCCCTCACTTTAAGATTAAAAAAAAACACGATTTTATTGCTTTATTTTCATTCTTTCGTTTACGTGGTCAACCCCACAATCTGTTATGTCTTTTTATTTTTTATTTCTAATTTAGGCACCTTTGGGATTTATAATTGGTGCATAAAATCTAATTTGATATGAGATCCACTTAGTGCTTGACTAGTGCAACTGAAAATAACTAGTCAATTATACTTTAATGACAAGTTCAATTATTATTTGGAGTGTGTTTCTAAAAGGTTTAATTCTAGAATTTGGTTGATATCGTGTTTACAGATTATAGTAAGAAGGATTCTTTAGTTTTGTTCGAACTTGAATCGAATTTTTCTTATTTTACTTGTATTATACATCAAATTATTATATAATTGTTCCAGTTTTGTTAGGTTTATTACCTGTTAAAAAGACCTCGAATAAATCTTTTCACAAGCTTTACTTTGCAAGAAATATAAAAAATATAAGGTTTACGCATTTACAGAGTTGTTTGAACCCATTTTATGAGAATTTGAGCTGAATCAACAGTTTTAAGAAATGACAAATAAAACCGTTAAGGTTAATCGAGTTTGACAAACCGGCCTAATAAAAAAAAATTGGTTCGACGAATTGACAGTTCGAATAGTTTTTAGTAAGCTCATTAGTTTACACTATTTACTAAAAGGTGATTGAGCGGTTATTTCTAATAACAATTTTAGGTATATACTAACCATCATATCTAAAACTTTGAAAAACGATACATACAAAATCGTCCAGTTTTATAGCATCAACCGGTGATTGTATCGTTAAACTTGGTTTTCAAAACCGTAAATTCTTGGTCAAACGTTAGAACTCAAGCTTTAATAAAACCTTTTGAAAAAATTATTGAAATGGATTAAGAAAGTCTTGATCTTTGAACATCTCGTTATATCCATCTAGTGAATGAAGGTAAAAAGGTGGGTTGTATTTGTTGGGTCATTTTTGGACCATGAAGGAAGCTTAACTTTTTTTGGCCCATCTTCTTTACTTAACTGAATAAAGGGATCCGAGGTTGGTGTGCAACAGATGAGAGCACTTGTTTTAGTAGTCACCAAAAGAAAGATTAGAGAGAAGACAACAAAGAGGAATTCTCGT
The DNA here is from genome assembly GCA_025215565.1 of Flaveria ramosissima. Classification (NCBI taxonomy): domain Eukaryota; kingdom Viridiplantae; phylum Streptophyta; class Magnoliopsida; order Asterales; family Asteraceae; genus Flaveria; species Flaveria ramosissima. The sequence goes on along the minus strand of CM046046.1, from coordinate 17,925,339 downwards.
CCCTAGACCTAGTTGTAGAGATCGATTATTTCTTGGAGATCGAAACGTTGGATTGTTGTGAAATTCGGATAGCATCTTCACAACACCTAGGCGACCTTATCCATCCGAAAGTCGGGTTTTGTAGGCCCTATTCGAAGCTGTAGTTTTGTGGGTGACATTTCTCTCTTATGTCTTTGTTTGATTTTATATGCTTGATGTTAGCTTATTTCAAGAACATAATATTGTTGTATGCCACTAGTATACTAAGAGAAGATTTTGTACTGCTAATTTTGGTTACAGTGGAAATAAAGCGGATCTAGTTGTCCCTGGGTGTAAGGTTCATATAAGGCTGATGCACCCAAAACATCCAAAGTCTTTCCTGCATGCATGCACAAAAATACAAGAGTAGAGATGATTCGGAAGTTTTACACCATGCGCTAGAAAATATTCTAAGTGTAAAATCTTCCGAAGCCAAGACCAACATCTTCCGAAGCAAAAAGTGAAGTCTTCCAAAGCTTTAAAGACAAAGTCTTCCGAAGCCAATGAGTGAAGACAGATTTCTTCCGAAGACTTTTGAATACATGTTTTATCTGATGTACTTTCCATAAAGCTGGACCATCTTTCCGCTGCAACTCTGTTAAGTCACCAACTTACATGAGTTGGTGAAAAGGTCAATGCTTTTGGTAATTGCACATTGTGGTCTTGAGTCTATGCTTTCTACTTTATGTACTTTTATCATTTTTGTAATATATTAAGATGTGAGCTATGGCATGTCATAGTCACTAGTCAAAAGACAATTTGCCTTTTGACTCTACATTTGATTTTGTTGTTTTCTAGTCTTATGTATCCAGCTGGTCTTCAAAGTATGGTCGGGTATAGGATGTAGTATAAAGTATCTCAAGTCCTTGTAACTTTGTGTCTATGCTTTGTAATACTTGTTAAAGAACTTGAGAGTAATATACAACATTCTTGAAAACCATACACTTGTGTTGTTTGCAATCTTGTTCTGTCTCATATTTTACTTGTGTTCTTAGTATCTTACATATAAGTTACCAGTTTCCTATTTGATCTATTAAGTGTTCTAAAGATCTCTTCTCATTGTGTTGTTGTGTTGTATGTGACCACCCTTAAACAGTCCTGCACTGGGTTTTACTCTCAGTTTTGAGAGGTTTTCCATTCTAAAATTTAATGTCTTCTTCCTATTGTGTTTGTATATCCTACTTTTTGCATCCTCATGGGTTCACTCGGGCCAGGGGAAGTTTTTGACCAAACAAGAATTTATTCTGTTGCATGCACCCTACCACTTGTGGTCGCTTATGTGACATTTACGCTATTAGAGTGGAATCAAAGCCATTGGCTCTTGATATTAGGTTAAAATGTGTTTGAACGATGGAAGCTAATACAAGTATGATTATGAATTTAAATGGTCTTATTTATCATGTTTGGAAGGCAAGATGAAAGATCTTCTTTATGTTAAGGATTATTATTTGCATGTGTTTTATACCGATAAACCAAGGATAAAACTAATAAAGAAATGGAATATTTTACACAAAAAGGTGTGCGGGTATATTTGTAATTGGGTTGATGATAATATCTTATACCATATTAGCTGGGAAACTCATGCCCGTACTTTGTGGACCAAGCTTAAAGAGTTGTATGCTCGAAAAACTAGAAACAATAAATTAAGTTTAATCAAATAGTTTATAAACTTAAAGTACCATGATGGAACCCTGTTACCGATCTTCTTAATCCTTTCAAGGAATTATTAATCAACTAGCAGGAATAGGTATTAAATTCGAAGATGAGATACAAGGCTTATGGTTGCTTGGTAATCTATCAGATTCGTGGGAGACTTTTAGGACATCATTTTCTAACTCGACACCAAATGGTATTATTACCATGGAATTGATTAAAGGTGGTATCTTAAATGAAGAGATGAGAAGAAAATCACAAGGTTCCTCTCTAAATTTAGATGTAATAGTTATAGAAAGCATAGGTGAAGTCATAGTAGAGGTCTGGGTAACAAAGTGAAACATCAATGCAAGTCTAGAGGAGATTTTACTGATGTTGAGAGCTATCACTATGGTAAAAAGGGACACACATTTCAATTTGCAGACAATTTAAAAATAGGAACAAGAAAGAGAATTACAACAACCAAAAGAACAATCATAAGAAAGATGATAGTGAAAACAACACTACTAAAGTTAATATACTATTATGGAGTACTTTATTTGTTGTGATTATGATATGGTGAACATTGCACATGATGATTGGGTTGGGTTATTCATAGTGGTGCTTCATGTTATATGATATCACAAAGAGATTTTTATTCATCGTACAAGCCAGGAGATTTTGGGAAGGTTAAGATGGGTAATAATGAGATATTAAAGATCATTGTTGTTAGAGATGTTTGTTTGAAGTTTGAGACTAGGATGGAGTTGGTTTTACATAATGTAGAACATGTTCTAGATATCAAACTTAATTTGATCTTTGTAGGTTTACTCGATGATGATGGCTAACATAATACCTTTGCTGATGGAATTTGGAAACTCACCTGCGGTTCTTTGTTCATGGTAAAAGGTAAAAGAAACTCAAAGTTGTACATGTCACATCCAAATATTTTCAAAGAATCGGTTCACTCATTAGTGACACTGAAATGACTAGGCTATGAAGCACTTGGTCATATGAGTGAAAAGGGTATGTCTTTACTGCTAAAGAAAAATGCCTTGCCTCGTTTTCATAATGGTCATTTGAAGAAGTATTCTTATTGCTCGGAAGGAAAGTATAATAGAATTTCCTTTAAAAGTCATCTTTTTTTTTTAAAAAAAGGGTATACTTGATTTCATCTAAATGTGTTTAGTACAATGAGGACTAGATCATTTGAGGGTTACTTATAATTTGTGATATTCATCGATGATCATTTGAGGAAGGTACGTGTCTATAATTTGAAATCTAAAGATCAAGTATTAGATGTGTTGAAGTAGTTTTATGCCTTGGTTGAGAGATAAATTAAGAAGAAGCTCAAGCGTATTCGAATTGATAATGGAGGTGAATACATTGGTCTTTTTGATGCTTACTTTAGAGAGAAAGCTATTCAATATAAAAAAACTCCCCAAAGACATCACAATTAAATGGTTTAGCTAAATATATGAATAGAAGATTGGTTGAGAGGGTTAGATGTTTGCTATCGCATGCAGGGTCGCCTGCTTCTTTCTAGGGCGAAGCTTTAATTACCATAGTACATGTTATTAATTGTTGATCAATGAAGAGGTTGAAGCTACTAATAACTCAGAAATTCAGCACTGACCTCTGTCTGCCAAATTCTGCCAAGTGCTGAACTGTACACCCATCAGCATATGCTGAGCAACTGCCAATCAGCATTCTACCAAAGAGCTGCCGATCAACTATTGCTGATCAACTACTACACAAGACAATACTATCTTTACTGACGACTGCTGTGTTCTGCCTTTTGAAGATAACATAGTACTGAAGCTGCCTAACTCTAATGCGTCGATTGTCTGTCTTGCTGTATCTTTTGAACATACAATAGTTTATTCTTATTGTTTAGATTTCATAGTATAAAGTCCTCATACTTGTATAGTAGAAGTAAGTGTTTTAGCAAATTGGTTTTATCTGCCAATTGTATTATTTGCACTCAAAAGATTAATCAAGTGATACGTTGAAAGAATAACTTGGGCTTTTACCTTTCTTGAAAGTATTTGTGTTGTGATAGTAAGTAGTTAACTTGGATTCCGCATTTGTTAGGTACTAATCAACGAAGAATTTCTTGTAAATCTAACACCAACCGATCCAATATTAATGTTACTCCTTGTGTTTCTTTTGTCTTTTGATGTTCCTAACAGGGTTTGGAGTGAGAAAGATACTTCATACCGTCATTTAGGGTCTTTGGATGTAAGGTATATGTAAGGCCTCGTTCCCGGAGACCTCACACTTGGTCATTTACAGTATTAGGCAATATAAAATTTACATACTTAAGCAGCGGAATCATTTTAACAAAAACCATTCATTTCATTTCATTAAACACTGTTGGTAAACAATACACTATTGTTTGATAGAATACAAAAGAACTGTTTAATTGCATTACAAAACAACATAAATAATAGGTATGAATGGATGTCAGTCTTTTCCTGCCGAGTAGCTTCACCCTCGTGCCATCCTCAGCAATATTTACCTGCCAACTGAAAATGTATAAAAGTCAGCGTTGCTGAGTGAGTTCTAGTTTTAAAAGTAATAAAATACTTTTTGTAAGGTATACATATGAAAATACTATTTTTATGAAAACTTCATCTCTTTATACATGAGCATGCATTAACTTTACAATCAGGTAATGCTTTATCTCTTTACTGTATGCCTTGTTTACTTTGTACTCTTTTATCTTTATCTTTCACTGTCTATGTGGACCAATGAGCAATACCCTAAACTATGTGCGTAGGGGAAATGGTGTTGGGCCCTCTTTTTCCCACAAGGGGCTCTGCATACTATATACAAGGCTGACCCAGACACCTAGGGTATGCTGCAAAGGTCCGCCAGTCTCAATTGACTGGCCCCGTGTGCATCTGAAGGTAGCTAACCCGCATCACAGTTGAGCTAACGACCTCATGGTCATGACCCTCCTATAAGCTTGCAAGACTTGTTAACATTTTAGTTAAGTTCCACTTCTCTTCTTTATTACTCTTTCACTTTATTATTAGTAATACTTTACGTTACAATAATAAACACATCACGTAAAGTCACATACTAATAATAATAATAATAATAATAATAATAATAATAATAATAATAATAATAATAAGGAACAATCATATAACAATCATAATTATGCATGAAACTCATCATTAATAAGCCCAAGTCAAACCTCGGTCAAAACCCCAAAAGCACAGACTCCCAAACATTCTGGAATAAATCCTAAAGGTTCAGGCGCTTTGACACTATTTGGGCGCATGGGCTCTGTTTAGGCGTTTGGAAACTTAGGCGCATGGATTATTTCAGACGTTTGAAAACTTAGGCGCATGGGCCACTTGGGCGCATGGGCCATTTGGGCGCATGGGCCACTTTGGGCGCATGGGCAACTTGGGGGCATGGGCCACTTTGGGCGCATGGGCTATACTTGGACATTTCTAAGGCAAATCTCAGACGTATGGGCTACTGTTCAGGCGTATGGATTACATATAATTCCTTCTAAGGCATTTCTAGGAGCATGGACATTCTGTGCAACATGTTTCTAGCATGATTTTGAACCCGATCATCATACCTATCTGTTCTAAGCTTAACATGGCTATTCTAAACATGAACAACCTATAAGCATCTAAGAACAAACATTCAACATGCATAATACATACGGGTAAACATACATAACATTGTAAAAACGTTTTAAATACATTTTCAGCCCCAAGAAGAGTTTAAAACAAGTAAAACCGGGGTCTAGAAACTCACCTGGTGCAACTTGAGTGTTTCTTCCTTCTAACCCGCTTGCAAAAGAGTTCAAACATCTAAGAACACACCAAAACACACACACGGACACACACAAGCATATAAGCACATAAACATGTAACTGAGACAAAAACCCAACATGAACACTTCAAAACCTCGAATTCTTACCTTGAATTCAATCGTCTTCTTCTCTTGCTCTTCAAAACCGAGAGTGTTTTCTGCTCTCTTCCTTTCTCTCTCTAAAATGACCGAAGATTTGGGTGTAGAAAAGGTGATGGGCGGCCATGCCACCTTTACACCAACTTTTTCAAAGATTTTGTCCTTTTGGACACTTTTAGTCCCTCTACTTGGGCTTTATTGCTTTTCTTTCTTTTATTCTTCATTTCTTGTCTTTGTTTTAAAATAACCGGGTGTTACAAGTCCATCCCCCTTATATAGATTTCGTCCCCGAAACCAGTTATTCCTCAAACAGATGAGGGTAATGCTGCCTCATCTCCTCCTCAGTCTCCCATGTAGATTCGGATACCTTCCTGTGCTTCCACTGTACACGCACAAGAGGAACCACTTTATTCCTCAGCCTCTTCTCTTTTCTATCGATGATTGCCACTGGTTGCTCCACATAATTGAGCCTCTCGTCTATTTCGATATCCTCCAGTGGAACAATCATGTCTTCATCAACTAAGCACTTTCTCAGGTGAGATACATGGAATGTCGGGTGAATTCCACTTAACTCCTCTGGTAACTCTAACCTATAGGCCACCTCTCCTACACGAGCGATGATTCAGAAAGGGACTATATACCTTGGGCTCAACTTTCCCCGCTTCCTGAATCGGATGATCCCTTTCCAAGGTGAGACCTTCAACATAACCCGGTCACCCACCTGGAACTCAATCGGTCTGCATCGTTTATCAGCATACGACTTCTGTCTATCTTTGGCGGCCTTCATGAAGGCTTTAATCTTCTCAAGCTTCTCAGTCGTAGCCTCGATTATCTCGACGCTCCCCAATTCCTTCTGACCAATATCACCCCAACAAAAGGGTGTTCTGCATCTCCTACCGTATAGCATCTCATATGGTTGCATACCAATGCTTGCATGATAGTTGTTGTTGTACGAAAATTCGGCTAATGGTAGGTGGTCATCCCAACTTCCCCCAAAATCAATTACAGATGCCCGAAGCATGTCTTCTAATGTCTGAATGGTCCTTTCTGACTAACCATCAGTTTGGGGATGATAAGCCGTGCTAATATGTAACCTCGTCCCCATGGCATCGTGAAATTTCTTCCAAAATTTGGATGTAAACCGAGTGTCACGATCAGACACGATAGACATCAGCACACCATGACGAGTTACAATTTCCTTGATGAACAGGTCAGCCAACCTCTCAGATGAATATGTCTCGCGGATTGGTTGGAAGTGGGCACTCTTCGTCAGACGGTCAACAATCACCCATATGGCATCGTATCCTTTCGGAGTACGCGGCAGCTTTGTAATGAAATCCATGGTGATGTGCTCCCACTTCCATTCCGGTATATCCAAAGGTTGAATTTTCCCATACGGCTTTTGGTGCTCAGCCTTCACCTGTAAGCAAGTAAGGCACTTTCTCACATACTCCACCACATCACGCTTCATACCTGGCCACCAATAATCTTTCTTCATATCCTGATACATCTTCATGGCACCAGGATGAATGGAGTATCGAGTCTTGTGAGCTTCATCCATAATCTTTGCCCGTAGATCCCCAAAACGAGGAATCCACACTCGTCCAAATCGGGTTTTAACACCCAGTGTGTTTTCACCTAGTTCCCCAACCAGACCTCTCATTCTTTCCGAGTTAAGATGATTTTCTTGCAATGCCTCTTCTTCAAACTCTTTAACTTGCTTCATCACATCAGAGGTCATCATTAGTTGATAAGCTTTCACCCGAATTAGCTCGGGCCTCTCTTTTCGGCTAAGGGCATCAACCACCACATTGGCTTTACCCGGATGGTAGTGGATCTCGCAATCATAGTCTTTTATGAGCTCTAACCATCTTCTCTGTCTCATGTTCAGATCTTTTTGCTTAAAGAAGTACTTCAAGCTTTTGTGGTCAGTGGATATGGTGCACTTCGTCCCGTAGAGATAGTGCCTCCAAATCTTTAGCGCAAAGACCACCGCTGCTAACTCCAAGTCATGAGTATAGTAGTTGACCTCATGCACTTTCAATTGTCGGGATGCGTAAGCTATCACCTTACCTCACTGCATCAACACGCAACCCAACCCCGAGTAGGAAGCATCTGAATAGACCACCAAATCCTTGCTTCCTTCGGGTAATGACAAGAGAGGGGCTTGGGTCAGTCTTGCCTTCAACTCCTCAAAAGCCCTTTCTTGCTCTTGACCCCACACGAACTTCACATCCTTACGGGTCAACTTGGTTAGTGGAGAAGCGATCTTGGAAAAGTCTTGGATAAATCTTCTGTAGTAGCCCGCCAAACCCAAGAAACTACGAATCTCGGATGGCGTCTTTGGAGACTTCCATTGCATCAGTGCCTCCACCTTTGCCGGGTCCACCATGATTCCGTCAGGATTCACCACATGACCCAAGAATTGAACTTCGCGCAACCAGAATACGCACTTGAAGAATTTGGCATATAACTTCTCCCTTCTTAATGTCTCCAACACCTCCCGAATGTGACCGGCATGTTCTTCTTCGCTCTTCGAGTAGATCAGGATATCATCAATGAACACAATCAGCGATCTATCCAACATCGGTCGGCACACTCGATTCATCAAATCCATAAAGGCAGCTGTCGCGTTAGTTAGACCAAAAGACATAACGAGGAACTCGTAGTGTCCATAACGCGTACGAAAAGCTGTTCTAGGAATGTCTTGTTCCTTCACCTTCAACTGATGATACCCAGATCGAAGGTCTATTCTTGAAAACCAACTGGCACCCTGGAGCTGATCAAACAGATCATCAATTCTTGGTAAGGGGTACCGATTCTTCACTGTCAGCTTATTCAACTCACGGTAGTATATACACATCCTCATGCTATCGTCTTTCTTTTTAACAAATAAGACCGGAGCACCCCAAGGAGAGATACTCGGTCTAATGAATCCTTTATCCATCAACTCCTGTAATTGGCTCATGAGTTCCTTCATCTCAGTAGGAGCTAATCGATATGGTGCTTTGGCCACGGGTTGAGCACCAGGTATCCAATCAATTTGGAACTCAAACTCGCGATCCGGTGGCACGCCGGGTAAGTCTTCCGGGAATACGTCCGGAAAGTCACACACCACTGGTACCTCAGATAGTTGTGGTACCGACGCATCCACATCTTTTACGTAGGCCAAGTAGGCACTACATCCACTTTTCATGCACTTTCCCGCCACCGCCATTGAAATCACCTTCAGGATCGTAGTAACGCGATCTCCAGAATCGTAACCAAATTCCCATCGGGCGCAACTAATCGAATCATCTTCTTGCGACATACGATGTTTGCTTCATAGGTTGCTAACCAGTCCATCCCTAGTACTACATCGAATCCAGCTAGGGGCATCACGTGTAACCTAGCAGCAAACCTATGACCTTCTAGTTCTATGGCACAGTCCTCTATCACATAAGTAATTCTAGTGGACTTACTAATAGCGGTTTCCACATTGAATGGTTCACTGACACTCCTACTACTAACAGGCAACTTAGCACAGAAAGTAGTGGAAATGAAACTCCTACTAGCACCGGAATCAACAATAGAGAGGCACAAGTTTGGTTTACTAGAAAAATACCTGACACAACATCAGGATTAGTTCTGGCTTCCTCCCGGGTCATAGTGTAAGCTCTAGCACTTGCCCTCTGCCCTCCTTCCTCCGGCTTCTTCTTCGCTCTAAAGCTCTCCGATCTCGGCTTCTTACAGTCTTTGGTCGCGTGGCCCTCCCCGCCACAGTTATAGCACTTCAGCACCCTACAGTCTCTAGCGATGTGGCCTGATTTTCCACATCTGAAGCATACATTCATTCCCATCCTGCACTCACCGGCATGCTCCCTTCCACATCTACCAGCCCTGATCTTGACGACACCCCACGGTCGTCCACCTTCATCTTTTTGTTGTTTGGAGTGAAACCAGCACGTCCAAACCTCTTCCCATTCCAGTTCTTACCATCCCCACTCATCTTCTTCACCTCCACCACAGACTCCTCTCGCTCATCATACAATCTACCCGCCAAATCCACCACCGATCAAAAGGTACCTGGTCGAACAACAATCAGGTGTCTGCGAATGTCAGCCGACAGTCCCTGGATGTACCTCTTGATCTTCCTCGACACCGGCGTCACCTGATCCGGCACCAGCCTCGCCATCTCATCGAATTTAGCGGTGTACTGCTGGTGGGTCATGGTTCCCGCTTCAAGTTGCAAAAACTCCCTCTCAATTTTATCGAGTTCCCTGTGAGGACAGAATTCCTCGATTACCAACTGCTTAAACTCCTTCCATCGTCTTTTCCCGATGGCTCTGGCACCCTCAGCTTGGACAAGGTTGTCCCACCAACACAGCGCTGAATCAACGAAAGAGTGACTCGCGAACTTCACCTTCTGGTCCTCGTGACACTCACTGATTTCCAAAACTGTCTCCATCTCCCTCACCCAGTGGTGAGCGGCATCAGCATTTCCATTGCCATCGAAAGTCAGGGGCTTACACCTTTGGAACGCCCCATAACTACACCCTCTAGTCGCTACCATCACTACATCATCCTCCTCCTCATCGGACAACACCGTCTCAGGCTCCGGTTGTTCCTCCTCCCCTCTACTTCCCCTGCCCAATGATCCCTTTCTAGCCTCCTTCTCCTTCCTCTCCTCTCCTTTCACAGCCCTGATGAATTCAGTCACCACAGACGGTAAAATTGTCTGCATGACCTGGTGTACTTCACCAGCAATCGCCTCCCTAGCTGAGGCATTCAATCTAGCATTCTCATTCTCTTCGCTCCGGCCATGAACCTCAGGGTTCTCATGGGTCGTCTCATGAGCCTTAGCACTACTCCTATTCACAGGCGGACGGCCTCTGCCTCTAGGAGTCTTGGAAGATTTTTGCCCAGCCATCCTCTAACACATTATAAGATTCAAACACCAACACGGACATTCAAAGTAATAACTCAGTTTTTGTCAAGTATAGTAAGTCCCTAATTACAATGGCCAGTTGTGATTAGCCACTTACTTTACTCTTCATACCCCAAGCATTTCCTATCCTGACTTAATCAGTATCTAAATCTACTAAGAGCACATAAATCAAATAGCATGCGCACATAATACCGGTTAACATTAAGAAAAGACATACCTGATGGCACGTAGCTACTCGGGCTGACATCTCTCTATTTGTCCCATTTTCAGTTTAAGTTTAGGTTTATTTTTTAAAAATTTATTTAACCCAATTCTCTTAAACTTTGGCTCTGATACCAACTTGTAAGGCCCCATTCCCGGAGACCTTACAGTTGGTCATTGACAGTATTAAACAATATAAAATTTACATACTTAACCAGCGGAATCATTTTAACAATAACCATTCATTTCATTTCATTAAACACTGTTGTTAAGCAATACACTATTGTTTGATCGAATACAAAAGAACTATTTAATTGCATTACAAAACAACAGAAATAATAGGTATGAATGGATGTCAGTCTTTCACTGCCGAGTAGCTTCACCCTCGTGCCATCCTCAGCAATATTTACCTGTCAACTGAAAATGTATAAAAGTCAGTGTTGCTGAGTGAGTTCTAGTTTTAAAAGTAATAAAATACTTTCTGTAAGGTATACATATGAAAATACTCTTTTTATGAAAACTTCATCTCTTTACACATGAGCACGCATTAACTTTACAATCAGGTAATGCTTTATCTCTTTACTGTATGCCTTGTTTACTCTGTACTCTTTTATCTTTATCTTTCACTATCTATGTGGACCAATGAGCAATACCCTAAACTATGTGCGCGGGGGAAATGTGCTGCGCCCTCTTTTTCCCACAAGGGGCTCTACATACTGTATACAAGGCTGACCCAGATGCCTAGGGTATGCTGCAAAGGTCCGCGAGTCTCAATTGACTGGCCCCGTGTGCATCTGAAGGTAGCTAACCCGCATCACAGTTGAGCTAACGACCTCATGGTCGTGACCCTCCTATAAGCTTGCAAGACTTGTTAACATTTTAGTTAAGTTCCACTTCTCTTCTTTATTACTCTTTCACTTTATTATTAGTAATACTTTACGTTACAATAATAAACACACCACGTAAAGTCACATACTAATAATAATAATAATAATAATAATAATTATTATAATAATAATAATAATAATAATAATAATAATAATAATAATAATAATAATAATAATAATAATAATAAGGAACAATCATATAACAATCATAATTATGCATGAAACTCATCATTAATAAGCCCAAGTCAAACCTCGGTCAAAACCCTAAAAGCACAGACTCCCAAACATTCTGTAATAAATCCTAAGGGTTCAGGCGCTTTGACACTATTTGGGCGCATGGGCCCTGTTTAGGCGTTTGGAAACTTAGGCGCATGGATTATTTCAGACGTTTGGAAACTTAGGCGCATGGGCCACTTGGGCGCATGGGCCATTTGGGCGCATGGGCTACTTTGGGCGCATGGGCCACTTGGGCGCATGGGCCACTTTGTGCGCATGGGCTATACTTGGACATTTTTAAGGCAAATCTCAGACGTATGGGCTACTGTTCAGGCGTATGGATTACACTTAATTCCTTCTAAGGCACTTCTAGGCGCATGAACATTCTGTGCAACATGTTTCTAGCATGATTTTGAACCCGATTATCATACCTATCTGTTCTAAGCTTAACATGGCTATTCTAAACATGAACAACCTATAAGCATCTAAGAACCAACATTCAACATGCATAATACATACGGGTAAACATACATAACATTGTAAAAACGTTTTAAATACATTTTCAGCCCCAAGAAGAGTTTCCGGGGTCTAGAAACTCACCTGGTGCAACTTGGGTGTTTCTTCCTTCTAACCCGCTTGCAAAAGGGTTCAAACACCTAAGAACACACCAAGACACACACACACACGGACACACACAAGCATATAAGCACATAAACATGTAACCGAGACAAAAACCCAACATGAACACTTAAAAACCTCGAATTCTTACCTTGAATTCAATCCTCTTCTTCTCTTCTTCTTCAAAACCGAGAGTGTTTTCTGCTCTCTTCCTTTCTCTCTCTAAAATGACCGAAGATTTGGGTGTAGAAAAGGTGATGGGCGGCCATGCCACCTTTACACCAACTTTTTCAAAGATTTTGTCCTTTTGGACACTTTTAGTCCCTCTACTTGGGCTTTATTGCTTTTCTTTCTTTTATTCTTCATTTCTTGTCTTTGTTTTAAAATAACCGGGTGTTACAGTATATGTGCATATACCTAAAATGAAAGATCAAAGCTTGATGTGAAGACGAAGCAATGCATATTTCTTGGTTATGGGCAAGATGAGTTTGAGTACAAGTTATATGATCTAGTTTAGAAGAAACTCATAAAGAGTCGTGATGTTGTGTTTATGAAAGATTAGAGTATGAAAGACATTGAGAAGACAAAGATAGTTGATTTGGATTGGTTCCTCCTTATCACTTTGAGCCACATAATGGAGATAATATCAAGGTGACCAACATGATACTAATAATGTAGATGTTCCAAAACAACCTGAGTTGGATGAGAATTCTCATTAAGAGTTATCGGCACTAGTTATGGCAACTTTTATTTCTCTTAGTTTTCTATGAGAGATAGGCATTCTTCTAACCTTTATAATAGTTGATGAGTATCTTTTACTTACTGATAGGGATGAACCTGAGTGCTATGCATAAGCCATGGATGATGAACACAAAAAGTGTGTGGATTGAAGCCATACAATATAAGATGAATTCCTTGTATGAGAACAATACGTTTGAGTTGGTAAAGTTTCCTAAGAGCAAAAGAGTTTTGAAAAACAAGTAGGTCTATAAGGTGAAGACCTAAGAACATACCTCAAAGCCTATGTATAAAGCTATGCTAGTGGTCAAAGAGTTTAGTCAAAGAAAATGTATCGATTTTGATGATATTTTGTCTCTAGACTTAAATATGAGTTTTATTCGATTGATTCTTGGTTTGGCTACCAGCCTTGATCTTGAGGTTGAGAAGATGGGTGACTAAACAATATTCTTTCATGGTGTCTTGGATAAAGAAATCTACATGGAGCAGCCTAAAGATTTTTAGGTTGAAGGTAAAGAAGACTATGTCTATAAGATTCAAAAAAAGCTTGTGTGGTTTGAAGCAAGCACCAAGAAAGTGGTACAAGAAGGTTGAATAGGTCATGGGTGAGCAAGGCTACCAAAATACTTCTTTTGATTATTATGTTTTCTTTCACAAGTTAGACGATGATTATTTTATTTTCTCATTGCTTTATGTTAGTGACATGGTGGTTGTTAGTAAAGAATGCATGGAGACTTATAAAGCTGAAGAAAGAATTGAGCAAATCATTTTCTAGGAAATACTTAGGTCTAGCTAAACAAATTCTAGGCACTTGGATTTATAGAGATAGAGCTTCAAAGAGGTTGCACATGTCACAAGAACTTTATGCTAAGTGATAATGACTACCAATCTTCTAAGACGGAGATTGAAGAAATGAATGGTTTCCTATGCCTCAACATTTGGAAATTTAATGTATGCAATGGTGTGTACAAGAATTGATATTGCCCATGCTATAGGTGTTGTTAGTTGGTTTCTTCCAAAGAAGCATTGGAAGTTGCTAAGTATTCTTAGATATCTACGTGGTACTTGCAAATCATGTATAACATTTGGAAATAGGGAGCCAGGGCTTTTTGGTTATATAGATTCTAATATGGCGGGAAACAAAGACAACATGAAGCCCGATTCTAGATATATGATGACTTTTGCATAGGGTGTTGTGTCACGACAGTCAAGATTGCAAAAGTGTATTGCTTTGTCTACTATTGAAGTAGAGTATATGGTAGCAAAAGAAGCATGTAAAGAACTATTGTGGTTTAAAAGATTTATGTAAGAGCTTGGCTTTAGCAACGCTATGTGGTTCTTTTATGATAATCAAAGTGCTATTCACCTTGCTAAACATTCTACGTTTCACAAGATAACAAAACATATTGATGTGAAGTATCATCGGATTAGAGATGCCTTTGAAGATACGTTGTTCGAACTTGATAAAATTCATACCGATGATAATGATTTCAATTTGTTAACTAAATTTAGCAAGGGAGAAGATGAAGATTTGTTTCTCTATCACCGAGATGGCGGACTTTCTTATATGAATAAAATGTTTGGGAGTTGGTGTGCAGCAAAGGAAATTGTCTTCGCAGTCACCAAAAGGGAGAATAAAAAAGAAGACAATGAAGATGAATTCACTTTTAGACCTAGCTGCAGAGGTCACTTATTTTCCGGAGATTGAACATTGGATCGTATTGCAAATAGAAAGCATCTTCACAACACTTGGGTGACCCTATCCAACGGTGGGTTTGTGCTACCCACAACCAGATGTTGGGTTCTGTGGGCCCTATTCTAAGTTGTAGTTTTTTGGGTGACATTTGTCCTCTTATGTCTCTTTTTATTTCATATGCTTTGAGTTTGCTGATTTCAAGTATATGATGTGTGTTGTATGCATCTAGTATACTTGGAGAAGACTTTGTACTACTGATTTTGGTGATAATGGATTTAAAGCGGCTTTAGTAGTCTGATGGTTTTTACCTTCCCTTTTGAGAGGTTATCCACGAAAAACTTGTTGTATTCTTGTTATTATGTTTGTATATCCTTTTTGTTTGCATCCTTACAGGTTTATTTGGGTCAGGAAAAGTTTTCACCAACAAGGATTTATTTCATTACGTGCAGTCTACCGTTTGTGGTTGGTCGTATGACTTTTATCGTATCAGCATATACTTTTTGTAATGGCCAAATTGCTATAAATTAAACCCATTGAGTAGCACTAAACCAGATGAACCCAAAAAATTACATGACAAGGAGAGGATTTTTAAGACACAACATCTAACTAGCTTTAACCTTATGGTTTCTTCCTAAGAATAACTATAAACAACATTAATATGCTCTTGTGTAGTACTATTTCTACCGAAAATCTTTTTCATATATGAATCTGCAAAGAAACACTACATCAGAAAAAAATAATAGCCTTATCATGTCCTTCTTGGCTTTGGACAGTGTTTGCCTGCCTAACAAAAAGCATAAGGAAGACAAAATTATTGACCTCAACATGAAGACACCCATCCAACGGGAAATACAAGACCAAACACCAAATAGAAGACCCTACCAAACATTCTCCAAACAAATGATCTACAGATTCAATCATATTATCACACAAGGAACACATAGTTTATGCAATATCCAAACATTTCTCACTGAGCTTTAATATAGTAGGTAACCGATTAATTAAAACATGCCAAGCAAGAATGTTGACCTTTCTAGGAATGAAAGGGTTCTACCTTTTATTGTCTTTGGCATCTAGAAGAATAAATTTACCAATCGACTAAATCTCCAAACTAAGCGAATCATGTTGAGACCATCGATCTAGACATACAAGACTCTTTCTTAGGAGCCAAACTATAAATTTTAGGATATCTCTCACAAAGAGGATATGTATCCACCTGATCTCACCTCCTTCCGAAAAGATGTGTTTCGTGCATTACCAATCTTTTTTTCTTAGAGTATAAAAAGAAATAACTCTACTATTAGATAAGATAAAGATTTATATTTCTTAACTACATCCACTTCCTTTGATATTACAATGAATCCAAAGAGCACTTAACCTTTCTCCGTGAATATTTTTAATGATAATAACCTATAAAGTATTTGGGTTAGTAGTAAATCTCTATTCCCATTATTGAAGTAAAGCATGATCAAAAACCACATAAACTCCCCAACCATAGGCAATAGAAAATAACAATTAAACTTAGAACATTGACAATGTATTATGAACTTTGTCAATGTCCCTTTCCAACCTTTTTTTCCTGCCATATTAGATCGAATAGGAAGATCTAGCTAAATGAATGTAACTCGAGGAGCTTTTTACAACCCATAATCGAAGCCAAACTTTAAACCTCATTAGAAACAATCCCAAGTTTAAATAAAATGGATATATCGAATTTATCCTTAATCTCGAGACTGTATAAGACAACTGAGTGCTATCACTATGTTTTAAATATAAAACATTGACCCTTTCCCTAAAGTAAAACAGTCATCTACGCAAAACACAATAGAAAATGCATACCTTATTTACCAATGCGGGCACTAGAAAAAAGACCCGCATGAACAACATCTTTAATAGCCACATGAATACCTTCCATAACAAAAAAATTAAATAAAAAGAGACAGATCACTTTGTTGTAAACCTCTCTCCACTCTAAGTTTCACAAACACACTCCCATTCATGACCAAGATAGAAGCCGTTACCGACGTAGACACGAATGAATCCAAAAACGCCATATATCACCAAAACCCAAGAAATACATAATCATCTACAAATAATACAAACTTAAAGAGTAAGATTTAGCAAAAGCTAGCTTAAGAGAAGTAACTTACTCTTCTTTTTGTACCAATCCACCACCTTAATCAGAGACCATCCAAAATTTGACACCCTTCAATAAAAGAACACTACTCACAACTTACTATTAAAGCCATAACACGAGCCAACCTATTTTCTACAAAATTTTTATAATCTTATACTGTAAATTAATAAGAATGATTCATATAAAATTTAAAACTACTTTGGGTTTGTCAATCTATGGAATTAATGTTATGAAAGATGGTTTTGAATCGTAAGGAATAATACCTATATGATGGAACACCTATAATAAATTGTTAACTTCAACTAGTAGAACTTGTAATAAGTTTAATAAAACTAAACGAAACCCCATCGGATCAGGAGATTTATCATTCATACATATCCAACCGCTTCTTTCACTTTAGTTAGGGGAAAATCAAGTTCCAACAACAAAGATTTAAAAGCGGTTAAAGATTTAAATCATTCACTTAGAGACACCATTTAAGCACCCTTAAATTTCTAAACTTCTCTTTACAATAATTTAGAAACACTCTTATAATTTGGATGAGATCTGTTATCCAGTTCCCTTTAATTAAATTCCTTGAATGTTGAGATATCTACCTTTTTAAATTAATAACTAGATAACATACTCACATTAATTATCTACCTAAATTCACCTAAATACCTATCCAAGATCTATAAATCTAATACTTGAAGGATAAAGACTTTATGAATTTAGAAGATAAATATTGCATGTTACCTATCCTCCAACTCACTGCTATCCTCCAACTCACTGCCCCAAAATCAAAGCAAGCTTCATACTTACCACATCACCAAATTGCCACATAATTTCCAACGGCTCCCTTATAAGTTTCATGCATATATGCATATGTTTAACATATACATACATCCATAACATCACCATCACCCATCCTTTAATTCGACAGCACCACCATAACAAAATCAAAACCCTATCACCACTTCTCGGTTCTCTCACTCTATCAAGAACACACATACATCTCTCTCTAGACTTTAACTAAACAACCTAACCACCACTCACCAGGTTTGTACAACTGCTCCAGACCACCACCGAGCCAACTCAAACTGTCCCTGTGCAACCGTATTGCCAAACGAATCCTTCACCATCTTTTCTCTTTCTAAAAACCAATTATGAAGTCTCAAGGAAATGAGTGTTGGATATTACTACACAGTCTGAAAGAATCAAATCGTATAATAGCTTAACGAGTTTTATCTCTATTTATACATTTATCTTAAATTTTATTTTAATATTACGTTTTATAATTTTGTTTGATAAAATTGATAAAATCTCTATGAGTATGAATTATGTTTATAAGAATAACAACTTCCCATGAACAATTATAGCTTTAAAATAATTAAAACATTATATTTTTACGTTCAAATTTATCTATACTATATACAAAGTATATGAGAAGAGTATTTTAAGATACCATTAAAATAAGAACATTTAGCTCACTCAATGCATAAGGTACAACTATTTTTAAGGGTGAAATAGTATTTTTAACATTATTTATAAATTACCCCTTACAATTAGTTACATAATAACCTTATAATTACTATTAATTACATAAAACTTTACATTATCTACCCATAAAAACAAAAAACTTAATTTGTTTTAAGATTTATGATATACCAATCTATCATCTTTAAAAAAAATTTTGATACTACAATCGTAAATGTGTATTATTTAAACGTTTTGGTGTAATTTTTTTGCTGACCCGATATGTATTTTGTAAGGTACAATAAGTTAATGCATAAATGTACAAGTCGTCATGCAAAATCTATTTATTTGGTGTTTTAAATGTTAGCTTAGAAAAAATATAATAAACTTTTGTAATATTTTTATAAGAATAACAAAAATTAGAAACTCGTGTCGGACATAAAATTTTGCCTCACCGCATTGCGTGGGCACCCTTCTAGTAATTTATAATGAAGATTGATTTATTAGATCCGGGTATTTAAATATTTTCAAAACAACTTAATAGAAATGCTAAAAATAAAATCTTTTATATTTTTTAGAATCTAATTAACAAAATTTTGTAATTATTGTTTATAGTTTTAGTTTTAAAGTATTAATACCATGGAAATTTTAAAATTCTCATGTCTTTCATCACTCCGTTCGTTTTTGGCTATTGAGCAAGGTCTTTGAGTCTCTCATTTTCCATAATCCTTGGGTGCTTCTGTAAGGCCCCGTTCCCGGGACGCCTACAGTTGGTCATTTATCGCACATAAAACATATAATTACAGTTGTCTTAGGAAAATATTGCAGCGGAAACATTTAAAAGGACATCTCATTTCATTATAAAAACTTTTGCCAAATAATACAGCGTCTATCGGTTACAAAATACATTGTTGCATTACATCACAAAAGCATTAAATGAATGGATGCCATCCCAAAAGAGCTGAGTAGCCACCTCGTGCCATCCTCAGCAATCATTACCTGCCAACTGAAAATACATCAAAGTCAGCGTTGCTGAGTGAGTTCTAGTTTTATGATAAAAAATACTTTACGTCCATTAAAAACATTCTGTTCTTTCACGCGATCATACATCATACGTACGCATAGATAATATCTTTATTATCTCTTTCGTTCATTCATTCATTCGTTCGTTATAACTTTACTTGTGCATCGGATATCTCCCGTACCAATACCATATGCTACACCCCGAACTATTTAGCTACTGGGTCGAAGTCAATAAATGAACAGCTGAGCGTATGCCACAGTACTAGAGGTAAGCGGTAGAGTTTCTATATAAATGGTCAATCACAAAGAAGGACCCTGATATCCAATGCTTGCAAGACTTTCATTACTTTCCTCGTTCCATAATGCATGCATTTATCATGTTCCATTTTTCATTATCTTCCACTTTACGTTACATAATACTTCATTCCATTCATTATCATAACACGATAAGCCACATGAAAGATAAACATACATCATAATAAGGAACATTAACATGCACAGTCATCATATCAAACAAAGCAACATCGAACATACATAACATGCACCATGCTTAAACATGCAACATCATCATCATCGTACCCTACATGCACTCTAAGGCCTCAATCGTCACCCTACATTACGTCAAAACTTACATCTGCACTTTTCCCCAAAAGTCAGAAGTTAAACTACACTTCTCCTCGGGTGCAACAGCCCTATTCGGGCGTATGGACACCCTTCAGTCGCATGACCTCCATGCGACTGAACATTATGCGATTGGACTCATGCGGATGAACATCTATGCAAATGGACACCCAATCGTGCGAATGGACTAATACGGATGGACCTCATGCGAATGGGACTGATGCGGATGAACACTTATGCGACTGGACCTTCAATCGCATGACGCGATGCCTTTCAATCGTGCGAATGAACCTCCATTCGTGCGAATGGACCTCAATCGTGCAGATGGGCATCAATCGCACCTCATTCGGCAGTATGGCCTCCATTCGGCCTCCAGTCGGTCGCCTAGCCCTAGCTGATGCAGAATGTAGTCCCACCCAACAGCAGCCGAGGGTTTTCGGCCTTTAAACTCATCTACACTCATTTTAAACCCAAATCGACCATCCTAGACCTTAGGGATGCATACCACAACACCATTCAAGCACACCTAAGCTCACAATCAAGACTCAAACGCATCATACACACACATACACATACACAAACGGTTCAAACATGTACACACTCAAAAACCCGATTTTCAGATGTTTTCCAGCCCCAAATCATTCACACAAACGAGCACAACGACAAGGGCTTCGATTCGGCTTGCTACACGACGTTTTGGCGACCCGAACTAACCCGAACCGACACTTTTCCTCTTTTCTTCTTCTTTCTCTCTTCTTTCTCTCTTCTTGGCTGATTTGTGAGTGTGGGGGAGAGGGTAAGGGCTGCCCTCTCCCTTATATACTCCCACTCACCCGACTTTTTTTCGTTGGCGAGTTTGGTCCCTCGACTTTGGACTTTATTTCTTTTTCTTCCTTCGTCGGCTTCAAAATAATAAATAACCGGGTGTTACAGCTTCATATATCCGTCATTCAATCCTCGAAATCCTTTGATCTATTCCCACTATCAAATCATAAATCAAACATCCGCATGTCTTGATCATAAAGAATAATATTTTGAGTTGATCTTTGGTATGAAGGAATTCAATGGTATCTTATAAAATTGGAATTTGAAATCTATTGGTCATAGTTGGAATTGAAATTTGAATTCCGTACTTAACGTATTTGGTTCCGAAAGGAATTAGAATTGAAATTCGATTTAATTCTCTCAAATTCATTCAAATGAAGGATATGAAAATCCTTCTAAATTTTGAAGGATTTCAGTTTCTCAATCAGTCTTTCAAATTTCCCTTTCTCTAGTTATTCAAGTAGTGCTTGAGTGGACTCGAGCATACCTATTGAAATATCTAACCTCCGACCACTTATACCCGTTTTCTTTAGCCATTGTGTTGACTTTGGCATTGAATGAAATAGCAGCAACATAACAGATTATACTACTAGGCTTCTGAACAATGGGACCTAAACGATGCTAGTTGTTGAACAAAAGAAAAGTACATTCCCCATTACCCACTTTGGACTGGATGAAAGGTCTCATAATATCCCTTAAGTTCCGTAATTTCCTCTAACCCTAGGAATAGTCATTAGGATGCCCCACACATTCTTTTGTCAAGAGAAAACAATCAATTATAGAAGCCCTGATAATAGGGTATGTAAGTTAGAGGCTATGTTTTACAACTGTCAAATAATAACTATATAAGGATTGCACTTAGAGGCTGATGCAACCAAAGAGCTCTCAGCTTTCAATTGTGAAGTAAATGATACTTACTTTGGAAGATTTGATATAACTCAGTAAATTATGCTAAGTATCAAATCTTCTGAAGCCAAAAAGATCAATTCTTCCGAAGCCAAAGATGAAGTCTTCTAAAGCTTCAAAGACAAAGTCTTTCGAAGCCAAGACAGATTTCTTCCAAAGACAGAGAAGGCATGTCTTCTCCGACATGATTTTGACAAAAGCTAAAATATTTTTCCACTGCCATCTCTAAAGACTCACCTACTTGCATGAGTTGGTGAAAAGTCCATGATTTTGTCAACTGTAGATTGGGGTGTTGAGTCTATAACTTTCTAACTACGTACTTTTATCCTTTTTGTAATAGATAAGGATGTGTGCTATGGCATGTCATAGTCACTAGTCAAAAGGCAATCGGCTATTTGACTCCACATTGATCTTGTTTTCTAGATTAGTGTTTCCAGCTGGCCTTCAAAGTATGACCGGTTGTAGGATGTAGTATAAAGTACTTCAAGTACTTGTATTTTTGAATATAAGCTTTGTAACGCTTGTAAGAACTTGAGAGCAATATACATTATTCTTGAACCCATATTGAGTGTTCTTATTCTTGTTTTGTGTAACATTCGCCTAATTTTAATTTATAAACCCAAAACTCAAAAACCATTTTGGACTTTCAGGCAAAGAAAGTTTCATTATAAAATTGACTTTAGTTATTCTAACAAATCATACGAATTATAAGTGTAGTTTAATCATAAAAATTGTTTTATTTTTCATTTATTAAGTCATTTAAACAGTTTATAAGTTATACAAAATTGATAAAGTATATAAGTTATAATGTTTAATGTTAAACTTATGAGGTTTAATATATCATTTATGAATTCTAAATATTTAATAAAAAAAAACTAAACATTAAAATTTCTAAGAGATTTATAAAGATATATAATTATATAAAGACAAATATTATTAACCATCTTAACAAGTAAATAACAAATATTTGGCAAGATTTATAATTTTTGTATATGTAAATTAAATAAGCATTAAAAGTTTGGATTTTGTAAAGTATAGGGTTGGAAGGGTAATTATTAAAACCTTGTTTTGAAAGTTTGGTCATGAAATAACAAGTTAATAGAAACACAGGGACCATATATGTAATTTGGTTTTAAAACCACACCTTCCCCACCGTCGGCCATAACTTCCGGCCGCGACTCCGGTGAGCTCCGGCAGTCGATTAAACCTCACAATAACTTCGATTAAAGAACTAAAACCGTTTCCAATTGATTTGTGAGCGTGATTCGAACCGATTGGGAGTCAAATTGAAGATCCAACACCGGTTACAGGTGCTTTCAAACCCGAGTAACTGTCGGACATTAATCCTCCATCAATTGACAATTAAAACATGAAATTAACCTAATTAAACTAACCTAATCGCTCATCTATCAATCCTTAATCGTTCACAACACTCAATTACACCCGAAATGACCCCAAACACCAAATTTATTCAACGTTTACACCGCGACATGCGACCCATTCGAAAACCTCAATTCAAACTCTCTAACTTGCAATTGATAGAGGGCTTGTCATCATTTGAACAATTAGAAGCCTTCTGCAAAATGAATCCGAGTTTCCTCATTGTTTACAACCTGAACAGGATGCGACATTAGCCGCGACTAGTTCTTGTCTGTTCTTCAATGATTCGTCCTCAAAACAGGTAATTGATTACATATACATGATCGTTTAACCATGGGGAGCAAAAGCCTCATGGTTGATTGGGTCAACAACAACAGATTGATGCTCGATTTGCATTAGGAGTGAATTAGGGTTCTTGGGAAATTTGAAATCATATGAAACTTGTGTTTTAAGAATTGAAATCCATTCTTTGACAGGCATAGGCGCCCTTGCCTACTGGTTAACAATGCATGCCCACATCCTTGAGGTCCCGGGTTCGAACCCGGGCACCCTCAAACATTTTTTTTGGGCCTTTTTAGCCCTCAAATTATTTGTAGAAAATTTTTAAAAAATATAAAAATAGTTTTTGCAAACCTTAAAAATTTCCATGAACATCAAATAATATTCTGGATTTTTCTAGTAATTTTAAAAATTAAATAACTTGTTTTAAAAACATTTTAACAAACATTATTTATGGTTAAATCCTATTAAAAGTGGGTCTCAACTAATAAATTAGTTTCGGTTCAAACGTTATTCCTTTAAAATCATGGTTATCTTAAAAAGTTTATTTAAATTTAAACCTTGATTACAAATGTTTTCTTTTAAAAATAATTAAATAATTATTTATATGCTTATGGACTTGATACAATAATTTAAAAAAATCATTTAAAATAATAATGGACATAATATTATCTTTATTAATCTTTAAAATCTGAGAAATTATATACAATTCTTAGAAAATTATTAAGATTTAATTACATCATTGTTATCTAACTTCATTTCTAAAATACTTAAACCTATATAATTCCTTCTAATGGAATCAAAATATAAATAACTACATTATAAACTTATTGCTTAGCAAAAACCTTAAAAATATTAACACCCTAATTCTTGTGAACGTTAATCGTATTGTTAACCTTAATTTTTATCTTGTAAATTATATATTTAGGTGCTTGTAATGGATACTTTGGATTTATCTTTTGGATCTTACTTTAATCTTTTACATCATCTTGTAATGCCTATATCCAAGTGAGTATTTCCATACCCCCTTTTTTTCTTATTTTCACACTTTGGGGTGAAACATGTTAACTTTTACTATTGCACTTGTAAACTCATTTGAGACTTGTAATCTTTATGGCAATTCATCATGCAAAGTTGTGGTTAGTTGAACTTTTGTGGTTACCATGTTATGGCGTTATATGTACAATCATTAACTATTGCTAGCCCAGCGAAGTCATAGATCTATGGGCAAGACAAGGCTGCTTTGGTTGATCCAAGTACACTTAGCTGATCGTATATACTTTTAAACGTTTGAGACTTGTAAAACTTTGTCGAGGTTTGATTGTTGCATTGTTCATAACATCCCTAATCACTTTATTCACTAACTTATGACTTGAATTGCCATCTTTTATATAATCTATGTATTAAAAACTATAGAATGCTCACCAACATTATTGTTGACCTTTTATTTTTAACATGTTTCAGGAAACGCCCAAGTTTGATATCTACTCTTTGAAGCTTGCACATCTAGGAATGGACCTAGATAAATAAATGAAATAAGAATGATTTGTTACATTCTATGTTGTGCTTTAATTTCTTTGAGACTTATGTTTGTAATGTTACAATTGAAACTTATGTTTAAATTATATTTGGATTATTAATAGCGTTATGTGGCCGTGAATGATATTAACTCTCACTCCTCGACGTTTCCGCCGTCAAGGTTGGGGTGTGACAGATTGGTATCAGAGCCCATAACTATAGGGATTTAGATTATTAAAAATGGTGACCTAGACTATAGTTGCATGAACCTCATAGAAAGATCCTTATACCTTTGTGCTTACATGTTGTTTGCATGCTACATAATGCTATGCCTTTTGTGCAACTTGATGCCTTAGCATAGGATTGCCTTATGTATGCTTAAACTTAGTTACTTGTCTCCCTAAACTTAACTTTGACTCTTTGACCCTCCCCGACAAATGAACTTCCTAAACTTATTCTCAAAGACATGTGGAATCTACACTTATCGTCGTGGGTTCAATTCCTTAGACTCTATGTCTAATCTATGAAAATCTCATCAAGGTTTTGATTTCATAAACCAAAGAAATTTGTGTGACACATAGACACCTGTATTCTGGATTTCCTGGCAAAAGGCCTTCGGGCTAAGGCAAGCATATCGTATAAATCTCATTACGAGACCAGTTATGCTTACCTGGGGATTTCTGGGATGAGTGATAAACTATGCTCAACATACACAAGTCTCTATGGCAAATGGGTCAATTTACCTTGACGTGTCAACGATTCCAAATGGTAATGCGTTACCAAATGGAACCATCCTCTTTGTATCTTAAAAATATTTGATTCCTTAAACTGGTATCTCTTCATTCTTATCATACATAATGTTCCTGTTAATATTGAACCTATCCTACATTTCAACTCTTACGTTTAAACACCGTTACACGTTGAGCGTTTCATGTAACTATCTCTATATCTTGACCAACGTGAACATGGAACTTAATATACCCAAAGATATTGGGAATCTAAACCGAATGGTCTTCAAAAAATTTAAACCGTTACTTATGGTTCTCAAGTCTTCCTAAAGATGTGTCCCATAACTAAGAACATGAAATGCTGTAGGTGGAATTCCTACATCTCGAGATACTTTGTCTAGGCAAAGTGTAAATGGTGATTTGACTCGATCATTGAATCCATTTACTTGACTCGAAACCCTTGAGATGAGTGATCGCTTATAAGTACGCATGTCCTTAATAAGGTTATGGTTGACCTCATGTCTTGAGGGGTTCATGTATTTCCTTCAATTGTGAATCGAATGTTCACATCTCGTCGTGGTGTTGAATCACTCTTGTCATTGATTTAGTCTTCCTGATTTAAACCATTCAAGATTTGAACACCATCATAACTAATTCTGTTACCTCGAACTTTGACCTTAAATTTTGTAAGCATGATTTCCCTTTTGTTACATTAATGTAACTTGAAATTTTCTGAATTTCTAATAGATATTCTCTTCCTTTCGTTGTTAAGTCGAACTTCATACCGTTTGCACCGTGAGAGATGCAAGTGTTTGCAAGCCAACCTATGACTAAGAACACTCGTATCTCCTAAATGATTCTAACTCATCAAAACAGGGGTGATTCCCTTACATTGATGATTCTCTATTCGTTTCGATAAAAGGTTTCAAATTGTGATTTATAAAATTTCATCCACTGGATCGGGTGATTTCCTTATCCCGAGGATTGACCTCAATCATTTTCTTTGGAATGGCATTTCACAAATGACATGATCTCACCAAAATAGGATTGAAACCCGTACTTTGGTGACAAATGTCAATCTTTGATTGTTTTCTTGCTATTATGAAATTCAATCATCAAGATAGGCGTGAATTCCATACCTTGATGATAATATCATCTTTATGAATTGTATTTGTTCAAATGATACGACTTCATCAAAGTAGGAGTGAAGTCTGGATTTTGATGAAGAAGTTCATCTTGTTATATTTTGTTTTTGTAAAACTTCACCGTTAAGATAGGAGTGATTTCCCTTACCTTAATGGTGAGTTACCTCGTCTTGTTTCTGTGGATCCTCAACAAGGAGTTGGGATCGAACTTTTTGATTGGTAAGTTAGTGGTCATACCTTGGGAATACACCATCAAGTTAGGAGTGAAAACCACACCTTGATGACTATTCTCATTTCTTGATCTCCAACTTACCAAGGTTTTAATCAAGTGAGAAGAAACATGTAGTAACTTGAAGGGTGAACCAATGTTAGTGTTTGGACCTATCAAGCCAAAGCATGATTTCGGAACTTGAAAGGAGACCCGATCACTCTAGGTTGATTTTGATTCCGAGCTTGGAGCATTTGAATTCTTAAATCGATTTCTTTCCCTTTATCTTCATGTTTTAACTCGATCTAGCTACATCGAACCATTTATTCCTTACTTACCAACTTTCATTTTGAGATATCATCAACACATGATTGCGCGAATGGTAGCCTTCCTAAACAATCTTTCTGCTAAAGACATTATCCACTTATGCTCATGTCTTTCCAGTCATACAAATGTTCTCAGCTGTGCTTATGGTTTGTTGAACTGCGTATGCAAACTATACTTGGAAATTTGCTACCTTGCAAAATATAAGTACATTTCCTATTGTTCGCGTCATTTCTTAAATCGTCTTTAATCCTTAACCATTGAAAATCATTAAACACTATTTTGATTTCGATCAACGAGACTCGTTATTACTTACATTGTGACGCGGATATAAAGGTTCATAAAATTCCGTAATTAAGGGTTGGCATAAAAGAAAAGACATAACTTGGTATGTGTCCAAGTGTCTTACCTTCACATATGACAAAGCCTAACATTCGTGTTCCTATGAATCTTCTGTTTAACTTTTCATCACTAAGTGTCTCTTATCTTAGATGCCATGATTGACAAATGGTGCATGATAGACCGATTAACTAATTTCATATTGACTCATGTGGGTTAACGGGTCGAGAAATTTGCTTGTATCTATCTCAAATAGTCATATACCGTGGTATGTCGTTAAACATCGATCATAATTTGGATGATCAATTCATTTTCTGCTTTTAATAATGTTCCTAACCATCGTCGTGAACTTATTCCAAAGTCTTCGCATATCGTACTATTCTTAGACCGATGATTGGTCAAAGGAGAGATACATATTCACAAGATATGCTTTAAGACCGTTTCATATAGTGACGTTTGGGATTCTTAAATCCTGACGGTTAACCTTTCCTATCATTGTTGGTCCTTTATTGATTTCTAGACATCAATTTACTACGAAATTATATTCTAGAAGTTGTGACTTATGAATCTAAGGTACCACGGTAACTTGTCATCGTTTTTCAACGTTTCATCTCAAAACGTCCCGCGTTTATTATGTTAAGAATCTTGTAAGATTCCATAAGGTGAAGCGTTCCACCTGTAATCAAACGTCAAACACTGTTCGTTGTACACTTATCTTTCATTATAAGTCTCCTATTCGTTTAAGTTTCATTCTTAATTTCGGGACGAAATTTCTTAAAGTAGGGGAGACTGTAACATTCGCCTAATTTTAATTTATAAACCCAAAACTCAAAAACCATTTTGGACTTTCAGGCAAAGAAAGTTTCATTATAAAATTGACTTTAGTTATTCTAACAAATCATACGAATTATAAGTGTAGTTTAATCATAAAAATTGTTTTATTTTTCATTTATTAAGTCATTTAAACAGTTTATAAGTTATACAAAATTGATAAAGTATATAAGTTATAATGTTTAATGTTAAACTTATGAGGTTTAATATATCATTTATGAATTCTAAATATTTAATAAAAAAAACTAAACATTAAAATTCTAAGAGATTTATAAAGATATATAATTATATAAAGACAAATATTATTAACCATCTTAACAAGTAAATAACAAATATTTGGCAAGATTTATAATTTTTGTATATGTAAATTAAATAAGCATTAAAATTTTGGATTTTGTCAGGATCAGTGATCACAAGTCCGATGGATTAGAGTGTAACGCAGCGGAATAAGATCAAGAATTAGACAAATTGTAGCAAGAATTTGATATTTGTAAACAAATACGAGAGAATATATTTCTGTGATAAGGAATGTTTCAATTATACCAAATATTTCTGCTCAATCATTCACTCATTACAATAAGGTTGACACTCCTTATATAGAGTGCAATCACTGCTGTTATCACGGGATAGTGACAACTGGTAGATCTATTACAAAAATAACTAACACTTAATAAACTACTGAAATGTTCACAACTACTGAGAACATATCAGAGTGCTAAGTACAAAATATAAAACTACTGATAAGAAACTACTGAAACTACAACGACTGAAGAACAAGCTCTTCAGTCGTTTTACAAAACTACTGAAAACATAAAACTACTGAAAATAAACCGTCACAACTACTGAAGAAGTCCTCTTCAGCTGTTATGACAACGTCTGATACTTGGTCTTCAGCACTTGTGTCTTCAGACTTTGTCTTCAGCACTTATGTCTTCAGACTTTGTCTTCAGCACTTGTCTTCAGACTTTGTCTTCAGCACTTGTGTCTTCAGACTTTGTCTTCAGAACTTGTCTTCAGACTTTGTCTTCAGCACTTGTGTCTTCAGACTTTGTCTTCAGAACTTATCTTCAGACTTTGTCTTCAGCACTTGTGTCTTCAGACTTTGTCTTCAGAACTTGTCTTCAGACTTTGTAATTAGTTGTTGTCTTTAGCTGTTGTGGACTTCAGCGGTTGTTGTGACGTCTGTGGGACTTAAAGGTTTTTCTGATCCGGCTCATTGGTTCTTTTGGTCCAACAAACTCCCCCTGAACCAATGCAGCCAAAACCTTTAACTTTATTGAGGTCCCACTTATTGTTGGCAGAATGGTTGGTCTTTTTCCTTCTTGATCAGTTGAGAAGATGACCCATATAAGCACTGGCCTGGAAATGAGTCTCTGATGATTTGGTTGGCAATGTATGGATGGGAGCTCTGTATTGGGGAATTGGACACTGAGCTGTTCCCCCATCCATGAGACTCACTTCCCATGTATAAGCCTGTAGGATTCTCTGGTGTATGCTCTGAGAAACATAATTTGTTCTTCCATGGTAAGATTTTCAGCTTCACCATCAAACAATCCTTCACGCCCATACAGCTCTGAAATGTACTTAGCCTGTTTGCCATTTTTGAGCTCAACTGTTGTAATTTTTCTGTATGCAAACTCATCTGGGTGAGTACCTTCAAGTAACAGACTGAGCTCATTTTGTTTGAAGTTCTCAAGCTTCTTGTAGACTAACCCCTTTTTAATTACTCTGTTCTCTAACATCTTTTGGGGTGGCTGTTTAGTCTCATAAGCCTTCTTGAAGTCTTCTACAATTTCCCAGGGTGATACTACCAGGACCACTGTGATCTCTTCATCTACGATCCTTTTTACTTGGCCCTTGTATCTCGCAGGAATGTCTTTCTTCACAATTCTGTGAGCCACCCTAGGATCAGGCCATAATCTCACCTTTTCCTTTTGATATTGAAATGTGTTAGTGTTGATGCATGTATGTCCCTAGATCATGAGCTGTAATGTAATAAATCTTGTCTGTCTGATTATGATGTATTTGTATTCATTAATGAAAGGATATGAATTGGTTATTACTTGTGATGTTTAATATTTCAATAATAAGTTGTTATTGAATTGATTGGGTTTATGAATATTTGAATGATTGCACATTATGTTATATTAATTAAAACATTCAAACTTAACTTAATGAAGTTCTCATGCGAATGGCCCATGCGAATGGACCACACGCATGAATAACTTCATACGATTGACTCAATCGCACGACTGAAACAGGAGACTGGATCAGTCGTATGATTGACACATATGATTGACTCAATCGCACGACTGAACACTCAGTCGTGCGGATGAATCAACCGCATGGTTCAATCGCACGACTGAACCATACTTATGGCCCAGTCGCACGATTGAACAATACTAACCTATAAATAGACCCAATTCGTGGGAAAACGTAAGCATTCATCCCAATACGATTCCAGACGTACCCTAGCCGTCCAGAAGCCTCCCAAATCGTTCTCCAAGTTCACAGAACACATCAGATCGGTTCCTAATCGATTTCTGACGTTGATTTCAATTCTTGATTGATTCATCGTGTGTTCTCACTGATTGGATCGCCAATCAAATAGGATTCCGCACTATTTGAGTTGGTTTAACACGCAATCACTCGGTATTTCGTTCAAATACCAGGTCCTAACAAGTGGTATCAGAGCTTTGTCTCTTGATTTCGTGTTGATTCAATCAAGATTGCATAAAAGTTTGTGTTTTTGCACGAAAAACGCAATCTTTAGCATCAAAAGTGATCTTGGACGTTCCCTGCTCATCGAAGTTCAGTTTCTACGGACTTAGACGATTTGGACTTGCAAAATTTCGAATTTTTACGGCTGAAACCCGTCAAACCTAGAAATTTTCGCAAAACAGCAGCTTCAGTCGCACGAGTGACCCATTCGCACGACTGGACTCCATTCGCAGTGCTCATTCGCACGACTGGACCTAGTCGCACCCTCATTCGGCCGACTGAACCGTTCGTGCGCATAGCTCATACGCACCAGATTCATTCGCACGACTGAACCATTCGCCCTGTTCAGTCGCACGGTTGAACCAATCGCAGAGTTCATACGCACGATAAGACCTTTCGCATCCTTCAGTCGCATCAGTTAAAGTTTATTTGATTAGAGATTCTAAGTTTATTAGCCATGGAAGATCAGATGTCAGCCTTTACTGCTGGGAAGGACTCAAGAATTCAGAACCTGCTGTTGCTTGAGAGTGAGGTGGGTAATCACAATAAACCACCAAAGCTCTTGACTTTAGATGAGTTTCCACACTGGAAACAACGTTTTGAGATCTACCTCAATGGAGTAGATCCTAATCTGTGGGAAGCCATCGAGGTTGGTTATAGTACACCGGTGGGAGCAGATGGAGTTAAGCTAACGTTAAGTGGGATGACCGACGCACAGAAAGTAAAGTATAATGCAGAGAAAAGGGTTTATGCGTTGATAACTCAGTCGATCCCCAAAGACATATTCCACCAGTACTCAGAGAACAAGCAGTCCAAGAAACTGTGGGATGAGCTAGAGAAAGATATGATGGGAATGCATCATTAAAGGCAATCAAGGCAAAGGAGTTAAAGAAGGAATTCGATAACTTCTCATCGATTGGTAACGAGAGTTTAGATGAAGTCATAGACAGATTCTACCACTTGATGAGCGAGTTGCATACACATGGAGTGGAAACGACTATGAGAAGAGAAAGTAAGCAACTTCGCAGATGGATTGCCTGATAAGTGGGCTTCATTCGTGTCTAATCTTAGACAGAATGGAATGCTTGTAAAGCTGGATATAAATGACTTCATTCTCAAGCTGCGTGAAGAAGCACTAAGGATGAAGTATAGAGCACAGAAGTCTTCGTATACACACAAACCCAGCTTTATACAATGCCACGCCTCAAGCTAAGACATCTGGAGCACCTCTCCAGACAGCATTTGTGTCTAGCTCGTCAGGTCCTTCACATGCTTCTCCTTATGGATCAGACACGTCAGGGTCGTCATGTACCCACTATATTGGATCAGAAGCAAGTGCTACCAAATTGAAGACCGAGAACCTCGGTAATGTGACCGTAGAAGTAGCACGAGAGCATATGGATCTTCTAGCCGCAGTAGTTCATTCATATGATGGACTTGTGGCTGGGAAGATTGGAAACTGTCATCTGGCAGATGAAGACTACGAGCAGGTAGATGAAATGGAGCTTGAAAGAATGGATATAATGTGGGCCTTAGCTAGCGCTGTCCGAAGGGCGAAGAAGTTTGTTAAGAAGACAGGACAAAATTTGATAGCTACTAAGGACACCACATTTGGCTTTGACAAGAGCAAAGTGACCTGCTTCAACTGTGGAGAAAAAGGGCACTTCAAGAGGGAATGTGTCAAGCCAAAGAAGACGGGTAATGGGAACCCGTTCTCATCCTTTACTCGCCAAGACAAGCAAGCCTCCAGTTCTACTTCATCAAACAAGGACCCAAAAGCCTTGACTGCTCATGATGATGAAGGACAGGACTGGAGTTTTAGATTTGTCTCACCAGAATCTAACATTGCCAGTGTTGAATATGATGATGATGATGATTCTGTGAGTGAAGGTGATTTAGCAGTTGAAATAGCGATGTCACACAGTGAAGAAACAACTGCAGCTGAGGTCAGTTTTACATACCAAAGGAGGAGACTTCCACGTCAGAAACAGAAAAATCAGAATCACCAGAACCAGAGACGTCTGATGCTGCGTTGATGGCTAACTCTTCTGAAACAACACAGGTAAGTACAACTGACCAAATGTTTAATAATCATGCTTGTTCTAACTGTGATATGTTTAGGAATAGCATTGATGAAAAATTTGCTAGGTTATTAGATCACAATGATAACTTAGTAAAGGATTTACAACTATGCACTGAGGCCAATAGAGTTCTAAAACAAAATGAGCATAGTTATAAAGAAAAGATAGACCTATTGACTAAACAACTTAGGGAAACCGAAGTAGTTGCCTTTAATCAAGCAAATGACATTAGGTACTATCTAAACTACCTAGAGGACACTAAGAAGCAAAAGGCAGTTCTAGAAGTAGAAGTTAATTCCTTAAACAGAAACTGCATAGTTGGACTAGTTCTTCACACATAGTTCAACACTTAGTGAGAGAAAGGAATAATGGGGGGAGGGATTAGGCTACAAAGTGGTTCCACCACCACCTGAGACCTTGATGAACACCAAGTCTAAACCAGTAAACAACAACCCAATCAAGGATCATGTGGTGACCACTCCTCTTGTTACTGATCCAGACACATCATGTTCATCTACTGAATCTGGACAGAAACAAAAGGAGGCCACTTCAAAGGCAAAGGGTAAATTGCCTTGTGTTAATCTGGAAAATGAATTTGAAAAAGTTAACTTAAAGTCAGGGTCAAACAGAGTCAAACCAGAACCTAAAAGACTTCAGTCGTTAATTTTTCACATGCTACAAGTCAAAAACCAGTTAACAAAAAGTGGAACAAGTTAAACAGGTGAAAACAGTTAAATTGTTTAAACCAGAGAAAACATCAAACATGCAAGAGTCAAAACCTAAACTGATTGATGTTCCTAAAGTGTCACGCATTTCTCCACAAAGAAAGTCTACTCATAAAGTTGATAGCAGATTGTGCTACAACTGTGGAGAAATGTGGACATATTGCTTCCTATTGTCCTTTCTATCAGACACCTAGGAAGAAGATTGATCTTCAGGACTCTAGACCTAGGTCTTCTAAGAGGAGTTCTCTAACTCCACCTAGAAGATCTAGTGAACCTAAAGTCCAACCTGTAAGCCAGACGACTGTTTATCATAAACAGGCATTGCACAAATCTGGCTTATGGAAAGAGAAGTCATCCTGTGTGTCTGATACTGATGACAAGAAAGAATCTGAGCTACCCTCACCTTCTAAAGGTCAATGGGTAGAGTTTATGATGTGTGATGCCTCTGGGAAACCCAAGACAGTAAAGGCTTGGGTTCCTAACCTAAACTAATACATTTACTTGATATGTGCAGGGTGTTCGGTATAGTGCTGAGACTAACACGTGGATTATAGACAGCGGAGCATCCAGGCACATGACAGGAAATAGAGCCCTTTTATCAAACGTCAAAAAAATAAAAGGAGGGCATGTTTCCTTTGCAGGAAACAAGGGAGGAGGATACATCACAGCACAGGGAGAAGTGGGAAATCAGAAAGTTAAGTTTGATAAGGTGAACTACGTTCAACAACTTCAGAATAACTTACTTTCTGTTTCCCAAATCTGCGATAAAGGATTTAAAGTCATCTTCGACAACAAGAAGTGTTACGTGCTGAAGAAAGACTATATGATTCCAGAGGACCAAGTTCTGATGACTGCTTCAAGATATAAGGATCTTTATGTCTTGGATCTGTCAACAGCTGCTCCAACGGATCATGAGGTGCAGTGCTTCTATCTAAAGCTACTGAGAAGGACTCAATCTCCTGGCATAGGAGAATGGGACACATTAGTCAAAGGAAGATGAATCACTTGATTCAGAAGGATTTAGTGAGAGGAGTAAATGTCAAGAACTTCCAACTTCCTGACTTTTGTGTAGCTTGCAAGAAAGGCAAACAGACAAAGAAGTCTCATAAGGAGAAGAAAGTTCATTCAATAGAACTTCCTCTTGAACTTCTTCACATGGATCTGTTTGGTCCAGTCAGTACAAGGAGCATTGCAGGCGATTTGTACTGTTTTGTGGTCACTGATGACTACTCAAGGTTCACTTGGGTAATGTTTCTGAAATCCAAATCAGAAACATTTGAGTCATTCAAGGAATTAGTCACCACTCTGGAATCCCTCTACAAGCTAAAGTGAGACAAGTACGCTCAGACAACGGGACAGAATTCAAGAATCAATGGATGGAGGCATACTGCAAGGAAAAGGGAATTGTTCATCAATTCACTTCAGCATACACGCCTCAGATGAATGGTGTTGCTGAGAGGAAAAATAGAAGCTTGATAGAGACTGCACGGACTATGCTGGCTGACTCCAAACTGCCTATCCAATTCTGGAATGAGGCAGTAGCAAATGCATGTTATACACTGAATCGAGTCCTAATAGTCAAGCGCCACGGAAAGACATGTTATGAGCTACTACAAAGACGCAAACCGAATTTGGAGTATCTTGAACCTTTGGCGCGCCGTGTACACTTCTGAAGAAGACACAAGAAGGAAAATTCAGCGAGAAGGCAGATGAAGGAATCTTTCTAGGATACAACATACCGAATAAGCGAGTTTACAATAACTCAACGGGTCTTGTAGAAGTGTGGTGTAATGTCGACGTTCAGAGATATACCACGCCTCCTACAGGCAAAGGACCTGCCTACTTCTTCGATTATGATGGATTCTTCAAATCCTTCAACATACCTCTCTCTCCCTCGGATGATGAGCTAGCTACTAGGATGATGTATGATATTCTGAATACACCATCTAGCACACAGGGAGAATCATCTACTCAGTCAGGGGGAGTAGTCGACGACAGTGACTCTTCCTCTGAAGATGAAGCTGAAGCAGATGACCAGAACAGTCAGGAGGAACAGGTTCCAGTTCCTGAAAGTCCACAAGCATCTACGAGTGATGCACCTTCGACTTCAAAACCTCAAACTCCAACTACCTCAGATGCAGAACCAAATGTTCATAATCTTGGTTCTGAGGTAGCTGTTCCTACTACTCCAGGATCACGACTAAACGTCTATCATCCCCTTGACAATGTTATTGGGGATGTCAGATCAGGAGTACAAACCCGAAATCAGTTATACTCAGCTGATTACGCCTCGGTTATGGAGAAAGGATACATTCATGATGGTGCTTATCGATGTTTTGTCTCGCAGGTTGAGCCAAAATATGTCAGTGAGGCACTAAATGATGAGGCGTGGGTGAGTGCCATGCAAGAAGAACTTCTGCAGTTTAAGAAGTTAGGTGTATGGACTCTGGTTGATAAACCTAAAGGTGCTAAAGTCATTGGCACTAAATGGGTACTAAAATGCAAGAAGGATGACCAAGGGGTCATTATCAGGAACAAAGCTCGACTGGTGGTTCAAGGTTTTCGCCAAGTCGAGGGAATTGACTATAATGAGGTGTTTGCACCCGTGGCAAGGATGGAAGCTATTCGTATCTTCCTTGCCTATGCATCGTACATGAAGATCAAAGTCTACCAATTAGATGTAAAGAGTGCATTCCTTCATGGGGAAATCAGAGAAACAGTCTATGTAAGTCAACCCGAGGGTTTGAAGATCCTTACCATCGGGATAGAGTTTACAAGCTCGACAAAGCTTTGTATGGGCTTCATCAAGCTCCTCGAGCTTGGTATGAGAAACTCTCAACTCATCTTGTGAAACACGGCTTTCGCAGGGGAGTAATTGACTGTACACTGTTTATTAAGGAAGGATGGCGACCTACTGCTTGTACAGATATATGTTGATGACATAATCTTCGGGTCAAAGAACGAAGAGTTATGTAAAGAGTTTGAAGCAGTAATGAAGAAGAAAGAATTTGAGATGAGTGCCATGGGGGAGATGAAGTTCTTTCTCGGGTTACAGGTGGATCAAACACCTAATGGAATCTTTCTACATCAGACCAAGTATGTAGGAGACATTCTCAGTCGCTTTGACATGGAGAATGCTTCTGCTGCTGGGACTCCACTTGCTACGAATCATGATATAGCACCTGATGATAATGGAGATCTAGTAGATGCCACTATGTACCGAGGAATGATCGGATCCCTCATGTATCTCACTGCCTCAAGACCTGATATTATGTATGCTACATGTCTATGTTCAAGATATCAGGCTAAACCAAAGGTCAACCATCTGATCGGGGTCAAGAGGATTTTTCGTTATCTGAAGGGTACACCCACACTTGGATTGTGGTACCCTCATGATGATGACTTTGAGCTTACCGCGTATAGTGACTCGGATTACGGGGGCTGCAAGATGAACTACAAGTCTACATCAGCAGGGTGTCAATTCTTTGGGAGAAGATTAGTTACCTGGCAGTGTAAGAAGCAGACATCGGTTGCATTGTCAACCTGTGAAGCCGAATATGTTGCTGCTGCAAGTTGCTGTTCACAAATCATCTGGATTCAACAGCAAATGCGGGATTACGGTTTAAAATTCTCATCTACTCCTATTTTTTGTTGATAACTCTGCTGCAATTGCAGTAACTAAAAATCCGGTCCAACATCCTAAGACCAAACACATCGGTATTAAATACCATTTCATAAGAGATTGCTTTGAAAAGAACTTAATTGATGTGGTTAAAATTAATACTGATTTTCAACGCGCTGACCTCTATACTAAAGCCTTTGATAAACCACGTTTTCAATATTTATTAGAGGTCAACGGCGTTAAAAAGAAAAGTGAGGTAATTCCTGATGATGAAAATGTGTAGTCCGATGTCGTTTAGTTAAAGTTTATTTTATTTAATTTTATTTGTCTATTTGATTTATTTTATTTTTAACTCATGTTATTTTGCTGTTTATTAAAATCCTAAAATAATTAAACCAGAAATGATTTTAGTATTTTAGGGGGAGAATATGTCAGCAAGTTAACATTAAAAAAAAAAAAAATGAGGGAGAAGGAGTAGCTAGCTGAAATAAGGTAGATTGTGTCTGTGATACCGATTCAATACCTTTGGAAAATGATAGTACACAGGAACAAATCAAGAGGGACTTTAAAATTTAAGTTTTGGAAAGATGCAAAAGTTCAAAGTATAAATCTGTGTATCTAAGCAATACAAAAAGGGAAGATGATAGAAAACTGGCAACTCCTAAGGTGACACAAAGAAAGTAGACTTAGAGGCTGCTAGACCATATATGATATGTTGGTAGATTCAACACAATAGACAAATAGACCTGATTGGTGATCTCAAGATAAAACTAAGTTGTTCAACTGACTGTGGGCTTCCATCTTATCACTGGTTAACACAATCAACAATATTCCAATAAGGGGTAATGAGCAATTAAACGCCACAAATGTGTGCGGATGACCATAATTAGAGCAAAGCAAAAAAAAAAAAAATGAAAGACAAATGCAATAAAGCTAATGACTTATGTTGTTGGTGCATTTTGTGCAAAATAAAATAAGCTGCTCTAACAAGGAGATAGGTTGTGTGCCTCTCTGCTGTGCGATGGCACTGACCTGAGGATAAGCATAACCTAGATATTCTAGAATTCATTGTTGTTTGCCGCCTCTCTGCTGTGCGATGGCACTGACCTGAGGACAGGCTTCTCTTGAAAGCTCTAAGAATAGTCTCTTCTTGTAATAATACCCGTAGACCGCTCAAAAGCTCCTGAGGAATGTTGATTACCATATAAGTGTGGGATCCACAAATGTTAGTTGAAATAATTAAACCTAAATAAGTCACCAGTCTGTGTCAAAAGTCTGTGTATGGATTTAAGTGGACAAACATACTGACAATCATTGTGGCTACATTCTCAAAGGTTCAAATCAATGTGAAAATCTAAGAGTTTCAGTATGATTTCCTTATGTTGCTAACGACTCTGGATGAACACCGAGAACTTGAGCATCAAAAGGTTTAATAACTAGTCCCAAATGATTTGAATTGCCTGTATGATTCCAAAAATTGAATTGGTCCAGTGTGATCAATCTAAGTTGAAGCTATCTACTCCCGAACCAAATCCCGTAGATATCAATCTCTGGATTTATCTCTCACAAAAAGCCAAAAATATGTCTGATTATGTAATTAGTTTAAATTCTTAAATTAGTTAGTCGTTTTAAGTTTAATTTGAGTCAAGTGTCGGGCTACATCAGGAAAATCAGAAGGAATAAACTCACTAAAAGGGTCATGTCTGAGATGACCATATGTGCTTTGAAAGGTTAAATAGTCACGTCTGAGGTGACAAAGTTTTTTAAAAAGGTCACGTCTGAGGTGACCAAAGTGGTTAAAAGGATCACGTCTGAGGTGATCAAAGTGTTTCAAGATAAAAGGATCATGTCTGAGATGATCAAAGGCTCATAACGTTAAATTAATTAATATAAAAGAGTTTAAAGGTAAATTGGTAAAAATAGCAGAAAATTAACTAAGTATGACCCATTCGCACGAATGGACCATACGTATGGACTAACCATACGAATGAAGTCCATTCGCACGAATGAACTATGAGTATGGACCA
Source organism: Flaveria ramosissima (assembly GCA_025215565.1). Classification (NCBI taxonomy): domain Eukaryota; kingdom Viridiplantae; phylum Streptophyta; class Magnoliopsida; order Asterales; family Asteraceae; genus Flaveria; species Flaveria ramosissima. The sequence continues at coordinate 17,885,572 of CM046046.1, read as the reverse complement.
TCCAACCGAATGGATCATACGATTAGTCCAGTCGGAGGCTTAAGTGCGAACGAGTGAGTCAGTCGCACGACTGAACTTCAGTCGGACGACTGGAGAAGGGCGACTGACCCAATCGCACGACTGAGTCCCACTCGCACGACTGAAAGGTGGTGCGTATGAACTCAGTCGCACGTTGGATTAGGGTTAGGGTTGATATAAATAGAGGTGGAGTCGGTCGCAGAGACTCATCACCCTCAAATCGCCCCTAAATCGCACACCCTACCGTTACTCTGCCAAAATTTGATTTGCCTTAGTTTTCTCATTGATTGTGTGTTACTGACGTTCGCTAATCATCATACAGGTATTTTGAAGATCTTCCTCCATCAAAACCAGAAGGATTGGAACCCTAATTGGATGTTACGACTGTGAAAAGCGAACCGAGACATGCAAACCCTAATAACCTATTAAAACTAAGCAAAATGTTAAAATTAAGTAAAATAGGTTGTTAGTAAAGAGAATGCGACACTAGAGAACCGGTTAATTGAGTTATAGGACTTAGTTTGCGTAGATTCGAACGTTGGACGACTGAACACCTGAGACAGACGACTGGTCGTCCGGATGAACTTCAGTCGCACGACTGAAGGGAGCGATTCACTCAACCGCACGACTGAACCATGCGAATGAGACTCAGTCGCACACGACTGGTGTAACCGCACAAGAGTACATGCGCATGAGTCCAGTCGCACACTCAGTCGTGCGCATGAGGTCAATCGCACGTCTGAACCTCAATCGCACGATTCAGTCGCACGACTGTTTAGTCGTACAACCTCAATCGCATGACAGATAGTTGTCATTCAAAGTCTAAGTGTTGCATTATACTCTTAGCCAACGGAACTAACGTTTTATTATTATGTGTTACAGATGGCGAGTCGATGGAACATGAGCACCAAGCACAACATATGTGCTCACCTGGATTTGACATCCAGGACGCAGCTGACTTCACAGGCATTATTACATTTCTGCTGAGATCCAGGATCGCTCATGCTATATCTACTCCCTGTACCATACAGATCAGTGCAGCAGGCCTTCTGGGAAGGCGCGTCGGTGATAGATCCACTGAGCCTCATTGCATCAGAAGTTCGATTTTGGTGAGGCTATCACTGTATCTGAGGAGGATCTGAGGATTGTTCTACAGTTGGGGACGATGCTGAGTGTCCCACTCGTCTACACCCCCTCACTGTCAGAGGATGTTCATGAGAGCCAAGTACTCTGGGGACATCAATGCTGGGGTACTCAACAAGAGTAACCTCTGTCCCCAGTTTAAGTACCTTGCGCACGTGCTGCTGAAGTGTATAGCATCCAGGAAGGGAGGTTTTGACGAGCTCTTCCGACCAGATCCAGAACGCATATGCTGCGTTGGTGCTGAACCAACCGTTCAGCTTCTCCAAGATGATATTCACCTACTGGTGGAGAACGAGGGGAAAGGGAAGGAAGGCTTCTGTTGTACCCCAGATTTCTACAGATGATCATGGACAGAAGCTTCCCTCCCTGCCGAAGGAGAAGGAGGACGCTGTTTTGTTGTCTTGAGGTATGGAGACACTACACTCGGTCAGGATGAAGGTATACAGGGGAGAGCAGGTGAAGCCCCCTGTCAGGAGGTTGTTTGGGCATCTGGCCCGTGCTGATTATGTGGCGCCAGCCAAGAGAAAGTGGCGCCACGAGGACAGTGATTCGGATGTGGAGCATAT